>CM060429.1:165609158-166809158 GCA_030545235.1 Helianthus tuberosus | reverse complement strand
CCAACGGATGTCAATGAGCTCCATCTCTTCCGGATCAATCTGGTCGTAATCTTCTTTGGTCAATTCGGAGTTTCCAATTTTGCCAGCTACAAGACCTTCATATGACTCCAGAACAGATGCAAGGAAACTCATTTGTTGCTTAGCTGCATTTATGCTCATTGCAGGAGAATTCTTCAGTTTAAGAGCAATGTTGCACAGAATTTCTTCAGATTCATCAGAATTTGTCTTTGAAGATGAATGATATCCAGAATGATGACTTGTTGACGTTGTTGGTGGTTCTTTCATCTTTTCACCACTAAATGTTGTTTTTGGTGAACCAACACCTATATCAGAAGGCACTCTGCCTTTGTAGTACAAGCCAACGTTCTGTTGATGTGAAGAATCAGTCATCTTGTTTTTCTTTTGTAGCTCCAGATCATGACTTTCAATCTTTTCAAACAAAGCATCAAGAGTAATTGTATCATACAAAGCATCATTTTTCAAAATAAAAACAAACGTTTGCCACTGATCTGCTCGTGGTAACGCTTCAATCACTTTGTCTATCAGTTCCTCTCTTGGTTTCACTATCTCAAATCTCTCAAGTTCAAGTTTTAAATGGCAAAACCTCTCAATCATTTGCCTCACTGTCTCTCCTTTAATACAATCAAACAGATCAAATTCTTTCTTTAATAAAGCGATTTTGTTCTTTTTAATCTGTTTACCCCCCTCAGCTTTAACTCGTAAAGCTTCCCAAACAGATTTAGATGACCCGTCATGATTTAGTAAAGCAAAAATATCGTTTCTGATTGCCGACTGGATCAATGCTATCATTCTCTGTTCAGCTCCGAATTCAGATTTATCTTCTCTGGAAAACTTCTTGAATACAAGATCTTCGCCTTTATCATCTTTTGGTTTTTCATATCCATATTCCAGGCAGAACCAGCTTTCATGAGCATACGCTTTTGCCCAGTTGATAAAACGTTCTTTCCACCAGGTATAATCTTCAATGCTTTCCAGAGTTGGTGGCTTTGAGTGAGTTCCGTAAAAGTTATCATGCTTGATGTTTTCGTTGATCGCTTTTGTGATAGTTTTTGGTGTAACATTTGCAATCTCGGAAGATTCAGATGTGAACACATTGAAAAATGTATTGTAGAATTCTTCAGCCATGGTTTGATCCTTGAATTTTAGCTCTTCGAATATCAGCACCTTTTAATCACCTGAAAACAAACAAACAAACAATCAGTTTAAACGAACTGTATACGTAAAAGTGTGAGAGCGAAATTGATCTAGGACTCGTGTCGAAGATTCGCGGACTCGTTTCAAAGTTGTAGAAGTGAGATCACTGAATGAATGAGACTGAAAATGATTTGGGCCGAAGAACTTTCAAATTTCTGATTTGGGCCGATGATGATAATGAAACTTGGGCCAATAACAAACTAATGATGATTAGGCCGAAACCTTGATACAATATGTATAACAAATCTCTTCAACAGTAATATTGATGAATTAATGTTTGGATTGCTGAATGGGCCGCAACTTGATATGGACTGCACTTTAGCTAGTTGAATGATCTGATAGAATCACGTGAGCTGATAACACAAAATCTATTAGACCAAGAACTTAACAATCCAAATTGTGATTGGACCAAAATTATGAGTTGTCCGATGACTTTTTACATGCACTATACGAGTTCCTTTGTACAGTGGCTGATGAAACAATGGTTAACCGGGTAGGGTTAACTCACTGGTCTCGTCAAGAGGGTTAATCCCTTCTTTCCGAGGATCGCTGGCTGGATCGTCTGGTGGTGGGTTTCCTGCACAAGGAAACAAACCGTGACTCGTAACAAGGAGGATGGGGTGGGGGGTGCTCCTTGTTACCACTCTCCGGCGTGAGAATCAGTAAGTTGCTTGGGAAGCAAAGTATGATAGTAGTATTGAGAGAGTTGGAAAGTGATCCCTCAAACCTGGTTTGGGGTGAGTACTTATAGCCGAGGAGTGAAGGAGGGTAGTTGAGTAGTAAGTCTGACATCGCACAGCTATTTGCAGGTGTGTCAGACCTGTCGGATGCTGTGGTGATGCCACGTCCGGCTGTGGTGTCAGACTGTTGTTCATACGTGGGCTAGTAGGCGACTGTTCCCAGTGCCATTTGCACTGTGGTGTCAGACCCACTTGCCTTGTAGGCAGGATGCGGTGCCAAGCCGCATCGCTGCTTGCGGTCATAGATGTTGTTCCCGCATTGGTTGTTCCATCCATGAATTGCGAGGGATGCGGTGTTGTGCCGCATCGCTTGTTGAGTGACTGTTACTGTTGTCCAGATCCCTTGTCGTGACGAAAATGTTCATAGGATGCGGTGTGAGGCCGCATCGCTATGCGTAACATTAGTTTCCGTCCTTAAGGTAAGTCTTCTCATCAATGGACAGATTGGACCGCAGTGTTCACGTGTGTCTACGCGGACACTGGATAGTTAATTGCTGTTGGGGGTTTTTAATGAGGGTAATGGTCATTCGCGGTCGTGCTGACGCGATATTTGGGACCATACCCCTTCAAGTCCCCCCAGTCTAGTGTTCCTTCCGTATGCGAGTCGCATGTGGGAGGGATACTGGACTATGTTGTCTAGAAGGTTAAGATTATGCCATGCAGATGGCATCTTCTTTAAGTAGTAGGCCCTTTCTAGTGGATTGTTTCTTCCTTTGTGAAGGATGCATGGTGAGCAAGTTCCGTCTGATGCGGAATTCTCAGCCAAGGACTTGACTCTGTCTACCTTTTGCTGATGTCATCAGCCACCTGTTGGTGTTTCGGACCAACCTTTGAGATGGTGACTGAAGGTATTAGCAGGGTTCGAACCAACCTTTGAGATCGTGACTGAAGATGTCTTCTTCAGTATAGTTGGAACCTCTGCGTCAGCTGGTGCAAAGTTATAAGTACTTTGCTCAAGCTCTATGTTCAGCAACTGGACATGTAACGATGATCCCTGTTTTGTGGGGTGTTCGTGTTCTCCAGTTAAACTTTCTAGTAACCGCACGTCTTCTGCGGTTTATCTCTCAAGTAACCGCACGTCCTCAGAGGTGTAGCTCTCTGGTAACCGTTCGTTCTTTGCGGTTACCTCGTTGCCGAACCTCGTTTGCCATGTTTCTTTGAGGATCGTGGGGTAGTTGCGTCATTGTTGGCCGTGTTTGGTCGAACAATGTGAATCTGGACTATGGGCAAATAAACATGATCATAGGCAGGGTTGTGCCCACCATTGTTTATTCTATGCGGTCCATAGGTGGGTAACTAGTCATAGGCAGACTTGTTACCGCTGTTCTGGAGCCACTTTCCTTCACGCTTTGGTGGAAAGTAGTTTCCCTGTAAGTAGCGTTGCCGGAAGAGATCGTTTTAGATACTTGGGTAGTTGGTTGAAACTCTTCCGCATTCGTTTTGTAGCCACTTTCCTTCACGTTTAGTTGGAAAGCAGTTTTTCTTGAAATAGCTTTGCTCTTCCGCGTGGTGGCTTAGTTGTGGCTCTTCCGTAGCTACCGTTCGCATAGTTGCGGTTTGCAATAACTACGTAAGAATGGTTGCGGTTTGCAGCAAAGAACTCACTTCTAGAAGTCTTGTAGCCTGGATGTGGCTCTTGAAGGTTCAGGGGACAGGGTTGCTGATGTGCGGTTGCTCAGCATACTTGTCCTGTTCCTTAAGGAGAAGCTGTTTGCGTTCCCTCTGTGGTTGTGAACCGGAAACGAGGGTTTTGAAGCTTGAAGAAGCTTTCATGGGGTGCGGTTTACCGCATCCTGAGAAGCGGTTTTCGCAGTCCAAAGAACCGTGCTGGTTCTGAGTATCTGACACACCTGTGCGGGTTGGTGTGCGTCATCTCCGCATATTCCGCGTGTGCTCGTGGATATGTGCGGTTTATGACTTATACCCCTTTATATAATTTAAAGATATATATTTTTGCCTTTTTTGAGGGGTATGTAAAAAACGACATGCGGTATGGGTTATGGTGCGGTAACCAGAGAAACCGCATGCCGCTTGTGTTTGGATAAGGTTGTCGCTTTCTGTTGCTTACGTCACGATTGCACGTGTGGGTTGTTGAAGTTGGTAGGATTCTGACATGTGCTGATTTGAAAAGACGTTTACACTGACCGAGGTCATAACTGCACTGTAGCAGGAAGTAAAAAAGTCTTCTTTGTCAGGCGCGTAGGCGGCCACGCGCGCGTGATAACCGTCAGCGGAAAGGTCGCTGACCACGTGTCGCCTTGTAACTCGCTTATTCTGAACGTGTTGAGGCGGTTACTGTATCGCATTTATTGCGATGAGTATATAAAGGGGGAACCGTTTGGTTTCTCCTTACTGTTCAAAAATTTTTTAGAAAAATTTCTGTTGAGAGAGAGAGCATTCCCTTCGTCTTCTCCGATCAATCTGTCATTTATTCCGGCAATCTTTTGGGGATTTCTGAGTTTTTTCTTTAACTCAAAACTGCTGTTCTACATATTTCTGATGGCTGATCCATCTAACCCACATAATGTGGAGGGTGAAAACCCTGGAGCATCTTCTCCGGTGGCCGGAGAAGAAGATGATGATGGTGGCAGTGTTCCTGGTGGTGGCCTACCACCCTTGAAGTGGTCGAAAGTTGCATTCGACCAACTGATGACCAAGATTGAGATGCCTCACGAGTTTGGGGCTGAATATCCCCAAACTGGTGATACTGGTGCCAGTGCTCCGGCCGGTTACATCACCATGTGGGCCGAGTGTTTTACTGATGGTAACCTTCGTTTACCATTAACAATTTTTGTTGCTCAGGTCTTGGAACATTACAAGATCCATATCTCCCAGATGAGTCCTTTTGGGATGATCCGTATTAGACATTTTGAATCAACTTTTCGAGCTCTTGGTCTACCGGTTACCGTTGAAAACTTCCGGGGGTTTTACCAGTTGACGGTGAACACCGGTTTCTTCTCCTTTAGAGAACGGTATGGAAGCATCAAGTTGATGACCCCTCCGAAGGGTATTACGAAGTGGAAGTGTAAGTTCTTCTATGTTAAAGCTGCCGCGGTTGTTGTGGACATGAATATGCGGAACGTCAATGAGTCTATCCCTGCGGAGGATATTGCTATGCCTACCGCAGAGACTGCGGAGTGGTTCTCAAAGCTGAAACCTATTGAGCATAGGCAGCTGACCAACAATGAGTTGTGGGTGCTGCGGATGATGTTGACCCGGCCTAAGAGGAATTTTACGCCTGTGGTGCGGGAGAAAACTGGTGGTAAGTGTTACCACTCTTTTGTGGTTTCTTTATTCCCGTGTTTGTTACTAATTTGGCCATGTATTATCAGAAATTGTGGAAGTGTGGAAGATCTTTGATCCAAATTTTACTGGCAAAGTTGATCTTATTCCGACTGCGGAGGGTAAAGGTTTTAACTTGACGATTGTCCCTCTCTTCCGCATTGCTTCACGCGCTGTGATGACTGCACCCCTGCCGCAGGGCAAAGGTAATAACTCATAACCTTTATTGCTTTACCAGGTTTGTTGCTGATATTCTATACGCAGGTACACTTGGGGACCTTGGTAAATTTGAGCCGAAAGGCGCCCCCAAAAAACATGCGGAGAAAAAGCCTGCGGATAAACCTGGGCGGGGTCGCGGTGTGAAGAAACCTGTTTCTGTTGTTCCGCCTTTGGTGAAGCAAACAGCAGGTATCTCTCGTTCTCATTTCCGCAGATATACCGATTACGTGGTAGTATCTGACACCCTAGAGGGCTTGGGTGTTCCAGGTCTTGGTGCGGCTACCGGTGGAACCACTGCGGGTTCGAAACCTGACGATGAGAAGAAGAGGAAAACGGAGGAAGCTGGTGATGCTGGTGGGAGAAAAAAGCCGAAAATTCAGACCAGGCGCAAGGCCTTTGTTGGACCAAGGAAGCCTGTGGTTGTATCTGGTATGTGATGCATGACTTTAACAAGTATTATGTGTTTATACTTGTTACCTTAAAGTATCTGTGTTGATTTCAGAACCGCAAGATGAAGGGTTCTTCGACTTTGATGCTCCTCCTCCCCCTCCCGCGCACGACACTGCTGCGGGTGCGGGGGTTCATAAGGTTGTTACTCCTGAAGCCTCTGTGCGGGGGGTGGACACTGGGAAAGGTCCTGCGGCTCAAATCCATGACACGGTTGATTCGAGTGATAATGTTATCACCCCAGAGGATACTGTTGATATGGATTTGAAGTTTGGTTACACCGGAAAGCCAAAGTCTCCTGTTGCCGAGAAGGCTTCCGGTTCCGCTTCTGGTGGTGCGGGTTTTGTAGAGACTCCTATTCAGCCTGACGAGACTGAATTGGAGTATTATTATCGCTCCTACACAGAAAGCCGGGCTACGTCCTATCACCGCCCCCCGTGGACTGTATTGCAAGGGGATGACATTACCGTTGACCCCTCCGCTTGTAGGGAGGTTTTGAATGGTTTGGGCACCCCTTTTGAGGTAAACCGGGCCCGTTCTTTACCGACTGAGGTCCAGATGAATCAACTCTCCTCCATGCTTGTGGGGGGGGCTCCATAATGGCGAATGCACTCATGGAGAAGTGCAAGGTGCTGGGGCGCGAGGGGGAGGAGAATGCGCGTTTACGGGCCGAGGCCGAGGAGTTGGTGAAGGCTGCACGTGAGGGTGCAGCGCAGCTTGAGAGGGATAGAGAGCAGCTTGAGAGGGATAGAGCTGCGTTTGAGAAGCATAAGCAGACTGAAGAATGGGCTGCAACTGCTGAGCTTAAACAGGTTCGTACTCTTGCAAAACTGCTGTCTGATGAGCGTAAGCGTTGGAAAGAAACCCTTTCTGATGAGCGCAAGACGCTATCTCATGAGCGCAAGACTTGGAAAGAATCTTGGGGTAAAAAGAATGAAACTCTCTTTCATGTTCGTCAGGAGCTTATAAATGCTAAGGCAGCAATTTCTGCATTGGCTAAAGAGAAAGCTGAGGCCGTTGCGGCTGCCCAGGGGGCCAAGGAAGCAGAGGTTCGTCTTGCCAAGGCTCTGGAAGAGGCCAAGGAGGCGGAGGTTCGTGCTGCGAAAGCTCTTGAAGGGGCAAATGTTGACCGCACCAAGTTAAGCAAAACTATCTTGGACCTTCAGGTATAAGTTCTTCCTAACTTAGAAATTGTGTCTCACGAATTTGTTGATTCTTTTTGTATACTTCTGATTTCTTGTTAAAAAGGCTGAAGTGCGGACCCGGGGGGTCGCTATTGAGGAAGCCTCTGCCCGTGCTGCTGAAACTGAAGTGCGGGCAAGAGAGGCTGAAGAGGCTAGAGATAGCCACGCTTCTTCACTTGCGTTGCTCAAGGCTGATCATGAATGGATGCGTATTCACGGGATCGGGCATGTAAGTATCCGTTGCCTTGTTATTTTTGCTGTAGGTTTGCCTTTGGTAACCATTGTATTCCTGTTTCGCAGATTGTTACTGCCATTCTTGATGCACCCGAGACCGTATCAGGTATTAACGAGATCAGGGAGCGTGCCCGGGATGCTGGTTTCAAAGATGGCTACAACCGCTGTATTAGTCATTTGAACGTTGCAGCGCGTGGCGAGCTTACTGATGAGCGGTCCGGGTTTCATGGCGTGGACACTGAAGCGCTGCTTGCTGCTGCGGTTCAGGAGTTTAATGATACAACCCTCACCGGCCTTGAAGAACTTGAAAAGTGTCTCGAAGCGGAGGATTATGTGGACCGCTTGCGAGTCTTATACGCTGGTGAAGACGACGAAGAAAAACCATTTGTTGAGGGCAAGGATGGTGCGGGCCCCAGTGGCACAAAGGAAGATTAGATTGGCCTGCGTGCCTCTTTTGTTTCCTTATGTAACCGTTACAAAACTATGTAAATTCCTTGTGCAGGAATTTTTTGAATATAAAGATTTGTTGTTTTAGTGTTACTGTGAGTAATACTAAATCTGTAATTGCCTTTTGTATATCTAGCTGATATGCAAGTATGAAGATTTGTCTCTGGTTAGACAAACAGTATTGCCATTGCTGGCCTATTACAATAGTTGCATGTGGTTACCATTCTGTATGGGTATCACGAATGAAGATTTTGCTAATCTGTTTTTGTGTATACCTCAGAGTGGAACACGCATTTGTAATAGAAATAAATAAACAATATTGCATTGAATCGTCTATTTATTTATTTGCAAATGGCCTGCGGCCCAATAGATTACATGTAGAAAACATGGCTTACATATAACAGCGTCGAAGTTGTTGTGCGTTCCATGTGCGTGCGATAGTTTCGCCTTCTAATGTTTGTAGTTTGTACGCGCCTTTGCCCAGGACCTCTTGGATGAGGTACGGTCCTTCCCACTTGGGGGCGAGTTTCCCTGGGCGTTCTGCGTTGGATGCTTCGTTGTCACGAAGGACGTAGTCTCCAGGGTTGAAAGTACAAATGCGAACGCGTGCATTGTAGTATTTTTCCAACTTGGTCTTGTACTTGGCCTCGTTGATGGCAGCGTTTTCGCGCCTTTCTTCCAAGAGGTCCAAGTCAACCCTGCGTTCCTCATTGTTGTCCATCTTGTTGATGGCCAACATTCTAGGTGAGGGAAGGCCTACTTCTGCGGGGATCACCGCTTCAGTGCCGTAGACCAAGCTGAAGGGGGTCTCGCCGTTGCTTGTTTTTGGGCTTGTCCTGTGAGCCCATAAAATACTTGGGAGTTCATCAACCCAGCCGCGTCTGGCTGTTCCCAACCGTGCTTTGATGCCTTCGACTAAGCTTTTATTGATACTCTCGACTTGGCCGTTCCCTTGCGGATGCGCCACTGAGGAGAATATGTGTTCAATGTTTAGTTCTTTTAGCCATTTTTGAAAGTCGTCGGCAGCAAAGTTGGTACCGTTGTCGGTGACGATGCACATTGGTAGACCGAAACGGCAGATGATATGTTCCCATACGAATTTCCTTGTTATCATAGCGGTGGTTGATGCAAGTGGCTTTGCTTCTACCCATTTTGTAAAGTAATCAACAGCTACTATGATAAATTTCACTGCTCCTGGTGCGTCTGGAAATGGTCCTACCACATCGATTGCCCATTTTTGGAATGGCCATGCGGTGGTGACGGGGATCAAGTTGTTCATGGGACGCAAGGTCTTGGGAGCATGTCGCTGACAATTGAAACACTTGCGTAAGACTTTGACTGCATCCAGGTGCATACCCGGCCAATAGTACCCGGCGTTCATGATTTTGGCCACCACCATGCGTGGTCCTGCGTGTATGCCACATATCCCCTCGTGAATTTCGTTGATAAGGTATGTGGAATCTTGGGGGTTGACGCATCGTAGGAGTGGCCCCAGGTAAGATTTACGGTATAAGATACCGTCTCCCATTTGGTAATGACACGCTTTGTGTTGCAATTTGCGTGCCTCTGCTTTGTTTTCGGGGGTAACACCTGATTGTAAGTATGCCATGAGCGGTGTCATCCAGGAAGTTGTACCGTATTGGATGACATTGACTTGGCGCAGGGGTACAGAGGGATTTTGCAGAATTTCGATGCGTACCTCTTTTGCCAGGTGTTGGAAGCTGGTGGACGCAAGTTTTGATAGTGCGTCCGCGGGTTTATTTTCACTCCTGTTGATGTGGCGAATATTGAAGGAGGTAAACTTTGACTTCAGTTGCAGGGCTTGTTCGAGATAGAGGATCATGGTATCCCCCTTTGCGGTATAGTCACCACGTATCTGCCCTGCAACTAGTAGTGAATCGACGTGTGCTTCCAAATGTTTGACGTCGAGTTTAATTGCTAAACGCAACCCTGCCAGTAGAGCCTCATACTCTGCTTCGTTATTTGTACTTTCGAAATCGAGGCGTATTGCGTAGGTTAGCTCTTGGCCATCGGGACTGACAAGTCGCAAACCTGCGCCAGAACCATCTTCGTTGGATGCACCATCTGTAAACAGTGCCCAGGTTTCTGTGGATGATGGTTGTGACACAGGGTTTTGTTCTTCTTCGCATTCTTGGATGCGGTTTGCTGGTATTTCAGCGACGAAGTCAGCCAAGACCTGGCCTTTGATTGCGGGGCGCGGCTTATAGTTCAGTGAAAGCGCGCCCAGTTCGATTGCCCATTTTGCTAACCTCCCAGAAATGTCGGGTTTGGATAGGATCGGCCCGATCCTATAGTTGGTTAACACTGTGATGACGTGGTTTGCAAAGTAACGTCGTAAACGTCTCGATGCGTGCACTAGTGCCAGTACCAACTTTTCCATGATGGAGTACCTTGTCTCTGGGTCGTTGAGCATTTTGCTGATGTAGTAGATGGGTGTTTGGACTCCTTCCCGCTCCACTATAAGTACCGCGCCTACCGCGTTGTCCGCGGCAGATAGGTATAAGATAAGTGGCTCATCTTTTCGTGGTGCGGTTAAAGTTGGGAGTTGGATCAAACACTCTTTCATTTCCCGGAAAGCTTTTTCGGCCTCTGCGGTCCATTTGAACTGTTCCTTTTTTAGACAGCTCCGCAGGGTCTTGATGAAAGGGTAAGACTTAGCTGCATGGTTGGCTAAGAATCTATTGAGTGCGGCTAGCCTACCGGCTAGTCGTTGCATTTCCTTCATCGTAGAAGGCGATGGCATACGCTCGATCGCCTGAACTTTTTCCGGGTTTACCTTGAATCCATCTTTGGTTACGATGAATCCAAGGAATTTGCCTTCTTCCATTCCAAACGAGCATTTCCCTGGGTTGAGCTTCATGTTAACGCTTCGCAGAGTTTGGAATGTTCTTTCGATGTCGTCGAGCATGGTGTTTTCCTCCATGCTCATGACGACCAGGTCGTCCATATAGATTTCGACACTTTTGCTGATTTGACCGCGAAAGGTGTCGTTCATCAACTTTTGATAGGTTGCGCCCGCGTTGCGCAGCCCGAACGGCATTTTGGTGTAGCAGTAATTCCCGGTAGGAGTGCGGAATGCCGTTTTATCTTCATCGTCGATTGCCATTTGTACTTGGTGATAGCCTTTACAACAATCGAGGAAGCACTTCCATCGGAATGGTGCGAGGTTATCGACCTTCTCGTCGATCTCTGGAAGTGCGTAACAATCCTTGGGGCAGGCCTTATTGAGGTCTTTGTAATCGACACACATGCGCCAGCCCCCGCTCGGTTTTTCTACCATGACTGGGTTGGACAGCCAAGTCTGGTATTTTACTTCCCGCGGGATGCCTGCGGAGAGCAGTTCCTGTACCTGCTCTTCCATCGCCGCGTTTTTTGCTGATCCAAGGTGGCGTTGGCCTTGGATCACAGGCTTGATACCTGGCATGGTATTCAAGAAGTGTTGCGCGATTTCGCGTGGTACCCCCGTCATATCTGCGGGTGTCCACGGGAAAATATCTTGGTTTCTGAAGAGGAGTTGCTTCAGGCGCGCTTTGATGGTAGGTGTCAAGGCATGGCCCAACGTGACTGTTTGTTCTGGGTGTCTTGCGTTAAGAACCCATTTTTCTGGTTGAGTGTTGGGGGTAGGCCTTGCTACCTTTGTCGGACGCAGTTCGTCCGTAGACATGACTTCTCTTTGGGCGTATATTATCGCGATCCCCGTTTCGGTTGGAAAACCGATGGCAGAGTGGGGGATGGATGTTATCATGTTGAAGTCGCCTTGGGACTCCCTCCCGAGAATTACGTCATACTTTGAGGTGTGAGGTAAAACCATGAAGTTCACCTCCTCCGTCCTTGTGTGCCTTCCGTTGGTGAGGCACACAGGGAAGGTAATTTGTCCCAGGGGGAACACGGTTTCCCCTGAAAATCCAGCCAACGGGTAGTCCGCTGGCTGCAGTCGATCTTTATCTTCTTGATCGAACTGGTTGAAGCACTGCTCGTATATAATATCGGACGTACTGCCCGGGTCGATGAACAATCGCTCGGTGCAGTAGTGAGCTAGGTGCCCAGTGATAACGACGGCGCGTCTATCGCGCGGTCCGCCTCGGACTTTTGGAAAGATGACTTGCTCGTCCTTCCAGTCATTGTCCGGTCTTCTCGCCGCCTTGCGCGGCCTTCCTTTTCCTCCATTGATCATGTGGGTAGAGGCCACGTACATGGCCCTTTTACCCGTGGAGGTGCCCTCGTTGTGGGGAGTGATGCGCTTTGTGGCTTTTTGTGCGCCTGTCAAAAGGTGTTGCAGTTTCCCCTCCTTTAGGGCTCGCTCAATCTCCAGTCGGAGACTGATGCAGTTGTTCGTGGTGTGGCCCGAGTCCTTGTGATACTCGCACCAGAGTGCGGGATCTTGATTCTTTTTGGACTTCAGTGGTTGGGCCGGTCTCAGGGATTGCGCATCCGTGAGGAGAACGTCGCTCGGCAACTGGTTGATCTCAGTCCAGCTGCGGTCTCGAGACTCTTTCTTTGACGCCCGGTTTTCTCGTTGGGCGTTGATTGTAGCCCTTACGTCGGGCTGGTTGTTCTGGGGGACATATGGCTTGGGATCGTTGCCGCGATTCCATGTGTCCCTGTTGCGCTTATTGCTGCGCTTGGATTCTTGTCGGGAAGACTGGCTTTCCGCCAGGGGTTGTGCCTTTGCCATGTGCGGTCTGAGAGACCGCTGCGTTTGGGCATATGTTTTGACCTTAGCCATGACATCTTCCCACTTCTTAGGCAAGCCGTTGCCGCCGGAAATGTTCATAACCATTTGTTCGTCTTTGACTGCAACAATGAAATGGTTACGTGCCATCTGGTTGTCAACGTCGCCTATCTCTAGGATCTCTTTATTGTAACGGACAACAAATGCATCAAGCGATTCGTTGTCTCTACGCCAGATGTTCATGACGTCCATTGAATCACGTTCATGGCGTCGTTGCTGGCTAAAGTGTGCGAGGAACTTTTGTTGCAAGTCCTCGAATGAGGTCAGTGACCCTGGTGGGAGGGAATCGAACCATGCCCTGGCCAGACCTGTTAGGGTCTGTGGGAAAAAATGGCACCAGGTGGGTTCGTCCCATTTGCCGTTGCACCCAGCGCCGACGAAGATGTTGTTGTGATCATCAGGGTCGGTCGAGCCGTTGTATTTCCCAATGTTCAATGGGAATTTTGTGGTGGTGACATCGGCGTTGGCGATCTCTGGGACAAATTTAGAGTTTTCGGCCGCAGATTTCGGCCTGTAAGGTTTGCCCTGGTTGCGCTTTGCAGCGCGGAGGTATGTGTTACGGGGTTGACTGGGAGGAACATAGTCGCGTCCGCCCGGTCTACTGTTGGTGGAATGGGACTCTCCGCGGTATGTACTGTCATCTGGATCAGTACGGCCATACCCTTCATGGTGGGACTGTGGTCCCAAACGACTCTGAATGTTTGTGTTGCGGCGTATTGTAGACTGCCGCCTTCTTTCATCTTGAGAGCCTAAACGGCTATGTACGGAGTCCCTGCGGCGGGACCCGTATGAGGAATCGTCCTCATTGATTGTGCGGACATCATAATATGAGGAGCCGCGGTCCTCTTGCCTGCTTCTGGAGGCTGGATGTGTTGGTGCCCTGTCGTCGTGTCGTAAAATACGACCGGCAGGTGTACGCGGTATCGGGATAGATCCGATACCTCCTTGTTCGTCGGCGCAAGCTCTGTTGTACGTTGCGGCCAGCAGGGCTGCTTGTTGGTCATACCAGGTATGGGGGCTCATGCCTGGAGGTATGACGGCAGCGTACTGTGACAGATCGTGTCCGAACGTAAGGGATGCGCCCCCTTGCGTTGACGTGCCAATGTGTTGGGCATTTGGGGCTAGGGGAATGGTTCCCGCAGGCCCTTGGTTTGCGGGGTTTAGGTTATCCCCGGTAGTGTTGTTTTGACGATCAGACATCTTTGGAAAGAAAAGGATGATTGGAAAAAAGTGCTAAGAGTAGCGGTGGGCGCCAATGATGAAACAATGGTTAACCGGGTAGGGTTAACTCACTGGTCTCGTCAAGAGGGTTAACCCCTTCTTTCCGAGGATCGCTAGCTGGATCGTCTGGTGGTGGGTTTCCTGCACAAGGAAACAAACCGTGACTCGTAACAAGGAGGATGGGGTGGGGGGTGCTCCTTGTTACCACTCTCCGGCGTGAGAATCAGTAAGTTGCTTGGGAAGCAAAGTATGATAGTAGTATTGAGAGAGTTGGAAAGTGATCCCTCAAACCTGGTTTGGGGTGAGTACTTATAGCCGAGGAGTGAAGGAGGGTAGTTGAGTAGTAAGTCTGACATCGCACAGCTATTTGCAGGTGTGTCAGACCTGTCGGATGCTGTGGTGATGCCACGTCCGGCTGTGGTGTCAGACTGTTGTTCATACGTGGGCTAGTAGGCGACTGTTCCCAGTGCCATTTGCACTGTGGTGTCAGACCCACTTGCCTTGTAGGCAGGATGCGGTGCCAAGCCGCATCGCTGCTTGCGGTCATAGATGTTGTTCCCGCATTGGTTGTTCCATCCATGATTTGCGAGGGATGCGGTGTTGTGCCGCATCGCTTGTTGAGTGACTGTTACTGTTGTCCAGATCCCTTGTCGTGACGAAAATGTTCATAGGATGCGGTGTGAGGCCGCATCGCTATGCGTAACATTAGTTTCCGTCCTTAAGGTAAGTCTTCTCATCAATGGACAGATTGGACCGCAGTGTTCGCGTGTGTCTACGCAGACACTGGATAGTTAATTGCTGTTGGGGGTTTTTAATGAGGGTAATGGTCATTCGCGGTCGTGCTGACGCGATATTTGGGACCATACCCCTTCAGTGGCCAACAACATCAATTGACATTTCAATTTTATTGGGTCTCTCAAATCACATGCACACAATTATAAATGGCCAACAAATTCTCGTGGGCTTTTAATGACCGACAAACAGTTTAGCTCTCATTGGACCTCAATATTGTAATGGCAGACAACAATTAATTAGTCAACATTCACATGAGTTTTTTTTTATCTTTTATCAGATCACATGGCCTGACACAACAAAACAATCACGAGAACACTTTCAAACTGTAACCACTTCAAATAGACAACACTCCTCAAACGGACAGGACTCTTCAAACGGCCAGGACTGCTTCAAACGGTCAGGACTGTTTCAAACGGTCAGGACTGTTTCAAACGGTCATGTGTCAATTTCAAATGGACAGTCCAGTTTTCAAACGGTCAGAGGCAAATTTCAAATGGTCACGTGCTTGTTCAAACGGTCACGCCAATTTTCAAACGATGTCGGACACAAAAACTCAGATTTCTCCTAAACGGCTAGGAATTAGGATCTGAAACTTGATAGGATTGTAAATCAAGTGTTTTCGCACAACATATCAAAAAATCAGACGATTTGGACCGTAAAAACCTGTTCATGTCACACCCCGACCGCGTAAAACAACAAATCGCGGCGGAAACATCGGGGCGTGTTGCAACAGAATTAATTGTTTCATAACCATGGCATACAAAGTTGTCTTTTATTTATAAACAAAGGTGTTACATTGTTTTAAACAGGAAATTAAAGAGTTCAGAACATAATTAAACATAGTCTATCTTATTTTAAAGTCTCTAAGGCACAGGTCCGCCCTAGTATCATGATCAACATCCTATGGAAAAGCACCTGAAAACACATGTGAAAATAGGTACGTCAGCATAAAAATGCCTGTAAGATACATAGGTTTGTGAAAATAGGATTCATGACTTATGTTTAAGAAAAATGTTTAGTCATGAACCTTGTAATTTGCTTTGTCTTGTAAATCATTTGAAAACAATAAGATCAGATGATGTGTATAAGTAAATGTCAGTTAAATAAATGACCATGTAAAAAGATGTGTTTGTATAAGATAAGTTGTTTTGTAAATCAATGTCTTGTGAAAAGTATGTTATTTGTATAAAATGTTCTATGTCTCAATATAGAAATGATTCAAATAACGTTACGACATGTAATACCATACAACCACTTATATATAGGAAGTACCAGCGGCGTATCCACCATGCTTGTATCATATTACACACGCATCGTTACTTAATCACTTAATCAAACAAAACCAACCAATGTAAGAAGTCTATGTTTAAACAAATTGTCAAATGTATTGAATAATATGTCAAGTGTAAATCATGTCAAATGTCTATGTCAATTATCCATGTCAAATGTCTATGTCAAATATCCATGTCAAATGTCTATGTCAAATATCCATGTCAAATGTCTATGTCAAATATCCATGTCAAATGTCTTTGTGTAAAATGTCTATGTCAAAATGTCATGTATGGCAAGTGAAATGTCTCAACTAAACCATATGAACAAAAACAAAGTATTGAAGTAAAACTTGGTTTAAATCAAAGTTATGTTTTGTGTAAATGCATGCAACTATTTAATATGAACATCTATGCGGTATTGTAAAAATGCATACATCCAAGCCTTGTGACTGTGGTGATAAACCCTTTAAACAAATTAAAGGTCTATCTGTCTTATATCATCGAATTCGGTCATTCCTTTCTGTCCCCTTTCCCTGGGATGTCCGGAACGGGAGTTGTCAATTCCTATGGTACCACTACCTACTAACGAACGGCGTAGCTAATGTTAATGAATGTATTGTCCCATGTAAACAAACCAAATGTCATACCAAAATTGTAAACATGTGAAAACAATGCACTAAGTATGTAATCAAATGAACATACATAGCGTGAAATGTCATGTAAAACAATGTACTAAGTAATGCACACAATGGGCACACCTAGCATGAAATGTTATGTAAAACAATGTACTAAGTAATGCACACAATGGGCACACCTAGCATGAAATGTCATGTAAAACAATGTACTAAGTAATGCACACAATGGGCACACCTAGCATGAAATGTCATGTAAAACAATGTACTAAGTAATGCACACAATGGGCACACCTAGCATGAAATGTAATGTAAAATAATGTACCAAGTAATGCACACAATGGGCACACCTAACATAAGATGTCATAAAATCATGTACTATAATGTACTAACGAACATAGCAGTATATGATGTTAAAACAGGAAAGCATGAAAGTAACAAGTAGGCACATGTGTTCCACCCCAAAACAGTTTGGAAAACAGTAAAAGAGGGGTCTATGTACTCACTTGAGATTGCTCAGTTGTCTAAAGATAACCACCAAGTAATGCTATAGATCTCGGAATCAAACGGCACCTAATATAGGTAACTATGTTAATAACCGGACCTTAATCGGATGATTGGATAGAATGAGGTTTCGTAAACCAAACGAGTGTAGAGACTCGTGTCATTTGGTTTAACAAAGCCTACATGCTAAATGAAACTTAACATAATTGTTTACGACCCATTACGACCCGTTTAGGAAGCTTATGCTACTTTAACGTGTCGTGCGCGTGAAACGCGTTCGGACCGCCTAACTAGTCCTATGAAAAGTGTTATATGCCTAAACATGTTACATAATCAGCTACGTGACAAAGGTTTAGGTTACATATGCTTAATTACCAATTATATATGAAAAAGGGTATTCTGGTAATTTACTTAAGGCATATAAACTACCTATCATACAACTACTTAAACGATGTGACCATAGGGTATAACCTCGGAAGGTTATTCCCTACCTACTATGGTCACCTAATGTATTTGGTCGGATCCTAATGATCGACCAAACTGGGTCGGGTTCAAAGGTATAGGCGATTTATTAGATCGCCTACCCTACGACCCTAGACAACGTGGTAATCAGTAGGCATAGTCCCAAGGGACTATGACCATCGTGATTACAATCACGTTGCGAAGTTCAACCGAACTTCGCATTGACCATTACTGGTCAACGCTGAAAGTCAAACAAAGTTTGACTTTCTGACTCGAAAAGCAGTAAAAATAAGGAAAAGAACGAAAGAATACTTACGAAGGGTCCCCGAATGCTAAACTCGATTCGAAAATCTCAGGTATGAAACTAGTGTTTCAACTTAGAGTTTCTCAAATCAAATTTCTAGTGATTATGAATGAAACATATGGTGGGTATTTATAGTTTTTCCATATGGAATATTCCTAGAATATTCCTAGAATATTCCTAGCATATTCCAAGCATATTCCTAGCATATACCTTAGCATATTCCAAGCATATACCTTAGCATATTCCAAGCATATACCTTAGCATATTCCAAGCATATGCCAAGCATATTCCTAGTATATGGCTAAGACGGGTATTTAACTGGGTACCGGGTATTTTATCTAGCGTTTAAATCCCGGTTTATGGCGTTCTAAATTATTTTTATTACTCTATAAAAATAAACTCGCCAAGTTATTACTGAAATAAATTTCAGTTGCCAGGACTGGCTGCGTTGTCTGCGTTTTGCAGTAGAAGCACTGTGTTGCGCAGAAACACACGGTACGCGCTTAAACTTTGAAAAATAACGTTTTTAGGCGTTTTAATTTATTTTTCAACACGGACCTGATTAAAATAAGATTTTAATCATAACAGAATATTTGTGGGATTTAAATATTATCCGGTCGGTCACCAACGTTCGTTTGGTCGTACGATCGCGATGTTCGGTTAATTACGACGGAATGCGCATAAGCGCGAAAAACGATCCAAATTGCGCGACGAATGGATTTTTCTTATGCCAAACACTAAAATAAAATATTTTGGTGCTTACATAAATTTTTGGATGTCCGGATGTATTCAGAACGTATGTTATGCGCGAAAATGCAAACTTGTGCACTTTTTGACACTTTTAGTCCCTGAATGACCCAAAAGTTTATTTTAGCACACCGAACCCCTCAAAGCCTATTTCTAAGCTATGTAAAGGATATTTAAGGTGTGTTTAACTTATGGTTAGGTTCCGGAATGTTCGTTACAGTTCAAATTGACATACTTTCGCAGTTTGTCATATTTAGTCCCTGTAAGCGAATTAACTTGTTTTTGCCATCCCAAAGCCTTTAAAACTTATTTCTAAGTTATGTAAAGGTTATTTAAGGTATGTTGAGTATATGTTGATGTTCCGGAGTATTTCTCGCATTAAACTGAGTACGTTTACGCACTAGTTTGCGTATAACTCTCCAGAAAGCGATGTAGAGTTTGAAATTGAACAAAAGTCAAAACATGAAAAATGTAAAACATAACAAAACAAACATTGTGATCAAATAACATTGTTTTATTGATAACATAACTGTTCATAGTGATTACAAGCACAGTTGTTACAGTCTCCCCTACTTGTGGAAATTTCGTCCCGAAATTTATTTAGAGGAAACTCGTGGAAAAAGATGCGGATATTTCGCTTTCATTTGATCTTCGCGTTCCCAAGTAAACTCGGGTCCACGTTTAGCTTCCCAGCGAACTTTGACCAAAGGAATGCGCTTGCGTTTAAGCCACTTGACTTCACGTTCCATGATTTCCACTGGCTTCTCAACAAATTTCAGTGTTTTGCCAACACGAATTTCGTCAAGCGGTATGGAGAAATTCTCATCAGTTGTACACTTCTTGAGATTGGACACGTGAAAAGTTGGATGAACATTTCCCAGTTCAGGAGGTAACTCAAGTCTGTAGGCTACCTTTCCGATTCTTTCGACGATCTTGAATGGTCCAACGTATCTAGGTGCAAGTTTTCCTTTCTTTCCAAATCTGATCACACCTTTCCAAGGTGAGACCTTAAGTAATACTCGATCACCGACTTGAAATTCCAAGGCTTTGCGTTTTGGGTCCGCGTAAATCTTCTGACGGTTTCTAGCTGCCTGAAGGTTATCACGAACTTTCTTGACCTTGTCAGTTGTCTCTAAAATGAGGGCAGGTCCAGTAAGTTGGGCCTCGCCAATCTCATTCCAGCAGACTGGTGAACGACATTTTCGACCATAGAGAGCTTCGAAAGGAGCCATTTTGATGCTAGTGTGATAACTGTTGTTGTAGGAGAATTCAATCAATTTAAGATGTGAATCCCAGCTACCACCAAAATCGATCACACAAGCTCTAAGCATATCCTCCAGAGTCTGGATTGTTCTCTCAGATTGACCATCCGTTTGCGGATGATAAGCTGTGCTCAGATTAAGTTGGGTCCCCATAGCAGATTGCATGGTTCTCCAAAAATGAGAAGTGAAACGAGCATCTCTGTCAGAAATGATGTTCAACGGAACACCATGTCGAGCTACAATTTCATCTACATAGATTTGAGCAAGTCTGTCAGCAGGAAAATCCTCACGGATTGGCAAGAAATGTGCTGACTTTGTAAGACGATCAACGACTACCCAGATGGCATCATGACCTTTCTTTGTGCGCGGGAGTTTGGTAACAAGATCCATAGTAATGTTTTCCCATTTCCAAACTGGGATCTCTGGTTGCTCCAATAATCCCGAAGGATGCTGATGTTCAGCCTTAACCTTTAGACAAGTAAGGCATTTGGATACGTATAAGGCAATGTCTTTCTTCATACCAGGCCACCAATAGTGAATACGAAGATCCTTATACATTTTATCTGAGCCCGGATGAATAGAATAACGAGACTTATGGGCTTCATCCATAAGCAAGGTACGAAGATCATCTAGGCTTGGGACCCACAAACGGTCCATGAAGTAATATGATCCATTGTCCTTCAGTTCCAGTGCAGGTGTTATGTGATAAGGAAATTCCTTATCCATCAATCCTTGTGAAACACAAGATTGTTGAGACTGAGAAATGCGTGCTTGGATATCGGATCGAGTTTGAATAACAGATTGAACACGTACACAATGAAGCTTAGTACGTTCCTTACGACTTAATGCATCAGCTACGACATTCGCCTTACCAGGATGGTAGCGAATTTCGCAGTCATAGTCGTTTAAAAGCTCAACCCAACGTCGTTGTCTCATGTTGAGTTCTTTTTGGTTGAAGATATGCTGAAGACTTTTGTGGTCAGTGAAAACCACACATTTTGTACCGTACAAATAGTGTCTCCAGATCTTGAGAGCAAAGACAACTGCACCCAACTCAAGATCATGAGTAGTGTAGTTTTTCTCATGTATCTTCAACTGCCTCGATGCATAGGCTATGACTTTGTTCCTTTGCATAAGAACACAGCCAAGACCCAATTTTGATGCATCACAATACACAACAAAATCATCATCACCCTCAGGCAATGATAGAACAGGCGCATCGCAAAGCTTCTACTTCAGGTGTTGAAAAGCTTCCTCTTGTTTGTTTCCCCAATAAAAGGGCATTTTCTTCTGAGTTAGAGCAGTTAGAGGAACTGCAATCTTCGAGAAGTTTTCTATGAAGCGGCGATAATAACCCGCTAGACCAAGAAAAGAACGAACTTCAGTAGGAGTAGTAGGTGTATCCCAATCCTTAATCGCACTGATCTTGGAGGGATCTACATGAATACCTCGTTCGTTGATAATGTGTCCCAAAAATTGAACTTCTTTAAGCCAAAATTCGCACTTGGAGAATTTGGCGAAAAGTTGCTCTTTCTTCAGGAGTTCCAGAGTAAGACGAAGATGCTGCTCGTGATCAGCTCGCGTCTTAGAATAAATCAAGATGTCGTCAATAAAAACAATGACGAACTGATCCAAATAAGGTTTACAGACCCTATTCATTAAGTCCATGAAAACAGCAGGAGCATTAGTCAAACCGAATGGCATGACTGTGAATTCATAATGCCCATAACGAGTACGGAACGCTGTCTTCGGAATGTCTTCTTCTTGCACACGAAGTTGATGATACCCGGAACGTAGATCAATCTTCGAAAAATAAGAAGCGCCTTGTAACTGATCAAAGAGGTCGTCTATGCGAGGTAAGGGATATCGATTCTTGATGGTAAGCTTGTTAAGCTCACGATAATCGATACACATCCTAAAGGATCCATCCTTCTTCTTTACAAAAAGAACGGGAGCACCCCAAGGTGAAAAACTAGGACGTATAAAACCTTTGTCAGAGAGCTCCTGAAGCTGTTTAGACAACTCTTGCATCTCGGATGGTGCAAGACGATATGGAGCTCTAGCAATGGGATTTGCACCAGGTACGAGATCCATGCGGAACTCGACTTGGCGTGCTGGAGGTAGACCAGGTAAATCTTCAGGGAACACTTCAGAATAATCCCGAACGACAGGAATATCTAAAATAGACTTACCCTTGCCTTTATCTTCTGTAACATGTGCTAAGAAAGCCACGTAGTTCTTCTACAGATACTTCCGAGCTTTAAAACAAGACATGAGTTTGAGACCACCGGTAGGCTTCTCACCTTGAACCTGCAGGATCTCGCTCGTCGAAAGCGGCACACGAACAATCTTCTTAGAACAAACTATCTCTGCGTGATGCTTGGATAACCAATCCATTCCCACAATAACGTCGAAGCTTCCAAGTTGCATAGGCGCGAGGTCAATAGGAAAAAGATGGTCGTTAAGATTCAACTGGCAGTTGCGAAGAACAGAATTAAGAATAATGGGTTCACCACTAGCAACCTCTACTGTCAAAGATTTGCCTAGTTTCGTTCTAGACACTCGAAGCATTGGTTCAAAGGACAAAGACACGAAACTCTTATCGGCACCGGAATCGAAAAGAACAGATGCAGGCTGATTATTAATAAAGAACGTACCGTTCACCACATTATCGTCAGCCTGTGCCTCTTGGGCATTCATGTTAAAAACTCGGCCTCGAGCCGGAGCCTGAGCCTGATTCTGGTTCTGGTTCTGGTTCGCCAGTCTTGGGCACCGATTCCTATAGTGGGTCAGATCCCCACAATTGTAACAAGCACCTGGTGGGTATTGTGGTCGTGCAGCTTGACCCTGTTGCGGAGCAGCTTGTTGAGCCGGGTTCTGAACTGCACGATTCTGAGCAAACCGACAAACATCGGCAAGGTGACCTGACTTCCCACAGTTAGTACAGAAACGGCACTAATGTTGCGGCTGATGGTGACTGTTGCATCTATTGCACAAAGGTGCAATCCCTGAATAGGGTTTCTTCGCTGGAGGCTGTGCGGGTTGGTTGGGAGCTGCCTGGTTAGCTTGGGCAGTGACAGCATAGATGGTGGTCATTCGTTCGTATCACAAAGCAAACAAACGACACACAGTGACTAATCAAAGTAAATGGGTCAAAATAATGTATTAGCGAAGACATGCTCGCCTATAAGTGAACACTCACTCCAAGAATTCCCAGGTAAGCACAACTGGTCTCGCGTCTGGTTGAGATGTATACGAAGTGCTTGCCTAGACAGAAAACTCAGAATACAGGCATTCACCCTTCCAGTTTGCACATGTTCACATTATTTAAAACCCAAAACGTTTGACGGGATTTTGAAAATTTGAAGGCACAAGGCCAAAAACCAATACTGAAAAGGGTTCAAAACCATATAACAGAGGGTTCAAAACCTTGTAATAAAACATTCAAAAACAGATGATTGTTTTTCAAAAATTGATTCGGAAAATTTGGTTCTTGTTTTGATAATCACCTAAGGATAGGTGATGTACATGTTTTAAGATCTAAACACAAGATAACTTGTGTTAGGGTCCTAGAAAAGTTATAGTCTAGGTCAAAGCATTACTAATAACCTAATTCCCTATAACCATTGGCTCTGATACCAACTCTTCTGTCACACCCCGACCGCGTAAAACAACAAATCGCGGCGGAAACATCGGGGCGTGTTGCAACAGAATTAATTGTTTCATAACCATGGCATACAAAGTTGTCTTTTATTTATAAACAAAGGTGTTACATTGTTTTAAACAGGAAATTAAAGAGTTCAGAACATAATTAAACATAGTCTATCTTATTTTAAAGTCTCTAAGGCACAGGTCCGCCCTAGTATCATGATCAACATCCTATGGAAAAGCACCTGAAAACACATGTGAAAATAGGTACGTCAGCATAAAAATGCCTGTGAGATACATAGGTTTGTGAAAATAGGATTCATGACTTATGTTTAAGAAAAATGTTTAGTCATGAACCTTGTAATTTGCTTTGTCTTGTAAATCATTTGAAAACAATAAGATCAGATGATGTGTATAAGTAAATGTCAGTTAAATAAATGACCATGTAAAAAGATGTGTTTGTATAAGATAAGTTGTTTTGTAAATCAATGTCTTGTGAAAAGTATGTTATTTGTATAAAATGTTCTATGTCTCAATATAGAAATGATTCAAATAACGTTACGACATGTAATACCATACAACCACTTATATATAGGAAGTACCAGCGGTGTATCCACCATGCTTGTATCATATTACACACGCATCGTTACTTAATCACTTAATCAAACAAAACCAACCAATGTAAGAAGTCTATGTTTAAACAAATTGTCAAATGTATTGAATAATATGTCAAGTGTAAATCATGTCAAATGTCTATGTCAATTATCCATGTCAAATGTCTATGTCAAATATCCATGTCAAATGTCTATGTCAAATATCCATGTCAAATGTCTATGTCAAATATCCATGTCAAATGTCTTTGTGTAAAATGTCTATGTCAAAATGTCATGTATGGCAAGTGAAATGTCTCAACTAAACCATATGAACAAAAACAAAGTATTGAAGTAAAACTTGGTTTAAATCAAAGTTATGTTTTGTGTAAATGCATGCAACTATTTAATATGAACATCTATGCGGTATTGTAAAAATGCATACATCCAAGCCTTGTGACTGTGGTGATAAACCCTTTAAACAAATTAAAGGTCTATCTGTCTTATATCATCGAATTCGGTCATTCCTTTCTGTCCCCTTTCCCTGGGATGTCCGGAACGGGAGTTGTCAATTCCTATGGTACCACTACCTACTAACGAACGGCGTAGCTAATGTTAATGAATGTATTGTCCCATGTAAACAAACCAAATGTCATACCAAAATTGTAAACATGTGAAAACAATGCACTAAGTATGTAATCAAATGAACATACATAGCGTGAAATGTCATGTAAAACAATGTACTAAGTAATGCACACAATGGGCACACCTAGCATGAAATGTTATGTAAAACAATGTACTAAGTAATGCACACAATGGGCACACCTAGCATGAAATGTCATGTAAAACAATGTACTAAGTAATGCACACAATGGGCACACCTAGCATGAAATGTCATGTAAAACAATGTACTAAGTAATGCACACAATGGGCACACCTAGCATGAAATGTAATGTAAAATAATGTACCAAGTAATGCACACAATGGGCACACCTAACATAAGATGTCATAAAATCATGTACTATAATGTACTAACGAACATAGCAGTATATGATGTTAAAACAGGAAAGCATGAAAGTAACAAGTAGGCACATGTGTTCCACCCCAAAACAGTTTGGAAAACAGTAAAAGAGGGGTCTATGTACTCACTTGAGATTGCTCAGTTGTCTAAAGATAACCACCAAGTAATGCTATAGATCTCGGAATCAAACGGCACCTAATATAGGTAACTATGTTAATAACCGGACCTTAATCGGATGATTGGATAGAATGAGGTTTCGTAAACCAAACGAGTGTAGAGACTCGTGTCATTTGGTTTAACAAAGCCTACATGCTAAATGAAACTTAACATAATTGTTTACGACCCATTACGACCCGTTTAGGAAGCTTATGCTACTTTAACGTGTCGTGCGCGTGAAACGCGTTCGGACCGCCTAACTAGTCCTATGAAAAGTGTTATATGCCTAAACATGTTACATAATCAGCTACGTGACAAAGGTTTAGGTTACATATGCTTAATTACCAATTATATATGAAAAAGGGTATTCTGGTAATTTACTTAAGGCATATAAACTACCTATCATACAACTACTTAAACGATGTGACCATAGGGTATAACCTCGGAAGGTTATTCCCTACCTACTATGGTCACCTAATGTATTTGGTCGGATCCTAATGATCGACCAAACTGGGTCGGGTTCGAAGGTATAGGCGATTTATTAGATCGCCTACCCTACGACCCTAGACAACGTGGTAATCAGTAGGCATAGTCCCAAGGGACTATGACCATCGTGATTACAATCACGTTGCGAAGTTCAACCGAACTTCGCATTGACCATTACTGGTCAACGCTGAAAGTCAAACAAAGTTTGACTTTCTGACTCGAAAAGCAGTAAAAATAAGGAAAAGAACGAAAGAATACTTACGAAGGGTCCCCGAATGCTAAACTCGATTCGAAAATCTCAGGTATGAAACTAGTGTTTCAACTTAGAGTTTCTCAAATCAAATTTCTAGTGATTATGAATGAAACATATGGTGGGTATTTATAGTTTTTCCATATGGAATATTCCTAGAATATTCCTAGAATATTCCTAGCATATTCCTAGCATATACCTTAGCATATTCCAAGCATATACCTTAGCATATTCCAAGCATATACCTTAGCATATTCCAAGCATATGCCAAGCATATTCCTAGTATATGGCTAAGACGGGTATTTAACTGGGTACCGGGTATTTTATCTAGCGTTTAAATCCCGGTTTATGGCGTTCTAAATTATTTTTATTACTCTATAAAAATAAACTCGCCAAGTTATTACTGAAATAAATTTCAGTTGCCAGGACTGGCTGCGTTGTCTGCGTTTTGCAGTAGAAGCACTGTGTTGCGCAGAAACACACGGTACGCGCTTAAACTTTGAAAAATAACGTTTTTAGGCGTTTTAATTTATTTTTCAACACGGACCTGATTAAAATAAGATTTTAATCATAACAGAATATTTGTGGGATTTAAATATTATCCGGTCGGTCACCAACGTTCGTTTGGTCGTACGATCGCGATGTTCGGTTAATTACGACGGAATGCGCATAAGCGCGAAAAACGATCCAAATTGCGCGACGAATGGATTTTTCTTATGCCAAACACTAAAATAAAATATTTTGGTGCTTACATAAATTTTTGGATGTCCGGATGTATTCAGAACGTATGTTATGCGCGAAAATGCAAACTTGTGCACTTTTTGACACTTTTAGTCCCTGAATGACCCAAAAGTTTATTTTAGCACACCGAACCCCTCAAAGCCTATTTCTAAGCTATGTAAAGGATATTTAAGGTGTGTTTAACTTATGGTTAGGTTCCGGAATGTTCGTTACAGTTCAAATTGACATACTTTCGCAGTTTGTCATATTTAGTCCCTGTAAGCGAATTAACTTGTTTTTGCCATACCAAAGCCTTTAAAACTTATTTCTAAGTTATGTAAAGGTTATTTAAGGTATGTTGAGTATATGTTGATGTTCCGGAGTATTTCTCGCATTAAACTGAGTACGTTTACGCACTAGTTTGCGTATAACTCTCCAGAAAGCGATGTAGAGTTTGAAATTGAACAAAAGTCAAAACATGAAAAATGTAAAACATAACAAAACAAACATTGTGATCAAATAACATTGTTTTATTGATAACATAACTGTTCATAGTGATTACAAGCACAGTTGTTACAGTTCAATTTGACGAAAATCAGTGAAAAACGTGAAAATATTAAAAAATGAAGAAAAAGATGAAATCCAGATCTGAAATCGATGAAATCACGAGTAGAATTGTGTGTTGGATCAGTGCAATCGAGCTACTGCTCTGATACCACTTGTAGGACCGGTTTTGACTCCGAAACGATTGCGAAACGAACGTGTGACGTGCGGAATCCGTACACGAACGCGACCTAAACACACGAGACGTAATATAACTGTGATTCTATTATAAATCTGATATTGTACAGCACCTTGAATCACAATGACAACACTTTCTCTCTCTAGATTCTCTCTCTAGATCTAGAGCTTTCTAATTCACCAAATGCCAAAAGTCTCTAATCTAAACATAAAGCTCCTATTTATAGGCCTTGGCTTTTAATGAGATTTCTCATTAATTACAATATTGCCACCTTGCCTTTTGTCTAGCTAACACTAATATAACGACTCGTTTTCTTCTGTTTCTTGCTACGGCTCGGATTGACGAAGGCTATAGACATAAAATGCACTAACACTTCTTCACTCTTCATAGATTTTTAATATTTTTTAATGTTTTATAATTACATTTATAGTATTTCAACAGGTTTCAAGTGAAAAATAAGCAATTTTTCCGCAATTTTACGACCATTACTTCATTTGGAGTTGTTGGTACTCTGATTTCGTTTGCCATCATATCGTTCGGTATGTTAAATGCTTACAATTAAACATCTCGGTGGTCTTATGTTTTTTTAGGATGTGTTGATTTTATTTATGTTAATTAGACTTTAACTTGATTATTTTTTTTCAAGGGCAACGCGTCTGTTTCCTTTATTGGATATTGGTTACCTTGAGCTCAAGGACTATCTCGGTATTTATTCTTTTTCCTCAGTTTTCTAAAATTTTGATGAATTTTTTATTTTATGACGTGAATGTTATATATACCCAGTATAAACTTAAAATATCATATATACCCCTTTTAAATGAACTTTTAGTTTATGACGGTTTTACCCTTTTCAAACACATTACCTTTTTTAACCTTAATTTAATTTTTGCGGATATATTTGTTGCTTCGATCATAGCTTAGTCTGAGAACTCTTCTTAATTAAAAATAAAATTTCAATCACAATATCACATGCAAATTTGATTAATTTGTTCTTTTTTAAATTGTTAGTTACGAGGAAAAATAGGTAATGGTTTTTTAAGGTTCATTAATGATACTATATTTAGGTTAGCCACACAACTCTAAAATATGTATTTAAATCAAATTAAAAGAATTAAACTTTTTATAAATCATGTGGTGTCCAAAGCCATATAAATGAACCATCACATTCATAATTGATAGTGTACAAGTGGTAGGTATTTCTTAATAAATTGTTCTCTTTTATAAAGTCTAACATTATATAAAAACCAATTCAAGAAACTCTAACTACAAGCTAGGATACCAAAAGTCGCTTTAAAATTAATTAAATTGCATTGTTTTATTGTGCCTCTTTGAATATCCCTGTCATTTAATATCATTCATTAGGATATGATTAATTTGTAGACAGTTGAACGGTCTTTGGTTATGCTATAAGATTCCCGGCTTTATTATGTTTGTAGGTTCATAGTTTCCTTTTCCGCCTCTGTTGCCATGGCCAGCCCCCTTAGTTTGCAAACGTCCGACGGTGGTACAAGCAGTCATATGTTCCTTAGTGAACTCCGTGAAGGGAGCACCGGGCCTATCATGATAATGGTTTGTAGAAAATGGGACGTGACAAGTGTTAACGACATGTACATGAGCACCGACTATATTGTCACTGACATAAAGGTAGTTTTTTACCCTCTGCTATCCCACATTCTTACGTTTTTCTACTTTTGATTCTGAAACAAAAATCTACGCCTTTATTTGCGCAGGGAGGTGTGATGCATTGCACCGCAAGGAATAACATTGCCCACTATTTCTTTGACAAACTCAAAGAGGGCGGTGTATATTTGGTCAACGGTTTCGCCGTGCAACCTACAAATCAGTATCGGGTTCTTAAAGACAACCCCTTTGTGATTGGGTTGCATGGTTCGACAACTGTGAAGCGGGTTGATGATGACGGCGGTCGTTTTGAACGCTACACTTTCCTGCTTACGGCGTTTGAGGATCTCCAACCAACCGAAAACAAGTACTTCGTTGGTATGTTTCTTATACTCCACCTGGTATTTGTCGTTAAAATATTATTAGGACGTATATTAAATGCAATCTACATCGAAATAAATATAAATCTTTGATGATTATGTTACCGACATTGATATTTACAACAAAAAGGAGTTATGATAATCATAGTTATGATCATCAGAATCCAGGTTTTCTTATTAATGTTATACACATGAGACAAAAATTTTAATGTAACATATTGCGATAGAGTAATATTTAGTTAAAAGAAAATGCTAAAATGGTAATATTAATAGTAATAATATTAATAAATAAATAAATAAATAATAATATTTTTTATATTTTTTAATAATAATAGTGTTAATACCTCCGATCGAGCTACGAACACGAGTAGGTAGGCGGCTAGGGGGGGGGGGCAGGGCTGCGCCTTTTTGATTAAAGACACTAATGATTATTATTATTAATAATAGTAATTAATAGTAATAATAATAATATACAAATAGAATAATAATTAGAAATGTTAATAAATGAGTGTGAAAATAATATTCTAAATTATACATGTTAATTTTTTTAAGACCAACTTAAAGCAGATTATAGACACGACACAGTTATTACAGTTAGATGTTACTGGTTCATATCATCAGTATGCTACGTGTTTTAAAATAATTAATGATGTGATTCATTTAACATAGGTAAAACAGCAAAGTAAAAGTTCCCAAAAAAAATGTATTCTGTTTATAAATTTATGTCGTTTTGGTAAGTTGATCATAACAATAACAATACCACAGGGTTTGTAGTATGGGTGCAATGTGGCCATTAAATCATACATGCAATACTTGGCGTTTTTATTTGGTAAGGGTAGAGCAGGCGATATGTTTTATTTGCTAAAATGGGTCGTGTTAACATCGGGTACACTATCATATTTAGCTAAACATGTAATATACGACATAAAGGAAAAGTTGCACAACATTGACATGTTTAGCATGATATTTGGCAAGTGGGGTTACATGCCGTTGACATACTTTTAACATGATTCAAAACAACAAGTTCAATAGCATAAAGGAATGTATACATTTAACTTGAAATAGTAACCAGTTTTCATATAAAAGGTTTTGGGCCCAATATATTTATGATGATTAAGATCCATACCTATTTTATAAAAAATAAATTTAAATATATAGAGAAAAATATTTGCCTCGAAAATTACCGGGCTTGGCTAATCGTCCGGCTCACACTACCCTGGAGTCGACGCTGCTAACACCACATATGAGTCTTTGTGTTGAACATATATGTCACATGTTCATATTAATATTGTCATTGAACTAAAGAGTGAATTTCATAATGTGAGACCATGTATACCTGGAGCCGAGAATTGCTAAAACAGAAAAGGAAAAGAAAAAAAAGCAAAAGGCGGGCCGCCGGGTTCAGTAAAAAGAAAAATAGCTACCGAATACCTAGAATTAGTAAATCAGAATTGCAAATAATTTAAAATAATTGAATATATATTTGTGTGAAAATAATCAGTTCATATATACCCGCATTGGTTATTGCTAAAGGATTTTATGTATCCAAAATAGGCAGTGGCGTGTGCACGTTTATTTATAACGGTAGCGGTAATAAATGGAGACGTTACCGTATAACCATATCCCCGCTAATTTCTTAAAATACCTAGGTTGATTATTTAATGACTCTTTGTCTCGTTCCATTTCAGATGTCATCGGATATGTTACTGAGGTAGGTGCGCCATATGTGAACGCTTCGGGTTCACGCACAGTCGAATTCAGTCTAACGAATGAACGGTTAGTGACACGTTCCTATTGCTTACGCAGCCTTCTCTCCCTACGTGACAACTAACACTTTTATTCTAATCGGTGTTTTGCAGCAAGCGCCAAGTCAGAGTGACACTGTGGGGCCACCTTGGTGATGTTATGATTCAGAGGAAGGGTGAGAACCCACCCGTTTACTCTCTTATCTTGACTTCCATGAGCGCGAAGTTCTACCTCGGTACATTTGTTTCCCGTTACATGTCTGCTTACCATTGAAGTTGTTATATTGTTTTAACTTTTTTCTTGCCTGGCGCAGGCACCCTGTGTTTGTCCAGCTCAACATCGACTATGCTCATCGATTCAGACGAGATACCTGCGCTGCAGTCTTTCAGGGCGTCCATCAGGTATCATTACACCCTCAACTAATTACCCTCTGCATACCTGTGTTGCACTATTCTGTGCTTTGCCTGACTATTTGTATGCGTTTCCCAGCTGTGTTGCCGTCGACGGTAATAGCGAGCCAATTACCGAGGATGTAGCCTGTGTTGGCACCCTAAGTGAGCTTTTGGACAAGGTGCGTGGCGACTAGACTAAAAAGAAGGTACGCTACTAACTTACTTTACAACTTAGACCCCACTTAGGCCTGCGTAAGCCAGCTTCGGCAGGTTGAAACGAACTCAACCTACGGAACCTGTTGCTACCTAGGTAAAAAACAACATGCTCTGTATATAAGTATTTAAATAGATAAGTTAACGGTCAGTAAACCGTGCGAAACAACCCACCTTACTACCATAGAAAAAAAATTGCCCATCAATAATTAATGTTTACATTAATTAGATTAAATATGCGATTTATTAAATGACTATGACGATTCTTAAATTCAGCCCCCCCCCCCCTCTTCCAACATTAGAATGATCAGAATATCTAATCCATTAATATACAGATATCATAGTTTATTAATTTTTAACAACCAATAATGCATTATTTTTGTTTGCTGTGAAACTTTAACCCTTACCATTTGATAAATAATATCATTGTATATTTGTATTATAGTATAGAGTTGTCTTATCTGTATTTTTTGTAATTGCTAAGTGATTGTCACTCCAGCAGTCACTTTAGTATAATTGGAACTACTTCATATTAAAGGGAGATAAAGATAAATATTTGACTAGGAAGGTGTTAAGTACACGCTTATTTATGATAGTTCTTATTTTGTGCACCAACGGAAGTGGGGGTTCAGGGGCTAGGGGATGTGTTTTATTGAAATGCCACTGTAAGGTACTTCAGATTTGCATGATTGATGAAAATTGCATGGAAACTGAAGTTGTAACTGATTGTCACTGGTAATCATCATTCATCAGTATTAAATTACTGCTGATGAGTGGCAATTTGGCCTATCAGTAGGGGTGGCAGAAATACCTGAGGCTAACGGGAATGCCTAAAGCCCGAAATATCCGGTACGCATATTCGGGTATGGGAATGTCATGGGTATTGGATGGATATAGATACCAGGCCTGATTAACCGAAATATAAACCCACTTACCTAACCATATACCCGATTTTTAAATTCCCTTAAGCTTTGTCCAATAATGCTTCATTCTAACAGTTAATTATGTAGAAAATCAACTTTATTTTTGAATTTTGAGATAAGTATTTTAAGCTGAACGCGCACCCCCCCCCCCATTTTAATAACAAATAATGCATTATTATGACGTCTATGAACTTCATACACGCGTTAGTTGGCCGTAACCGAGTGTTGCTGTCAGGAAGCCTTTGTAAATGTTCAAATTGGCTACAAACTCCACAAATAACAAGAAAAGGAAAGAAAAGGTTAATGAAATCGTCGGAGGAAATAGAAAGATAAAACCTTAATTGATGCATACATTTTAATATCAAAATCTGTAACACTTTGTGCATAAACAACCCACGTCCGGTAGGGAGCTACTTTGAAATTTTTAACCGATTTTCTGAACACTTTGCCGTGCTGCGAGAGCATGTAAACCCGCATGCATAAGGAACATAATACTGAAATGATTAGCGACTACGTTTATAGGTTTAGGGTCTAATTCTTTAATTGGTACTTCTGCCATAGACGCATATTCTGATGTCACTTGGCCCACCTCGCTCTAAATTGGGTGCCTGTCAGGATGCAATACAGTCGCCAGGCCCTACTCATCTCGCTACAAATGGTTCGGTTATAACCATATAAGATGACTTATAGACACACCTGATACTTTTTCAAATATTAGACATGCTCGCGTCCTTTCACAGTGCATGGCCTTCCTAGGGGGGCCTGTAGTAGAGGAGGCCACCGATAGACCATCATTTTCCTCAAAGGCTCCACTGTCCCATTTAAGTGGCCCTTTGTTTGTCTTTCATGTAGGCCGTCCTTTTCAAGAATGAAGCCGAGATTACATCCATCAGAACAAAAAACAGCTGGTATATTTTCACGTGCTCTGGCAGCAAGTGTCGTAAGGGCCTCACCCGAGAGGATGGGTACTTCATTTGCAAGGCGTGCAAATCCAAGGTTGAATATCCGAGGACAAGGTATATACTGCAACCTCTTAGAACCCAGTTCGTTTCTTTTACGGTCATCTCTTTGTATCGTTATGCCCTTCACCTTTTACACTACGTTTTTTATTGCCCGGTTCGATTTATATTGCGCTTTTGTTGCCATTCGTAAGATTTATGACCTGCGTTACCGTTATTGTTGGGATGCTATGCCATGATAGGTTTCGAATTCAGGCGGATATTACCGACGGAACCATGGACACCGTCGTTGTCCTTTTTGATGAAATCGTTGAACAACTGGTTAAAAGGACTGCAAAATCCCTGGTGGAAGAACAACTACAAGTATGTGACTTGCATGGTGTATGGTTATATCTGGGGCATGTGTTGTAACACCTCGAAAATTCACGTCCTATAATGTATTGACATGTGTCATATGTTTGAACGTATGAAAGAATGTTCTTAAAGGACTAAAGTTGACAAACATAGAAACCATGTGAACATAAGGGTGCAAAAATGTCAACAATGGGTAATTATACTTTACAATAACCCTACATGATGCTCATACCTTCAAACGAATAAATCATGGATCATACGAAGCTAAATATAAAAGAAAGTGAGAGATTACAAACTACAGGGGTTAAATGTGTCAACATGTTTAAAGTATACCTCTGAGTGACCTTTTAGCAAACCCTAAGCTTTGTAACGATTAATTATGCTCACTAGAATGCGTGATAAAAATTTCACCAAGTTCCGTTATCGTATGAGAAAGTTATGATAAAATTCGTGTGCGAGGGGTTAAAAGTGTCAATGTTGAAATCTATGACTTTTCGGGTGATCAAAAGTTAACCAAGGACTTAACAAAGTTGGTATAAGTCTTGAAGCCCTTAGAATTCAATTTAGAGGGCCCAAAGTACAAGAAATAAAGGTAAAATCAAGTTTGGAAGTCCAGGGGTCAAAACTGTCAACATTTGAAAGATTCTTTTTGCTGGCCAAGGGCTTGCGCACCTCAACACCAAAAGCCTTACGGTGCGCAAGCATCTCCCAGATGCAGAAACTCGTTTTTCTTGGCTGTTCAAGTCCATGAAACGACTTATGGAGATATTTATCAATTCCATGCGCGTCCCCTACTGATTTTAGAGCTTAGGGGCATTTGTTATTGTTCTAGATCACTTCATAGACTTAGTTGTCATCATCTAAGGGATCAAAAATCACTATAAAAGGCCATTGTTTGCAAACATTTTTGATCATCCATTCCATCTGCAATTGTGGGACTTTCTGGAGCTCAAGAGCAGACACCAAGCATCCCTAATCGTGATTAGGACTTTGGTAAGCACACCTTCCTTAGTTAAGTTTTTGCTTAGTTTTAGCTTAAAAGTCAAACCGTCGTAATTAACGGTTGACTTAGCGATTAATCACTAATGGTCCAGTGATTATTCGAATTGAAAGTAGTTATAGGTTGGTAATTATGTGGGCAATAAACCCTAAAAAGGGCACCCTCTGATTCTCACTCTAACTAGGTCAAATGTCGGGTCAAACTTGTTATTAAAAAGTCAACAGAATGCTTATTTTTCAATTTGTGCATAATTAGCAATGTAGAACCCCTACAACCTGTTTGATCATTAATATAACTTGGTAATTAGTGTAAGAACATGTCTAAACATGTCCAACCCGACAATTTCCTGTTTAGACCCGGTTCGGAACCGAAAGTCGCAAAACTTTGACTTTTGCTTTGACTTCAGTTCTGACCCAATTTAGTATGATTTCGAAATGCCTTAGAGCTTCCTTAGGACCAGGCTACATGTTAGCATAACCCTCTGTGGTTGGATCGTTGATTGTCCGATTCGTTTACTCGTTTCCGTTAAATGCCTAATGTTGACCAATATGCCCTTTTGACCATAAAACGAGAATTTTGGAAATGTGAAAGGACAGTAATCCTTATTACTGATTTATAAAGTTGTCCCTAAAATTTTACATCAGTTGGAGGCCTAGATTAGGAGTTATGCTCATTAGCGTAATTATAACGCCTTTTAGTAATTAAAAGGCGCAATTAGCATAAAGCCTATCTAAACCCAATTTTTGACACCAAACCTTTTACCCACTGATGTAATATAATATTTTGAGATTTTTAAAGATTTTTAATTATTTTTAAACTGATCAAAACCCAGGGTTATCGCCTTAATTCGGTAAATACCGATTATGCCCTTATAGGCCATAAAATGAGTTTTACAAGCCCTTTTGATACCAATCCAATGGCTACTGATTTTATATAATAAATAAAGTATTTTGAACTTTATAACCTGATCAGAAAACTCAGATTTCCTGTATAACCCGGAAATCGCTTAAAATGACTTCTTACGCATATTAAACGCATAGTTTGGGTTAAAACCATTTTGTCATATAAGACCTATTACCAACTGATATGTCCTAATAAAATAAGTTATTCCACTGATGTATTCGGACCCGAATCTTAGAATTTCGATTAACCTCTTTTATAATCTTCAAAATGACCAAAATACCCTTACGAGGCTTATTTTGAGATTTAACTCGTTTTGGGCATAATGGAAGGTATCCTACTGATATCACAACATATTTGAGGCATATTAACTTAGGAAACCTGGTATATGACTCTTACGATTACCCGTTACGCCTCTTGCGCGTTCGGTTCGGTTTATGTAACTAGCTTGCATAAGTTAGCCGAAACGGGTCAAACCTTATCATTTTTATCTCAAAATCCAGAAGGTGTTTAGATTACCCATATTATACAAGTATTCAAACTTTTCGGGTCTAAAACACATTCTATTCCGGTCTTCGCTTAATCATGCGTTTGAACCGTATATTTCCTTAAAACTAACCGGTCTAAGTTTAGGCTTAATTAAAGACCCGTTAGTATTCTAATTGGTTATTTATACCATCATTCCAGACTAGAGCCTTCCGGTAAATTGTACCTACGCTACTTAAGTGAATACGACTGAGTTATTATAATTCTTGCTATCTAAGATAGGAGCTAGCTCAGGTAAATACTTTTAACTTATTTTCCCTTATACGGGCTTGGGATACGGTATTATAAAAAAATACCGCTTGGTCGGGTGTAGAAACCTTTTAATCGGAGATGATTAAATTGCATAATCCCGTTTTAATCTGTATTGATTGATAACAAATAACTTTAGGGGTTAATGACCGTGTCTTGGATATCCTTGGCTCATTTAAAAAGTGAATGGCCATAACTTAAGCACAAAGTATAGGCATAACACCTCCTGTTGCGTATGTAAAAGATATACTCACTCGTAAGGTGTCTTCTTGTGAGTTATATTTATGGTGTGTCGATTAATCTTGACTGGCTTGTATTGTATAATCACCGACCCTAAATGTTGGACAACCATGTAAATCGGATACAAGATTTTTATTAATAAGATTGTCCCAAGTTATAAAAGATTAATTTTGCCTTGTGCATTTTAATCAATGTGTCAAAATGTTTTGTGCCTGGTGCATCTAAACCAATTTTCTTAAACTCTTTTCAAATGAGTCGGTTGAGTGTATTTACCAGTGAAAACTGACGTATTTTCCAAAAAGGTTAAGTGACAGGTACTGAACGTAATTGGCTGGAAGCTCAGGGCGCTAATAAGGAAATCTTGAAAGTTCTAGGCGCCTAAAGTCTGTTGAACAATGTTTATGTTTTAAGATCCGCCTGTGGATCCTTTACTTTCCGTTGTAATACTTTGATATTACGTTATATTCGGATTGTAACATATTTATCTTTTGCTTCCGCTGTGCATTTATATATTGTGTTGTTTGACTATGATGATATCAATTACGTCACGATACTCCCCACCGGGCCCACCGGTGACACGTGGAAAGTCGGGGTGTGACAGGTTGGTATCAGAGCCAACATTGAGTGAATTAAACACTAGTCTTTTGTGTTTAATCTCAATGACACGGTAGCACATTCCTTGACCTTCTGAGTCTAGATTTAACATAGGAATACTCTCAATCCTAACCTGTAAATTTTGCTTCCAAATTTTTATATATTGGATATGTCGCCAAGCGAAGAAGTTGTATTAGAAATTCTCCACATCCGGAGCCTAGAAATGCTGAGTTTCGTACCACGACGAGAATGAAACGAGCATCCAGGGAGAAAACATTCGAAAGTAAAGTGAAGAAGAAAACTCCTTTTGCTAAAGATTGTTTCTTTAATAGTCCTTATAAGGACATATTTATCTTTCAGTCCCTTCAAGGACAACATTATTCCTTTCAAGTCCCGTTTAGGGCACATCTATACTTTTAAAGTTATAGTTGAATGATTAAATTTAAAATTTTCATTCTAAGCATGAAAAATGAAATAAATTAAAAATACATTCCTTTTATAAGATCTACCATTATAATAGAATGGCAAAAATCTAAAAAAGGACATGACCTAGCCACGTGTTATTTTAAGACATGGCCAAGATGGTAAGACCTATTCAAGAGATTCAAATCCTTGTTAACACCTAAGAACGTGTTAGCACTCTTGACAAGTGTGATTCGAGAAAATCACAACAGTCATTCTTATATTGGATTCTTCCAATTTTCTTATCTAGCCTAGTGATTTAGAAATCATGGCTTAAATCATCGAATACAGATGATCATATTTTTAAACACCTAAGAACGTGTTAAACCCTCTTGACAAAAGTGATCTGAGAAAATCACAATAGTCATCCCTATATTGGAAATTTTCAAATTTCCTGATTTGGCCTAATGATCTAGAAATCATGGCTTATGTCATCCTATAAGATGAACATATTATAAACATTTGTTAGTGATGAAGTGCCTACGGGCTAAACTTGTTGTCCGATAAGACAACGACAGTGGTGGTCTTTGACCTCCTGCCTAAAAATGTTGGACCATGTCCAAGCATAATAGTCGGTATGATCCAAACGATCTTGACTAATAGCATCTGAAAAGATGATAATATCATAAACATCCCTCAGAAGGGAAATGCCCACGGGCTATATCTATTGTCCTAAAAGACAAAAGGCAGTTGTAGTCTTCGACTCTCTGTCAAGAAAAGTAATCAACTATGCTCAAACCTTAAATGCCTCGATCCCAAACGATCATGGCTTATAAATTCAAAACTGTCCTCGTGACCAGGCCGTTGTGCCACTTTAATATCCTTAATGTTTTATATACTAGGATAAATTATAATGAAAATACTAATAAAATTAACAAATTAACCCATAGGGTTTATATTACCATGGTTAACAAATCATCAATAATGATAATTTCATAATAACCTTTGAATAAATCATTGTTAATATTTATGTAGCAATCAAGCTACATGGCTGGATCAGATGAAGTTAACAACCACTTGAAGGTGAACAATGATACTACCAGGGTTAATATAACTGGAGCGGAACTGCAGGCATTAATAGATGATGCTGTTACTCGCACTCTTGACAGACAATATAATGAATCATATGATACCTGCTCTAAGACTCTATCTGTGGCTCGTAGTAAGCCCCCTTCTAAATCACATGAGTCAAAGGAAGACGATGTTCATAACTCGTCAAATCAGAGGAGTGTTCCGTCTAGACAGGTTGTGCTTAACGAAGAGTCGCATGCTAAAACCTGCTCATATAAATATTTTGTCTCCTGCAAGCCCAGAGACTTTACAGGAGAGGAAGGGGCCATCGACTGCATGACATGGCTCGATGAGATGGACACTGTTGTTGACATCAGTGGTTGTGCGGAGCAAGATGTTGTGAAATTTGTTTCACAATCATTCAAAGGAGAAGTGTTGGTATGGTGGAGATCATTGCTCCAAGCCACGGGAAAGGTCCTACTCTACAACTTATCTTGGGATCAATTTGCTGCATTAGTCAAGGAAAATTATTGCCCTCAGCATGAGGTAGAAAGGATAGAATCAGACTTCTTGACTCTGGTCATGAAGAATTTGGATTGTCAGGCATATGTGACAAGTTTCAACACTATGTCCCGCCTAGTTCCTTATTTAGTCACCCCTGAACCTAAACGCATAGCGCGTTTCATTGGAGGCCTAGCACCAGAGATAAAGGGAAATGTTAAAGCATCTAGGCCTACCACATATAGGTCCGCGGTGGACTTATCCTTATCTCTCACTTTAGTTGCTATCAAAAATAAGTCTGTTAAAACTTCTGGCGAGGGAAAAAGGAAAGGAGACGAGGAAAACTCGCATCAATCTAACAAGAAGAAGAAGGGAAGTTCTGAGCAGGAGAAAGATTTCGAGTTTAGGAAAAGCTCGAGTCAGTTCAATAACAAGCCCAAATGCAGTAACTGCAGAAAACAACATTCTGGAAAATGTACGATTGACCCAAGTGCTAAATTGTGTGGAATTTGCAAGACCAAGGGTCACAAAACTTTAGATTGCAAGGAGTTGAAGAACTCGACATGTTACAATTGTAACGAGGAAGGGCAGATCAAAACCAACTGCCCAAAACTTATAAGGAAGCCTAGAGAGGCCAAGGGAGCAAATGCATGAGACTTCCAGAGGAACAACCTGGAGATGATGCAGAATGATGACGATATAGCAGGTACCTTCCTTTATCAAGAAGTTTATGCATAAATTTATTTGATGCTGGCACATATGATTCTATAATGAATGATAAATGTTGAGAACTGTTGTCTCCGCCTGATTGGGACTCCGGTCATTTAAATGCGAGATAGAAATTGGCCGATGATACTTTAGAAAATGCTCCAACAAACCTGAGATCGATATCTTATATCTATTAGGAATCACTCTTTTCTGATATCCTTATGGCAAGCTTTCAAGCGATCCAAATTCATCAATATAATAAAGACAGATGTGACATTTTGATCCCCTGTCAAAAAGATGATGGATTAGGTCCAAACCTTAACTGCCATTGATGGTCTTTTGTGACCTAGGCTAAATATAATGGATATATATACTAAGTGACATTCATTAAGAATGTTAGTACTATATTAGCCTGTATGGTCTATTGATACCATGGTTAGTATATGTTAAGGCCATCGGGATGAAGAATAGCAGTTATTGGATTGCAACTAGGAAATTGTTTTATTGGTGTTAGGAACCAATATCGAGTATAATAAACCCTCAAAATCTTCCATGAGAACCCTATATATACTAAGTGTAAGGTAAAACTTACAGGTAGAAAATTCACAGGAACTATTTCTTCTATTCCTGTCAGAAATCTTAAATCATAAAGTCCTAATGTACCCTCTCTCCAGATAAAGTACATCATCATGTGAAATTAATATCTCTTTGATCTCTAATGATTTCGAATACCAAATGGTATGACAAAAGCGCCAGATGAGGATTGGTGTATCTTAATATGTTCCATAGATTGCTTCCATTCCTGATCAGTATGGAGGTTTAATGCATGGGACCACAAAGATATTCCGATGGTCATATGGTATAAAAGTCAACTAATGGTATTCAAAGAAGATATCCAGAATGGAATTGTCCAAGTAAATATCCATAGTAAAGGAATATGTGGACTCACAACATAAATATGTCACTCATTTGACACCAACAAGGATGGATGAACTGGAGCCCGAGATTTGGGGAAAATCTTTGTAACCTCCTTGTATATTGATTATCTTCTCCTAAGACTACCCTGTTTACCTCCCGAGAGACAAGTAGAGTTAAGATTAACATCCCGCTTAGGGTTGGAGTGTTGTAAGAACTCCGTGTTGATCATGGAATAATCGGAACCCTGATTAAGTAAACCTTAATATAAGAGATTCATATAGCCTAACTCGATATTCCGAGAGTTTGATAAGAAAGACGGCTCATTTTGCTTATGCATTCATTACCGCAACCCTATTTTAACAACGATTAAGAATCACCATCAACTACCCAGGATCGTTGAGTTATTCAACTAGCTATAAGGATTAACTACTCCTTAAGATTAGTTTTAAGCAATGGTTGGGATAACCATCCCACCTTAAGATAAGCTTTTCTATAATAAATGATATGTAAGTATTAAGGCTACTCCTTTGGAGACCTTGTATAGATGGAATGTTAAACATCTATTGATAGATAGAGAATTGGTAAGTCCAATTATCAGGATCTGAAAGTTGCCTAGGAAACAACAAATAAGATCATACAAATCCATAATCGATTGTAAGTTGCCAGTATACGGCAGGAAATCAAGGATTTATGAAAAAAAAGCAACCCTCCTAAGTTCGTTTTAAAGAATAAGGTTCAACAGAAGTATCACCCTGGAAGGGTGTGCAAATTTGATTATCAGGCTAGTTAAGCTCTGAATATATAGAATCATTCAAAGGAAATCGAATGTACCAAGATCAAGTAGCTTATAAGCTAAAACCTATTTAAGGAGCTTGGTGGAACGTGCAATGTGACCCACACTAATGATTTAAGGATGTGTCATCAATAAGTTGAAAAGCACTATCACATAATGTTATGCAGATTTATGATATGACGAGCAACCTGTGTCGATTAAGGATCGACAGGTTAAGAAGCTCCAAAAGGATACATGTACCTAATATAGGGATCACTTTGAGAGCTTGGAAAGACTCCAAAAATGTTATAGAAGTTAAGTCCATTATGCGACAAAAAGAACTTCCATCATCTGAACAAATCTCGAGGTTGAGATTTCTTTTAAGGGGGTGAGGATGTAACACCTCGAAAATTCACGTCCTATAATGTATTGACACGTGTCATATGTTTGAACGTATGAAAGAATGTTCTTAAAGGACTAAAGTTGACAAACATAGAAACCATGTGAACATAAGGGTGCAAAAATGTCAACAATGGGTAATTATACTTTACAATAACCCTACATGATGCTCATACCTTTAAACGAATAAATCATGGATCATACGAAGCTAAATATAAAAGAAAGTGAGAGATTACAAACTACAGGGGTTAAATGTGTCAACATGTTTAAAGTATACCTCTGAGTGACCTTTTAGCAAACCCGAAGCTTTGTAACGATTAATTATGCTCACTAGAATGCGTGATAAAAATTTCACCAAGTTTCGTTATCGTATGAGAAAGTTATGATAAAATTCGTGTGCGAGGGGTTAAAAGCGTCATCGTTGAAATCTATGACTTTTCGGGTGATCAAAAGTTAACCAAGGACTTAACAAAGTTGGTATAAGTCTTGAAGCCCTTAGAATTCAATTTAGAGGGCCCAAAGTACAAGAAATAAAGGTAAAATCAAGTTTGGAAGTCCAGGGGTCAAAACTGTCAACATTTGAAAGATTCTTTTTGCTGGCCAAGGGCTTGCGCACCTCAACACCAAAAGCCTTACGGTGCGCAAGCATCTCCCAGATGCAGAAACTCGTTTTTCTTGGCTGTTCAAGTCCATGAAACGACTTATGGAGATATTTATCAATTCCATGCGCGTCCCCTACTGATTTTAGAGCTTAGGGGCACTTGTTATTGGTCTAGATCACTTCATAGACTTAGTTGTCATCATCTAATGGATCAAAAATCACTATAAAAGGCCATTGTTTGCAGACATTTTTGATCATCCATTCCATCTGCAATTGTGGGACTTTCTGGAGCTCAAGAGCAGACACCAAGCATCCCTAATCGTGATTAGGACTTTGGTAAGCACCCTTAACCTTCCTTAGTTAAGTTTTTGCTTAGTTTTAGCTTAAAAGTCAAACCGTCGTAATTAACGGTTGACTTAGCGATTAATCACTAATGGTCCAGTGATTATTCGAATTGAAAGTAGTTATAGGTTGGTAATTATGTGGGCAATAAACCCTAAAAAGGGCACCCTCTGATTCTCACTCTAACTAGGTCAAATGTCGGGTCAAACTTGTTATTAAAAAGTCAACATAATGCTTATTTTTCAATTTATGCATAATTAGCAATGTAGAACCCCTACAACCTGTTTGATCATTAATATAACTTGGTAATTAGTGTAAGAACATGTTTAAACATGTTCAACCCGACAATTTCCTGTTTAGACCCGATTCGGAACCGAAAGTCGCAAAACTTTGACTTTTGCTTTGACTTCAGTTCTGACCCGATTTAGTATGATTTGGAAATGCCTTAGAGCTTCCTTAGGATCAGGCTACATGTTAGCATAACCCTCTGTGGTTGGATCGTTGATTGTCCGATTCGTTTACTCGTTTCCGTTAAATGCCTAATGTTGACCAATATGCCCTTTTGACCATAAAACGAGAATTTTGGAAATATGAAAGGACAATAATCCTTATTACTGATTTATAAAGTTTTCCTTAAAATTTTACATCAGTTGGAGGCCTAGATTAGGAGTTATGCTCATTAGCGTAATTATAACGCCTTTTAGTAATTAAAAGGCGCAATTAGCATAAAGCCTATCTAAACCCAATTTTTGACACCAAACCTTTTACCCACTGATGTAATATAATATTTTGAGATTTTTAAAGATTTTTAATTATTTTTAAACTGATCAAAACCCAGGGTTATCGCCTTAATTCGGTAAATACCGATTATGCCCTTATAGGCCATAAAATGAGTTTTACAAGCCCTTTTGATACCAATCCAATGGCTACTGATTTTATATAATAAATACAGTATTTTGAACTTTATAACCTGATCAGAAAACTCAGATTTCCTGTATAACCCGGAAATCGCTTAAAATGACTTCTTACGCATATTAAACGCATAGTTTGGGTTAAAACCATTTTGTCATATAAGACCTATTACCAACTGATATGACCTAATAAAATAAGTTATTCCACTGATGTATTTGGACCCGAATCTCAGAATTTCGATTAACCTCTTTTAAAATCTTCAAAATGACCAAAATACCCCTACGGGGCTTATTTTGAGATTTAACTCGTTTTGGGCATAATGGAAGGTATCCTACTGATATAACAACATATTTGAGGCATATTAACTTAGGAAACCTGGTATATGACTCTTACGATTACCCGTTACGCCTCTTGCGCGTTCGGTTCGGTTTATGTAACTAGTTTGCATAAGTTAGCCGAAACGGGTCAAACCTTATCATTTTTATGTCAAAATCCAGAAGGTGTTTAGATTACCCATATTATACAAGTCTTCAAACTTGTCGGGTCTAAAACACATTCTATTCCGGTCTTCGCTTAATCATGCGTTTGAACCGTATATTTCCTTAAAACTAACCGGTCTAAGTTTAGGCTTAATTAAAGACCCGTTAGTATTCTAATTGGTTATTTATACCATCATTCCAGACTAGAGCCTTCCGGTAAATTGTTCCTACGCTTACTTAAGTGAATACAGCTGAGTTATTATAATTCTTGCTATTTAAGACAGGAGCTAGCTCAGGTAAATACTTTTAACTTATTTTCCCTTATACGGGCTTGGGATACGGTATTATAAAAAAATACCGCTTGGTCGGGTGTAGAAACCTTTTAATCGGAGATGATTAAATTGCATAATCTCGTTTTAATCTGTATTGATTGATAACAAATAACTTTAGGGGTTAATGACCGTGTCTTGGATATCCTTGGCTCATTTAAAAAGTGAATGGCCATAACTTAAGCACAAGGTGTAGGCATAACACCTCCTGTTGCGTATGTAAAAGATATACTCACTCGTAAGGTGTCTTCTTGTGAGTTATATTTATGGTGTGTCGATTAATCTTGACCGGCTTGTATTGTATAATCACCGACCCTAAATGTTGGACAACCATGTAAATCGGATACAAGATTTTTATTAATAAGATTGTCCCAAGTTATAAAAGATTAATTTTTCCTTGTGCATTTTAATCAATGTGTCAAAATGTTTTATGCCTGGTGCATCTAAACCAATTTTCTTAAACTCTTTTCAAATGAGTCGGTTGAGTGTATTTACCAGTGAAAACTGACGTATTTTCCAAAAAGGTTAAGTGACAGGTACTGAACGTAATTGGCTGGAAGCTCAGGGCGCTAATAAGGAAATCTTGAAAGTTCTAGGCGCCTAAAGTCTGTTGAACAATGTTTATGTTTTAAGATCCGCCTGTGGATCCTTTACTTTCCGTTGTAATACTTTGATATTACGTTATATTCGGATTGTAATATATTTATCTTTTGCTTCCGCTGTGCATTTATATATTGTGTTGTTTGACTATGATGATATCAATTACGTCACGATACTCCCCACACGTGGAAAGTCGGGGTGTGACATGTGTGAATTGCTACAGTAACCTTTATGATTTGTGCAGGATACCTCTATCGATGCGCCGATACTACCCTCTGCCCTTCAGTCCTTTATTGGAACTAAACACACGTTTGAGATTAAGAGCCATACATACTATCATTTTGGCGAGTATGAGGGCTTCAATTGCGCAAAGATTGTTGGTCCTGCTTCGGACTGTGCAGATAAGGACGTTTGTCCAAAAACGCCGACTGTGCGTGCAACTTTAACAGATCCGCTGAAACGTTCTGCACATGGCCCATACCCATCTCCTAAGACTGGACGCAAGCTTCGAAAGTTGTACGTGTGTAAATTTTGCTCACCTGACGTCTGCTCTACCATTTGAATTGTGTACCAATACATGTTTTGCAATTATTGTGTGCAGTTGTGTGGAAGACTCAGATGATGATACTAATGGGATGACTCCCGGTCATATGGATCTTACTGGTGTGATTGATGATATTGATGATGGTGAAAAGGGTTCACATTGACATTCCTACGCTTACCACGTGATCATTTTGCCCGCTTAAGTATTTGTTCGTTTTCTTTGTTTTGAATGCTCATAATGTACCGCCACCTACGAGTGGTGGCAACCCCAGACTGTTTTTATTTCCTCTTTGATGACATACTTGATCTCTTGTATTATCGGGTGTGCTTGATTTTTCCTGTGTTGTCAGTTTTTGATTGCGTTTTCTGCCTTACAAACGGGTGTAAAACATGTTTGCTTGGATGCCCCGGAATGCTTCGTTATGGAGGAGTTTGTAATTGAGTAACATCTATGAACAGCCATTTACAGACACGGTTAACAAAGGCCCCCCTAAATGCTTATCGTAAAATGCTGAATACTGCATTAGATTAATAAAAAAAATCCCCAAAAAATCATCATTGAACATCCGCTTAATTATCGTACGTAAAAATAAAACCCTTACGAACCATGAAAAAAACATCGAAACAACAAGAACTGTATTACTTGCTAAGCAAATTTGACCCATAGTGAACATTGAGAACCTCGAACTAGCAAAAAGTGTATTCCGTGCCACGCAAATACAATACAACAGGAAAAGAAGAAAACGTTAATAAAAACCTCGAATATTTAGCGAGTCATCGGGTTCCAAAGATATTTTGCTAGGCGATTTTAAAAGGTTAAACCTTAATATTATAATTTTCGTTGTTACGATTGTTATTATTATTATTATTATTGTTATTTATGTGTGTGTTCCTATATATATGCATATATATGTATAAATTTTAATATGTATTTTAAATAAACAGGTTCAAAAAAACAGGAAAAAAGAACAAACTTTATTGGACAATAAACGTAATGTGTTTTTTAAATAAACAAGGTTAAGAAAACAATAAAAAAAACATGTTTTATCGGGCAATATTGTTTGTCAAGATATGATTACATAATAAATTTTACGTCACCCTTGGTCTTTATAAACACCGGACATGTGGTATCCGGCAATATTGTTTGTCAAATCTGGTAAGCTTATCAACACCTATTTATTGGCGGTGTTACTATACATCCAGGTTCATGCCCTGTCACCATATGAAGATCCACCTTCGTGTAACCCTGATCATGTGAGTATTTGCTCTATATTGTACCCCTTTTCCTTTCCATATGTGCACTTAGTTTGCCCGTACCGATTATCCTTAAACGATGTTTTTAGGTTGATATGGTATATGACATTAGACACAACATGCATCTGCCCATGCACCCCTTTATGATGCCTGAAGATTCTTTCGCCTTCCGTGCATATTCGCGTGTTCTGCAAAATGGGTTGGTACAGTATGTTTGCGGTTTAGCGCTCCTCGATAAGCCCGGTATTGACAGAGGTACGAAACTTTAGATTGCACAATTATAAAAAACCATACACATGTCACTTGCTCCCGCTCGATCACAAGGGCTTTGAACTTGCTTTCGTACTTGGTACTTGATTCTGATGGTTTATTGTTCGTTGTTTTTTTCTTAATCATCCTTTCTGATTTTGGCTCAGGTTACACCCAACTACAGCCAGCAATTATTACAGAAACTCCTAAAGCGACAATTGAATTGTCCAGCCAGAAAAAATTAAAAGGTCATCCCCAACTTTCATATGCATTGTCCCACCGACCGCAATGTGGCCATGCAACTTTTTGATGTTCACCCCATTATATTAATTAGTATCCCTATTAGGCCTATAACGTAACTGTTATGCCGCACCTATGTTACAAGTAAACACGTTATACAAGACGGCACGACACAGGCGCGACCTTTGGTTCACTCGCCGGCAACATAGGATCGCCCTGTCTTGCCGCCAAGTATGTATTTTCGGTTGCATTATTTGCTACTACGCTTTTACCATTGTCATAGCAAAGTGCTTTTTCCCAGCCAGTAGCTCCTTCCTTCAACAACATTCTCAGCAAAACGTAGCTTCGTCATCCCGCCCACGTTCTGCCAGTCGGAAAAAACCGAAGGTACGATACCAACGATTTTTGGTCCCTCTTTTGCTTACTACCCCGCAACACACCGCACAGAAGATAACGTGGTCAACACTAATTATGTTAACAGGCATTTGTATCAGAACCCCACGAAGGGTAGCGTTTGCATCGACAGGTTATACACAACTCGGTCTCCCCCTACACACACACACACTTGATCATCTATTTTTAACAACGTTGATCTGCTACTTGGGTTATCTACTCTCATCCTGTGTATTCCGATAACTTTCCCTTCTATATCTTACAGGGGCGCGCGTAGAGTATGAAAACCTTGGCGGTCCAACTTTCACATGCCATAATTGTAACGCGGTAATGTGGTCTGAGGAGCGAAACAAGAATACAAAAGCATCCGACGGCACAACCTTCTCTTCGTGCTGCCAGGATGGCAAAGTTTTACTGCCTCGCCTGCTTGACGCTCCTGAACCATTACGGTCATTGCTTGATTGTAGTGATCCGGGTACGGCTAGATTCAGAGAGCAAATTAGAGTCTACAACAGTATGTTTTGCTTCACCTCATTTGGGGGAAAGATTGACCATGCACTCAACAGTGGTAGGAGCTTATACACCTTCCGAATAAGCGGTCAGAACTACCATCGAATAGGATCCATGTTACCCGTTGAAGGTGAGCAACCAAGATACGCTCAACTTTATTTCTTTGACACCCAGAATGAAGTCCAAAACCGTATAGCTGCTCTGTTTGGCCCTGACCATGTTGGCGACACTGTTGACGAGTCAATTGTTGCAGCCCCCATTCGGATGTTGGACGATCACAGCTCTATGGCTAACGCATTTCGTATGGCTCGCGATTGGTGTGAACAGAATGACAAGAACGACTGTCAGCTACGCTTGCTTGGCCATGTGGTAAACAACCCCCAATACAATCGCCCTAATGTATCTGAAGTTGCAGTTCTTATCACAAACGACTTTGAGGAACACACCGAACTGTGCGATGTTGTTGTCAGCACAAAGAATGGGGCGTTGCAAAGAATATCAGAAGTACACCAGCTATATATGCCTTTGCAGTATCCATTGTTATTCCCTTACGGAGAGACTGGCTTCCACGAGCGCATCCGTTATCATAACAACACTGGTAGACGAGCAACTAAACGGCAATGTGTAACGGTGATGGAATATTACTGCTACAAAATTCATTATCGAAACAATGAAGGCACCACTGTTCTAAGAGGCGACCGTTTACTTCAGCAATATCTGGTTGATGCGTACACGGCTGTTGAAGAACAAAGGCTGCGTTGGATGCGAAACAACCAAAATGAATTGTGTGTGACGCTGTAACGCGTGGAGTCACAAATGCTGAGGCTATCGGCCAACGGATAGTTTTGCCCGCAACCTTTACCGGGGGGGGGGGGGGGGGCACGATATATGATCCAGAACTACCAGGACGAAATGGCTCTGTGCCGTGCTTTTGGGAACTCGGACCTATTTGTGTAACGCCTCGTATTTCCGCATTTCCATATTTTTAGGAAATACGTGTTCGCTTTTATTTTTAGAACCACAATCGAAATCAGATCGAGAATCAGACAAGAAAGGACGAACGAGCACCTCACGCATCGATTTTCGACAACATTAACGTATTTTTAAATCTTAAAATAATAATTTACGACATTTTTTTACAATGTTCGGGTGCGCTAACAAACTCGAGAGAGGTAACGGGCCACTTAAAAACACGGGATAAGGCTTGTGAGCCTTGGGCCCAAGCCCACTTAAAACACCATTAAACCTAACTATAAAAAGTTGACAAACCCTAATTTCCTTTATCTTTTTTTTTTGCAGCCGTTCATACTAATTCTCTCTAAAAACCTTATCCTTTTCTCTCCATAACACAAAATCCAAACATCAGCCAAACATCAGCCAAACATCAGCCAAACATGTCCCTTATCTCCTCCCATCTCTCGGTTGCATACAAGTAAACACACACACACTTCAGGCTCCTACATCCTCATTCCTCTCGACCTCCGATTCGGGCGACCAGCGCGGCGGCGCTGGGTGACGACTGGCAGCCCTCTTCTCACCTCCTGCCTCACCTTCAGCTCCTTTCTCTCCCTCTGTAATCTCTCCGGCAGACATGCCAGACACCGATGAGTTCTCGACGACGACGAGAGAGAGAGACTGGAGACGAGAGAGAGAAGTCGGAGATGAGTAGCGGCGGCGACAGCGGCGTCGCCGTCTGCAATGGCGGCGGTCACGGCGGAGTCCGTGCGGTGTTCTGGTGGCTACTGTTGACGTAAGTCGATGATGATGATGTTAATCGTGGCGGTTGTGGTTGCCGACGGCCGGCGACATAGATGGAGACTCACGGCGGCTCCGTTTCAGCTTGGTTCGGGTCTCGACTCGAGTTCCGGTCAACATCAGTTCGGGTTCGGTAGTGGAGGTAGTCGTGGTTTACCCGTGTTTCGGTTCAAGTTCAGTTTCGATTCACTTGGTTCAGTCCATGTTCGGGTCTCGGTTCAACCTTGATCGAGTCAACGTGGTGTCTTGAGTTTCGGTTCAGTCAGATTTCGACTCAGGATTCACGACGGAGTTTAACGCGACTCGTTTCGGTATTGATTCTTTTATTCTCTTCGTTTCAATCTTTTATTGTTTTATTTTTGGTGAAACTGTCGAACACATACACAAAAAAAATTACTAACAGTAGAGTTGCGATTATTCTATTATGGGGATGATGATGATGTTTGTATTCAAGTAAAATAAAAACTCAAACCTTTCTGTTCGTTTTGGTTAACAAGTTGAGGAAGATGACTATTAGGTGGTTACACATAGATACATAGATGAAATAGAAATGCTAAATTGTACAGTACAAGAGAGTAGTGGTCTAGCCAATGCTTTATATTAACAACTAGATGTAAGATCCGCTGCGGCTAGGGTCTTACATATTACGACACAATGAATCTACTTTATACGGCTAGGCCCTTACAAATTACGGCGCAATGAATCTATTTTATACTTTTCTATCGACCCGCTCGTTGCGTTTCAGAACCACAAACCTAAGGATTTAACTACACACCTTTGTATCAAGTTGGATATCCAAACGATCACATTGTGTTTCCAAATGTCTTGTCGAGGGAAATACAAATACTTGATGTTGATTAGGGATGAGCACGGTACATGTTCGGCATTGAACCGGTACCGGTACCCAAAGTATCGGTACCGAAAAACAGGAAAAGTGGGTACCGGTATCGAATATACCGGTTCGGTACCAGTACCGGTATTTTACCTGTAAATACCGGTACCGTTCCGATACTGGTACCAAAAAGCGGGGATAATGTGTACCCACACAATTAAAGAGAGTTGACCCAAAACAATAATGCACCCTAATGTTAAAAATTAAAAATTAACAAGCCTTAAATACCCATAAAATGAATATAACTTCCAAAGCCAAATGTACAAACATACTATGCACATTAAAACAATATTGCATAAGGTACAAACAACAATAGCAAAAGTCTATTGCAAATTGATAGTATATAAATATGTATTTTTTTTAAAAGAAAAGAAAACAAAAACAGTTTTAAACAAAATACTATTGTTCCATGTAATAGAAATCAAGATGTACTATTTTTTAAATATGATTATTAACGAACAGACATTTAACGTTAGTAGATCAAGTTATTTATCTCAATTTTTTTTATAATTTATTTAAATCCTTTTTTTCTTTTCTTTGGAGGACCCCCCTCCGCTCCCTAAACTTATAGTTTCTTATTTTGATTTTGATTTCATTCTTTTTTTAATTCTTTTTTTATATATAATAAAACCCTTAAAATTTGCTAATAACACAAATAGTTACCAATTCATTCATAAATGTTAATTATGAGGTAAACTATAACATCTAAATAGTCGATTACAAACAATAACTTTTAGGATTTCTTATTTACACCAATAAATAATAACGCATTCATTATGTGATATTCTAAATATTTAGGATAATCGCTTACGTTCGTTCTCTTGGAATTCTTCAATCTTTACCCGTGCGTTATTTCGAGGAATTCTTGCACTCAACCAAAGTGAGTATACTCGATCCCTTTTTTACTTTAAACACTTTTGGGATGCAACATATATTCTATATTCAAACACGTGACACTTGAAACTTATTTGAAACATACTCTATCCATTTAAACATGAAACATGAAACTTGTGATACTTGAGACTATTTTGTGCTATGTGAACGTTTAATCCTGTGTGTAGTTCCGCCTTAACAATAGTAGCGCTATAGGTGTAACACCCTGACCGGAGGCCGAAATGTCAAAGGGCATCACGTAACTTGATAGAGTGCACTTGAGCACACGGAGTTTAAATTAAGTTGAAATATGATTAAGATTCAATTATGTAGATTGCATTCAAATCTGAAAGAAGTACAAGTACAAAAACAAATTACAAAATAACAAATTGTTTAACAAGCGTAATTGATTCAGATTAAATCTAAGGCAATACGTCTTGATCCATCCTATGTGAAGAAACACCGAACTAATTAGGGGATAATCAGTTTGGTTTATGTTCCTTGCATAGTGGTTAATCTTCTCTTGGATTCCTGAGCTCCTTAATGACCGTGTTTTTAACTGCAAAACAAAACACCGTTACTCGTTAAGAGGGGAATGTGGGGGTTTCCCTCTTAACCGGGCTCCGGCGTGAGAATAAGCGACTGTGCTTTGGGAATAATTAAGTATTAAGTGAAGAGTAGAGGGAATGGAATGAATTAACCTGTGAAGTGAAGGTCTCTATTTATAGCCGGAGAGGTGTAAGAGGGTGTGGGCTGATGGGCCTTGGGCCGGAAGGCGACAACATGGAGGATATGCTCCTTGTCTCACTGGTGTCGACCGTTAGTGACTTCTAGGAGCTTTGTGGAGTTGGCGCAACGTGATTGGAGCCACGTGTCACTGTTGTCGGCCTGGTCGCCCTTCTGCCATCAGCAGGTAAGTGGAGATCGTGGGGCAGTTGTCTCTGCCTTATGATTGGTGCCACATAGGCGTCCTTCAGTACTTTTTGTCTCCTGCATGTCAGACGATCGTGGAGCACGATTGCGCAGGAACAGAAGGACCCTGATTGGCTCTTTTATTCTGCCACTTGTACCTTGTGTACTATCTGGAAAGGCCTCGCGCCGTAGTCACGCATGATTCTTGCTGAGCACGTTATTATCATGCGCGCGACATGGGCTTTCAGATGTTCCTTTTAGAATGCTAAGTGTTGCTAACTGGAGTTTACTCTTATGTGGACCTCGCGCCGCGCTACACAGGTATGTTGTATTTCGCGCGAGGTTGGCGATCAAGAAAATTGCTGATTAAGGAGTATGGTCTCGCGCGACCTTGCAGGGGGTTGCGCGGCTTTTTGGGACCATACCCCTTCACTATGTGAAATATTCTTGCAATTCATGGCATCACACGTTGTCACCTGAAACATATGTTAGGAGTAAAAGGATCAACAAAGGTTGAGTGAATTCATAGATTTTGTTTTGCAAAAATGTTAATGTGATATAGATAAAGTTTTAACAAAAGTGGTTGCCGATATGTCTTTATAGCAAAAGAGTAATACATGTAGTTACTTAATGGTACATTCAAACCTATGACGATACTCGGAAATATCATCCATCCTTCCTTGTATGTATGTATGTAGTGGTTCCAAACAAAAACAACAAAATTGCAAAGTTGGAAGTTTGGATGGGGTGTCAATCCTATAGCGCTATAATACAACCGATGGGCTTATGCAAGTTGATGAACGTAAACTTCTTAAAGCAACAACAACAAGTATTAAGCAAATGCAAAGGCAATCGGGGAAAACCACAAAATAGCAAATAGTTTGTATCACATTGTAACATATGTATCATCCCAAAAATAATGTAAAAAGGGAATATGAACTCACCTTGAGTGCGGTAAGTCCAACAAGTAAGTTTAATGTAAGAGTTTGTGGAAATAAGATCCAACGTCACTCTAATCATTTGAACATGCATCAATATAAAGTTTGTATTAATAATAATGTTTAATTGTATAAAAGGAAATCCTAAATCTATAGGTTTCGGTATCGTTTGTCTAAATGGTAACTATAAGGTTTGGATAACCTAATAGAGAACTCGGAAAATGAATAAGGAATTATCTATGAAAAATATTTCTTTAATATAAATAATTAAATTATATAAATACATAATTGATTACTACAAACATTTAAAATAATAAATCAATTATATTCAATTTGTATAATTAGTTTAACATAAATAGTTATACCAAAATATTGCATAAGTGATATAATTAATTTATAACTTTATAATTGAATTTAGAAGTACAAAAATATATAATTATTTGGTAAATGATAATTATATAGTTTAAAGAAATAATATGATAATTATATAACTAATTATCAAAATAATTAATTTAAATCAGAATAATTAAAAATAGTATTTTTAATTATTGAATTTGAAATATTACTGATTAAAATAATTATTATGGTTTTTGATTCATTTTGAATAATTAAAATGAATTAATTTGCTTAAATTAACAATAAATAAGTTTATATAAGTTTAATTATCAAAATAATTAAATATAATAAAAATTCAGATTCTAAATTTATATAAACTCAGTATTATGTCTATTTTGTCAAAAATAATTTTGGATGTAAATTATATAGTTATATAATTTTATTTAAACTATTTTTAAAAGTAATAAAACTGATTTATTTATATAAATACCAAAATTATATAAAATATCAGTAAAAATATTATTTTCGTAAAGTTTAACATTTGAAATGATTAACATAAAAATTTCGGATTTTTATTCCTTAAAAATGATTTATTATGAATTAATTAAGAAATATAAAAATTATTGGAAGTGATAAAAACTTAAAAATAAAAAGATTAAAAAAGATTTGCACACCCCAGATTCGAACTTGGGTCTGTGCTGTAACTAACATACACGCTAACCACTGGGCTACCTGGTGGTTTGTGTTTTAATCCAGACTAAATAAAATATAACCAGATAGGCCCACTAGTCATCTTCAACCTCTAGAGGTCAAAGTCAGAAGTCTAAGTCAAACAGAAAGTCAAACTCTTGATTTCTACGGGCAAACCTATGTTATCTCTAAATTAAATCCTAGGAAGCGATCTATAGGCATAAACTAACTAATTAACACAAGAAAAACTAACCGGTATTGACGAAAGAGACGGTTGACAAAGATTCCGGCGAAAAAGTGACTATTCCGGCGAGTTGCAGTTTTTAATCCGACGATTTCGGGTGTTTAAGTGTTTGTAAATGGTGTGGAATGTTCCTAGGAATGTAGGGAACTTAAATACATTTGGATATCAAATTCGACACAAATTAGTGGATTAGATCCACATTTTATTTTTATAAAAATTCTTTTTTTTTTGAGTGTTTTAGCACTAAGATGTGTCGTTTGAATGATTGGGACGAGTTGAGATGGGTTGGGGATCATGCGGGTAAGCTTTACAGGTCAAAAGAATGGATTAAAAATCGGTTTTGGTGAGTTTTGGTCGAAATCCGCGACCTGCGGATCTGTATATATATTCAGATCTGTTTTTAAAGTCAATATATATATATATAATACAATCCAATATAAATCACATCCCAGCTAGTAGATCAGCTGGTTTGTGCGCGTTGTTGTTGTGCGGGTAGGCACGGGTTCGAGTCCCGTGTCTGGCCGATTCGATTGGATTTAAACCCTTTTTAATTTCTGAATTTAATTAATTAAAATATTAAATCCTAAATAGTATATAAATGAATTAAGGTTTCATATTATAATTGAATGAGGGCTTAGCCCGACCGGTCACGTATTCATTTGTGTTGGGGGTTATCGCGGGTTCGGTTCTCTCTTATGGCCGGTTCAACCCCATTTTTTTTGTTTAATTTTGTAATATTTACACTTTGGTCCCTGTAGTTTCATTTTGTACAAAAATGGTCCCTGAACTTTCGAAAAGTTACAAAAACAGTCCCTCAACTTTCATATAAAATACATGTTTGGTCCCTGAAGTTTCGAAAGTTGACATAGTTGGTCCCTGTACTGTTCAGTTAAATCCACTAACTGAGTTAGTGTTTAAAGAAGGAATCCTTATATAAAAGTTAACCATGTTGGGATATTCAGTTAAAATAAGTTTAAGGAAATCAGTTTTAGTCCCTAGAGTTTAAGTTTGAGAAAATGACTAAATGAACCTTGGACTTTTATTTCAAAAATATCTATTTATTTCTTTTATAAAAATAAGTTTAAAAAATTACTAAAAGAACCATAAACTTGTAGTTTTCAATAATTGCGCTTTTAACCCATGTATTTCTAAAGTTTCAAAGAATGACAAATAGGTCCCTTAGATTGTAGTTTCACAAAATGTCACAATAGGCCCTTATAGTTTATGTAACGTTGTTTAATAGTATAAATCTCAACAAATTTGCAATTGTTTCACGTGTTTGTATTGGTATAAGCATGTATAAGCACAAAGCAAGTATGTTCAAATAAATTTTATTCCAAATACGGTATTTGTTACAATGCAAGTCAAAACAAAACATGTGTGAAAACCAAGAAGGTTATAGTCTCCCCTACTTTTGAGAAATTCGTCCCGAAATTGGTGTAGGAGATTCTTTTGGAAAAAGATATGGATACTTGGCCTTCATATCAGCCCTGCGTTCCCAAGTGAACTCTGGGCCACGTTTGGATTCCCAACGTACCTTAACGATATGTATGCGTTTTCGTCTTAACTTCTTCACATCGTGCTCCATGATTTCTACTGGTTTTTCAACAAAGTGCACGGAGTCGTCGATGCGAATATCGTCGAGTGGTACATGAAGGTTTTCGTCAACTAGACACTTTGTGATGCTGGAAACATGGAAGGTAGGATGAACGTTGCTGAGTTCAGGAGGTAACTCAAGTTTGTATGCTACCTTACCAATCCTTTCGATGATCTTAAAAGGACCAACATATCGTGGAGCTAGTTTTCCTTTCTTTCCAAAGCGTATAATACCTTTCCAAGGAGAAACCTTGAGAAGTACCATTTCACCAACTTGGAATTCAAGGGGTTTGCGTCGTTTATCGGCATAACTCTTCTGACGATTTCTAGCTACTGTAAGGTTGTCACGAATTTTGAAAATCTTGTCTGTCGTTTCTAGAATTATCTCAGGACCAATAATTTGTGCTTTAGTAGTCTCGTTCATCGGCATAACTCTTTTGACGATCTAGCCACTGTAAGGTTGTCACGAATTTTGAAAATCTTGTCAGTCATTTCTAGAATTATCTCAGGACCAGTAATTTGTGCTTTAGTAGTCTCATTCCAACAAACAGGAGAACGACATTTGCGACCATAGAGAGCTTCATAAGGCGCCATTCCTATACGGGAGTGGTAACTATTGTTGTATGAGAATTCAATCAAAGACAGATGTGAATCCCAATTACCTTTAAAGTCTATCACGCAAGCTCGTAACATATCCTCAAGGGTTTGAATGGTTCGTTCAGACTGACCATCAGTTTGAGGGTGATATGCTGTGCTGAGATTTAGTTGAGTTCCCAAAGCAGATTGTAGAGATTCCCAAAAATGAGAGGTAAAACGGCCATCACGATCAGAAATGATGTTCAAAGGTACACCATGACGAGCAACAATCTCGTCAAGGTAGAGTTTATGTCACACCCCGATTTCCACGTGTCACCGGTGGGCCCGGTGGGGGAGTATCGTGACGTGGTTGGCAACATAATAGTCAAACAACACAATAATCAATATGCACAGCGGAAACAAATTTAAAATATGATACAACCGAATTTAATATTATAATTTCAAATGTCACAATATTCGGAAGTTTATCCACAGATGGATCGAAATAAAAATAATATTTATGGTTCAACAGACTTCAGGCATCTTAAGCTTGCGAGACTTCTAATGATGCTAAGGAGAAATCCCAGCCAATTTCGCTTAGTACCTGCATTTAATCTTTTTGGAAAAATACGTCAGTTTACACTGGTAAATACATTCAACTGACTCATTTTGGAAAATGATTGAAAATTGGTTTGGATGCACATGACATAAACATTTTATTTAACTTGGGAGAATTATTTAATATTATAATCTTGTGAACGAATTACATGTTCCTTGTGCGTTCAGTAGCCCGGATCTTGTCCGGGTTAAAGATCAATAGACACACCACATCATAGAGTTATACACTGACGGGTGTACGCCTACACCCCGTGCTCAAGTCGTGGCCATCTCGTAAGATGATGCCAAGGATATCCGGGACATGGTCATTAACCCCCCAAAGGCTTTAAGTAATCAAGACTGTTTAAACGAGCCGATCAAATTAATCAACTACCCACTCAACTGTGGAGATTTGATGCTCGATCAAGCGGTATGCTATATACCGTAACCCAAGCCCGTATAGGGAAAATAAATTAAAAGTATTTACCTGAGCAAGTATTAATCACAATAAGCAAAATGCACGTAGCTTTTACTGGTTCTCCTAATCTGGAACGAAGGTTTAATATAAGCTATTAGAATCCTAACGGGTCTTTAATTAAGCTTAAGCTTAGACCGGCTAGTTTCACGATACGGTTCGTACGCACGATTAAGCGAAGACCTGATAGAATGTGATTCAGACCCGACAAGTTTGAAGACTTGTTTAATATGGGTTTATTATTCACATTCTGGATTTTGAGATAAAACCGTTAAGGTTTAACCCGTTTCGGCTAATTTATGTAAACTTGTTACATAAACCGAACCGTACGCGTAATAAGCGTGACGGGTATTCATGAGAGCTATATACAGGTTTCCTAAGTTAATTATGTCTCAAATATGTTGTGACATCAGTAAGGTGTCTTTCATTATGCCTGAAACGTGTTTAAACACAAACTAGGCCCCGTAGGGGTAGTTTGGTCATTTAAAAGTTTATAAAAGAGTTTAAGTAATAACCTGAATTACAGGTCTGATGTAATCAGCAAATATACTCAATTTGCTAAGTTATATCAGTAGGTTAAAGTATTTATGTGAAATATATCATTTATAGCCAACTATGCACCGTAGGGGCCGAAAAGCTCAAAACCGGAGTCTGAGTTAATCAACATTTGCTTACTGTTAAAATATTCTAATTTGCCTAAAATATCAGTAGGTATCAACCCGGGTATGTTCAATATGATTTTAATACATACAATGCGTTAAAAACGCTAAATAAGGCGATTAAAGGCCATTTCCGGGTTCGATACTTAAATCTGATATTTTTATATTTCTAGAAGGCTTAAAATAATTTATTTATCACATGTGATCAGTAGCAAAAGGTTTGGAGTCGTTTAGATATGTAAAACTCATTTTATGGCCCGTAAGGGCAAAACCGACAATTACCGGATTAAGCCTACGACCACTAGTTATGCTCAGCCTAAAATTTATTAAAAATCTTTAAAAATCCCAAAATAATATATTACATCAGTGGGTAAAAGATTTGATATAAAAAAGTAGGCTTAACTAGGCTATACGCTAATTACGCCATTTTATTAACATAAAGCTTTAATATTGCGATATTGAGCATAACTCTAAATCTACAATTCATACTGATGTCAAACTTTGCATACAAGTTTATATATCAGTAATCAAGGTTTCTACACTTTTACATTATCATAAATCACGTTTTTAAGGTAATAAGGGCATAATGGTCAACATGTGAGCAATTAACGGAAACATGCATATTAATTGGATAACTAATGAACCAAGGTGTATAATCACAGAGGGTTGTTCTAACATGTAACCTAATCCAATTAAAGCTCTGAGGCATTTCCAAAACATGCCAAGACGGGTCAGAACTGAAAGTCAAAGTGAAAGTCAAACTATGTGACCTTCGGTTCCGAACCGGGTCTAAACATGAAATTGTCGGGTTGAACATGCTTAGACATGTTCTTACACTTATTACCAAGTTATAACAATGATCCAACAGGTTGTATATGATCTACAATGTTAATTATGCATAAATGGCATTTTAAGCTTCCTGTTGACTTTTTAAATATAAGTTTGACCCGACTTTTGACCTGGTTAGAGTGGTAATCAGGGGGAACCCTTTTGAGGTTTTATTACCCACATTAATACCAACTTATAACTACTTTTGATTCGAGATATGACTGAGCCATTGTTGACTAATCTCGAAGTCAAACCGTAATTACGTCGGTTTGACTTTTAGCTAAATAACTAAGCTAAAATTAATTAGAGAAGGTTAGGCAACTTACAAAGGTCCTAAGCTTGATTAGAGAACACTTGAGAGAAGGCTTTGAGTTCTAGAAGTGCTCCAAGAATGCAGATGAAGTTGTGATGAATTGGTTGCAACTAAAGGCCTTATATACTAGTTGTAATCACCATAAGGTGTTGACAACTAAGGCTACAAGTGACCACAATTGTCCCACAAGTGTCCCTGGGGTCTAGGAACATTTTAGGGGTCGTCCAATGGTGAGAAATACCAGTGAGATCAGTCAAAATCGCGCAAAACAGGCTGCAGCCGGTTCTCTGTTTGATGGGCACTGCTTGCGCACCGTAACGATGAATGCTTGCGGTGCGCAAGGGCATGCTTACGCACCGTAAGCTTATCTTCTTGCGGTGCGCAAGGGTTCTTCAGCAGCCATTCTTTTGTTCTTTCATGTATTCGAAAGGGCAACCTCATAACTCGACTTTGGGACTTCAATTATCAGTTAGGGACCTCCAATAAGTGTCTAATACTGTAACATACCCTACCACTTTGGTATGTTTCATTTGAATCCAAAAGAAAGTACCGAAATTGAAGGTTTATCGTAGAATTTCTTCGTAGGAGTCCACCAATTAAATTATGAATCATTCATTGCTATAATTCACTGAACTTGAACATATACTAGATGTTTTTAATATGATTTGAGTCTTGGGATTTATAACGAGGTCGTTCAGAGGTGCAAAAGTTAACATGACGACACTTTTAAATCCTGTCAAACATTTTTAATAAATCCGAGTTTATAACGCTTTTTGTCTTACACGGCACGTGTCGTTATTTTATTTAACACGGATTTTCGAGGTGTTACAGTTTAGCAAGCTTAGCAGTAGAGTCTTCTTCTCGGATTGGCAAAAAGTGAGCTGATTTGGTTAAGCGGTCAACGATTACCCAAATGCTATCATGACCACGAGAAGTGCGGGGTAATTTGGTTACGAAATCCATAGCAATTTCTTCCCATTTCCACACAGGAATCTCGGGTTGTTCCAGTAATCCAGAAGTTCTTTGGTGTTCAGCTTTAACCTTCAAACATGCAAGGCATTTTGATACGTAAAGAGCAACATCCCTTTTCATTCCGGGCCACCAATAAAGGATCCGAAGATCCATATACATCTTGTCGGCACCGAGATGAATAGAATAACGAGATTTGTGGGTTTCATCCATTATGAGTGTACGAAGATTGTCACGATTTGGAACCCACAAGCGATTCTTGAAATGTCGTAAGCCATCTTCCTTGGTCTCGAGAAGGAGATCAAGTTTATGAGGTAATTCAACAAGTAAATCACCGTTGGCCACAACATCTTGTTGTGCTTGGAGAATACGGGTTTGGATGTCAGAATGGATTTGTATGCTATGTAGTTGAATGCGTTCCTTACGGCTTAAAGCGTCGGCAACAACGTTCGCCTTACCAGGATGGTAGCGAATTTCGCAATCGTAGTCGTTTAGAAGTTCAACCCATCTACGTTGTCGCATATTCAAATCTTTCTAATCAAAGATGTGTTGAATACTTTTGTGATCGGTGAAAATCACACATTTTGTACCATATAGGTAGTGTCTCCAAATTTTAAGGGCAAAAATTACAGCACCCAATTCCAGATCATGGGTAGTGTAGTTCTTTTCGTGCTTTTTGAGTTGACGAGAAGCATAGGCTATGACTTTGCCTCGTTGCATGAGGACGCAGCCTAAGCCAAGATTAGAAGCATCGCAATTAGACAACAAAATCATCGTTACCGTCGGGAAGAGTTAAAATAGGAGCGTCGCAAAGCTTTTGTTTAAGGATTTGAAAAGCTTCATCTTGCTTTGGTCCCCACTCAAAGGGTTTATCCTTGTGAGTTAAAGACGTAAGCGGAACAACAATCTTGGAAAAGTTGGAAATGAATCGACGATAGTAACCGGCTAAACCAAGGAATGAACGAATTTCGGTTGGAGTAGTAGGAGTACTCCAATTCTTTACGGCTTCAATCTTTGCATGATCCACGTGTATTAACTTGTCGTTAACACCGTGTCCCAAAAATTGAACTTCCTTAAGCCAAAATTCACATTTAGAGAACTTAGCGTAAAGTTGTTCTTTCTTTAGGAGGTCTAAGATTAAACGAAGGTGATTCTCATGCTCGGCTTTGGTTTTGGAATAGATAAGAATGTCATCAATGAAAACAATGACGAACTTATCCAAATAAGGTTTGCAAACACGATTCATCAAATCCATGAAGACGACAGGAGCGTTAGTTAACCCGAATGGCATGACAGTAAACTCGTAATGACCATAACGAGTACGAAAGGCTGTCTTTGGAATGTCATCTTCAAGAACACGGAGTTGATGATAGCCAGAACGCAAGTCGATCTTCGAGAAGCATGTGGCACCTTGGAGTTGATCGAAGAGATCATCAATACGGGGTAGGGGATATCAATTTTTGATAGTGAGTTTATTCAACTCGCGATAATCAATACACATGCGCATGGATCCATCTTTCTTCTTGACGAATAGGACAGGAGCTCCCCACGGAGAAAAGCTGGGGCGAATGAAACCTTTGTCGGATAATTCTTGAAGTTGGGTAGCAAGTTCTTGCATCTCGGAAGGTGCAAGACGATAAGGAGATTTAGCAATAGGGGTAGCGCCAGGAACAAGATCAATACGAAATTCAACTTGTTGGATAGGAGGTAAGCCAGGTAGATCATCGGGAAACACTTCAGGAAAATCCCAGATGATTGGGATGTCTTTGATGTTTCTGGTAACTTCCTTCTTCTCTACCACATGAGCTAGAAAAGCTACATATTTCTTGCGTAGATATATTCGAGCTTGAATACAAGATATGAGGTTAAGACCTTTAGATGGCCTTCCCCATAGATTTTTAGAACTTTTCTGTAACACCTCGAAAATTCGTGTTAAATAAAATAACGACACGTGTCGTGTAAGACAAAAAGCGTTATAAACTCGGATTTATTAAAAATGTTTGACAGGATTTAAAAGTGTCGTCATGTTAACTTTTGCACCTCTGAACGACCTCGTTATAAATCCCAAGACTCAAATCATATTAAAAACATCTAGTATATGTTCAAGTTCAGTGAATTATAGCAATGAATGATTCATAATTTAATTGGTGGACTCCTACGAAGAAATTCTACGATAAACCTTCAATTTCGGTACTTTCTTTTGGATTCAAATGAAACATACCAAAGTGGTAGGGTATGTTACAGTATTAAACACTTATTGGAGGTCCCTAACTGATAATTGAAGTCCCAAAGTCGAGTTATGAGGTTGCCCTTTCGAATACATGAAAGAACAAAAGAATGGCTGCTGAAGAACCCTTGCGCACTGCAAGAAGATAAGCTTACGGTGCGTAAGCATGCCCTTGCGCACCGCAAGCATTCATCGTTACGGTGCGCAAGCAGTGCCCAGCAAACAGAGAACCGGCTGCAGCCTGTTTTGCGTGATTTTGACCGATCTCACTGGTATTTCTCACCATTGGACGACCCCTAAAATGTTCCTAGACCCCAGGGACACTTGTGGGACAATTGTGGTCACTTGTAGCCTTAGTTGTCAACACCTTATGGTGATTACAACTAGTATATAAGGCCTTTAGCTACAACCAATTCATCACAACTTCATCTGCATTCTTGGAGCACTTCTGGAACTCAAAGCCTTCTCTCAAGTGTTCTCTAATCAAGCTTAGCACCTTTGTAAGTTGCCTAACCTTCTCTAATTAATTTTAGCTTAGTTATTTAGCTAAAAGTCAAACCGACGTAATTACGGTTTGACTTCGAGATTAGTCAACAATGGCTCAGTCATATGTGACACCTGTGTCACTTCAACCGTCAAATAAATACCAAACCAATGAGATATTATATTTCATACATGGGATTTGTAAAAATATGTGTATCATTTGCACATATCAAATTTTGTTCAATTCCAAACTCTAAATCGCTTTCTGAGAGGTTATACGCGCACCGATGCGTAAATATAACCAGTTTAATGCAACAAACACTCCGGAATAGTGACATAGGCTTAACATACCTTAAATAACCTTTACATAAGTTTTAAAGGCTTTGGTATGGCCAAAAATAAGTTAATTCGCTTACAGGGACTAAACTTGACAAACTGCGAAAGTATGCCAATTTGAACTGTAACGAACACTTTGGAACATGACCATAAGTTAAACACACCTTATATATCCTTTATATAGCTTAGAAATAGGCTTTGAGGGGTTCGGTGTGCTAAAATAAACTTTTGGGTCATTGAGGGACTAAAAGCGTCAAAAAGTGCACAAGTTTGCATTTTCGCGCATAACTTACGTTCTGAATATATCCGGACATCCAAAAATTTATGTAAGCACTAAAACATTTTATTTTAGTGTTTGGCATAAGAAAAATCCATTCGTCGCGTCATTTGGATTGTTTTTCGCGCTTATGCGCATTCCGTCGTAATTAAGCGAACATCGCAACCGTACGGCTAAACGAACCGACATCCGTGATATTTTTTAGCACATTTTAAGTTCCCTATACTTTAACTTCATTTTAGAGCTTTGAAATGGGGTTAACGGGCCTTAAACGTGTCGAAAATAGCTTAAACGGGCTGCAGGGACCAAAACTGTAATTCTGCCAAAATTGGTCCTTGCGCACCGTAACAAATATTTGTTACGGTGTGCAAGGGGTCTGCAGATCAGATTAGATTAAACAGTCATCAGATTTCCAGCTGTTTAATCCTCAACCACAAATCCACACTTGACCTTTCAGCACATTAAGGATCATTTTCAGTAACCATAACATTTTGACAAATGTACGCACAAGATTTAGGCACGATATTCGACAAACGATCTTAACGGTTCTCCGAATACTATAAATACCCAACCCACTTAACTTCTAAACCCACTAGAATCTGATCTAAGTGACTCTAAGTTGGAACCATTGTTTCATACCTGAGTTATTTTGATCTAGATTAGCATTCGGGGACCCTTCGTAAGTATTCTTTCGTTCTTTTATTGCTTTTCGAGTCTTTTCGATTCTGAAAGTCAAACTTTGTTTGACTTTCTGCATTGACCAGTTTATGGTCGATGCGAAGTTCGTTTGAACTTCATAACGTGAGCGTGATCACGATGGTTATAGTCCCTAGTGACTATACCTACTGATTACCACGTTATCTAGGCTCAGTGACGAGCCGTAGTTTCGGTCAGAATACGTATTCTTGCGTATTTTGTAACCAAACTACTCTTAGGTATCACAACCGTTTGTTGTGATACCAAACCTGTTTTCTAAACTTAGTTAAGCATGTTTTAACATGCTTAGCTCGTCACTTTTAGTTTAGTGCTTATATAGGGTCGTAAGGTAAGCGATCTAAACAATCTCTTATACTTTCGAACCCGACCCGTTGGTCGATCATTAGGATCCGACCAAGCACTTTAGGTGACCATAGTATAGGGAATAACCTTCCGAGGTTATACCCTATGGTCACGACGTTTAGTTAGTTGTATGATAAGTAGTTTATATGCCCTAGGTAAATTACCAAAATACCCCTTTGATGCCAAAATTCATTTTAAACATATGTAACATAACTTTTGACATCTAAACTGATTTGACAACCATTTTAGACATGTTAAGGCATATATTACTTGTCATAGGACTAGTTAGGCGGTCCGAACGCGTTTCACGCGAATGACGCGTTAAAGTAGCATAAGCTACCTAAACGGGTCGTAATGGGTCACAAGCACTTAGGTTAGGTTTCATTTAGTATGTAGGCTTTAATAAACCATACTACATGAGTTCCCATACTCATTTGGTTTACGAGCCCTCATTCTATCCAATCCTCTGATTTAGGTCCGGTTTATTAATGTAGTTACCTAAATTAGGTGCCGTTTGATATTCCGTGATCTCTAGCATTGCTTGGTGGTTATCTTAGGACTTCTGAGCAATCTCAGGTGAGTACATAGTTCCCCTATTTTACTGTTTTCCAAACTGTTTTGGGGTGAAGCATGTGTACCTATCTGTTACTTTCATGTTTTCCAAAAGTATAATTGATTATACATGTTATTACTTATCTATTGACAAATTGAATGATTATCTATGATTTAAGCATTGATTTCTCAAAGAACATAAAATAAAATGTTGAATTGTACTTATTTTATGTTTCCCAGACCGATTGTTAGTATGATATAGCGCTATAGGATTTGACACCCCATTCCTGTTGTCATGGAATGTCTGAAACCAATTTGTTGCTCCATCCAAATAGGGATTGCCTTTGTGGTATTTCTATAGTCTCAAAGGTGTATTTTGATGCACCAGGTCTGAATGAATTCTCAAATCACACTATTAAAGTATAGTTTGATATACTCTCATGTGTGGTATTGTACAAAACCAACAAATATATTTTATCTACAAACCAAAACATATTTTGATATGTTATTTATAAAACCCAAAGCATATTTTGATATGTTATTTATGAAAACAAAACATAGTTTAATATGTTACTTACAAATCCAAAGTATACTTTTAATATGTCACTATAAGGTTATTTGTTTAATCTTACATTTATTTATACAAATCACATTGGTTACACATTACATTGGACACATAAACATTTTGACATATTATTCAATACATTTGGCAATTGGTTTAAACATAGACATCTTACATTGTTGGTTTGGTTTGAGTAAGTGATTAAGTAACGAGGCGTGTGTAATATGATACAAGCATGGTGGATACGCCGCTGGTACTTCCTATATATAAGTGTTTGTATGGTATTACATATTGTAGCGTTATTTGAATCATTTCAATTTGAGACATATAACATTTTATACAAATAACATACTTTTCACAAGACATTGTTTTACAAAACAACTTCTCTTATACAAACTCATTCTATTTGGTTATTCACTTAACCATACACTATTATTTTACTTATACGTATCATCTGATCTTATTGCTTTTCAAATGATTTACAAAACAAAGCAAACTACAAGGTTCATGACTAAACATTTTCTTAAACATAAGACATGAATCTTATTTTCACAAAACCTATGTATCTCACATGCATTTTTATGCTGACGTACCTATTTTTACACATGTTTCAGGTACTGCTTTGCAATGATTGTCGATACATGCTACATTTAGGATGGACTCATGCCTTAGCAACTTTAAAACTTGGAAGATCATAGTTGTACTTATTTGATTGTATTAAAAACAATGAGTTCTTTTATTAAATAAAGCTGAATTATTTATGCCATGGTTATGAAACAATAATTCTGTTACAACACTCCCCGACGTTTCCGCCACGTCTAGTTGCTTTACGTGGTCGGGGTGTGACATCATATCTCTAATCAAAAGTAGTTATAAGTTGGTATTTATGTGGGTAATAAAACCTCAAAAGGGTTCCCCCTGATTACCACTCTAACCAGGTCAAAAGTCGGGTCAAACTTATATTTAAAAAGTCAACAGGAAGCCTAAAATACCATTTATGCATAATTAACATTGTAGATCATATACAACCTGTTGGATCATTGTTATAACTTGGTAATAAGTGTAAGAACATGTCTAAGCATGTTCAACCCGACAATTTCCTGTTTAGACCCGGTTCGGAACCGAAGGTCACATAGTTTGACTTTCACTTTGACTTTCAGTTCTGACCCGTCTTGGCATGTTTTGGAAATGCCTCAGAGCTTTAATTGGATTAGGTTACATGTTAGAACAACCCTCTGTGATTATACACCTTGGTTCATTAGTTATCCAATTAATACGCATGTTTCCGTTAATTGCTCACATGTTGACCATTATGCTCTTATTACCTAAAAAACGTGATTTATGATAATGTAAAAGTGTAGAAACCTTGATTACTGATATATAAACTTGTATGCAAAGTTTGACATCAGTATGAATTGTAGATTTAGAGTTATGCTCAATATCGCAATATTAAAGCTTTATGTTAATAAAATGGCGTAATTAGCGTATAGCCTAGTTAAGCCTACTTTTTGATATCAAATCTTTTACCCACTGATGTAATATATTATTTTGGGATTTTTAAAGATTTTTAATAAATTTTAGGTTGAGCATTTGTCGGTTTTGCCCTTACGGGCCATAAAATGAGTTTTACATATCTAAACGACTCCAAACCTTTTGCTACTGATCACATGTGATAAATAAATTATTTTAAGCCTTCTGGAAATATAAAAATATCAGATTTAAGTATCGAACCCGGAAATGGCCTTTAATCGCCTTATTTAGCGTTTTTAACGCATAGTATGTATTAAAATCATATTGAACATACCCGGGTTGATACCTACTGATATTTTAGGCAAATTAGAATATTTTAACAGTAAGCAAAGGTTGATTAACTCAGACTCCGGTTTTGAGCTTTTCGGCTTATGTGAAATTACCAAAATGCCCCTACGGTGCATAGTTGGCTATAAATGATAGGTTTCACATAAATACTTTAACCTACTGATATAACTTAGCAAATTGAGTATATTTGCTGATTACATCAGACCTGTAATTCAGGTTGTTACTTAAACTCTTTTATAAACTTTTAAATGACCAAACTACCCCTACGGGGCCTAGTTTGTGTTTAAACACGTTTCAGGCATAATGAAAGACACCTTACTGATGTCACAACATATTTGAGACATAATTAACTTAGGAAACCTGTATATAGCTCTCATGAATACCCGTCACGCTTATTACGCGTACGGTTCGGTTTATGTAACAAGTTTACATAAATTAGCCGAAACGGGTTAAACCTTAACGGTTTTATCTCAAAATCCAGAATGTGAATAATAAACCCATATTAAACAAGTCTTCAAACTTGTCGGGTCTGAATCACATTCTATCAGGTCTTCGCTTAATCGTGCGTACGAACCGTATCGTGAAACTAGCCGGTCTAAGCTTAAGCTTAATTAAAGACCCGTTAGGATTCTAATAGGTTATATTAAACCTTCGTTCCAGATTAGCAGAACCAGTAAAAGCTACGTGCATTTTGCTTATTGTGATTAATACTTGCTCAGGTAAATACTTTTAACTTATTTTCCCTATACGGGCTTGGGTTACGGTATATAGCATACCGCTTGATCGAGCATCAAATCTCCACAGTTGAGTGGGTAGTTGACTAATTTGATCGGCTCGTTTAAACAGTCTTGATTACTTAAAGCCTTTGGGGGGTTAATGACCATGTCCCGGATATCCTTGGCATCATCTTACGAGATGGCCACGACCTGAGCACGGGGTGTAGGCGTACACCCGTTAGTGTATAACTCTATGATGTGGTGTGTCTATTGATCTTTAACCCGGACAAGATCCGGGCTACTGAACGCACAAGGAACATGTAATTCGTTCACAAGATTATAATATTAAATAATTCTCCCAAGTTAAATAAAATGTTTATGCCATGTGCATCCAAACCAATTTTCAATCATTTTCCAAAATGAGTCAGTTGAATGTATTTACCAGTGTAAACTGACGTATTTTTCCAAAAAGATTAAATGCAGGTACTAAGCGAAATTGGCTGGGATTTCTCCTTAGCATCATTAGAAGTCTCGCAAGCTTAAGATGCCTGAAGTCTGTTGAACCATAAATAGTATTTTTATTTCGATCCATCTGTGGATAAACTTCCGAATATTGTGACATTTGAAATTACAATATTAAATTCGGTTGTATCATATTTTAAATTTGCTTCTGCTGTGCATATTGATTATTGTGTTGTTTGACTATTATGTTGCCAACCACGTCACGATACTCCCCCACCGGGCCCACCGGTGACACGTGGAAATCGGGGTGTGACAGGTTGGTATCAGAGCCAACACTGAGCGAATTAAACACTAGCCTTTTGTGTTTAATCTCAGTTACACAATTGCACAATTCTAAACTTTCGAGTCTAGACATATAACATAGGACAAATTCCACCTTGTTTGTGTTGTCCTTTATTTTGCATATATTTTTGTATTGTTATCTTATATTGTATTGACAGGACAAAATGCCTCCAAGATTCTTCCGTAGGAGAGGACGAGGCAAGGGGCCGATTACCGCCCCCAATGACAACGAGGCAGGACCCTCGAATGTACGAGCTCCTTCAACAACAGAGAGTGATGATCCACGGCAAAACCGAAGGAACCTATTTGAGCCGGCCAGATGATCGGTATCTCACAACTCTATCCCTCCGGTCCAAAACCCGTATGGGCCACAACCGGACTACAAGCCAAACATCCCTCAGCCTTCCTTCATACCATTACAACGATCCCTGTCTCATCATTGTTTCGGGGACCCCACCCCAGTTTTTCGGGGCCGGTTTAATCCGGTAGGCTATGTGCAAGAACCCGTGGGTTTTAACCCACTGCGGCCAGACGATCACTTCTCAGGTGATAATGCGGATGACATGGACGAGGATACGGACCCCGTCGAACCTGCAAGTGGTACTCCGAACCACCCGATAGAGATCTCGGACGGGTCTTCGTTTCACGGATCACCCTATGTTGGTCCAGACAGCTTCCAAGCCATGTTCACTCGGCACGAGTGGTACTACACACCTCCTCACCATTCGTCGCCTCCTCAACAGCAGCAGCCGCAGCAGCAACAGGATCCCTCTGTGGATTCTAGATTCGTGGCAGTCACGCCACCGCCTACACCGCCACCAGTGCAGCCGGCACCGCCGCAAGCGCCAAGGCGAAGGAGAACCGGTGCGCGCATGTCGTCACGAGCAGGGGACTTCCATTTCAGTTCCCCGCGTCAATCCAGTGGCAGCCACTATCCGCCACATCAGGAGGACCCACAAATGGGTGGACCCTCCAACCCAGCTGTACCACAGCCACCGCCGATGGGTTTTGACAACCCAATTCCAGCATATACGGGTTCCATGGCGTATAACCCGTTTGAACTGCCGAATCACCACAATTATGGTTACGCGGAGGCCGACCCTTACATGGTAGCGGCGAACTACAACAACCAAGGACCCTATGGGGATCCATGGGGAGTAGGGTACCCGACTCAGGGATACCCGATACCCCCTAGACCCATTATCCGGACGCAATCGCAGCCGCCACAGTTTTCTCCCCCAGAAAGGGAGGAAATCCTACAAAGGTTGGATGAAGTAGAGCGAGGCTTCCATCGTGACCGTAGGGAGAGACAGACCTTCTTCCAAGGATTAGCAAGCTTGATCAAAGGGAAGAACAAGAAGGATCATTGAATCCTTCCAATTGTTGATTGAGCCCCTGCGTGGGCCTGTATTTGCTGTATTTGTTTAAACCCCTGCGTGGGTATGTATGTGTGTTTGTTTGACCCCTGCGTGGGTCTATTTTCCGTTAACCCCTGCGTGGGTATGATGTTTGCTTAAAGTCCCTGCGTGGACTAGTTTGTTTGTTTAAAGTCCCTGCGTAGACGAGCATGTTAATTGACCCTTGCGTGGGTAATTGTTTGTGAAAAGACCCGTTTAGGGCATCATGTAAGATTATAATAAATTAATGGAATGTTTGTTTTATAAATTTCATGTTGCCATTATGTGCATATATAGATTATAAATGAAATAAATAAATTAAATTCATTCCTTTTGAAATAATCTGCCTATGTAATTATTAATTAAGAATCTTAAAGTGTGAAACCTAGCCTTCGGGTCATCATAAGACCAGGCCAAGATGGTAAGACCTGTTCAAAAGATTCAAATCTAAGTTAACATCTGAAAACATGTTAACACTCCTGGCAGAAGTGATTCGTTAAAAATCACATTCGTCATTTTTATAAAGGAATTCTTTAGAAGATTCCTAAACCCAGTTTAATGATCTCTGAATCCTGGGTCTACATCATCAATTAAGATGATCATATTTTTACCATACGTGGTAATATAGTGCCTACGGGCCTTGCTCATTTCTACATGAGCCAAAAGACAGTGGTAGCAATGACTCCCTGTCAGATAAAGGTAATGAACTAGGTTCAGACCTTCATGCTTTGATTCTATGAAATCATAGCTTATAATTTATAAATGTCCTTGTGACCAGGCCTATTGTGCCAGTATACCTTAATGTTTTGATTCTCTGAAATCATAGATTAAATAAAAATGTCCACGTGACTAGGCCTTTTGTGCCACAAATAAAACTATTGTTGTTTTATAATTAGGATAAATTATTATAGAAATCCTAAATAAATATAATTAATAAATTAACCAAATATGGTCTATGTTTACCATGGTTAATGAATTTCCCTAAGGGGCAATTCCATAATAAACTCCCAAATAAACTATTGTCCTTGTTTTCTGCAACAGTTCAATTAAAAATGGCTAACTCGGACGAGGGTAATAGTCATCCAGTGGAGGTTAATAATGACACCCGAATTAATCTAACGGGTGCGGAATTAAAAGCGATCATAGACGGCGATGTTACACAGGCTTTGGAAAGGCAGTATGAAGAGTACAGTGGGACTCGTAGTAGGACCCAATCTACACAGCCTTCAAAGCCACCGTCCAAGAAGGACGACCCGAAGAAAAACGATGATCGACGCTCCTCGAACCACAGTGCTCCATCTCAGCAGGTTATACGTAATCAAGGGCCCCGTGACAAGGGTTGCTCGTATAAATGTTTTGTTTCTTGCAAGCCCCGGGATTTCACTGGGGAGAAGGGAGCCATTGACTGTATGACCTGGCTGGATGAGATGGATACGGTTGTAGACATCAGCGGATGTGCTGAGAGAGACGTGGTCAAGTTTGTGTCGCAGTCTTTTAAGGGTGAAGCGTTAGCAAGGTGGAGATCTCTGATTGAGGCCACCGGAAAAATCCCATTGTATAATATGTCGTGGGATCAATTTGTTGCCCTTATCAAGGAAAATTACTGCCCTCAGCATGAGGTGGAGAAGATAGAATCTGATTTTCTATCATTGATGATGACAACCTTGACTGTCAAGCTTACCTAACGAGCTTCAACACGATGTCCAGGTTGGTTCCTTATCTGGTAACCCCGGAGCCAAAAAGAATCGCTCGTTTTATCGGTGGTTTAGCCCCCGAGATCAAGGCAAGCGTTAAAGCTTCTCGGCCAGCTACTTTTAGATCAGTAGCTGACATTTCCTTATCCCTCACTCTGGATGCGGTCAGGCAGAGATCGCTGAGGAATAAGGAGGCTGAGAAGAGAAAACGTGAAGATGATGGTTCACGCAGATCGAACAAGAAGCACCGTGGGAACGGTGATAGCAAGAAAGGATCTGACTCAAGGAAAGAGGGGCATAATTCTGGTGAGAAGCCCAAATGCAAAATTTGCAAGAAGCAGCACTTTGGAAAGTGCAGACTTGAGTCGAACTCACAGACTCAGTCAAAATCTTATGCTTGTGGCATTTGCAAGTCCACGGATCACAAAACCTTGGATTGCAAGAAGATAAAGGATGCAACGTGCTACCATTGCAATGAAAAGGGGCACATTAAAACCAACTGCCCTAAATACAACAAGAAGCCTGAGGAGGCCAAGAAGACTAATGCCAGAGTCTTCAGAATGGACGCAAAGCAAGCGATTCTAGACGACAACGTTATTACAGGTACTTTCCTTGTAAATGACGTCTTTGCTAGAGTACTTTTTGATTCAGGCGCTGATAAGTCTTTCGTTGATAAAAAGTTTTGTGAATTGCTGAAATTACCTGTCAAAACCTTAAATGTGAATTATGAGGTGGAGTTAGCAGATGACACCCTAGAAACCGTCTCTACTGTGTTAGATGGATGTGTCATATCCATTAAGAACCATTCTTTTCCTCTGTCTCTACTTCCCTTTAAGTTGGCCGGTTTTGACATAGTTCTGGGTATGGACTGGTTATCTAATAACCAGGCCCAAATTGTCTGCAACCGAAAGCAAGTAGTGATAAAGACTCCGTCTGGAGAGTCACTTACCATTCGGGGAGATACCCAGTATGGATTGCCGGAGCAAGTAACTATGCTCAAGGCTTCCAAGTGTTTAAAGAAGGGTTGTGTCATCTACATGGCACAAGTGATCATTGACGAGCCCAAACCAAAAATAGAAGACATCCCTGTCATCTCTGAATTTACAGAAGTTTTTCCGGAGGAACTACCTGGTTTGCCACCAGATAGGCAAGTGGAATTCAGGATTGATATCATCCCCGGAGCTGCAACAGTTGCCAGAGCACCCTATAGGTTGGCTCCAACGGAGATGAAGGAATTAAGGACGCAATTGGACGAATTGCTGGCCAAAGGTTTCATCAAACCTAGTTCGTCTCCTTGGGGAGCACCAGTCCTATTTGTCAAGAAGAAGGACGGATCGATGCGTCTGTGCATCGATTATCGTGAGCTTAATAAGGTCACGATCAAGAATAGGTATCCTTTGCCTAGGATCGACGATTTGTTCAATCAACTACAAGGAGCAAGTTATTTCTCGAAGATTGACTTGAGGTCAGGCTACCATCAGCTAAAGGTCAGAGATGAAGACGTGAACAAAACAGCATTTAGGACTCGTTATGGTCATTACGAGTTCCTAGTGATGCCTTTTGGGCTCACTAATGCACCAGCCGCGTTCATGGACCTCATGAATCGCGTTTGCAAGCCGCACTTAGATAAATTCGTCATCGTTTTCATCGACGACATTCTCATTTATTCTAAGAATCAAGCTGACCATGAGAAACACCTTCGTTGTATTCTCAAACTTCTACATCAGGAGAAGCTCTATGCCAAATTCTCTAAATGTGAATTTTGGCTACGAGAAGTCCAATTCCTTGGACACGTGGTTAGTGAGCGTGGTATCCAGGTGGATCCCGCTAAGGTTGAAGCCGTAATGAACTAGCAAGAGCCAAAGACGCCTACAGAGATTCGTAGCTTCCTGGGATTGGCAGGATATTACAGGCGTTTCATTGAAAATTTTTCAAGGATTGCTGCACCCCTAACTTCCTTGACTAAGAAGAAAGTAAAGTTCATATGGGGCCCTAAGCAGCAAGAATCCTTTGATATTCTGAAGCAAAAGCTGAGGAACGCCCCAGTACTGACATTACCAGATGGAATAGAAGAATTTGTGGTTTATTGTGATGCTTCGCACACTGGCATGGGGTGTGTGCTTATGCAGAAAGGCAAAGTTGTTGCCTACGCTTCACGACAGTTGAAAGTGCATGAAAAGAATTACACCACCCATGACTTGGAGCTGGGTGCCGTTGTATTCGCACTGAAGCTTTGGAGGCACTATCTATATGGTGTCAAGTGTGTGATTTATTCTGACCACAAGAGCCTTCAGCATCTGTTTAATCAGAAAGAATTAAACATGAGGCAACGCCGTTGGATGGAAACTTTAAATGATTATGATTGTGAAATCAAATACCATCCTGGCAAGGCGAATGTAGTCGCCGATGCCTTAAGTAGAAAGGAGAGGGTGAAACCTATCCGAATTAATGCCAAGCGCATGGAAATAAAGAATAATTTGATTGAAAGGTTGATAGCTGCACAGAAGGAAGCTGTGTTGGAAGCTAACTATCCTAATGAAAAGTTAGGAGTAACCGAGGAGCAGTTAACTCTTAGCAAGGACGGAATTCTAAGATTAAATGGACGAATATGGGTTCCAATTTATGGAGGACTTCGAGATGTCATCCTCCAGGAAGCCCATAGTTCCAAATACTCTGTTCATCCTGGAGCTGATAAGATGTACCAGGATCTAAAGGCAAATTATTGGTGGATAGGCTTGAAAAAGTCTGTAGCCACCCATGTAGCTAAATGCTTGACATGTGCACAAGTCAAGGCCGAGCATCAAAAGCCGTCAGGCTTGCTACAACAGCCTGAACTTCCTGCGTGGAAGTGGGAAATGGTAACCATGGATTTTATTACCAAGTTACCCAAGACAAGGAAAGGCAATGATACAATATGGGTTATAGTTGACAGACTGACTAAGTCAGCTCATTTCCTACCTATCAAGGAGACTTATAGCTCCGATATGTTAGCCCAGTTATACGTTGATAAGATTGTAGCCCTACATGGCATACCTGTGGCCATTATCTCTGATAGAGATACTAGGTACACGTCGCATTTTTGGAAGAGTTTCCAGCAATCTTTGGGCACACGTTTGAATTTTAGTACAGCTTACCATCCTCAGACAGACGGCCAGAGTGAGCGTACTATTCAAACGTTGGAAGACATGCTACGTGCATGTGCGATCGATTTGGGTGGTAGTTGGGATAAGAACCTACCACTAATCGAATTCTCCTAAAACAATAGCTACCATACCAGCATTAAGGCTGCGCCTTTTGATGAATCGTGTTTGCAAACCTTATTTGGATAAGTTCGTCATTGTTTTCATTGATGACATTCTTATCTATTCCAAAACCAAAGCCGAGCATGAGAATCACCTTCGTTTAATCTTAGACCTCCTAAAGAAAGAACAACTTTACGCTAAGTTCTCTAAATGTGAATTTTGGCTTAAGGAAGTACAATTTTTGGGACACAGTGTTAACGACAAGTTAATACACGTGGATCATGCAAAGATTGAAGCCGTAAAGAATTGGAGTACTCCTACTACTCCAACCGAAATTCGTTCATTCCTTGGTTTAGCCGGTTACTATCGTTGATTCATTTCCAACTTTTCCAAGATTGTTGTTCCGCTTACGTCTTTAACTCACAAGGATAAACCCTTTGAGTGGGGACCAAAGCAAGATGAAGCTTTTCAAATCCTTAAACAAAAGCTTTGCGACGCTCCTATTTTAACTCTTCCCGACGGTAACGATGATTTTGTTGTCTAATTGCGATGCTTCTAATCTTGGCTTAGGCTGCGTCCTCATGCAACGAGGCAAAGTCATAGCCTATGCTTCTCGTCAACTCAAAAAGCACGAAAAGAACTACACTACCCATGATCTGGAATTGGGTGCTGTAATTTTTGCCCTTAAAATTTGGAGACACTACCTATATGGTACAAAATGTGTGATTTTCACCGATCACAAAAGTATTCAACACATCTTTGATTAGAAAGATTTGAATATGCGACAACGTAGATGGGTTGAACTTCTAAACGACTACGATTGCGAAATTCGCTACCATCCTGGTAAGGCGAACGTTGTTGCCGACGCTTTAAGCCGTAAGGAACGCATTCAACTACATAGCATACAAATCCATTCTGACATCCAAACCCGTATTCTCCAAGCACAACAAGATGTTGTGGCCAACGGTGATTTACTTGTTGAATTACCTCATAAACTTGATCTCCTTCTCGAGACCAAGGAAGATGGCTTACGACATTTCAAGAATCGCTTGTGGGTTCCAAATCGTGACAATCTTCGTACACTCATAATGGATGAAACCCACAAATCTCGTTATTCTATTCATCTCGGTGCCGACAAGATGTATATGGATCTTCGGAACCTTTATTGGTGGCCCGGAATGAAAAGGGATGTTGCTCTTTACGTATCAAAATGCCTTACATGTTTGAAGGTTAAAGCTGAACACCAAAGAACTTCTGGATTACTGGAACAACCCGAGATTCCTGTGTGGAAATGGGAAGAAATTGCTATGGATTTCGTAACCAAATTACCCCGCACTTCTCGTGGTCATGATAGCATTTGGGTAATCGTTGACCGCTTAACCAAATCAGCTCACTTTTTGCCAATCCGAGAAGAAGACTCTACTGCTAAGCTTTCTAAACTGTAACACCTCGAAAATTCGTGTTAAATAAAATAACGACACGTGTCGTGTAAGACAAAAAGCGTTATAAACTCGGATTTATTAAAAATGTTTGACAGGATTTAAAAGTGTCGTCATGTTAACTTTTGCACCTCTGAACGACCTCGTTATAAATCCCAAGACTCAAATCATATTAAAAACATCTAGTATATGTTCAAGTTCAGTGAATTATAGCAATGAATGATTCATAATTTAATTGGTGGACTCCTACGAAGAAATTCTACGATAAACCTTCAATTTCGGTACTTTCTTTTGGATTCAAATGAAACATACCAAAGTGGTAGGGTATGTTACAGTATTAGACACTTATTGGAGGTCCCTAACTGATAATTGAAGTCCCAAAGTCGAGTTATGAGGTTGCCCTTTCGAATACATGAAAGAACAAAAGAATGGCTGCTGAAGAACCCTTGCGCACCGCAAGAAGATTAGCTTACGGTGCGTAAGCATGCCCTTGCGCACCGCAAGCATTCATCGTTACGGTGCGCAAGCAGTGCCCAGCAAACAGAGAACCGGCTGCAGCCTGTTTTGCGCGATTTTGACCGATCTCACTGGTATTTCTCACCATTGGACGACCCCTAAAATGTTCCTAGACCCCAGGGACACTTGTGGGACAATTGTGGTCACTTGTAGCCTTAGTTGTCAACACCTTATGGTGATTACAACTAGTATATAAGGCCTTTAGTTACAACCAATTCATCACAACTTCATCTGCATTCTTGGAGCACTTCTGGAACTCAAAGCCTTCTCTCAAGTGTTCTCTAATCAAGTTTAGGACCTTTGTAAGTTGCCTAACCTTCTCTAATTAATTTTAGCTTAGTTATTTAGCTAAAAGTCAAACCGACGTAATTACGGTTTGACTTCGAGATTAGTCAACAATGGCTCAGTCATATCTCGAATCAAAAGTAGTTATAAGTTGGTATTTATGTGGGTAATAAAACCTCAAAAGGGTTCCCCCTGATTACCACTCTAACCAGGTCAAAAGTCGGGTCAAACTTATATTTAAAAAGTCAACAGGAAGCCTAAAATGCCATTTATGCATAATTAACATTGTAGATCATATACAACCTGTTGGATCATTGTTATAACTTGGTAATAAGTGTAAGAACATGTCTAAGCATGTTCAACCCGACAATTTCCTGTTTAGACCCGGTTCGGAACCGAAGGTCACATAATTTGACTTTCACTTTGACTTTCAGTTCTGACCCGTCTTGGCATGTTTTGGAAATGCCTCAGAGCTTTAATTGGATTAGGTTACATGTTAGAATAACCCTCTGTGATTATACACATTGGTTCATTAGTTATCCAATTAATATGCATGTTTCCGTTAATTGCTCACATGTTGACCATTATGCCCTTATTACCTAAAAAACGTGATTTATGATAATGTAAAAGTGTAGAAACCTTGATTACTGATATATAAACTTGTATGCAAAGTTTGACATCAGTATGAATTGTAGATTTAGAGTTATGCTCAATATCGCAATATTAAAGCTTTATGTTAATAAAATGGCGTAATTTGCGTATAGCCTAGTTAAGCCTACTTTTTGATATCAAATATTTTACCCACTGATGTAATATATTATTTTAGGATTTTTAAAGATTTTTAATAAATTTTAGGCTGAGCATAACTAGTAGTCGTAGGCTTAATCCGGTAATTGTCGGTTTTGCCCTTACGGGCCATAAAATGAGTTTTACATATCTAAACGACTCCAAACCTTTTGCTACTGATCACATGTGATAAATAAATTATTTTAAGCCTTCTGGAAATATAAAAATATCAGATTTAAGTATCGAACCTGGAAATGGCCTTTAATCGCCTTATTTAGCGTTTTTAACGCATAGTATGTATTAAAATCATATTGAACATACCCGGGTTGATATCTACTGATATTTTAGGCAAATTAGAATATTTTAACAGTAAGCAAAGGTTGATTAACTCAGACTCCGGTTTTGAGCTTTTCGGCTTATGTGAAATTACCAAAATGCCCATACGGTGCATAGTTGGCTATAAATGATAGATTTCACATAGATAATTTAACCTACTGATATAACTTAGAAAATTGAGTATATTTTCTGATTACATCAGACCTGTAATTCAGGTTGTTACTTAAACTCTTTTATAAACTTTTAAATGACCAAACTACCCCTACGGGGCCTAGTTTGTGTTTAAACACGTTTCAGGCATAATGAAAGACACCTTACTGATGTCACAACATATTTGAGACATAATTAACTTAGGAAACCTGTATATAGCTCTCATGAATACCCGTCACGCTTATTACGCGTACGGTTCGGTTTATGTAACAAGTTTACATAAATTAGCCGAAACGGGTTAAACCTTAACGGTTTTATCTCAAAATCCAGAATGTGAATAATAAACCCATATTAAACAAGTCTTCAAACTTGTCGGGTCTGAATCACATTCTATCAGGTCTTCGCTTAATCGTGCGTACGAACCGTATCGTGAAACTAGCCGGTCTAAGCTTAAGCTTAATTAAAGACCCGTTAGGATTCTAATAGCTTATATTAAACCTTCGTTCCAGATTAGGAGAACCAGTAAAAGCTATGTGCATTTTTCTTATTGTGATTAATACTTGCTCAGGTAAATACTTTTAATTTATTTTCCCTATACGGGCTTGGGTTACGGTATATAGCATACCGCTTGATCGAGCATCAAATCTCCACAGTTGAGTGGGTAATTGACTAATTTGATCGGCTCGTTTAAACAGTCTTGATTACTTAAAGCCTTTGGGGGGTTAATGACCATGTCCCGGATATCCTTGGCATCATCTTACGAGATGGCCACGACCTGAGCACGGGGTGTAGGCGTACACCCGTCAGTGTATAACTCTATGATGTGGTGTGTCTATTGATCTTTAACCCGGACAAGATCCGGGCTACTGAACGCACAAGGAACATGTAATTCGTTCACAAGATTATAATATTAAATAATTCTCCCAAGTTAAATAAAATGTTTATGCCATGTGCATCCAAACCAATTTTCAATCATTTTTCAAAATGAGTCAGTTGAATGTATTTACCAGTGTAAACTGACGTATTTTCCCAAAAAGATTAAATGCAGGTACTAAGCGAAATTGGCTGGGATTTCTCCTTAGCATCATTAGAAGTCTCGCAAGCTTAAGATGCCTGAAGTCTGTTGAACCATAAATATTATTTTTATTTCGATCCATCTGTGGATAAACTTCCGAATATTGTGACATTTGAAATTACAATATTAAATTCGGTTGTATCATATTTTAAATTTGCTTCCGCTGTGCATATTGATTATTGTGTTGTTTGACTATTATGTTGCCAACCACGTCACGATACTCCCCCACCGGGCCCACCTGTGACACGTGGAAATCGGGGTGTGACATTTTCCAGATGGCAAAGGTATGCGAACAAATTTATCGTGACAAACAACTTCGGCATGATTCGGGGAGAGCCAATCCATACCCACGATGATATCGAAACGTCCAAGCTTCATTGGTAAGAGATTGATCGGGAAGACGTGACCAAGGAGTTCAAGTTTGCAATCAAGTATAACAGAATTTAGCACAGAGAGATCACCACTAGCAACTATGACTTCAAATGATTCATGCAGTTTTGTACGTGGTTTACCAAGCAAAGGTTAAAATTCAAGTGAAACAAAACTCCGATTTGCACCCGGATCAAATAAAACAGAGGCATAGTGATTGTTAACGAAAAACGTACAATTGACCACATCGTTAGCGGCACGCGCTTCATTGACGTTCAAGTTAAAGGCTCGACCACGAGCAGTCTGAGCATTAGCAAGCTTGGGGCATTCCCGTTTGTAGTGATTTGGATCACCACAATTGATGCATGTCCCAATTGGGTATCGTGATTGTTGAGCAGCAGGGGCAGCAGGAGGAGTAATAGCTTGAGGATTTATGCGGCAATTTGCAGCAAGATGACCCGAACGACCGCAAATTGTGCATAGACGGCACTGAAAGCGAGTATAGTGATGATAGTTGCAGCGAGTGCACAAAGGTGCATCGCCAACATATGGTTTCTTGGCAGGAGGAGCACCTGGATTTGCTGGAGCAGGAGTTGTAACCGCAAAGTTTTTGATGGCCTTGCGCTTGTTGGAGTTCCTCGTGTTCCTAGACGTTTGTGCCCCGGAGTTCTCAGTCTTGCCTTTGTCACTTGAACCCTTCGAGGGAGTTTTACCCTTACGGGTCAAGTTACCCTCCTTAACTTGAGCGTCAGTGAGAACTGTGGAAAGTTCACTAGCGTCACGAAGTGTGGCCGGTTTGCTTCCGGTCACTATGTGTTTGATGATTGGTGGGAGACCACCGATGAACTTCTCGATCAAGCGGTCGAGAGGTAATAACTTGGCGCTGTCACAGAGGATGTATAATTCCTCAAAGCGATCGATATACGTGCGGTTTTCACCACTGTCTTGCTTGAGGTCATGAAATTCTTCCTCCAAAGTTCGCATTTCATTACGTGGGCAAAATTCTTTTAGCACAAGAGTTCGCAGTTCTTCCCACATAAGAGCCATTGCAACGTTTGCACCACGATCTCTCATGATGCCATTCCACCACGTTAATGCCCTCTTTTGGAAGACACTCGTGGCAAACTCCACTTTTCGAGCCTCGGTACATTGACTTTGGTGAAACGTGTTCTCCATACTCTCGAACCATTGCAACAGTCCGGTTGCACCTTCATTGCCAGTAAATTTGGAGGGATGACATGAGTTGAAATGCGTGAAGTTACAAGGGACATCGTGATTGTTGTGACCGTTTCCATTGATTCCGTTTCCATTTGTAGTTTGTGCGAGTTGAGTAACCTAGTTAGGAAGAACTGCGGCAAATTGTTGAGCAACGAGGGCTGCCAATTCTGCGTTTGGGATTTCGTTTTGTGGTGCACGACGAGGAGGCATCTATAAAAGGTAAAGAAAATATAAGATCCTTGGAATTAGAATGCTTTTGAAAAAAATAACTTTGCAAAATCAACGAGGATAAACACATAACGGGATTGACATCATTCATTCTTCGAATAAACAATATCGATGACAAGTCAAAGTATTTGGGTCCTTATAACTTAATGAAGTCATGCTTTAGCCTATAAGTGAACACCCATCCTAAGAATTCCCAGGTAAGCACAACTGGTCCTTCGAGTTAGGATATATACGAAGTGCTTGCCTAGACAGAAAACTCAGAATACTGGCATCCACCCTTCCAGATTGCACGAGTTCGTTATTAGGGCCCAAGACTTTGATGAGAATTTGAAAATCAAAGGAGATTTTGAAACTAATCACCTAAGGATAGGTGATGAGCATTTGAATAACTTAAAGAGTCTAAAGATGAAATCCGTAGTGACGAGGCTTTGGTTACAAAAGGTAAGGATAGTGATGAAGTCAAAGGCAAAGATAACGGAAGAGTTACTAATGGAAAGTGTCCTAGGTAAGTTATAGTTGTTAGGGGAGGATTTTCTAACAATTAGTGATCCTTACACGTTATCCTAATTAGTGATCCTTACTTCGGTAACAGGTGGTGATCCTCAGAAGAGCTGCAGGATCAGGATCATGGATCACTTTAAGGATCCTCGTACTAACGATTGTTTACTTATGTATTGTACTATCTCGCAGGTATAACGAGCTTGACCAAGTCTTGGCGACATTCCTGGAGAATATTCCTAAGCTATTCTGCACGTGCTTGACCAAAAATAGGCGTTGTGGAGAACGTGGAGGCTTGGCACGAAAGTCGGATAGTTAGTTTAGGTGGCTATTTCTATTTTAAAAAGGGAGTAACGAGCTAGTAGAAAACACTTAGTCATTTTCTCAGTTACACACACTCGTACAAACGCCCTTACAAGCTCTCGTTCAAACACTTAGCAACATCATACACTTTTTACACATTCCACCGTAGTGATCCTTGTACCTAGCTCGTTACTATCCGAAGTTGTAAACATTCATTCATTTATTTGAGCTTGGTGATCGGTAGTTTCCATCACCCGGGGTTTTTTGTGCCGGAGATCAATTCTTGATCAAGGGCTTTTTCCCCGTATAAACCCTTGTGTTGTTTATGCAATATTGTATCGTAGTGATCCACATCGCTGTTACACATTTCAAGCATCATTCCTCACAAAATCAGATTTGGTTGCATTATCCTTGTGTGATTTTTGACCAAAACAGTTTGGCGCCCACCGTGGGGCCATTGGTGCTTCGTCCTTAGAAAATACGCATTTCTGTGCTTATTTCGGTTCACTACAACCAAGCAGATGGCTTCCTCAGCGAAGAATGCTTCAAACTTGATGCCCTCATTCACTTCTTCACAAGGCGTTCCTCCCTTACCTCCGCCACCTTCTGGATCCCAGAAGAATACTGAGAATGCTGCGAAGAAACCAACTCCCATTTTCTCAAAACCACCCACTTCTTCTGTTTCAACTAATCCTACTACTAATGATCTCTATGACTTGATTTTGCAGATGAGGAATCATGCACAAGAGCATGATAAGACCAACGAGAGGATCCTCCGGGAGATTGACGAAATTAAGAAACAGAAGAAAACGGCAGAGGATCGCTCCCCAATGATGCCCAGATCTTTGAATTTTGATACTCCGGTGATTACTTCTCAGCCATCAGTGGTTCCAGACATTCAATATGTGGGTGGACTAAAAGGAGTGCACTACGGAATAACAACAATGACCCAGGCATCAGGTTCACATTTCCAGCCAGCGGGATCCTATCCTCAGCATATGGGATCCCTCATGAGTTCAGGGGGATATTCAGGAGTGCAGCAGTTTCAAGGATCCTCCTTCGTTCCAGGATCATCCCAGGTTCAAGGATCCTCCTTCGTTCCAGGATCATCCCAGGTTCAAGGATCCTCCTTCGTTCCAGGATCATCCCAGGTTCAAGGATCCTCCTTCGTTCCAGGATCATCCCAGGTTCAAGGATCCTCCTTCGTTCCAAGATCATCCCAGGTTCAAGGATCCTCCTTCGTTCCAGGATCATCCCAGGTTCAAGGATCCTCCTTCGTTCCAGGATCATCCCAGGTTCAAGGATCCTCTTTTGTTCTAGGATCGTCCCAGTTCCAGGGATCCTTCCAGATGCCAGGATCCTTGAGGAGCTTGCAAACAGGAAGTTTAGATGTCCATCAGGGAGATTTTATTCCAATGCAGACCAACGCTTCTACTGGTCCCTCGATCATCTCAGAGCCCCAACAATATGGATTAACATCCATTCTTCCTAACTTGAATCCAATGGGAGGTAACACTTTTAACAATTCTTATACTACTAACCAAGGTCTTATGCAGGATCCAGGTATCAATCATGCCATGGCCAGAGAATTGCAAAAGCTAAAGGATATGATATCAAGTGTCCCGGGAGTAGTCAAACCTATCCCAGAGATTGCAGATGGGAGCCATAAGATATCTCGTTTTGCACCACCAATCTGTGATGCTGAGATACCCAAGAGGTTCCATGTACCTACAATGAAACTGTATGATGGCTCAACGGATCCTGAAGAACACATAGCACAATACAGGGAGAGGATGGAGATCAATCCAATCCCAGAAAGGTTAAAGGAAGCATGCCTGTGCAAAGGATTTGGATCCACTCTTACTGGATCAGCTCTCAAATGGCTGCTAAGTCTTCCTCCCTATTCTATTACCTCATTTGCTAACCTAGTTAACTTGTTTAATAATCAGTTTTCTTGTAGTAGGAAATTTGAACGATTAACTAGTGATTTATATAGGATAACCCAGGGTCATAATGAATCATTAAGGGATTACATTACCAAATTCAGCAAAGAATCCTTAGACATTCCTAACTTAGATATAGCCACGGCTGTTGAGGCCTTTAAAATGGGATTGCTTAGGGATTCGTTATTTTATGATGATCTTGTTATGACACAATGCAGGAACCTAGATGAGGTAAGAACCCGGGCCCTTAGGTACATCCGACTAGAGGATGACAAGAGGATCCAGGAGAGGTTAACAGGATCCTCAAAGCAGGATAAACAAGGATCCTCATTCAGGAACAACAAGTTCAGATCCTACAACAGATCTGATAACCAGAACGTGCACTCTATTGATCAAGAAGAGGCTGATGAAGATTATCCTCCAATTTCTGAATATTGTTTTAGTGTTGATAACAATGAACTAATCCTTGCGATGCAGAGTCTAGGTGATAAAGCTAGATGGCCCAGAAAAAATGATAGGCCAGCTGCAACTAAGGATAAATCAAAGTGGTGTGCATACCATGAAGATTTCGGGCACCTCACAGAAGAATGCATTGCACTAAGAAAGGAAATTGGATACTTGTTGAGCAAGGGACATCTAAAGGAATTGTTGGGAAGAAAGAAGTCAAAGACTCAGGATCCTAAAAGGATCCCTGAGAAGGCTCCAGCCCCTCCAGCGGATGCACAAGTAATAAACTTCATTTCTGGAGGATCCGACATTTGCGGCACATCCTTCTCAGCAGCTAAAAGGCATGCAAAGGAAAATAAAATGGATAACGGAGAAAGACCTGTTCGAACATCAAGTGTCTCGGAAGGAAAAGTCATAACCTTTGACGAAGAGGATCGTGTTGATATCTAGGATCCTCATCACGATGGTTTAGTTATTACTCTTTTCATATCTAACCATTTTGTCCGCAGGATCCTTATAGACGGAGGAAGTTCAGTGAACATTATCCAGCTTGATGTTCTGAAGAAGATGGGTATTCCTGAATCAGAGATCATACCAAGATCCTCTGTACTCGTGGGATTTAGTGGTGAAACTAAGAATACCCTGGGGGACATTAAACTCCCAATATACATTGAAGGCCTACACTCTTGTTTTGGTCAAAATATCAGATGAGGATATTGCAACCAAACTCTAGATTACGGGGTATGATGCTTAAAATGTGTAACAATGATGAGGATCACTTTAGTGAAAAATTGCACAAACAACACAAGGCTTTATACGGGGAAAAAGCCCTTGATCAAGAGTTGATCTCCGGCACAAAAAACCCCGGGTGATGGAAACTACCGATCACCAAGCTCAAATAAATGAATTAATGTTTACAACTTCGGATAGTAACGAGCTAGGTACAAGGATCACTACGGTGAAATGTGTAGAAAGTGTATGAAATTGCTAAGTGTTTGAACGAGAGCTTGTATGAGCGTTTGTACGAGTGTGTGTAACTGCAAAAAATGACTAAGTGTTTTCTACTAGCTCGTTACTCCCTTTTAAAATAGAAATAACCACCTAAACTAACTATCCGACTTTCGTGCCAAGCCTCCACGTTCTCCACAACGTCTATTTTTGGTCAAGCACGTGCAGAATAGCTTAGGAATATTCTCCAGGAATGTCGCCAAGACCTGGTCAAGCTCGTCATACCTGCGAGATGGTATAATACATAGGTAAACAATCGTCAGTACGAGGATCCTTAAAGTGATCCATGATCCTGATCCTGAAGCTCTTCTGAGGATCACCACCTGTCACAGATGTAAGGATCACTAGTTAGGATAACGAATAAGGATCACTAATTGTTAGAAAATCCTCCCCTAACAATTGCCCCCAAAATATAAGGAGTGAAATTGTAAAATTAGCGAGTTATGTTTTCTTGATCTTATCCGCAACAAACTAACGGATATATAGCCGTTAAAATAGAACTAGCCGTTGCGATGATGATGTCACGGAAGTGACAATCCTGTAGAATCATAATTATAAATAGAGATATAGATAGGATCATTATGCATTCGAATTCGACAGAAACTCCCTTTAAATTCTCAGTCGACGATCAATCAGGTATTTCTTCCTCCTCTTTCTTCCTCTCTCACTCTGTTTTTCTTTCTTTATCTCCATCACTTCGAAAATGTTGCTCCGAAGTTCCCCGGCCAAGGATCACAAAAAGGATAGCCCATTTGAAGGGTCAAAAGATCATCAAAGACTCAGTGAACGAAAGGTGTTGCTTTAACGATGCACAAGTAGATAACATCCGTCATCGTTTTCCGGCGAATGCCTTTTTCAGACCTTTCGATCCAACTGCCCTGAGCGACTATGTTTCAGAAACATGGGTTGCCTTTCCAGTTACTCCATTTGCCATAGGATACACCTATCCTTTCCCGGAATTCACACAATCCTTCTTTTCCTTGACCGGCATATCTTATATTCAAGCCATGCCGATGATTTGGAGGGTTTTATATACCCTGGAGAGGATCATCGAGCAGGAAGGCGTTGATTTAGGAATGTCAGAACTGGCGGAACTGTATGACCTTACTACCTTCGGTTCCCACCGTTATTTGTTCAAACGAAAACCCGGTGCAGATCATCCTCTTCTCAAAGTCACAAAAAACGACAAAGATTGGAAATGTCGCTTCTTCTTTGTAAGAAGGGATACCATTTCAGATGGAGAGCATTTACCAAGAACATGGTCCACCCATGGTAGGCCGGAGGATCCTGAGAAGGATCACCAGATGGTCATGTTTTTGTAATAGGATCACTAACCCTTTTTGTCTTGTGTCATGCAGCCATCTCTGTTTCACATCTCATCACAACACCCGCAACCAGGGAAAGACTTGCTGCTTTCTGGGGACTCGATCCTGAAACTAGAACTTTCAAAACAACAACCCAAGATTCTCAAGAGGTATCCTCAGGCTCTGTCACAATGTCAAGTAAGTATCCATGTTCAAAATTTAAATAAATAGTAAAACGTAAACTAAGAAGAGATACTTATCTTGTTTTGGCTGTGTAGGTGCTGGAAAATCTACCAAAGCTGCTTCAAGGTTCAGTTTCACCGATCTCACCACTGTCAAATCCTCCAAAAGGAAGGTTCCTACTAGCCCGACAGCCTCAATCCCCAAGGCACCCCTCAAAGGAAAGGGAATCAAGAAGAGAAAGGTCTCCGAGGCTGAGGATTTGCAGGGTCTTTCCTTAATTCGCCACCAGTTCCTCGAGTACTTCAATGATGTAAGGATCACTGTCTCTGCTTGTATATCCTGCTGATCTAAGGATCACTTGGTCTTGAACTGCTTTATCCTTTTCTTTTGCAGAAATTTGCTGAGATTGAGGATTATGTGGGCCACGTTGAGGATCAAGATAAAAAGATTGCCGATCTCCAGCAGGTTGCTGTGCTCAAGGATCTTGCACTCGCTGATCTTCAGAAGGAACTCCAGGATACCAAACAGAAAATGGCTAAGGTGCTGGTTAATTTTGACTATGAAAGGCAGGAGATCACAGATGATGCCAAAGTCTCTGCCGCCATAGCAATGTATAAAACCAAGCTTCAAATGGCCCTGGAGGCTCAGGATCCTGCCTTTGACAAAAGTAGCTGGGAAATTGAAGAATGGAGGGCAAGGCTGGCTGAATTGGGTGATGAAGAGGAGGCTGGAGAGATCTTGACAATCGAGGCTGGAAGCAAGGATGAAGCTGGTGAGGCAAGTGGAGCTGGAGGTGACAATGCAGCGAAGGCTTAGGCTGCATGATTGGGCGATGATGGAAACTTCTAGACATAGCCGGAGCCCAATTTTTAAATCTGGTAGTAGTTTTTTTGTGGTTGTGATGTTTAAAACAATGATGGTCTGTACTGAACAATAGGTTTTTTAGGATTAAGGGTCATGTATGATCCTTTGGACAATAGGCAGGATTGCAATTGGTGGAGGGATCCTCTGTTTGGGGGATGAAGCCATTGTGATCCTGCCGCCTTTATATTCCTGCACTATCTTTGAACTCATTATCATGGACACCCTTTACCTACCCCAGCGGATGGGCCACGTTTTGCTGGTAGAAGCTCGAGTAGGTAATTTTGACAACCTTTTAAGGGTTAGTCTTTTGTTAATAAATAAAAACTTAACCTTTTGTCGCTTATCTTGTGTTGTTATCCTTTTTAATATCTTACTTTCCAACTGTTGTAATGTTCATTCTGTTTATAATTATCAAGCCTTGAAAATTATTCAAAAAGCTTAGGATATGATCAGGATCACATATCCCATAACCGATAAGTTCTAAAAAGTGATACAATTTAAAAATCATAAGTTCAGTTGTCAAGTATAGGGGTTATTTAAAAGAATAATAAATAAGATCAAAAGAGTTAAGGATCATACCTGAGAATCCAAGTTAGAATCCTAACCATTATAAGGATAACTATAAAATAAACCTTAGAGTGAAGTAAGGATCAAGGATCCTTAGCTGCCTATCTTCAAGGACCTGAAATAGAGCATAACTTGGGACTAAGCCAATATAAGAAAAGAGTTAGCAACTGGGGACAAGCCCAAGGATAACTGGGGACAAGCCCAAGGATCGTATGCAAACTGGAGTATGGCCCTAACTGGTGACTATCCAAACTTTGTGACATGAAGATGCCAAAACCTTTGCTAACGTGAAAACGTTAGAAACCTTAGCTAACGTGAAAACGTTAGAAACCTTATGAACGGATGTATGGTACGTCTACCATTATACGTAGGATCCTAAGCATAGCCAGAACAATGGGATTATCAGCCCCTAGAACGAGTACTGGTCCCAAAGCCTTGAACTACACCAGGATCATCGTGCGCTACAGGCGGAATCTGGGGACAAGCCCGAATAACTGGGGTTAAACCCAAAGGACGGATCGCTTCTGTGGATAACCAACGTTATGCTAAGGATACCTGAACTTTCAAAACTTAAACTCACGTGAGAGATGGATAAAGGATACATGATCCTTATCCTTATAAGAGAAAATAATGAAATGAAATAGCTCAAGTTTAGGATATTACCTAAGTAAGGATCACCGATACTTTGAGGATCCTTTAAGGATATCCCTATTATGAGGATCATCTATGGCATGAGGATCCTACTCACATGAAATATTTCTTCAAATGGACAGCATTCCAAGCTCTTGGTAGCAAATCACCTTCCATGGTTAGCAATCTATATGCCCCCTTTCCTGCTTCAGCTTCAATCAAATAAGGGCCTTCCCATTTTGGAGCCAACTTTCCATCCGCAGGATTGGTGGTATTCTGAAATGCTTTCCTTAATACCATATCTCCAACTTGAAACCTTCTGATCCTGACATTTTTGTTGTAAGCACCAGCCATTCTTTGTTGATAACTAGCCATCCTTATCCTGGCCATATCCCTGATTTCTTCAATAGTATCCAGGTCTTGAGCCAAGTTCTCATTATTCTTCTCAGGATCACGGGTACTTGTTCTTGCAGTTGGAACCACCATTTCTGTTGGGATCACTGATTCTGCCCCAAATACCAAAGAGAATGGTGTTTGACCAGTAGCATTCTTGGGGGTTGTCCTATCAGCCCAAAGCACATAGGGTAGTTCTTCTGCCCATTTCCCTTTCTTGGATCCAAGCTTCTTCTTCAAATTGTTGATGATGATCTTGTTGGATGATTCTGCCTGGCCATTGGCTTGTGGGTGGACTGGTGTTGATGTTATCGTTTTAATCCCCCAGCTGTCACAAAAGTTAGTGGTTCTGCCCCCAATAAATTGGGAACCATTATCACATATAATCTCAGAAGGAATTCCAAATCTAGTTATAATATTTCTTTTAATGAAGGATATAACTTCCTTTTCTCTGACTTGGGCAAAAGCTTCGGCCTCTATCCACTTGGAGAAGTAACCAGTCATAGCAAGCATGAATACTTTTCCACCAGGTGCCTTAGGGAGCTTACCAACTATATCCATACCCCATCTCATAAATGGCCAAGAGGAGGATATAGGATGTAACAATTCAGCTGGTTGATGAAGGATATTGCTGTGTCTCTGACAAGGATCACATCTTTTAGCATACTCCACAGCATCTCTTTTCATGGTTGGCCAGTAGTACCCTGTCCTCAGGATCCTTGAGAATAATGCCCTGCCCCCAGTGTGGTTTCCACAATCTCCTTCATGGAAGTCTTTTAAAACTTCTTGGACTTCAGGATCCTCAATGCATCTTAAGTATGGTCCTGCAAGAGATCGTCTATACAACATACTATTTATAATTGTGAATTGAGATACCTTAGATTTGAAAGCCCTAGGGTTTTCTCTTGTAGGAATCTCTCCATGTTGTAAATATCTCATAATTGGTGAGATCCATGATCCTGATCCTGAATGGGATTGAGTATCCTCACTAGGGATCATTGCAGAATCACTTCCTATCTCCATAGCCACATGATCCTCAATAGCCAGGTTCAGAATATGGATAATAGGGATCTTGATATCCTCCGGGATCTTCAAGGATGATCCTAAATTAGCCAATGCATCAGCTTCTGTATTTTCTTCCCTTGGTACCTGTGACAAACTAAAGGAAACAAAAGAGAGTGCCAAACTTTTGACTATCTCTAAATATTTGGTTAGCTTTTCACCTTTAACAGCGTAAGATCCATTAAAGTGGTTTGTAATTAACAAAGAATCTACATGTACCTCAAGATACCTGATCCCCATAAGCTTAGCAATTTGCAAACCAACAATTAAGGCTTCATATTCAGCCTCATTGTTAGTGGTTTGGAACTCACAAGCTATAGAGTGGGGTATTATGTCCCCCTGTGGCGATTTTAGTAGTATTCCAAGCCCTGTGCCTTTGACATTTGAGGATCCATCAGTGTAGAGTATCCAAGGATCCTTGGTCTCTTCTAGCTGTTGGACTTCTAACTCAGCTTCTTCTTGTAAATCACTACTGAAATCTGCCACAAAGTCAGCTAGTGCTTGGGATTTGATGGCTGTCCTAGGCTCATATCTTATATCATATGCACGTAGCTTCACTGCCCACTTAGCCATCCTTCCTGACATTTCTGGTTTCCTGAGGACATTCTTAATTGGAAAATTAGTTTTAACTATGATAACATGAGTTTCAAAATAATGTCTTAACTTAGTAGATGCCATAATTAATGCAAGAATAAGCTTTTCAAGGTGTGAATACCTGGATTCGGCATCAAGTAAACTTTTACTTACATAATAGACAGGATGTTGTGTACCTTCATGATCCTTAACAAGGACCGCACTTACTGCTTTTGAGGATACTGCAAGATACAAGGATAGCACATCGCCTTTTTCTGGCTTCATCAAGGCTGGGGCTGAGGATAGGTAATCTTTGAGGGCTCTTAAAGCATTTTCATGCTTTTCAGTCCACTCAAATTTCTTGTTCTTCCTTAGGATATCATAGAATTCTTTGCACTTCTCTGAGGATTTGGATATGAATCTGTTCAAAGCTGCTATCCTGCCTGTTAGCCTTTGAACATCCTTAGCATTGGCCGGGGATTTGATGTTCACTATTGCTTTGATCTATTCCGGGCTAGCTTCAATGCCTCTTTTAGTCACCATGTATCCTAAGAATTTACCTGCTTTAACACCAAAATGACATTTTGAAGGATTAAACTTCATATTATATCTGTCAAGGATATCAAATGCTTCCTCCAAATCCTTTAGGTGATCCTCAGCTCTTATGGATTTTACCACCATATCATCTATGTAAACCTCCATAGTTTGTCCGATCTGATCCTTGAACATCATATTCACCAGCCTTTGATATGTTGCACCTGCATTTCTTAATCCGAACGACATAGCAATATAGCAATATATACCAGTTGGAGTCATGAAGGCTGTATCCTCTTGGTCGGATGGTTCCATTTGGATTTGTTGAAATCCAGATGAAGCATCCATAAAAGTTAACAGTTCATGACCCGCGGTTGCATCCACCATGGAGTCAATGTGGGGTAAAGGGAAAGGATCCTTGGGACATGCCTTATTTAGATCGGTAAAATCGACACATACCCTCCACTTTCCGTTTTTCTTTTGAACAACAACCACATTGGCCAACCATCTTGGATACTTGACCTCTCTAATCATACCTGCCCGGAGCAATTTCTCTACCTCTTCCTGGATAATGGCATTCCTTTCCGGTTCAAACTTTCTTCTCCTTTGATGGATTGGTTTGAAGGATCTGTCAATGCCGAGTTTGTGAGTGATTACATCTTTGGATATACCAGTCATGTCTTCGTGTTTCCATGCAAAGGTAGTGTTTTGGTCAAAAATTACCGAAGCAATTTAGTGATCAAATTAGTAATGTGAGGTAGTGTGCTAAAAAGTTTGTGGAAAATATGCTTGTTGAGTTATTTAGAAAACCAGTATTCAGGATACGGCTCAGGATATTGAGCTGTATCTGCGATCAAACAGTGAGCAAATAATAAGCAAAAAGTAAAGGAAACGACACGAGATATACGAGGAAAGCCCTTGATCAATCTAGATCGCCGGCATAAAACCTCGGGAGCTGACAATCGCAACTGCCTTGTTCTTCTTATTGCTTTTAACTTCAGGATACAGTGCAGGATATCAACCAGATCTCTAAGTGTTACAATGAATTCGTGAGAGAGTACAATTTGCGAGAGAGCAAGTGTTGGTGTGTAGTGAGTGTGATTGCAGTGAAAATGTTGTGTCCTATTCGATCTGGTGTTCCTCCTATTTATAGTAACGAAATACAAACAAATATCCCTATAAATATGGGATGCTCCGAATATTCCATCACGAACGTTGTAGACCGAGTAATAAGGCTTCAACGTCTTTCTTTGAACGGTTTGGACCGAGTCTTCCGCAGAACAAGTCTTTGTGAACGTTGCTAGCCTCCATCCCACGTACCTGCACGTAATCCGTTAGTGATCCTGAGGATACCATTCAGGATATTACCAATACCCTGAATCTGCACCCCGGATATGAACATATATTATTTAATCAAGATAAAAGCCAAGATATTTCTCAGGATATGAGCTCAGAAATTAGCCCATAACAATTGTCCCCAAAAATGTTACCGTTTAGTATCCTCATTACTAACGGTTACATTTTTTACGCAAACCGAGGCAATTAAGAGATAAGACCTGTGATGTGACCGTCTGCAACTACCCAGCCTATATCTACTCATCATGCCCTATATCTTCTCACCCTCATCCCTTTTTTAATCATAATCGTCAAGGAAAAAGGTATATTTTCTCTCTATCTTCCATACTTATCTTCATCTTTCTCTCCGGCGAAAAATTCAATCGATCAAATGCCGCGCCAAACAAGATCCAGTTCAGGTGACTCGGCCCCTACGTTCTACCAACAAAACCTTCTCCAAGAACCGGAGAAGGAAGCCTGTACCTTTGATAGTGCCCACCTGTCTGCCTTAAAATCCTCCGGTATCTTCCCGGAAGGAACCATATTTAGACCGTTTGACCGTGAAATCCGGTCAGATATGGTCTCCAACGAGTGGATTTGCTTTAGTGCTTTCCCTTTTACCCTAGGGCTTCGATTCCCCTTTCCGGATTTCATCACCGAGTTCTTTAATATCACAAAAATCTCTTTTAGCCAAACAATGCCAATGCTCTGGCGTGTCTTAACTGTTCTTGACCAGATCAAGAGAAACCACATTCCTGATCTTTCCATCCATGATCTCCCCCTGGCTTACAAGCTTAGATGCCACGGATCATGTAGATTTCTGTTTTATTCTACTTCCGGTGACCCATTGATACTTCGTGCCACCAGGAACGAGGATGGTTGGCAATCCAAGTTTTTCTTTGTAAAAAGGGACTCAATCCCTGGTGGGACGGAATATCCGGTACAATGGTTGAGAAAGGGTAGGATTTAGGGTTTAAGAATGATCCTGCCGCTCATCCTGTTCCATATCTTGAACTAACTTATCTTCTTTATTGTGCAGCTGATTTCAGGAAGATTGCTCCTCCTCTTGCCAATTCTCAAGAAAGAATAGACGCCATTAGACTTCTCCCAGAGGCAGAAAGAAGTTTCAACCCTTCTCCACCAACTCCAAGTCCTCTTTCAAGTGCCAACATGTCTGGTAAGGATCCTGCAAGATATCTTGCACACATATGCTTCTTATCTGTTATTTGTAGGAGGGATTTAGAATTTACTCCCTGTGTGCAGATTCCAGCAAAGTCCCAGTTTATCTAGACCTGGATGAACTTGACAGTTACCCAACTCCAGCCATAGTCAAGAAGGAAACTCCTGCTACCACCAGCTCCAAGCCACTCCCGGCTCCTAAGACCAATCCAAGAACCCGTGCTTCCGCAGCAAAAAAGAGAAAGGGCCTTGAGGTCAGTACTCCAGGCTCAGAAGGGTTCTCCTATGATGAACTCAGCTTCTCCGACTCCTTAGAGCCAATGACATCCTTCCTCAACAAGGTAATATCCTGATGCATATCCTTCATGTATATCCTGCACATATATCCTGCACATATATCCTAACAGGATATCCTGGTAGGATACCTTAGTCAGCATACATTCTAACCCCATACCTGTGATCAATGTGCAGGGCCTTCAGCATTTGCTCCACTTGTACAATGACGCTTGTGGTACTGTGGCACTTCATGAAGCCAGGATCAAGCAGCTTGAGAGCACCGTTGCCGACCAAGGTGCTATCGCCGAAGCAAAGAGCCGGCATTATGAAAGCTTGCTAAAGAAGGTCACCCAAGATGCTGAGGTCAAACTTGCCAGTGTTCAAATGGACCATGACCAGGCCTTAATCAGCTTTCGAGAGGGATTCAAGGCTTCTGCTATCGTCTCCCTGCTACAAGCACGCATCAAGATGGCCTACGAGGCCAAGGAGACAGGCCTTGTTTGTCCATCTTGGCCAGTTGAATCCTGGGTGGCCAAGTTGAAGGAGCTCGGAGGCAAAGCTGTGCCACTTCCTGCTGAAGCCGGTGAGTCTTCCAAGTCAACGGAGCTAGTGGTCCAAGCTGGAGAGAAGAAGGATGCTGGAGGTGATGCTGAGATGGACATTGGTCAGGATGCTGCGCAGGATGCTGGTAAAAATGCTGGAGCAGAGAAGTCTGAGAAGGTTGGAGGCGATGCCGCTGTGTGAGGGCATTTAGGTGGGCGATGACGGATATACGTGCCAAGGCCAGAGCCCACCTTTTTGAATTTGAATGTTGGTCTGTAGTCCCAAAAACAATTTACTTTTCCGCACTTTACTTTTCCGTACCTGAACAATTTACATTTCCTGCATGCTTTTTGAACAATACAACAGTTGAAGGTGGATGGGTCTCGGTTTGAGATGAAGCCCTCAACTGTTGGGTGAATATGATTATGAACTACTAGTGCTCTTAGTGGATGGGCCTTGTTTTGAGGTGAAACTAAGAGCACATCTTTTGGTATGTTAATAATATAACTACTTTCTTTTGACTTTATTGTTGTTGTCATTAACATACGAATTTTACTTGTGAAAATTGTTTGTTTTGAACATATATCATAAATGTATCCTGGGGGATATCCTGAAAGATATCTTGAAAAGGATATTGAAATATAACCCATAAATTGTCCAAATAAAAAGGAGAGATCATACCAGAGATTCTTAGAGAATCAATCCTTTATCATAAATTTGTCCCCAGTGCATACTTATAAACTTGGATCCATCCTTCGGATTAGAATAATGTGTGTCCCCTGCGTTTGACAAAGACACAAATGTGTTTACCTTTTGGCTTGAATGAATTCCGAATGCCCAAGGGCAGGACCCCCGATATCCTGAGAAGAATCCTTAGCATATTGGGGATAAACCCTGATATCTGGGGATAAACCCTGAATTTCATGCGCTACAGGCGAGAGTGTATAAACTCCTAGACTTAGAAAGGTGAAAACCTTTAAACCTTTGAGAGTATGAAAATACTCTTTCGTGAGAGAGGGTGATCAATCCTCATATACCTTTAGAATCCAGGATATAGCCAACAGTAACGAAATTGTCAGCCACTTTTACATGAACTGGTCCCGCTACCTTGAACTACACCTAGATAACTTGCGCTCCAGGCGAGGTGTTTAAACCCAATTCGAAAGAAAGGTGAATACCTTTAAACCTGTGAAGGGATCAGGATCCCTTAAACGTGAGAGAGGGGGCCAATCCTCTAATCTTTTGACTTATCCTGAGTATATATCCTGGAGCTATATCCTGAAACATATCCTGCAAAACAGTTCTAAACTAAGGTGGGTGTTAGCTTGGCTAACACCCCTCCGATGCTTAAGTCAGTATTGGGTTCAAGATAATAAACAAATATATTTTAAAGAGATAGAACACATACCATTCCGAGATAGAAAACAAATTCTACTCTTACTTGAAATAGAGCTTCAAATGTATTGCATTCCAGGATCTTGGTAGCATATCCCCTTCCACATTCCTGAGTCGATATGCTCCTTTCCCTGCTTCTGACTCAACTTCATAAGGTCCTTCCCATTTCGGAGCTAGCTTGCCATCGGCAGGATTAGTGGTGTTTTGAAAAGCCTTTCTCAGCACCCAATCACCAACTCGAAATCTTCTAGTCCTTATGTTCTTATTGTATGCCCTGGATATTCTTTGTTGATATGCTGCTATCCTCAGCCTTGCTGCATCTCTTTTTTCATCTATAGTATCCAGATCCTGACATAAGACTTCAGGATTCTGTTCAGGATCCTGTAGCATAGATCTTGCAGTAGGTATCGTCATTTCCGTTGGAATCATTGCCTCTGCTCCAAATACCAAGGAAAACGGGGTTTGGCCAGTTGCATTCTTCACCGTTGTCCTATCAGCCCACAAAACAAAGGGTAATTCTTCCGCCCATCTTCCTTTCTTGGCTCCAAGTCTCTTCTTTAAGTTATTGACTATTATCTTGTTCGAGGATTCGGCTTGTCCATTCGCTTGAGGATGTACCGGAGTAGATGTGATCATTTTGATTCCCCAACTTTTGCAAAAGTCAGTAGTCCTTTTGCTTATAAACTGGGACCCATTATCACAAATGATCTCAGCTGGTACTCCAAACCTAGTCAGGATATTCCTCTTTATGAAGGATACTACTTCTTGGTCTCTTACTTGAACGAATGCTTCAGCCTCGACCCACTTAGAGAAATGATCCGTCATTGCTAACATAAATACTTTTCCTCCCGGAGCCTTTGGTAACTTCCCTACTATATCCATCCCCCACTTCATGAATGGCCAAGGGGAAACTACAGGATATAGTGGTTCAGCTGGTTGATGTAGTATGTTACTATGCCTTTGACATGCATCACATCTTCGAGCATATTCTGCAGCATCTTTTCTCATTGTTGGCCAAAAGTATCCTGTCCTCAATACTTTCGAGAATAATGATCTGCCCCCAGTGTGATTACCACAGTTCCCTTCATGTATATCCTGAAGTACTTCTTTGGCTTCATGATCCTCCAAGCACCTTAAATATGGTCCTGCAAGAGATTTCTTGTATAGAATGTTATTTATAATAGTGAATCGTGATACCTTCATCCTAAATGCCTTAGGATTTTCATTTTCGGGGATGTGTCCATCTTTAAGATATTTCAGAATTGGAGTTGTCCAGGATTCAGGATACTGTTCAGGACATTCCACTCCAGGATCCCGAATATCCGCTACTTCTTTATCTTGAGGATTCGTTGCAGGATATAAAACATGTATTATTGGTATTTGGGTCCCTTCCGGTATCCTGACTGATGATCCCAGATTTGCTAAGGCATCCGCTTCAGCATTATCCTCTCTTGGTACCTGTTCAAGTGTAAAAACATCGAAATATCCTGCTAATTTTTTGAGAATATCGAGGTATTCGACTAACTTCTCACCCTTAATTTTAGCCAGCTCTAATCCTGCAATTAAAGCTTCATATTCTGCCTCATTATTGGTAGCAGGAAATTCACACCTAATAGCCTGGGGTAATATGTCCCCCTGTGGCGATTTTAGTAGTATTCCCAATCCTACTCCTCTTATATTAGATGCACCATCAGTATATAATGTCCAGGATCCTGAGGATTCTCCTAATTGTTGAACTTCTAGGTCTGCCTCATCCTGAATGTCACTACTAAAATCAGCCACAAAGTCAGCTAAAGCCTGAGATTTTATGGCATTCCTAGGTTCATATACTAAATCATAGGCACTTAGCTTTACCGACCACTTAGCCATCCTGCCTGACATCTCTGGTTTTCTAAGCACATTCTTGACAGGATAATTTGTTTTAACATGAATCCTATGAGTTTCAAAATAATGTCTAAGTTTTGTTGATGCCATGACTAATGCTAGTATTAATTTTTCTAAGTGAGAATACCTAGTTTCAGCATCTAACAAACTTTTGCTAACATAATAAACAGGATATTGCCGACCTTCATGGTCCTTTACAAGGACGGCACTTACAGCGTTCCCCGATACCGCGAGGTATAGGGATAATGGTTCACCATTCTCAGGCTTCATTAGTAGAGGTGCGGTTGAAAGATATTGCTTTAACTCCCGTAGGGCCGCTTCGTGCTTCTCACCCCACTCGAATTTTTTGTTCTTCTTCAGGATATCATAAAAATCTTTGCATTTCTCTGAGGATCTTGAGATAAATCTGTTTAATGCTGCCACTCGCCCCGTTAATCGTTGAACATCTTTCATATTTGAGGGTGATTTAATATCCAAGATGGCTTTGATCTGCTCCGGGCTTGCTTCTATTCCTCTTTTGGTCACCATATATCCTAGAAATTTTTCTGCCCCCACTCCGAAATGGCACTTAGCAGGATTCAGCTTCATATTATACTGATCCAGGATATCAAACGCTCCTTTAATATCCTGGAGGTGATCCTGAGCTTTCTTTGACTTTACTACCATATCGTCAATGTATACTTCCATGGTGTCCCCCAGTTTGTCTTTGAACATCATGTTTACCAATCTTTGGTATGTTGCACCTGCATTTTTCAAACCAAAAGGCATAGCTGTGTAACAATAAATACCTGTTGGCGTCATGAAGGCAATATCCTCCTGGTCAGAAGGCTCCATTTGGATCTGTTGAAATCCTAAGGATGCATCCATGAAAGTCAGCATTTCATGCCCAGCAGTGGCATCTACCATCGCATCAATATGGGGAAGAGGAAATGGATCTTTAGGACAAGCTTTATTCAAGTCTGTGTAATCCACACAGACTCTCCATTTTCCGTTCTTCTTCTGTACCACTACCACGTTTGCTAGCCACCTTGGGAATTTGACTTCTCTAATCATTTTGGACTTCAACAATCTTTCGACTTCTTCTTGAATAATGGTATTGCGTTCAGGAGCAAACTTTCTTCTTTTTTGTTGCACGGGCTTGAATGTCTTATCAATTCCAAGCTTGTGAGTAATAATATCTTTGGATATGCCTGTCATATCCTCATGCTTCCATGCAAACGTCGACATCCTGCATTTTAAAAAAGTTAATTAATTGTTCTTCAATATCCTGAGGGATATTGGTCCCCACGAGCACCGAAATATCGGGATTATCCTGGTCCAGGACAATTTTCTTCACATCCTGCTCCGGATCCTCCACGATATCCTGGGCCCGCATCTTTAATTGCTATGCTGCACTAGGTTTGGTTGAGGATTTCATTGAGGATGAGTAGCATTCTTTCGCCTCCTGCTGGTCGCTATCAACTTTAACAACTCCCCAGGGGGTAGGTATCTTGATGCATTGGTGATATGTTGATGGCACGGCTTTCATATCGTGAATCCACGGTCTTCCCAATATAATGTTATAGCAGGATAGAGAGTCCATTACACAGAAACGTTGTATCGAGTTGACTCCTTCAACGTACACCGGCAACTTTATCTCCCCTACTGTGTTTCTGGCCTCTCCACTGAACCCAACAAGCACGGTGGACTTCGAAGTGATATCCATTGGAGATACGTTCATTCTTTTAAGCGTCTCTAGTTGGATTATGTTGACGGAGCTGCCATTATCAACCAATATCCTGCGTACAAAATGGTTAGCCACATATAACGTTATTACCAGAGCATCATGGTGAGGATCCTGGACAGTATCCCTGTCATCGGCATCAAATGTGATCACTTTGTCAGTTGTGAGTGTAGTCATCCTGACAGGTTTGTCTCCCCTTTCGGCCTTAGCTTCTTTTGCATGTCTCTTTGCTGCCGAATACGAAGTCCCACAAATGTCGGATCCTCCCGAAATGAAGTTGATTATCTTGGCATCCGCGGGAGGTGAGGCTGCTCGCTCAGGATCCTTCTCAGTATCCTGACCCTTATTCTTCTTTCTTCCCAAGAGATCTTTCAAATATCCCTTGCTTAGAAGATAGCTTATCTCTTTCCTCAAAGCAATGCAATCCTCGGTCATATGTCCGAAATCTTCGTGGAAAGCACACCATTTTGATTTGTCTTTCCAATCCGCTTTTTGTTGATTCTTCCGAGGCCATCTTGCCTTGTCGCCTAGACCCTGCATGGCATACATCAATTCAGGAATGTTAACAGAAAAGCAATATTCTGATAATTCAGGATACTCTTCAGGATCCTCATCTTCGACAGCATTCACTCTCTTATTCTCATTTCTGCCATATGGCTTAGGCCGATACGACTTGAATGAGGATTCTGACTTCCTGTTAGTTGACTCATAAGTGTTGGATGAGTTCATCCTTTCTTGCATCTTTCTGTCATCTTCCAACCGAATGTATCTTAGGGCCCTGTTCCGAGCTTCATCCAAGTTCCTGCATGGGTTCATTACAAGGTCCTGGTAAAATTGAGAATCTTTTTGCAACCCCATCTTGAAAGCTTGCACAGCTGTTGCAACATCAAGATGAGGAATGTCTAGTGATTCTCGGCTAAACTTGTTCACATAATCCCTAAGGGATTCCTGAGGCCCTTGTGTTATCCTGTAGAGATCACTTGTTAATTTTTCAAAGCTCCTACTACAAGAAAACTGACTATTAAATAAATTTACTAAATGAGCAAAAGATGTGATTGAATGTGGAGGAACATTCAAGAGCCACTTCAAAGCTGATCCTGTCAAGGTTGAACCAAAACCCTTGCACAAGCATGCTTCTTTGAGATCCGGAGGGATAGGGTTGATCTCCATCCTCTCCCTATACTGAGCAATATGCTCCTCAGGATCCGTCGTTCCGTCGTAAAGCTTCATGTTGGGGGTTTGGAACCTCTTTGGAATCTCAGCATCACAGATAGGATATGCAAAGCGAGATATCTTATGGCTATCTTGAGACACTTCCGGGATTGGTTGGACCACCCCGGGTACACTTGATATCATTTCCTTCAACTTTTGAAGTTCCCTGGTAAGTGCTGACCTCACACCTGTATCCTGCAAGGATCCACTATTGTTAGCAGCATGAGTATTATTATTATTTAATATGTTACTCGTTGGAGGATTCTGCCCATATCCTGAAGCATATCCTGAGCTCCTTATGGTCGATATCCTGACCGAGGAGGGTATTTCAGGAGTATGATTCTGAGGAAGGCTGGGCACAATATTCCCCCTGTTATCCTCCGTATACACGGCTGAACTGAAGTTCAAAGCCCTGGGTTGTAATGGAGTAACAATATCCTCAGTGGATCTGCTCGAGCCAGACTTCAGGAGTTGTATTTCCCTTAAAAGCATTTGGTTTGTTTCCTGCTGCTGCCTCATTTGTTCCTGCACACTTCCAAACAGGGTTAAAATTTCGTCGTTAGATGCTAAAACAGGGGCAGATTCTTGAACAGTGCGAGTAGGGATAATATCCTGAGGTCGTGTAGAGGCTGGCATTCTTGGAGGAGGTGGTGGAAGCACCGAACTTGTAGTAGCAGAAGTCGTAGCAGACATAGTAGAGGAACTCATGTTTGATCGTGAGGCCATTGTGGACAATGTGGCAAAAAGTTTTGAAAATAAAAAACCGATTAGCGATTTAACAAAAAATTTTAGTAAAGATAGCACCACTTGCCCCACGGTGGGCGCCAAATTGTTTTGGTCAAAAATTACCGAAGCAATTTAGTGATCAAATTAGTAATGTGAGGTAGTGTGCTAAAAAGTTTGTGGAAAATATGCTTGTTGAGTTATTTAGAAAACCAGTATTCAGGATACGGCTCAGGATATTGAGCTGTATCTGCGATCAAACAGTGAGCAAATAATAAGCAAAAAGTAAAGGAAACGACACGAGATATACGAGGAAAGCCCTTGATCAATCTAGATCGCCGGCATAAAACCTCGGGAGCTGACAATCGCAGCTGCCTTGTTCTTCTTATTGCTTTTAACTTCAGGATACAGTGCAGGATATCAACCAGATCTCTAAGTGTTACAATGAATTCGTGAGAGAGTACAATTTGCGAGAGAGCAAGTGTTGGTGTGTAGTGAGTGTGATTGCAGTGAAAATGTTATGTCCTATTCGATCTGGTGTTCCTCCTATTTATAGTAACGAAATACAAACAAATATCCCTATAAATATGGGATGCTCCGAATATTCCATCACGAACGTTGTAGACCGAGTAATAAGGCTTCAACGTCTTTCTTTGAACGGTTTGGACCGAGTCTTCCGCAGAACAAGTCTTTGTGAACGTTGCTAGCCTCCATCCCACGTACCTGCATGTAATCCGTTAGTGATCCTGAGGATACCATTCAGGATATTACCAATACCCTGAATCTGCACCCCGGATATGAACAGATATTATTTAATCAAGATAAAAGCCAAGATATTTCTCAGGATATGAGCTCAGAAATTAGCCCATAACAGGTAGTCTTTCTCCTTTTTAGGAAGGATACGAGGTCTTCTTTCATTTTGCCCAGGATCCCTGATCCGATATAAACTGTAGATTCAGGATCATCCGGATCCATAAGGATTTCTACCACATCCTGTTCACTCGCCTCCAAGACATCCCTTGGAGGATACTTTGATTGCTATTGCTCCCTTGACTTCGAGGCTGGTTTCATCGATGAAGTATAGCAATTCTTAGCCTCCTGCTGATCACTATCAATCTTCACTATTCCCCAAAGACTAGGGAGCTTCACACATTGATGGTAAGTGGATGGGACTGCTTTCATATCGTGTATCCAGGGCCTGCCAAGGATAACATTACAACAAGATAAACAGTCAATAACACAAAATTTTTGATAAGAGTGTAGGCCTTCAATGTATATTGGGAGTTTAATGTCCCCCAGGGTATTCTTAGTTTCTCCACTAAATCCCACGAGCACAGAGGATCTTGGTATGATCTCTGATTCAGGAATACCCATCTTCTTTAGGACATCAAGCTGGATAATATTTACTGAACTTCCTCCGTCTATAAGGATCCTGCAGACAAAATGGTTAGATATGAAAAGAGTAATAACTAAACCATCGTGATGAGGATCCTGGATATCAACACGATCCTCTTCATCAAAGGTTATGACTTTCCCTTCCGAGACACTTGATGTTCGAACAGGTCTTTCTCCGTTATCCATTTTAGTTTCCTTTGCATGCCTTTTAGCTGCTGAGAAGGATGTGCCACAAATGTCTGATCCTCCAGAAATGAAGTTTATCACTTGTGCATCCGCTGGAGGGGCTGGAGCCTTTTCAGGGATCCTTTCAGGATCCTGAGTTCTTGACTTTTTTCTTCCCAACAATTCTTTTAGATGCCCCTTGCTCAACAAGTATCCAATTTCCTTTCTTAGTGCAATGCACTCTTCTGTGAGGTGCCCAAAATCTTCATGGTATGCACACCACTTTGATTTATCCTTAGTTGTAGCTGGCCTATCATTTTTCCTGGGCCATCTAGCTTTATCACCTAGACTCTGCATCGCAAGGATTAGTTCATTATTATCAACACTAAAACAATATTCAGAAATTGGAGGATAATCCTCATCATCCTCCTCTTGATCAATAGAATGCACGTTCTGGTTATCAGATCTATTGTAGGATCTGAACTTGTTGTTCCTGAATGAGGATCCTTGCTTATCCTGCTTTGAGGATCCTGCTAACCTCTCCTGGATCCTCTTGTCGTCCTCTAGCCAGATGTACCTAAGGGCCCGGGTTCTTACCTCATCTAGGTTCCTGCATGGTGTCATAACAAGATCATCATAAAATAACGAATCCCTAAGCAACCCCATTTTAAAGGCCTCAACAGCCGTGGCTATATCTAAGTTGGGAATGTCTAAGGATTCTTTACTGAATTTGGTAATGTAATCCCTTAATGATTCATTATGACCCTGGGTTATCCTATATAAATCACTAGTTAATCGTTCAAATTTTCTACTACAGGAAAACTGATTATTAAACAAGTTAACTAGGTTAGCAAATGAGGTAATAGAATAGGGAGGAAGACTTAGCAGCCATTTGAGAGCTGATCCAGTAAGAGTGGATCCGAATCCTTTGCACAGGCATGCTTCCTTTAACCTTTCTGGGATTGGATTGATCTCCATCCTCTCCCTGTATTGTGCTATGTGTTCTTCAGGATCTGTTGAGCCATCATACAGTTTCATTGTAGGCACATGGAACCTCTTGGGTATCTCAGCATCACAGATTGGTGGTGCAAAACGGGATATCTTATGGCTCCCATCTGCAATCTCTGGGATAGGTTTGACTACTCCCGGGACACTTGATATCATATCCTTTAGCTTTTGCAATTCTCTAGCCATGGCATGATTGATACCTGGATCCTGCATAAGACCTTGGTTAGTAATATAAGAATTGTTAAAAGTGTTACCTCCCATTGGACTCAAGTTAGGAAGAATGGATGTTAATCCATATTGTTGAGGCTTTGGAATGATCGAGGGACCAGCAGAAGCATTAGTCTGCATTGGAATAAAATCTCCCTGATGGACATCTGAACTTCCTGTTTGCACACTCCTTAAGGATCCTGGCATCTGGAAGGGTCCCTGGAACTGGGATAATCCTGGAATGAAGGAGGATCCCTGAACCTGGGATGATCCTGGAATGAAGGAGGATCCTTGAACCTGGGATGATCCTGGAACGAAGGAGGATCCTTGAACCTGGGATGATCCTGGAACGAAGGAGGATCCTTGAACCTGGGATGATCCTGGAACGAAGGAGGATCCTTGAACCTGGGATGATCCTGGAACGAAGGAGGATCCTTGGACCTGGGATGATCCTGGAACGAAGGAGGATCCTTGAACCTGGGATGATCCTGGAACGAAGGAGGATCCTTGAAAATGCTGCATCCCTGAATACCCTCCTGAATTCGTGAGGGATCCCATATGCTGAGGATAGGATCCCGCTGGCTGGAAATATGAACCTGATGCCTGGGTTGTTGTTGTTGTTCCGTAGTGCACTCCTTTTGGTCCACCCACATATTGAATGTCTGGAGCCGCTGATGGCTGAGAAGTAATCACTGGAGTATCGAAATTCAAGGATTTCGGCACCAGTGGGGAATGATCCTCTGCCGATCTCTTTTGTTTCTTGATGTCTCCAATTTCTCTAAGGATTTTTTCATTGGTCTTGTCCTGCTGCTGGATATGGTCCTTCATCCGCAAAATCAGAGTAAACAAGTCACTAGTAGTAGGAGTGTAAGAAGCAGAAGAGGTTGGAGGTTTTGAGAAAATGGGAGTTGGTTTCTTCGCAGCATTCTCAGTATTCTTCTGGGATCCAGAAGGTGGTGGAGGCAAAGGAGGGACGCCTTGTGAAGAAGTGAATGAGGGCATCAAGTTTGAAGCACTCTTCGCTGAGGAAGCCATTTGCTTGGTTGTAGTGAACCGGAATGAGCACAGAAATGCGTATTCTTCTAAGGACAAAGCACCAATTGCCCCACGGTGGGCGCCAAACTGTTTTGGTCAAAAAATCAGATGAGGATATTGCAACCAAACTCTAGATTACGGGGTATGATGCTTAAAATGTGTAACAATGATGAGGATCACTTTAGTGAAAAATTGCACAAACAACACAAGGGTTTATACGGGGAAAAAGCCCTTGATCAAGAGTTGATCTCCGGCACAAAAAACCCCGGGTGATGGAAACTACCGATCACCAAGCTCAAATAAATGAATTAATGTTTACAACTTCGGATAGTAACGAGCTAGGTACAAGGATCACTACGGTGAAATGTGTAGAAAGTGTATGAAATTGCTAAGTGTTTGAACGAGAGCTTGTATGAGCGTTTGTACGAGTGTGTGTAACTGCAAAAAATGACTAAGTGTTTTCTACAAGCTCGTTACTCCCTTTTAAAATAGAAATAACCACCTAAACTAACTATCCGACTTTCGTGCCAAGCCTCCACGTTCTCCACAACGTCTATTTTTGGTCAAGCACGTGCAGAATAGCTTAGGAATATTCTCCAGGAATGTCGCCAAGACCTGGTCAAGCTCGTCATACCTGCGAGATAGTATAATACATAAGTAAACAATCGTCAGTACGAGGATCCTTAAAGTGATCCATGATCCTGATCCTGAAGCTCTTCTGAGGATCACCACCTGTCACAGATGTAAGGATCACTAGTTAGGATAACGAATAAGGATCACTAATTGTTAGAAAATCCTCCCCTAACAACTCTTATCAAAAATTTTGTGTTATTGACTGTTTATCTTGTTGTAATGTTATCCTTGGCAGGCCCTGGATACACGATATGAAGGCAGTCCCATCCACTTATCATCAATGTGTGAAACTCCCTAGTCCTTGGGGAATAGTGAAGATTGATAGTGATCAGCAGGAGGCTAAGAATTGCTATACTTCATCGATGAAACCAGCTTCGAAATCCAGGGAGCAATAGCAATCAAAGTATCCTCCAAGGGATGTCTTGGAGGCGAGTGAACAGGATGTGGTAGAAATCCTCATGGATCCTGATGATCCTGAATCCAAAATCTATATCGGATCAGGGATCCTTGGCGAAATGAAAGAAGACCTCGTATCCTTCCTCAAAAGGAGAAAGACTACCTTTGCATGGAAACACGAAGACATGACTGGTATATCCAAAGATGTAAACACTCACAAACTCGGCATTGACAGATCCTTCAAACCAATCCATCAGAGGAGAAGAAAGTTTGCACCAGAAAGGAATGCCATTATCCAGGAAGAGGTAGAGAAATTGCTCCGGGCAGGTATGATTAGAGAGGTCAAGTATCCAAGATGGTTGGCCAATGTGGTTGTTGTTCAAAAGAAAAACGGAAAGTGGAGGGTATGTGTCGATTTTACCGATTTAAATAAGGCATGTCCCAAGGATCCTTTCCCATTACCCCACATTGACTCCATGGTGGATGCAACTGCGGGTCATGAACTGTTAACTTTTATGGATGCTTCATCTGGATTCCAACAAATCCAAATGGAACCATCCGATCAAGAGGATACAGCCTTCATGACTCCAACTGGTATATACTGCTATATTGCTATGCCCTTCGGATTAAGAAATGCAGGTGCAACATATCAAAGGCTGGTGAATATGATGTTCAAGGATCAGATTGGACAAACTATAGAGGTTTACATAGATGATATGGTGGTGAAATCTTTAAAAGCTGAGGATCACCTAAGAGACTTGGAGGAAGCATTTGATATCCTTGATAAATATAATATGAAGCTTAATCCTTCGAAATGTCACTTTGGTGTTAAAGCAGGTAAATTCTTAGGATATGTGGTGACAAAGAGAGGCATTGAAGCTAGCCCGGAACAAATCAAAGCTATAGTGAACATCAAATCTCCGGCCAATGCTAAGGATGTTCAAAGGCTAACAGGCAGGATAGCAGCTTTGAACAGATTCATATCCAAATCCTCAGAGAAGTGTAAAGAATTCTATGATATCCTAAGGAAGAACAAGAAATTTGAGTGGACTGAGAAGCATGAAAATGCTTTAAGAGCCCTCAAAGATTACCTATCCTCAGCCCCAGCTTTGATGAAACCAGAAAAAGGCGATGTGCTATCCTTGTATCTTGCAGTATCCTCAAAAGCAGTAAGTGCGGTCCTTGTTAAGGATCATCAAGGTAAACAACATCCTGTCTATTATGTAAGTAAAAGTTTACTTGATGCCGAATCCAGGTATTCACACCTTGAAAAGCTTATTCTTGCATTAATTATGGCATCCACTAAGTTAAGACATTATTTTGAAACTCATGTTATCATTGTTAAAACTAATTTTCCAATCAAGAATGTCCTCAGGAAACCAAAGATGTCAGGAAGGATGGCTAAGTGGGCAGTGAAGCTAAGTGCATATGATATAAGATATGAGCCTAGGACAGCCATCAAATCCCAAGCATTAGCTGACTTTGTGGCTGATTTCAGTAGTGATTTACAAGAAGAAGCTGAGTTGGAAGTCCAGCAGCTAGAAGAGACTAAGGATCCTTGGATACTCTATACTGATGGATCCTCAAATGTCAAGGGCACAGGGCTTGGAATACTACTAAAATCGCCATAGGGGGACATAATACCCCACTCTATAGCTTGTGAGTTCCAAACCACTAACAATGAGGCTGAGTATGAAGCCTTAATTGCTGGTTTGCAAATTGCAAAGCATATGGGGATCAGGTATCTTGAGGTACATGTAGATTCTTTGTTAATTACAAACCACTTTAATGGATCCTACGCTGTTAAAGGTGAAAAGCTAACTAAATATTTAGAGATAGTCAAGAATTTGGCACTCTCTTTTGTTTCCATCAGTTTGACACAGGTACCAAGGGAAGAAAATACAGAGGCCGATGCATTGGCAAACTTAGGATCATCCTTGAAGATCCCGGAGGATATCAAGATCCCTATTGTCCATATCCTAACCCCGGCTATCGAGGATCACGAGGCTATGGAGATAGGAGATGATTCTGCAATTATCCCCTGTGAGGATACTCAATCCCATTCAGGATCAGGATCATGGATTTCACCAATTATGAGATACTTACAACATGGAAAAATTCCTACAGGAGAAAACCCTAGGGCTTTCAAAGCTAAGGTATCTCAATTCTCAATTATAAATAGTATGTTGTATAGACGATCTCTTGCAGGACCATACTTGAGATGCATTGAGGATCCTGAAGTCCAAGAAGTTTTAAAAGACTTCCATGAAGGAGATTGTGGAAACCACACTGGGGGCAGGGCATTATTCTCGAGGATCCTGAGGACAGGATACTACTGGCCAACCATGAAGAGAGATGCTGTGGAGTATGCTAAGAGATGTGATCCTTGTCAGAGACATAGCAATATCCTTCATCAACCAGCTGAATTATTGCATCCTATATCCTCCTCTTGGCCATTTATGAGATGGGGTATGGATATAGTTGGTAAGCTCCCTAAGGCACCTGGTGGAAAAGTGTTCATGCTAGCTATGACTGATTACTTCTCCATGTGGATAGAAGCTGAAGCTTTCGCCCAAGTCAGAGAAAAGGAAGTTATATCCTTCATTAAAAGAAATATTATAACTAAATTTGGAATTCCTTCCGAGATTATATGTGATAATGGTTCCCAATTTTTTGGGGGCAGAACTACTAACTTTTGTGACAGCTGGGGGATTAAGATGATAAATCAACACCAGTCCACCCACAAGCTAATGGTCAGGCAGAATCATCCAACAAGATCATCATCAACAATTTGAAGAAGAAGCTTGGATCCAAGAAAGGGAAATGGGCAGAAGAACTACCCTATGTGCTTTGGGCTGATAGGACAACCCCCAAGAATGCTACTGGTCAAACACCATTCTCTTTGGTGTTTGGGGCAGAATCAGTGATCCCAACAGAAATAGTGGTTCCAACTGCAAGAACGAGTACCCGTGATCCTGAGAAGAATGATGAGAACTTGGCTCAAGACCTGGATACTATCGAAGAAATCAGGGATATGGCCAGGATAAGGATGGCTAGTTATCAGCAAAGAATGGCTGGTGCTTACAACAAAAATGTCAGGATCAGGAGGTTTCAAGTTGGAGATATGGTATTAAGGAAAGCATTCCAAAATACTACCAATTCTGCTGATGGGATGTTGGCTCCAAAATGGGAAGGCCCTTATTTGATTGAAGCTGAAGCAGGAAAGGGGGCATATAGATTGCTAACCATGGAAGGTGATTTGCTACCAAGAGCTTGGAATGCTGTCCACTTGAAAAGATATTTCATGTGAGCAGGATCCTAGTGGCACAAATGATCCTCACAATAGGGGTATCCCTAGAGGAACCTCAAAGCATCGGTGATCCGTACTTAGGTAATATCCTAAACTTGAGCTAATTCATTTCTTTATTTTCTCATATAAGGATAAGGATCATGTATCCTTTATCCATCTCTCACGTGAGTTTGAGTTTTGAAAGTTCAGGTATCCTTAGCATAACATTGGTTATCCACTGAAGCAATCCGTCCTTTGGGTTTAACCCCAGTTATTCGGGCTTGACCCCAGTTCCGCCTGTAGCGCACGATGATCCTGGTATAGTTCAAGGCATTGGGACCAGTACTCGTTTTAGGGGCTGATAATTCCATTGTACTGGCTATGCTTAGGATCCTACGTATAATGGTAGACGTACCATACATCCGTTCATAAGGTTTCTAACGTTTTCACGTTAGCTAAGGTTTCTAACGTTTTCACGTTAGCAAAGGTTTTGGCATCTTCATGTCACTAAGTTTGGATAGTCGCCAGTTAGGGCCATACTCCAGTTTACATACGATCCTTGGGCTTGTCCCCAGTTATCCTTGGGCTTGTCCCCAGTTAACCTTGGGCTTGTCCCCAGTTGCTAATTTTTATCTTATATTGGCTTAGTCCCAAGTGATGCTCTATTTCAGGTTCTTGAAGATAGGCAACTAGGGATCCTTGATCCTTACTTTATTCTAAGGTTTATCTGATAGTTATCCTTATTAAGGTTAGGATCCTAACTTGGATCCTCAGGTATGATCCTTAACTATATTTAATTCTATTCATTATTTATTTGAATAACCCTTATACTTGACAACTGAACTTGTGATTCTTAAACCATATCACTTTTTAGAACTTATCGGTTATGGGATATGTGATCCTTGATCATATCCTAAACTTTCTGGATATCTTTTCTAATTTTTCAAGGCTTGATAAGTATAAACAGAATGAACATTACAACAGTTGGAGAGTAACATTTTAAAAAGGATAACAACACGAGATAAGCGACAAAAGGTTAAGTTTTTATTTATAAACAAAAGACTAACCCTTAAAAGGTTGTCAAAATTACCTACCCGAGCTTCTACCAGCAAAACGTGGCCCGTCCGCTGGGGTAGGTAAAGGGTGTCCATGATAATAAGTTCAAAGATAGTGCAGGAATATAAAGGCGGCAGGATCACAATGGCTTCATCCCCCAAACAGAGGATCCCTCCACCAATTGCAATCCTGCCTATTGTCCAAAGGATCATACATGACCCTTAATCCTAAAAACCTATTGTTCAAAGTACAAACCATTAAATTGTTCAACACCACAACCACAAAAAGCTAATACCAAATTTAAAAAATTGGGCTCCGGCTACGTCTAGAAATGTCCATCATTGCCCAATCAAGCAGCCTAAACCTTTGCTGCATCACCACCTCCGGCTCCACTTGCTTCACCAGCTTCATCCTTGCTTCCAGCCTCAATTGTCAGGATCTCTTCAGCCTCCTCTTCATCACCCACTTCAGCCAGCCTCGCTTTCCATTCTTCAATTTCCCAGCCGCTTTTGTCGAAGGCAGGATCCTGAGCTTCCAAGGCCATTTGCAGCTTGGTTTTGTACATTGCTATGGCGGCAGAAATTTTAGCATCATCTGTGATCTCCTGCCTTTCATAGTCAAAATTAACCAGCACCTTGGCCAACTCCTGTTTGGTATCCTGGAGTTCCTTCCGAAGATCAGCAAGTGCAAGATCCTTGAGCACGGCAACCTGCTGGAGGTCGGCAATCTTCTTATCCTGGTCCTCAACATGGCCGACGTAATCCTCGATCTCAGCGAATTTCTGTAAAGAGGATAAAGGATAAGGTCAGAATTAAGTGATCCTCAGATCAGCAGGATATATCAGCAGGATATGTTAACAGAATATACAAGCAGAGACAATGATCCTTACATCATTGAAGTACTCGAGGAATTGGTGGCGAATTAGAGGCAAACCCTGCAAATCCTCAGCCTCGGAGGCCTTTCTCCTCTTGATTCCCTTTCCTTTGAGGGGTGCCTTGGGGATTGAGGTTGTCGGGCTGGTAGGAACCTTTCTTTTGGAGGATTTGATAGTGGTGAGATCGGTGACACTGAACCTTGAAGCAGCTTTGGCAGATTTTCCAGCACCTACACAACCAAAACAAGATAAGTATCTTTTCTTAATGTACATTTAACTATTTATTTAAATTTTAAACAAGGATACTTACTTGACATGGTGACAGAGCCTGAGGATACCTCCTGAGAGTCTTGGGTTATGGTCTTAAAAGTTCTAGTTTCAGGGTCAAGGTTCCAGAAAGCAGCAAGCCTTTCCCTGGTTGCGGATGTTGTGATGAGATGCGAAACAGAGATAGCTGCATGACATAAGACAAAAGGGGTCAATAATCCTTATAAAACCCAGACTACTTGGTGATCCTTCTCAGGATCCTCCGGCCTACCATGGGTGGACCATGTTTTATGTAAATGCTCTCCGTTTAGAATGGAATTCCTTCTGACAAAGAAAAAGCGATGTTTCCAATCTTTGTCGTTCTTGGTAACTTTGAGAAGAGGATGATCTGCACCGGGTTTTCGCTTGAACAAATAACGGTGGGAACCGAAGGTAGTAAGATCATACAGTTCCGCCAATTCTGACATTCCTAAATCAACGCCTTCCTGCTCAATGATCCTCTCCAGGGTATATAAAACCCTCCAAATCATCGGCATGGCTTGAATGTAAGATATGCCGGTCAGGGAAAAGAAGGATTGTGTGAATTCTGGGAAAGGATAGGTGTATCCTATAGTAAATGGTGTAGCTGGAAAGGCAACCCATGTTTCTGAAACATAGTCGCTAAGAACAGTGGGATCAAAGGGTTTGAAGAAGACACTCGCCGGAAAACTGTGACGAATTTTATCTACTTGTGCATCGTTAAAACAACACCTTTCATTCGTTGAGTCCTTGATGATTTTTTTGACTCTTCAAAGGGCTATCCTTCTTGTGATCCTTGCCCGGTGAGCTTCGGAGCATCATTCTCAAAGCAATGGTGTTAAAGAAAGAAAAACAGAGTAAGAAAGGTAGAAAGAGAAGAAAGAGATACCTGGTTGTTCGTCGACTGAGAATTTAAAGGGAGTTTCTTTCGAATTTGAATGCATAATGATCCTATCTATATCTCTATTTATAATTATGATTCTGCAGGATTGTCACTTCCGTGACGTCATGATCGCAACGGCTAATTCAATTTTAACGGCTATATATCCGTTAGTTAGTTGCGGACAAGATCAAAGAAAATATAACTCGCTAATTTTACAAATTACTCCTTATATTTTGGGGGCAATTGTTAGGGGAGGATTTTCTAACAATTAGTGATCCTTACACGTTATCCTAATTAGTGATCCTTACTTCTGTAACAGGTGGTGATCCTCAGAAGAGCTGCAGGATCAGGATCATGGATCACTTTAAGGATCCTCGTACTAACGATTGTTTACTTATGTATTGTACTATCTCGCAGGTATAACGAGCTTGACCAAGTCTTGGCGACATCCCTGGAGAATATTCCTAAGCTATTCTGCACGTGCTTGACCAAAAATAGACGTTGTGGAGAACGTGGAGGCTTGGCACAAAAGTCGGATAGTTAGTTTAGGTGGTTATTTCTATTTTAAAAAGGGAGTAACGAGCTAGTAGAAAACACTTAGTCATTTTCTCAGTTACACACACTCGTACAAACGCTCTTACAAGCTCTCGTTCAAACACTTAGCAACATCATACACTTTTTACACATTCCACCGTAGTGATCCTTGTACCTAGCTCGTTACTATCCGAAGTTGTAAACATTCATTCATTTATTTGAGCTTGGTGATCGGTAGTTTCCATCACCCGGGGTTTTTTGTGCCGGAGATCAATTCTTGATTAAGGGCTTTTTCCCCGTATAAACCCTTGTGTTGTTTATGCAATATTGTATCGTAGTGATCCACATCGCTGTTACACATTTCAAGCATCATTCCTCACAAAATCAGATTTGGTTGCATTATCCTTGTGTGATTTTTGACCAAAACAATAGTCTAGGTCAAAAGTAATTTCTAATAACCTAAATCCCTATAACCAAGGCTCTGATACCAATCTGTAACACCCTAACCGGAGGCGAAAAAGTCAAAGGGCATCACGTAACTTGATAGAATGCACTTGAGCACACGGAGTTTAAATTAAGTTGAAATATGATTAAGATTCAATTATGTAGATTGCATTCAAATCTGAAAGAAGTACAAGTACAAAAGCAAATTACAAAATAACAAATTGTTTAACAAGCGTAATTGATTCGGATTAAATCTAAGGCAATAAGTCTTGATCCATCCTATGTGAAATATTCTTGCAATTCATGTTTGTATGCTACCTAATCAATCCTTTCGATGATCTTAAAAGGACCAACATATCGTGGAGCTAGTTTTCCTTTCTTTCCAAAGCATATAATACCTTTCCAAGGAGAAACCTTGAGAAGTACCATTTCACCAACTTGGAATTCAAGGGGTTTGCGTCGTTTATCGGCATAACTCTTTTGACGATTTCTAGCTACTATAAGGTTGTCACGAATTTTGAAAATCTTGTCAGTCGTTTCTAGAATTATCTCAGGACCAGTAATTTGTGCTTTAGTAGTCTCGTTCCAACAAACAGGAGAACGACATTTGCGACCATAGAGAGCCTCATAAGACGCCATTCCTATACTGTAGTGGTAACTATTGTTGTATGAGAATTCAATCAAAGGCAGATGTGAATCCCAATTACCTTTAAAGTCTATGACGCAAGCTCGTAACATATCCTCAAGGGTTTGAATGGTTCGTTCAGACTGACCATCAGTTTATGTAACCTTGTTTAATATGATGGATCAAGACTTATTGCATTAGATTTAATCCGAATCAATTACGCTTGTTAAACAATTTGTTATTTTGTAATTTGCTTTTGTACTTGTACTTCTTTCAGATTTGAATGCAATCTACATAATTGAATCTTAATCATATTTCAACTTAATTTAAACTCCGTGTGCTCAAGTGCATTCTATCAAGTTACATGATGCCCTTTGACATTTTCGCCTCCGGTCAGGGTGTTACAGATTGGTATCAGAGCCATGGTTATAGGGATTTAGGTTATTAGAAATTACTTTTGACCTAGACTATAACTTACCTAGGACACTTTCCATTAGTAACTCTTCCGTTATCTTTGCCTTTGACTTCATCACTATCCTTACCTTTTGTAACCAAAGCCTCGTCACTACGGATTTCATATTTAGACTCTTTAAGTTATTCAAATGCTCATCACCTATCCTTAGGTGATTATTTTCAAAATCTCCTTTGATTTTCAAATTCTCATCAAAGTCTTGGGCCCTAATAACGAACTCGTGCAATCTGGAAGGGTGGATGCCTGTATTCTGAGTTTTCTGTCTAGGCAAGCACTTCGTATATATCCTAACTCGAAGGACCAGTTGTGCTTACCTGGGAATTCTTGGGATGAGTGTTCACTTATAGTCTAAAGCATGACTTCATTAAGTTATAAGGACCCAAATACTTTGACTTGTCATCGATATTGTTTATTCGAAGAATGAATGATGTCAATCCCGTTATGTGTTTATCCTCGTTGATTTTGCAAAGTAATTTTTTTTCACAAGCATTCTAATTCCAAGGATCTTATATTTTCTTTACCTTTTATAGATGCCTCCTCGTCGTGCACTACAAAACGAAATCCCAAACGCAGAATTGGCAGCCCTCGTTGCTCAACAATTTGCCGCGGTTCTTCCTAACTTGGTTACTCAACTCGCACAAACTACAAATGAAAACGGAATCAATGGAAACGGTCACAACAATCACGATGTCCCTAGTAACTTCAAGCATTTCAACTCATGTCATCCCTCCAAATTTACTGGCAATGAAGGTGCAACCGGACTGTTGCAATGGTTCGAGAGTATGGAGAACACGTTTCGCCATAGTCAAGGTACCGAGGCTCGAAAAGTGGAGTTTGCCACGAGTGTCTTCCAAAAGAGGGCATTAACGTGGTGGAATGGCATCATGAGAGATCGTGGTGCAAACGTTGCAATGGCTCTTATGTGGGAAGAACTGCGAACCCTAATGCTAAAAGAATTTTGCCCACGTAATGAAATGCGAACTTTGGAGGAAGAATTTCATGACCTCAAGCAAGACAGTGGTGAAAATCGCGCGTATATCGATCGCTTTGAGGAATTATACATCCTCTGTGACAGCGCCAAGTTATTACCTCTCGACCGCTTGATCGAGAAGTTCATCGGTGGTCTCCCACCAATCATCAAACACATAGTGACCGGAAGCAAACCGGCCACACTTCGTGACGCTAGTTAACTTTCCGCAGTTCTCACCGACGCTCAAGTTAAGGAGGGTAACTTGACCCGTTAGGGTAAAACTCCCTCGAAGGGTTCAAGTGACAAAGGCAAGACTGAGAACTCCGGGGCACAAACGTCTAGGAACACGAGGAACTCCAACAAGCGCAAGGCCATCAAAAACTTTGCGGTTACAACTCCTGCTCCAGCAAATCCAGCTGCTCCTCCTGCCAAGAAACCATATGTTGGCGATGCACCTTTGTGCACTCGCTGCAACTATCATCACCATGCTCGCTTTCAGTGCCGTTTATGCACAAATTGCGGTCGTTCGGGTCATCTTGCTGCAAATTGCCGCATAAATCCTCAAGCTATTACTCCTCCTGCTGCCCCTGCTGCTCAACAACCACGATACCCAATTGGGACATGCTTCAATTGTGGTGATCCAATTCACTACAAACGGGAATGCCCCAAGCTTGCTAATGCTCAGACTGCTCGTGGTCGAGCCTTTAACTTGAACGTCAATGAAGCGCGTGCCGCTAACGATGTGGTCAATGGTACGTTTTTCGTTAACAATCACTATGCCTCTGTTTTATTTGATCCGGGTGCAAATCAGAGTTTTGTTTCACTTGAATTTGAACATTTGCTTGCTAAACCACGTACAAAATTGCATGAATCATTTGAAGTCATAGTTGCTAGTAGTGATCTCTCTGTCCTAAATTCTGTTATACCTGATTGCAAACTTGAACTCCTTGGTCACGTCTTCCCGATCAATCTCATACCAATGAAGCTTGGATGTTTCGATATCATCGTGGGCATGGATTGGCTCTCCCCGAATCATGCCGAAGTTGTTTGTCACGATAAATTTGTTCGCATACCTTTGCCATCCGGAAAAGTTCTAAAAATCTATGGGGAAGGACCATCTAAAGGTCTTAACCTCATATCTTGTATTCAAGCTCGAAGATATCTACGCAAGAAATATGTAGCTTTTCTAGCTCATGTGGTAGAGAAGAAGGAAGTTACCAGAAACATCAAAGACATCTCAATCTTCCGGGATTTTCCTGAAGTGTTTCCCGATGATCTACCTAGCTTACCTCCTATCCGACAAGTTGAATTTCGTATTGATCTTGTTTCTGGCGCTACCCCTATTGCTAAATCTCCTTATCGTCTTGCACCTTCCGAGATGCAAGAACTTGCTACCCAACTTCAAGAATTATCCAACAAAGGTTTCATTCGCCCCAGCTTTTCTCCGTGGGGAGCTCCTGTCCTATTCGTCAAGAAGAAAGATGGATCCATGCGCATGTGTATTGATTATCGCGAGTTTAATAAACTCACTATTAAAAACCGTTATCCCCTACCCCGTATTGATGATCTCTTCGATCAACTCCAAGGTGCCACATGCTTCTCGAAGATCGACTTGCGTTCTGGCTATCATCAACTCCGTGTTCTTGAAGACGACATTCCAAAGACAGCCTTTCGTACTCGTTATGGTCATTACGAGTTTACTGTTATGCCATTCGGGTTAACTAACGCTCCTGCCGTCTTCATGGTTTGATGAATCGTGTTTGCAAACCTTATTTGGATAAGTTCGTCATTGTTTTCATTGATGACATTCTTATCTATTCCAAAACCAAAGCCGAGCATGAGAATCACCTTCGTTTAATCTTAGACCTCCTAAAGAAAGAACAACTTTACCCTAAGTTCTCTAAATGTGAATTTTGGCTTAAGGAAGTTCAATTTTTGGGACACAGTGTTAACGACAAGTGAATACACGTGGATCATGCAAAGATTGAAGCCGTAAAGAATTGGAGTACTCCTACTACTCCAACCGAAATTCGTTCATTCCTTGGTTTAGCCGGTTACTATCGTCGATTCATTTCCAACTTTTCCAAGATTGCTGTTCCGCTTACGTCTTTAACTCACAAGGATAGACCCTTTGAGTGGGGACCAAAGCAAGATGAAGCTTTTCAAATCCTTAAACAAAAGCTTTGCGACGCTCCTATTTTAACTCTTCCCGATGGTAACGATGATTTTGTTGTTTATTGCGATGCTTCTAATCTTGGCTTAGGCTGCGTCCTCATGCAACGAGGCAAAGTCATAGCCTATGCTTCTCGTGAACTCAAAAAGCACGAAAAGAACTACACTACCCATGATCTGGAATTGGGTGCGGTAATTTTTGCCCTTAAAATTTGGAGACACTACCTATATGGTACAAAATGTGTGATTTTCACCGATCACAAAAGTCTTCAACACATCTTTGATCAGAAAGATTTGAATATGCGACAACGTAGATGGGTTGGACTTCTAAACGACTACGATTGCGAAATTCGCTACCATCCTGGTAAAGCGAACGTTGTTGCTGACGCTTTAAGTCGTAAGGAACGCATTCAACTACATAGCATACAAATCCATTCTGACATCCAAACCCGTATTCTCCAAGCACAACAAGATGTTGTGGCCAACGTTGATTTACTTGTTGTATTACCTCATAAACTTGATCTCCTTCTCGAGACCAAGGAAGATGGCTTACGACATTTCAAGAATCGTTTGTGGGTTCCAAATCGTGACAATCTTCGTACACTCATAATGGATGAAACCCATAAATCTTGTTATTCTATTCATCCCGGTGCCGACAAGATGTATATGGATCTTCAGAACCTTTATTGGTGGCCCGGAATGAAAAGGGATGTTGCTCTTTACGTATCAAAATGCCTTACATGTTTGAAGGTTAAAGTTGAACACCAAAGAACTTCTGGATTACTGGAACAACCCGAGATTCCTGTGTAGAAATGGGAAGAAATTGCTATGGATTTCGTAACCAAATTACCCCGCACTTCTCGTGGTCATGATAACATTTGGGTAATCGTTGACCGCTTAACCAAATCAGCTCACTTTTTGCCAATCCGAGAAGAAGACTCTACTGCTAAGCTTGCTAAACTCTACCTTGACAAGATTGTTGCTCGTCATGGTGTACCTTTCAACATCATTTCTGATCGTGATGGCCGTTTTACCTCTCATTTTTGGGAATCTCTACAATCTGCTTTGGGAACTCAACTAAATCTCAGCACAGCATATCACCCTCAAACTGATGGTCAGTCTGAACGAACCATTCAAACCCTTGAGGATATGTTACGAGCTTGCGTCATAGACTTTAAAGGTAATTGGGATTCACATCTGCCTTTGATTGAATTCTCATACAACAATAGTTACCACTCCAGTATTGGAATGGCGCCTTATGAAGCTCTCTATGGTCGCAAATGTCGTTCTCCTGTTTGTTGGAACGAGACTACTAAAGCACAAATTACTGGTCCTGAGATAATTCTAGAAACGACTGACAAGATTTTCAAAATTCGTGACAACCTTACAGTAGCTAGAAGTCGTCAAAAGAGTTATGCCGATAAACGACGCAAACCCCTTGAATTCCAAGTTGGTGAAATGGTACTTCTCAAGGTTTCTCCTTGGAAAGGTATTATACGCTTTGGAAAGAAAGGAAAACTAGCTCCACGATATGTTGGTCCTTTTAAGATCATCGAAAGGATTGGTAAGGTAGCATACAAACTTGAGTTACCTCCTGAACTCAGCAACGTTCATCCTACCTTCCATGTTTCCAACCTCAGAAAGTGTCTAGTTGACGAAAACCTTCATGTACCACTCGACGATATTCGCATCGACGACTCCGTGCACTTTGTTGAAAAACCAATAGAAATCATGGAGCACGATGTGAAGAAGCTAAGACGAAAACACATACATATCGTTAAGGTACGTTGGGAATCCAAACGTGGCCCAGAGTTCACTTGGGAACGCAGGGCTGATATGAAGGCCAAGTATCCACATCTTTTTCCAAAAGAATCTCCTACACCAATTTCGGGACGAAATTCTCAAAAGTAGGGGAGACTGTAACCTTCTTGGTTTTCACACATGTTTTGTTTTGACTTGCATTGTAACAAATACCGTATTTGGAATGAAATGTATTTGAACATACTTGCTTTGTGCTTATACATGCTTATACCAATACAAACACGTGAAACAATTGCAAATTTGTTGAGATTTATGCTATTGAACAAGGTTACATAAACTATAAGGGCCTATTGTGACATTTTGTGAAACTACAATCTAAGGGACCTATTTGTCATTCTTTGAAACTTTAGAAATACAAGGGTTAAAAGCGCAATTATTGAAAACTACAAGTTTAGGGTTCTTTTAGTAATTTTTGAAACTTATTTTTATAAAAGAAATAAATAGATATTTTTGAAATAAAAGTCCAAGGTTCATTTGGTCATTTTCTCAAACTTAAACTCTAGGGACTAAAACTGATTTCCTTAAACTTATTTTAACTGAATATCCCAACCTGGTTAACTTTTATATAAGGATTCCTTCTTTAAACACTAACTCAGTTAGTGGATTTAACTGAACAGTACAGGGACCAACTATGTCAACTTTCGAAACTTCAGGGACCAAACATGTATTTTATATGAAAGTTGAGGGACTGTTTTTGTAACTTTTCGAAAGTTCAGGGACCATTTTTGTACAAAATGAAACTACAGGGACCAAAGTGTAAATATTACAAAATTAAACAAAAAAATGGGGTTGAACCGGCCATAAGAGAGAATCAAACCCGCGATAACCCACAACACAAACGAACACGTGACCGGTCGGGCTAAGCCCTCATTCAATTATAATATGAAACCTTAATTCATTTATATACTATTTAGGATTTAATATTTTAATTAATTAAATTCAGAAATTAAAAAGGGTTTAAATCCAATCGAACCGGCCAGACACGGGACTCGAACCCGCGCCTACCCGCACAACAACAACGCGCACAAACCAACTGATCTACCAGCTGGGATGTGATTTATATTGGATTGTATTATATATATATATATTGACTTTAAAAACATATCTGAATATATATACAGATCCGCAGGTCGCGGATTTCGACCAAAACCGATTTTAATCCATTCTTTTGACCTGTAAAGCTTACCCACATGATCCCCATCTCAACTCGTCCCAATCATTTAAACGACACATCTTAGTGCTAAAACACTAAAAAAAGAATTTTTATAAAAATAAAAAGTGGATCTAATCCACTAATTTGTGTCGAATCTGAGATCCAAACTTCGTGTATTTAAGTTCCCTACATTCCTAGCAACATTCCACACCATTTACAAACACTTAAACACCCGAAATCGTCGGATTAAAACCTGCAACTCGCCGGAATCTTTGTCAACCGGTTCTTTCGTCAATACCGGTTAGTTTTTCTTGTGTTAATTAGTTAGTTTATGCCTATAGATCGTTTCCTAGGATTTAATTTAGAGATAACATAGGTTTGCCCGTAGAAATCAAGAGTTTGACTTTCTGTTTGACTTAGACTTCTGACTTTGACCTCTAGAGGTTGAAGATGACTAGTGGGCCTATCCGGTTATATTTTATTTAGTCTTGATTAAAACCCAAACCACCAGGTAGCCCAGTGGTTAGTGTGTATGTTAGTTACAGCACAGACCCAAGTTCGAATCTGGTGGTGCAAATCTTTTTTAATCTTTTTATTTTTAAGTTTTTATCACTTCCAATAATTTTTATCTATGAATTGTGACATCAGTTTTAGTCCCTAGAGTTTAAGTTTGAGAAAATGACCAAATGAACCTTGGACTTTTATTTCAAAAATATCTATTTATTTATTTTATAAAAATAAGTTTCAAAAATTACTAAAAGAACCCTAAACTTGTAGTTTTCAATAATTTCTCTTTTAACCCTTGTATTTCTAAAGTTTCAAAGAATGACAAATAGGTCCCTTAGATTGTAGTTTCACAAAATGTCACAATAGGCCCTTATAGTTTATGTAACCTTGTTTAATAGTATAAATCTCAACAAATTTGCAATTGTTTCACATGTTTGTATTGGTATAAGCAGAAAGCAAGTATGTTCAAATAAATTTCATTCCAAATACGGTATTTGTTACAATGCAAGTCAAAACAAAACATGTGTGAAAACCAAGAAGGTTACAATAGGGGTAATGCACCTCCCCCATTTGTAGTCGAGGGGTATTGTTAGGATGAGACGTGTTAACCTCCCGTGAAACTTTGGGACAGACACTTTAACGCATTGGAAACTTGGGCTATCACTTGGACTGCGTGAACTAGCATGGCTGAAACTATTTTATTATGTTCATGTTGGATATGAGTTTTTTTTAAACGCTTAAACTATTATGCTATGTATTCAAACTTGTATACTCACAAACTTTTGTTGATTTTATTTTAATACATGTTGCAGGTTTTTAGACAAGGCGATGAAGAAATCAAGTTAGGATAGACTTAGATACTCATTCAATAATAAACAATGTTGTTGCAATTTGTCTTTATTTGAAACAATGTATTCAAATTTTAGTCATTTATGAAATTGGATTTAAATTATATTGTCACATAGTGGGTATGATGTCTCTTACAATCTAGTTTTTGTCTCATCCCGATGTTTCCGCCATCGGTTGGGGTGTGACAATTTGTTACATTTACAGCAAACCCAAAATGGCCGGAAATTGAAGACATGGTATCCCTCATAAGAGGCCAAAAATCCCATGACCGTCCTGAGACTGTATCCCGGGTTTTTAAGATGAAGTTGAACTCATTGATTAAGGATATTATGAAGAAACAAATCTTTGTAACGTACTCATTTATTCCTTTTGTTACCAAGATTTTTGACATCCACTTAGCTTCTTTGTGTGCTAATTGTTTCTCTGTTCTCTTTTCTCTTATATTTTATCCCTCCGATTCTATAAAGCCGTCTACACGATTGAGTTTCAAAAGCGGGGTCTGCCGCACGCGCACCTTCTTATCTGGCTTGAACATTAGGCCACATGTCGGGCACCTGCTGGTATAGATGATCTGATTTCTGCAGAAAACCCCTTTGAAACTGATGATCCGGCCAGCTATAAAGTTGTCACAGAATACATGTTACATGGTCCCTGTGGAAATGACGCACCCAGTGCGTCGTGTACAACTGACGGCAAATGCCTCAAACACTTTCCGAAGGCATTTTATTAAGAAACGACAATTGATGAAGACGGCTACCCGGTTTATCGAAGAAGAAATTCCAAATTTTTCTTCCTTAAGGGCAAAACTAAACTTGACAACAGGTTCGTCGTCCCATACAACCGTTACCTCCTCCTAAAATATGAATCCCACATCAACGTTGAATGGTGTAATAGGTCTCGGGCAATAAAATACCTGTTTAAATACTTAAACAAGGGCCCAGACAAGGGTACAATGATTGTTCAAGAAAACATTGGAAGTGACGATGAGAAGCGTGCGAAACAGATTGTTAGGGTTGATGAGATTAAGAACTATCTGGATTGCCGTTATTTATCAGCATGTGAGGCCGTGTGGCGAATGTTTGCGTTCCCTATCATTACTCATTCCCATCTGTCATGAAACTGACCTTTCATTTGCCTGACCAGCATGTACTCACACTACGTGACTCGGACAACTTGCCAGCCCTGTTAAACCGTGACTGGATATGAGAGACAATGTTCACCCAATGGTTGGCCCTGAATGGTAGAGATGCAATGGCCAGAGAGCTGACATACGCTGAGGTACCAACGCAGTATGTATGGCATGACGATAACAAGGTATGGAAAACGCGGTCTCAACGGACATCTGTGGGTCAGATCGTGTATTGCAATCCAGCAGCTGGCCCCCGATATTATCTAAGGATGTTATTAGGTGTCGTTAAAGGACCGTGAAGTTTTGAAGAGATAAGAACGTCGACGGGGTTGTTTATGAAACCTTCAAAGAAGCCTGCTATGCCTACGGCCTTCTAAATGATGACAAAGAATGGAGTGACGCTCTCTCGGAAGCTCATATGTGGGCGTCCGGTTCCCAGCTACGGGAATTATTTGCTACCATGTTGTTGTTTTGTGAGGTTAATAGCCCGGGCCAGCTGTGGGAGAAGCCCTGGGAGACGTTGTCTGACAATATTTTGTACAAGAAATGTTCCCTGGGTTACAACTATCAAATGAGCAATGTAAGAACTACTGTCTGGTAGAACTAGATGAACTATTGGAAAAGAATGGCAAATCGTTGCATGATTTCACAGATATGCCCCAACCAGATACCTCGCTCCTAAATGCCATGGATAACCGCCTTATCAGAGAAGAATTGAGTTACAATACAAAAATAGTGGCAGACGAACACCAACAGTTGTATGCTTCTCTCAATGTGGAACAAAGAACTATATACGACATCGTCATTGACTCTGTTTCAGCACGAAAAGGCGGGTTTCATTTCGTATATGGGGCGGGTGGTACAGGCAAGACTTTCCTATACAAGACCATCCTGTCACGCATAAGATCTATGGGCCTGATTGTCCTTGCCGTTGCATCTTCAGGCAACAGATGAATTCTGTTCATAATTATTCTGCCCATATTGTTTGTGTATTTACGTAAAGAAAGTAGGTGCTAAGCTCAACATTTTGTGGTTATGCATGGTGTGTTGCTTACTTTCGTCACTCTTACACATCACACGCCATTCTTATCATATTCGATTACCGTATTGAACTGACTTCACTTCACATCTTACTTCAGGCATAGCATCCCTACTCTTACCCGGTGGTCGGACAGCTCATAGTCGCTTCGCTATCCCTCTGGAATTGTTGCACGGTAGCACATGCGGCATCAAACAAAATACCCAGCTTGCACAGCTTTTGCAAGAGGTCAGGCTAATCATTTGGGACGAGGCACCCATGATGAAAAAATACGCGTTTGAAGCCCTTGATAAAACCCTCAGAGATATCCTGGGGTTAACTGTTTATACAAACAGGGAACGTGTGTTCGATGGCATCCCTGTCTTACTTGGTGGCGATTTTAGGCAAATCCTCCTGGTCATCCCAAAGTGGAAAAGACAAGATGTGGTTAACGCATGCATCAACATATCTGTTTTGTGGAAAAGTTGTCAACTCTTTACACTCAGCCAGAGCATGCGAGTCAGCGAATACACCTCGACAGGCAGGCTAGACACTGATAGACAACGTTTCAACAAGTGGCTATTAGACATCGGTGACGGCATCGTACCAGCAATATCCAAAGACGGGGAATATGAGGCTACCTGGATAGAAATACCCCACAGGTTCATTTTTGACAGTTGTGGTTCCCCAATTGAATCAATTGTTAACGCTGCATTCCCATCGTTTATGAAAAGCAAGATGATGATTATTTGTGTGAGAGGGCAATACTGACCCCGCGTAATATAGATGCAGACGAAATCAATGAGTACATGTTTTCCCAACTCAAACGGCCTGCCCGGACCTACAAAAGCTCAGATGAAATATGTCGTGCTTCTACGGACATATTAGAACAGGAACAACTCTACCCAACTGAGTTTCTCAATTCTTTAACTTTCTCAGGTACAACACGTGCTTCCGTGGACATGTTAGCCCATGAACAACTCTACCCAACTGAGTTCTTGCATTGTTTTGTTTTCTCAGGTATGCCACCTCACGCTTTACATCTAAAAGAAGGCCTCCCGATCATGCTTTTACATAACGTCAAACCCTCGCAAGGCTTATGTAATGGTACACGCCTTATTATCACAGACCTCGGGAAATTTTTAATCAAAGCTAGGATACTAACCGGTTCAAACCGTGGGGACACTGCTTTCATCCCGAGGATCCCCCTCTCATCCACAAAATCAAAATGGCCCTTCATTATGAAAAGGCGACAGTTTACGGTGAAACCGTGCTATGCAATGACCATTAACAAGAGCCAGGGTCAATCATTAAAGGTAGTTGGTCTTTACTTGCCCCGCCCTGTGTTCAGTCATGGCCAGCTGTATGTCGCGATGTCGAGGGTTACGACACCTGAAGGCTTAAGGATTCTTATCGTTGGAGATGGTGACAGTTGAATGAAAAATTATACTAAAGACATCGTCTACAAAGAAGCTTTTAACAATCTGAACCCAGCGGGTCCACCGGAGTAAACGGTTCATAGGTTAAATTATATTCTTCCCCTGTACAGAAACTTTTAGGACAAGCTGGCGATAGATGTTTCAAGTCGGATCGTTATCAAAGGTTGATTTTAATTTATATTTTTATCTCAAATTGAGTATATCCAAATAAATAACTTACAAATGGGCCAAGTTGGAGTTGACCAAAAGTGGAGTTGCTTTGTGTCCCAGTTCTATTAGTTTTTTGCACGTTTGGGTCTTACAACATGAGAAAGTAGTAAGGGCAAAATGGTCAAAATCATTTTTTTGTTATTGTATGACAAGAAGCAACCCCCCCTGATTTTTGTACGAACATAACCTTTATAATACACTAATATTTTTTATTTAAAAAATGCATCATAATGTTTAATAATTGCAAAATTTTTAAGTAAAAAGGAATAACATGAGAGAATTCGTCTACATAAAGGTTATATTATCATATATATTGTCTTGTGAATTATTCATAACCATCTAAGCATCTTAAGTATCATGATAGAGGGGCTTCGCTTAGGTTACACCATCTTACTATCATATGAATCATTGATAAACATTTACTCAAATAGCACATAGGTTTTCATTATGCCTTTTGACTTATCCATGTCATCTAATAACAATAATAACAATAATAATGCTGTTAATAATTATAACATAAGAGACAATCATAATAATTGTATATGTCACCTAATTTACTATGTGTTTTAACCATATTTTAAAAATACTCAATAGTTAATGTTACTTAGTGATATATTGTTATACATGTTCCTTACAGTATGTATGGTTTATAATTTAACATGACATTAAATTATATTCTAACCATACATCAATTAAAGGACATTGATTCCAGACCCTAACTACATATTTACCTTCATAAATACAACTTTAACGATGTTTTTAATTCTACTTTATTATATTAATGTGGCTATAATTGTTATGTCCCTTTGTATGCAAGCCCCTAACTTCTCGGTTTCACTCTAATAAAAGTAAGTGACTTGTCATTTTCCCATAACAATCATCATTTAATTTTGTGTTAATTAATGTTGTCCATTCCAAAAGACCATCTAAATGGCTTTATAAATCTTTGTCCATATTGCAGCCCATACCCGCCTTCCCTCCAACAACCTATAACCGCTCTGTCTACACGTAAGGGCAAGGAACGATTCTGTTGCTGGGTATTCAGAAAAATGGACCACAGTAGAAGCCATCTTGACCCACGGTAGAAGAAACAAGCATCACATGGTATGCCCCCTACAAACTACATTGTATATATAGAATATTCATTTTAGATTATGTATCTTTATCGAAATCGAAGAGTAAAGGACAATATATCTCTATCTCTACACATAATATTGTGGAGGACGCATGACACGATTCCAGCCTCTGTAATTTGCTATCTCGACCGTCTCTTTTATAAAATTATAATGTTAAAGAAATATATACTTTTAAATTTAATATTAACTTAACTATATATGCTAAATATTTAATTATGGATAATTATAATATGATTACCCAAATGAGTTTATATATTTTTTATTTTGATCTTAAGTTAATTAATTTAATTGTGTTAAAAGGATACTTGAAGGATTATTTACAAAGGTAACCCAATAACCAAAAACGCATTTAGTGGGATCTTGGTGCTTGATTTTCTATCATACATTTTGGGTTAGACAGCAAGATTGCCACTAAATAAATATGGGTGTTTTTGATTAGTTAAGACTAAAAAAGAACCATATGTTCAGTATATATATACATTCATCCTTTTATGGTATTATTATAAATCAAGAAATGACTTCGTGATAGGTTGATTGTTATTACATATGATCATACAATTTTCATATGCATGTATGAGTTGATTGTTATATGAAGGCACAAGCTTATTTTTTAATACATTAAATCAAACATCTATTTGGACTTACATTCGTATTTTAAAACCTAACAGTCAGTTTACGAGTTTGACAGGCAATAACCAAATCCAAATTCGTATAGTTTGTGACGACCAAGCTGACCCCACACGATTGTTGGTTGTATCCACATCACATAGGAGGACTATATTGCGGTTGAAAAAAAAATTAATAATTAATGTTTTTTTTAATACCGAAATCTATTTTTTAATACGGAATTCACATTTATAGATATTTATAAATATTTTTTAACAGTTATAAATATTTATAAATATTTTTTAATACCGAATTCACATTTTTAATACCGAAAAAAAAGTAATGTTTTTTTTTAATACCGAATTCACGTTTATAAATATTTATTGAAAACATAAAATGTAATTTAAATATTGGGTAGATAAAGAGTGTACGTAGTTCGTGGCGAACCAAGCATATGTAAACGTTGGTCATTTTGGTTAAGGTCAAATCAGGTTTGCATTAGAATGTAATATACACTTACAATATGTCATTTTGGATAAGCACAATATTGGTTATCATTTTTGAATCAAATGGTTAAAGTTTATAGTTATGTTGGTAATATATGCAGAGTGCTGAATTCACCTGTCGTGTTGAAGTCAAATGCATACGCAATAGCCAAGAGTGGTTCAGGCTGACATGTGGCGGTGGGAATTGCATGAAAGGTGTGGGGCGTGAAGACAACAATATGTGGTGTGATGGGTGCGAAAACCCCGTTGTCTTCCCGAGAGCAAGGTTTGTTTCTAAAAATGTTTAGTTGTATTAATTTGTAGCCATTCTCATGCAGGCTTATAACTGAAAATAAATTACAAACCTTGCACAGTTTCAGGCTAGAACTCGAGGTGTTTGACTCAACAGCCGAAGCTGTCGTTGTCTGCTTTGATGACACCGCCCAACGCTTGACAAAGACCACTGCTCATAGTATACTCAAGCAGAGTCTGGCCTGTCACGCGTCTACAGCCTTTATTCCACTGACATACACGATAAGTTCACTCCGGTGATGGTAAGGAACGCTGATGGAAGCATTTCAACACTGCCGAATTGTTTGCACTCTCTTGTGGGCAGCACTCAGACCCTCCAGCTTGATTCGTGTACGTATTATGATCATGGCCATTTTGAATCCTTCAACTGCAAGAATGTCCTGCTAGATGGGGATGGTTGTAAGCCCTTTGGTTCTTCCACACCTCCATTAATCCCCGCTAAAGACAAGGGGGTGCTACCCATACCGACACCAGTTAAGCGCGTTGAAGCGATCGTAAGGTATGTATCGGCTTACACTTTATCCGTGCCCTGTTTAATAAACCATTTTAATTAAAGATGTGCTATTTATCTTTCTACTCGATCTGATATGTTATTTACATACTTGGTATATGTTTACTCTATTTTAAAATTAGGAGGCTACAACAGTCGGAAACTTGAGTTCGTAAATATAAAAGTGCATTGTTCTACATTAAAAAAATAGGAATAAAAAAAACTTGGTAACGCATCACTTCGAATGTGTAAAGACATATAAGGGGAGAAGTTGGCTTTTGAAAAAAATAAACTTGGTGTCGTTATAAATGGAAAGGCAACAAAAAAACTTTCAACTATAATTGATTGATTTCCATAAACAATGTAATTGTGCATATTTATTTTTGGATAACCGTCTACATAAATGTTTCGTGCTTTTACTTCGCAGGCCTGTTTATGCAGATTCGGATTCAGAAGAAACAGTTGACAGTGACCCACATGAAAGGTATACCGTCTGCACTTAGTGTTAGTAATGAAAACCCGTACTACTTTTCGATGCATATATACGTAAACATAGTATACCATTTTTAATAGTTTTCTTTTAGTTATTTCACTGCAGTCAGTTGGCTGGTGATGGGATTGGGGATGACGGTGGCATGCGTCAGCTAAAGTTTGGTCTATGTATTATCCAGTAAGATAGGAAGGCGTGCGAGAGTTTATGCGTTTTTCCTTTTTCCGTTTCATGTGTTTTTTCCTTGGAAGACATCTTTTTTCACATCTTTTTGGCCGGCAAGTTTTGCCAAGGAAACAACTTATGGTCCATGGTTTAATAAAGTTTAATCACGCCCCTTTGTAGGCGTATTGTCTTACATGTTATGCACCGGCCGTGCCAGACGTCTTACCACGAACAAACAATAGCTATTATGCATGCCGTGCATCGCACGGGCTTTCTCCCTAGTTGAAGGGGTATGGTCCCAGATCTCGCGTCAGCACGACCGCGAGTGACCATTACCCTTATCAAAAACCCCCACCAGCAAGAACTTATCTGTGTCCGTGCGGGCACGCGCGAACACAGCGGTCGAATCCAATCGGTCAAGAGATGGGAATACATACCTTATGTATAAAAATGGGTGTATACATAGCGATGCGGCATGGCACCGCATCCTATGAACATTTTCATCACGACAAGGGATATGGACAACAGTAACAGTCACCAAGCGGCGATGCGGCACGGCACCGCATCCCATATACGTCTTGGCCAGAACAAGAACGCGGGAACAACATCAGTTACCGCAAGCAGCGATGCGGCCCGGCACCGCATCCTGCCTACAAGGCAAGTGGGACTAACACCACAGTGCAAGTGGCAGCCCACATGTAAGCAACAGACTGACACCACAGCAGGACGTGGCATCACCACCGTAACTGACAGGCCTGACACACCTGCAGGAGGCTGTGCGATGTCAGACTAGCCACTCAACTACCCTCCTTCACTCCTCGGCTATAAATACCCATCCCAAACCAGGTTTGAGGTATCTCTTCACAACTCTCTCACTACTACTACTATCACACTTTGCTTCCCAAGCAAACCACTGATTCTCACGCCGGAGAGTGGTAACAAGGAGCACCCCCACCCCATCCTCCTTGTTACGAGTCACGGCTTGTTTCCTTGTGCAGGAGATCAACCAGCGGACGATCCAGTAAGCGATCCTCGGAAAGAAGGGATTAACCCTACTTGACGAGACCAGTGAGTTAACCCTCTCGGTTAACCATTGTTTCATCATTGGCGCCCACCGCTACTCTTAGCACTTTTTTCCACGTTCCTTTTTCTTTCTCAAGATCATGTCTGATTGTCTAAACAACAATACCGGGGATAACCTAACCCACCCAGGGCCAGCAGGGACCACCCCTCCAGTCCCAAATACTGGCCACATTGGCACATCAACACAAGGGGACACACCTCCTCGCACCAGAATTTTCACAGTATGCTTCTGTGATACCTCCAAGCATGGACCTCCATGCCTGGTACAACCAACAACAAGCTATTTTGGCCGCAGCATACAACAGAGCTTGCGCAGAAGCGCAAATACCTGTCGGGCCTACCCCGGCACCACATACACTTGCGGTTCGTATTTTACAATACGACGGCAGGGCCCCCACGCACCCAGCCTCCCGAAGCAGGCATGAAGACCGCGGTTCCTCTTACTGCGACGTCCACACACTTGATGAGGACGATTCCTCTTATGGGTCCCGCCGCAGGGGCTCTATACATAGCCGCCTAGGCCCCCATGGCGAAACTAGGCGGCAGTCTACAGCCCACCGCGGCTCCGGCATCCATAGCTGGCTGGGACCACAATCCCACAATGAGGGGTATGGCCGTACCGATCCGGACGACTATACATACTGCGAGGAGTCCCACACAAACAACAGCAGACCGGGAGGGCACAATTATGTTCCTCCCACTCAACCCCGCACGGCATACCTCCGCGCTGCAAAACGCAACCAAAGCCAGCCCTACAGACCAAAATCCACGGCCGAAAACTCTAAATTCGTCCCGGAGATTGCCCACGCCGATGTCACCACGACTAAATTCCCACTAACGATCGGGAAATACAATGGTTCGTCCGACCTAGACGATCACATGAACATCTTTACCGGCGTCGGGTGCAACGGTAAGTGGGACGAGGCCACTTGGTGTCATTTTCCCCCCAGACCCTCACTGGTCTGGCGAGGGTTTGGTTCGATTCTTTGCCAGTTGGATCACTGGCTTCATTTGAGGACCTACAAGCAAGGTTCCTCGCACATTTCAGCCAGCAGCGACGTCACAAACGTGATTCTATGGACGTCATGAACATCTGGCGCGGAGACAACGAAACTCTGGAATCGTTTGTCATCCGCTACAACAAAGAATGCCTTGAGATAGGCGGTGTTGCAGACCAAATGGCACGGAACCATTTCATTCGAGCCGTCAAGGAAGATATGACACCCCAGGAAAACTAGGAAACCAACACAACTTAACTAGCTTCCTCAGTAACCACGCGCTAAATTTCGGGACGAAATTCTCTTAACAGGGGAAGAATGTGACAACCCTCAAATTACATGTATTCCGTACAATTTATTATTGCTAATTAAAGTACTTGATGACTGTGCTGAGTCATTAAACTGCTCTCTGATTTTTGTGTTATGTTTACATGTATTTGTTAACATACTAATAGTATACAGAAAAATTACTAAATAAGTCCGGTATGCTTTCCTGAGTGTTGAAAATTAAAAACGTTACAAAAATATATATATAGGACGCTCTACGGATTAATTAAGCAGTTTAACGGAATAGTATCGAACCGAACAACCGGACTTTACCTGGAACATAAAAATATTGTCAAAGTCATTGTTTTGACTTTTCTGAGCTAGTTAGGATCCCCGAATACCCTAACACCCTTTATATTATTATACACACAATATACACTAACTAATATCATTAGAACTTAACTAGATCCTAACCATCCCATTACAAACCAACCCATACCCCCCCCCCCTCAATGTTGACGGTTACAAGGGTGAGACACACCCTTGTCCTTCTTTGATTATAATAATCTCAATGCTTAGTATCTAGAAGACATTAGATCTAGTGGGTAATAGGATGTTGGAAAGTCCATTTATAAATCCACAAGTCCCTAGTGCATATCTTCATCATCATCTACAAACTTCTCTCTCTCTTCCTCCATAGAAGCTCGGCCGAACACCCCTCTTACTACATCAACCATTTTCGATTCTTTTTCAAGCTTTCCAAGTGTACAACAAGGTGTTACAAGGTGAATCACGAAGCGTGGAGCTCACGGATTGTCAAGAACCTCTCTAGGTTGCTATTAACCACCACATTTCCTCACTCGAACTCCCCTAGCCTTGAGCTAGTGGTAAGAACTTAGATCCGTTCATTCTTTATGTTATTTAAGTGGTTAATAGATGTTTGATGATGAAAATCCATGAACACTAAAGAACCATGAACAAAGTCTTGCATATAAACTAACTTGTAATGAAACATTGATGAAACATGATGAAGTGATGATAAACTGAAGTTGTCTTGATTTTGTTACTGATTTACTTGCTGATCTACTTGTAATATTGATGTTAGATGTTGTTGTGGTCACTAAACATATTAACGGAATCAATCGAACACAATTTAGAAGGTTAAAAGCTGAAACAGTAGGCTGATTGGTAATTACAGCCAACTTCAGTTGGCTGTAACAGGACCATAACTTAACGAGAAATGTATTTTCTGAAGTCTAGGGTTATGTATTATGAAATACGGTTCTAATGGCACCAGAATCATAATTTTTGGACTTCGTTTACTATTTTTAAAGCGTCATTTTGTAACAGCAGCTAGAGCTGCATTTTTCTGCTGAAAATATGCGTTTTGTTTTCTGTCATAACTTGAGTTCTGTGTAGAGTTAGATCATGAAACTTTTACTGTAGATGACCACCGATGTATTTGTTATCCTCCCACTGGAATTTCGTAAATCGGAATCTCGATGAATTTTAAATAAATTATTCTGTGGACTGTGGTCAGAAAAAGATAAATCTGAGTTCAGTCCGGAAAATGATTTTTTATAAAATATTGGTAATGAACTGGACCCCGATATTTTTACAAAATAAAATTTGGAAAATTTAAGACATTCTGTAAAAATTTGGGAATTTTTGGAATAAGTTAACTATTTTATTAAAATGTCCGAAAACAGCCGGTTTTGAATATTAATGCTGAAATGACATAAGTTGTAACTTGCATGTCTAAATGTCGGGTAGGTTATCTGTGAATGATATAACATGTTATATGTGTTATGTGCATCATCGTATGTTTGTTTATGAGTGGGGAATGGATGGGAAACTTATATGGGCATAAACCGTTAAAGTGATGCATGTTATGTGATAGATACGTGTAGGAACTTTGTGCTCTATTTAAAAATCACTAAATGACTAACTGGTAATCATATTAGGACGTGATTGACCGACCTTGACCGTTAGCTATATTTGAGAATCTAACCGAGCAAACCGAGGTGAGTTCACACTTTCTACAAGGCATGGGATTCCCGGTGGTTTGGGAATGGGTTAAAGAATTTAAAACTAAATCTACATATCCCCTTGGGAAGATATGTACGGCCATCCTCCATAGGTAGGATGCCATTATTAATCCTACGAATTCTCCTGGTGCAGAATACGTACGTTCGTCCTCCTGGTGTAGGACAACAACCTTAAAAACTAGCTAGACAAAACTCTATCAATAAGTCCCTCTTCATTATATCGACTTAATCGCCGAGGCCAATGGCGAGCGGGTCATTAGTTAATAGCGCTATTAGGTTTAACAAACCTCACACCGTGCCGGTCGGACGGGCGTGTACTAATGGACTATGGCAGATTATCAGTGATGATAGACGCTGATATAGGGCACAACTTATTTGCGTAGTAGCCGATATCATACCGTCTAGTAGTTCACACGGGGAAAGCCCCCACTGATTATGGTTATGGTTTGGGTAATGAAAAAGGAACTGGTTAAACATACTTTCAACTACGGGGTAACCCCCACGGCAATTAAGCCAACGAAAGTCAAACCACGTTTTTTGGAAACAACTTAAAACTAAATGTAGGATCGAATTGAGACCCGAACGAGTCGTTCAGAAGAGATTTAATCCGTTTCAGAGGCGGAAACTAAGAAACGAATGTAGAAATAGCTTGAATATCACTTTAAAGATCTTGTATATTGATTTAACACTGATTACATGCAGAAAATATACCGGCAGCACTTCGGTATTGATTACAAGGCTCTGGTCTGGTCTCTTCAAATGACACATGACATGCCTATTTATACTAAATGCTTGTTAGCTTGAAATGACACACACATGTTCAAGCTACCAGACACGTTCAAGCTATCAGACATTCTCAAGCTACCAAACACGTTCAAGCTACCAGACATGTTAAAGCTACCAGACATGTTCAAGCTACCAGACATGTTCAAGCTATCAGACATCTCAATCCAGACTCGATATAAGACGAAGACGACAGATGTATGCACCAACAGACTCCCCCTCAGATGTTAACGAGTCTTAAATGTCGAGTCTTCACAAGCTTCAGTCTTTATCAGTCTGAATGCTCTATGAAATATCTCACAGTGTAAGCATCCTCAAACTTTATCTCCTACTCCTTTTCAGCATCAACAGACTCCTCACGAACAATCTCTAATTAGATGTCTTCAGACTCCCCCTTTCGATATGCCGGGATCGCAGTCTGGCATGTTGAAATTACAAAGTCCTCAGGTATCGGAACCTGGCAATCTATCTTCATGTTCAAGATCGAAACCTGGCTACACCTGTACATTCTTAACCCAGAAATCAATTTTCTGATAACCACTTGTAGAGCATATTTTAAAATGATTCAACATTTATAGCCTTTGATGAACCATTTGCAGAAATATCATTTTCATGTCAAACATCTTCAAACAAAAAACTTTCCCAAACCTGTTCGTCATGTTTAGCACTCGGAATTTTGAAAATCAGCTCTTCAACACCAGTTGTCGAAAATCTTTTTGAATTTTTCAAAATTTAAGCTAAAACACACTAAAATCTTTTTGGATTTTGGAACGTAATGAAATGCAGTAAAGAAATATTTACATACAATATTTTTGTGAGTTTGTGTAAGAGGATCATATCAGTTATAGAGACAAATCACCAACACCGTTAAGCTTGATTTCATTTTAAGTTCTAAACGATTCACCTTGATTGTCAGTATACTGGTCCACTTAAATTTTCACACAAAGTTCAACTGCTTCGAGATACGAGTTTAATGTCTTAAGCACTTAAACTTAATCGCGTGTCCCACCTCAGAATATACTCCCGTATCCAGATCCCAATATTCAGTCTTACAGGTAATTATAACACAAATGATATCTGTAAGGGGTTAATAATTTATGAAGAATCATGAGAGCTCAGGTCAGAACTACCGTTCAACAGAGAGATCATGACTCAACTTTTGGGTGTGTCCCCTTTAGAGGATCTTTTTTACAACAGCATTGCTAAGCAATTTTATTTTCTTATCATTTATGCTGAGGGTGATGCTATGTTTCAAGCATTTGCAGAAAGTATTATTCGAGAACTAGGTCAGAACTTCCATTCAGCAGAAGTCCCGGAATAATACCCCAGATATCACTGAGTATAAAAACCTAGTATATCAGAAAAAGAAATCCTTCAAACGAGATTTCGGGGGTTACCCATATATCCGAGAGATGTTACCCACGATATAAGCAAGTTTGAATTTAGGTTTATATCTCGTCACAATTTACTAAATGTGCAAAAACCTACTGGCATATCATCAGTGAGACCGTTTATCACATTTTTACTTTCCATTTCTTTAGCATGTTGTGACAGTCCAACTGATCTACTATCATTTCCTCTTGTTTCAGCAAAACTCATTTTTGAATTTTATCATGTTTTTGTCTTTTTCAAATTTTCAAATGTTTTTGGATTTTCTGAAATTTTCTACTCCCCCTAAAATGCAAACACATTAAAGAAAATTTGAAAACAAACTATACAAGAAATGTGACAACATGATATCAAATCACTTCAATTCGCCATTCACTTGGCATAAACAATCAGAACTCCCCCTCACAACAAACTATTTTCCCATTATGATTTCAAAACACTTAAGTTTGTTTTAATCAAAATGGTTTTTCCGGAAAATAAGTTTGATTTTACCACTTGTAAAGTTAGGGGTATGGTTCATCATTTTTTCATTTAATCTCTTGTATCAGGATTACATCAAGTTCAAACTAATGACTTTGAGTAATCACTTTGTCAGAATCAACCTCTTACCACTTGTAAGAATATCCAAAACATATAACCACATGTAGGAATAAAACATCTACACAAAACCATTTTACCAATCAAGATGCCGATTCCTGCTTCGCACTTACCAACCTGGAAGCTCCGGCAAGTCACACTTATCCTGTAAAAATTTAAATATTTTTAAGATTCAATCACACAATCAATTACTAAAAAAGATGCCGATTCCTGATCCGCAATTACAAACTTGGTATCTCCGGCAAGTCAGGTTTTTCAATGAAAGAAAATATCCACCCAAGCCTGACCAGCCTTGGGTGTTTTCAATTCAGATTTGGTTGGGGTGTAAGTTGCTTTCTTTGTAGCGTAAAAGTCTTTAACCCCTTTAACCTTCCCATCGACCATCTTTCCGAAAATTTTCTTAACATTCCCATTAAATGCTTTCTCGACATCAAATTCTTTCTTCTTAGAATAGAATTGATTCGAAATTTCAACCTTTCCAACCTTTGATTTAAAATTCTCAGTCCTCAATGGTGGAAAGTTCTCATCATCCATTGAAGGAACTGATTTTTCAACACTCTCATCAAATTGTGGCTCCTCTGACTTTGTGGAATCAGATTCATCGCCAGATTTTACCTCTGATTTCTTAACAACCCAAGCTTGATTGTCAAGATTTCCCCTTTTCTTGTAAAATCTTTTCAAACACTCACCAACTTCATATGTAGAGTTTTTAAACACTTTAAATCGTTCAGTTGGTGGTTCGGTTTTATCAACAACTACTTCTTTGAATTTTTCTGAGACTCCCTGTTTTGTGTTGGTTGCCTTAGGACAGTTCCAGGCGATGTGACCAACTTCTTGGCATTTATAACAGGTTCTTGTCTCTTTCCTTTGAAAAACTCCATTCTTTATCTTTTCATCAAGAAACTCCTTGTTTGACTGTTTCCAGAATGAGCTCTTTGCTTCTTCTTCATGGCTAGTTCCTGCAATATATATCATTTTTGATTTAAAATCCCGAACATATTTTTCATTTTTATAGTTTTCCGGTGGAATAAAACCAAGACCTTTCTTTTTGAACTTACTATTATGGCTTGGTTTCTTTTGAAAACCAGAACCAGAATTGTAACCCTTTTTCTTGTTCAAACGTTGTTGAACTCTTGAAGTGTATTTTTTAGGTTTTCCAGTAAGATTTAAATCTTTTATTTTAGAAATATTAATTTCTATCATTTTGAAAACCTTTTTTATCATGTCAAATCGAACACTTCTTATTGGAAACTCTTTATCAAAATATAATTTGTCAGAATCATTTAAAGTATACACAACTTCAAATGTTTCATCATCCAAATTAGATTTTGACAATAAAAACTCTTTACTATAAACCCGTTTTCCCGACGATTTTGAACTCCTTTCGGACGAACTCGAACTCCCAACTGACTGACACGAACTTTTGGACTCGGACTTTGACTCTGACTCCTCATCCTTATCAAACACCAGATCAACCACTCTTTTTATCAGTTCTGACTCATGATCTGTATCGGACGCTGTGAACGTGACATCAATATTGTCCGGTAAAACATCGGTTATCTCGGATTCTAACTTAATATTGACTGCCTGTTTTAGTTCTTCCACGTTAGGTTTTCTAGACGAGTACCCTTCCCAAATCGGAGGCGGACACTTATTATAACAGACACCCTGTTTCTTACCAGTATCCTTTTTCTTCTTTGGCTTTGTTTCTTCACCTTTAAATGCTTCAAATCCTTCAACTGTTGGATAAATTCTATCAATTATGTAGTCACAACCTTTGTAACTTTGCAGCAATCTTTTGATTCTTTCATTCTCAGTTGCTTCATGATGTGTGTAAAATGCAACATATAAATTACATCAAATAAGGCATAAAACTAACCCTTTTTTAGTACTAATATTGGAAAAAGAGTGTTTTTGTCTTCCTTTTGTATTTTCAGGATTAAATGAGCTCAAAAACGCAAAAGAAGCAAAAAGACAGCTAAATCCAACATAAATACAAGAAAAGGAACATTAGTGGATTGCCCGAACCCTCAACGGCACCTTCCAAAGCAAAATAGAGAAAACAGAAGGCTGAACACGCCCCGTGCTCAGCCAGCACGGGGCCGTGCCCAAGAAGCAGCAGAAAAGACAAATCTATAGAAGCTTCTATTGCCCACCACGGGCCGTGCTTAGCGGATACGGGGGGCGTGCCGAAAGTACTGCAGGCGCATTAATTGTAATTGCGAATTACAATTAATGAAGAGAGAGAGTGTCAGACGGGCACGGGGCCGTGCCCAGCGAACACGGGGCCGTGCCCAGGCTTCTGTTCAGCCTATAAATAGGAGTGCTTGGTTTCATTGCAACTCATCCCTTGGCACACCACCTCTCTCACACTTCATCCACCACCCACCACCATCACAACACCATCATCCACCACCATCATCCATTGTCCAACATAGAGTGTGTGAGTCGTCTCGGGATCCAAGATTGATCGTAAGAGTTCTTGACAATCAAGGCCATGTTTGCCTAAGTCTCTTACATCACTTGGTGAAGACAAAGTGTCTAGTATAATACTTTTTATTTCTAATCTTTTGCACTTTTTATTTGGTTTTGTATTAATGACTTTAATAACTAGTTACTTATGTTGAAGGTGATCTTTCCTTATCGTTTGTCCGTGGTGTCTTGGCATTATTTTACTGTCTATATAAAATAAAGGATTTTCACCATTCATATCTCCACGGTCTATATGGAGGTATGTTGGCTACCTGGTAGGGGGTTAAGGGAACGGTTTGGTAAAGGTCTTGCCATTGTTCAGCGTTTAGAGGTCCTGCAATGGACCTGGGTCAAATTTAGTAGGACCTCCTTCAATACTTCACGGTATTGGATGGCGGGGGTCCAAACTCTTTGATCCCCTCATAAGTTAACTACTATTAATACTATAACCCGGCTATTTAGGACTGTATCCCTGCTGACTCAGACTACTTAGTCGAGGGTAACGTCACCGCCAAAAGCGGGGCCTACCACAATACTGCATTAATAACTTAATTCATTATATTCCAATAATCCACCCCTTTAGGATTGTATCCCTGCTGACTCAAACTACTGGGGTGAGGGTAACGTCACCTTCAAAAGAGGGGCCTACTACAATAACTAAGATAATCTCTTAATTATGTGCAAAAGTGCGGAAATAATCAAAGGTTATACTAGATACGAGTCGGAACCAAGTGATTCATCTTGTCTATCTGTTTTTATTTTTATTTTTATTTTCAGCATTTTAGTTAGTTTTTATTTTTTAGTTTAAAAACATTTTTCTAAACTTTTATTTTGGTTAGACGTTGAGGATAAACCGGTACTAAAAGCTCTTGTGTCCTTGGACGACCTCGGTATCTTACCAACGCTATACTACACTCAACGATGGGTGCACTTGCCCATATGTGTGTTTAGTGTTAGTGAAATATCGTGTTTTATAAATTTAAAACTTGGCTAAAATAAGTGTTAAAAAGGGCTTAAAATATACACCTAAAATATACGACACTTCACACGCATCAAGTTTTTGGCGCCGTTGCCGGGGACACAAGGATTTTAAGAAAGTTAGGAATCAACGGCCTAATCATCTTTTATTTTTCTTTTTTTTTTTATTTTTTTAGGATTTTCTTAGTTTTTTTTCAGCTTCTGCAGCGCTCAGCACGGGCCGTGCCCGGTCAGACACGGGCCGTGCCCAGCAACCATCACTGGCAATTTTTGTTTTCTGAGTTACAGAGAGCTGAACACGGGGTCGTGTCGGTGCAACACGGGGTCGTGTCCAACTCCCAGTAACAGGGATCCAGAAATCAATTACTGCAACTCTGAACACGGGCCGTGTTCATTGAGCACGGGGCCGTGGTGAATATTCTGACCAGCGTTCTTTTCTGTTTTTACTGCAGGATTTGGAACCCAGGCGCCACATCTGGACCTCCTACGTAGTGCATGAGCTCCAGTTCTAGTAGAGACATAAAAGAACCCCTAGAAGAACCCGAGCGCTTTCTCAGAAAAAGGCTAAAAGCTAAAAATCAAGAGAAAGTCTCGGGGGACCCACTTCCAATGGCGGACCAACGTACCCTCATGGATTACCTACGGCCTACCGTAGGCAATCTTGGCGCCGCTATCAATGCCCCGAATATCGAGGCCAACAACTTCGAACTTCGGCCGCATTTGATACAAATGCTCCAAAACTCCGCAACCTTCCACAGGCTTGCGGACGAGGATCCCCATCTACATATTACTAACTTCTTAGAAATATGTGATACCTTCCGGATCAATGGAGCATCAAATGACGCCATCCGCCTTCGAATGTTTCCTTTTTCATTAAAAGACCGAGCTAAGGCTTGGCTTAATACCCTCCCAGCTGGGTCGGTAACCACCTGGGATGAACTCGCCCAAAAGTTTTTATATAAGTATTTCCCTCCTGCTAAAACGGCTAAATTAATGACAGAAATTAATACATACTCACAAGAGGATGGGGAATCCTTATATGAAACTTGGGAAAGGTTCAAGGAGCTTCTAAGAAAGTGTCCTCACCATGGTCTAGCGATATGGCAACAAGTATCCACTTTCTATAATGGATTGTTGCCACACACAAGACAAACACTTGATTCAAGCTCCGGGGGACTCTTAGGTAATCGTCGCCCAAATGAAATATATAACCAAATTGAGGAAATTGCTCAAACCAATTTTCAATGGCACACTCCCCGAGGTAATAAATCTATTGCCCCGGGCGCCCATAAGGTTGATGAGAGCACCTCTTTACAAGCCCAAATCGAGGCCCTCTCTTCAAAAATCAAAAGGCTAGAAATGACAAAAACGGCCTCGGTTATGGCTTGTGAAGGGTGTGGTGGGTCACATGAAAATTGGAGTTGTATGAAAGATTTAGATGAGCAAACTGAAACGCTAAACTACATGGATAATAGACCTAGGCCGTCGGGTCCTCCAACGGGTACCTACAACCAAGGATGGCGTAACCACCCAAATCTTGGTTGGAGAGATCCCGGAAATAGTAGTAACCAACAAAACCAACGAACTAATTTTCAACAACCACAAAATTTTCCTCAACAACAAGGTGGAAGAGAAAGGCTTGAAGATACCATATCTCGCCTCATCTCTGACACTGAAAAGAAGAACTCGGATCGATTTCAACAAATGGAATCGAATTTCAGAAACCAACAAGCTAGTATTCAAAACGTTGAAAAACAATTAAATCAACTAGCTCAAAATTTCTCCGAGAGACCACAAGGCGCATTACCCAGTAATACCGAACCAAACCCAAAGGCACAAGTCCATCTCATCACATTACGAAATCGAACCGTGGGTCCCGAGGATGCTCCATTGCCGCCAAATGAAAGAAGTCATTCTGGCCAGCCTGTGACTCCTCCTGCGCCAGAAAAGGCTTCTACACCAATTCAAGAGCCCACCAAGAATCCTCCAATCCCGTACCCCGGTAGGTTAAATCGTCAAAAGACCGATGAGCAATTCGCAAAGTTCGAAAGTTTACTAAAACAATTGCATGTTAATATTCCTTTTATTGAGGTCCTAACCCAAATGCCTAAATATGCAAAATTCATGAGGGATTTCCTCACTCACAAAAAGAAAATTGAATCATTGCAATTAGTTAACCTAGGCGAAGAATGCTCAGCTCTAGTACTCAATAAACTTCCACAAAAGAAAATCGACCCCGGGAGCTTCACAATCCCTTGTTCGATTGGGAAGTCCCCCGTCCGAAATGCTTTGGCCGATCTTGGGGCTAGCATCAACCTCATGCCCACCTCAATGTTCAAGCGACTCGGCCTAGGAGTAACAAGCCCTACAAAGATGAGCATACAACTCGCCGACAGGTCCGTCAAGTTCCCACATGGGGTCGCCGAAAATTTGCTAGTCAAGGTCGACAAATTCGTTTTTCCAACCGACTTTGTTATCCTAGACATGGAGGAAGACACCGAGGTCCCCCTCATCCTCGGGAGACCATTCTTAGCCACCGCTCAAGCAGTGGTGGATATGAATGACGGAACTCTAACATTGAAGTTTGGGGATGAGAAAGTGAAATTTGAATGTGGAAAAAGAGTAGAGGAAGAAGATCCGGTCAACTACATGAAGGTCATAGACTCAAGCTTGGATGACGCTCTCCGACGGTGTAACATGGGATGCAACACATCCCACTTGGGTAACATATGACCAGGCATTGGGTCTAGCCAAGGACCCTTATAAACGTGGCGCACCATGGAGGCATTCCACGGAACTATCCTTAGTTTAATTTAGATTAGTTTTTATGTTTTCTAGTTAGTTTAATTTTCAGGAATAAAACACACTCATGGTGGTAAGGGATGAAAAGGGGAACGAGAAAAATGATCCCATGCACAAGAACGAGGCAACCCGACAATTTTCTCCCTTTCAGAAGGTTCAACACGGGCCGTGCCCAACCAACACGGCCCCGTGTCGAACCACCTGCAGAAAACGCCCAGTACAGGTAACTGGACACGGGCCGTGTTCACCCAACACGCCCCCGTGTCCAGACTTCTGTTTCTCTTATTTCAATTTTGTTACTGGCACTTGAACACGGGGCCGTGCCCGGATAACACGGGGCCGTGTTCAGTGCCCAGTAACACAAATTTTTGCTTTTTAAACACTATTTTACACATCTAATCAACCTAAAAATTTATTTTTGGGACACATTGAGGACAATGTGTAATTTAAGTATGGGGGGGGATGCTAAAACCTTGAATTTTGCAAGTCCTAAATACAAGCCTTACACAAAACTCTATTGGAACCGCTAATCACCCCAAATTTTTTCAAAAATTTCAATTTTTTTTACTTGTCTAGGTTTAACTCGGGAAATTCAAGCTCTCAAAAAGGTTATATTTTTACAAATTTACAACCGATAGCGTAGTGATAAAAAGAACCAACATAAGAAAATTATGAAAAGGCATGACAAACTTATTTAAAATTTGATTATATATACTTGATCACATAAAAACCCATTCCCACAAAAGTGAGTTTTGAGCCTTTATTGAGCACACAATTCCATATCATTTGACTAAATGCTCATTTTTCGTTTCTTGTGTGAATAGCCGCTTGGTTCTTACGACTCTAGAACTTGCCATGACAATACATTCCCGGTCCTTATCAACTTAAACCCGAGTAAGTAAATGATGGAGGCATTAGGACTAACATTTTTTTTTCTACACCATTATTTTTCTTTTTCTTTTACCACCTACCCAAAAATCCCCCTAGTTAGCCCCTTTGAGCCTAAACCTTTTCGTTTCATCACCCAAAACAAAAACCCTTTCACCCACCAAAACCTTTTTCATTTTTTTACCCTTTATTTTAGTAACAAGTTCGGTTCTTCGAAAAAAAAATTATTTTTAATGAAGCAAAAAGAAAATAAACAAACAAAGTAATCAAAAATAACTTTGTTTGAATAAAAGTTTCATTAAAAATAAAGAGTTGAAAAATAACTTTGTTTCTTCACCTTTAAATGCTTCAAATCCTTCAACTGTTGGATAAATTCTATCAATTATGTAGTCACAACCTTTGTAACTTTGCAGCAATCTTTTGATTCTTTCATTCTCAGTTGCTTCATGATGTGTGTAAAATGCAACATATAAATTACATCAAATGAGGCATAAAACTAACCCTTTTTTAGTACTAATATTGGAAAAAGAGTGTTTTTGTCTTCCTTTTGTATTTTCAGGATTAAATGAGCTCAAAAACGCAAAAGAAGCAAAAAGACTGCTAAATCCAACATAAATACAAGAAAAGGAACATTAGTGGACTGCCCGAACCCTCAACGGCACCTTCCAAAGCAAAATAGAGAAAACAGAAGGCTGAACACGCCCCGTGCTCAGCCAGCACGGGCCGTGCCCAAGAAGCAGCAGAAAAGACAAACCTATAGAAGCTTCTATTGCCCACCACGGGCCGTGCTCAGCGGACACGGGGGCGTGCCGAAAGTACTGCAGGCGCATTAATTGTAATTGCGAATTACAATTAATGAAGAGAGAGAGTGTCAGACGGGCACGGGGCCGTGCCCAGCGAACACGGGGCCGTGCCCAAGCTTCTGTTCAGCCTATAAATAGGAGTGCTTGGTTTCATTGCAACTCATCCCTTGGCACACCACCTCTCTCACACTTCATCCACCACCCACCACCATCACAACACCATCATCCACCACCATCATCCATTGTCCATCATAGAGTGTGTGGGTCGTCTCGGGATCCAAGATTGATCGTAAGAGTTCTTGACAATCAAGGCCATGTTTGCCTAAGTCTCTTACATCAATTGGTGAAGACAAAGTGTCTAGTATAATACTTTTTATTTCTAATCTTTTGCACTTTTTATTTGGTTTTGTATTAATGACTTTAATAACTAGTTACTTATGTTGAAGATGATCTTTCCTTATCGTTTGTCCGTGGTGTCTTGGCATTATTTTACTGTCTATATAAAATAAAGGATTTTCACCATTCATATCTCCACGGTCTATATGGAGGTATGTTGGCTACCTGGTAGGGGGTTAAGGGAACGGTTTGGTAAAGGTCTTGCCATTGTTCAGCGTTTAGAGGTCCTGCAATGGACCTGGGTCAAATTTAGTAGGACCTCCTTCAATACTTCACGGTATTGGATGGCGGGGGTCCAAACTCTTTGATCCCCTCATAAGTTAACTACTATTAATACTATAACCCGGCTATTTAGGACTGTATCCCTGCTGACTCAGACTACTTAGCCGAGGGTAACGTCACCGCCAAAAGCGGGGCCTACCACAATACTGCATTAATAACTTAATTCATTATCTTCCAATAATCCACCCTTTTAGGATTGTATCCCTGCTGACTCAAACTACTGGGGTGAGGGTAACGTCGCCTTCAAAAGAGGGGCCTACTACAATAACTAAGATAATCTCTTAATTATGTGCAAAAGTGCGGAAATAATCAAAGGTTATACTAGATACGAGTCGGAACCAAGTGATTCATCTTGTCTATCTGTTTTTCTTTTATTTTTATTTTCAGCATTTTAGTTAGTTTTATTTTTCTTAGTTTAAAACATTTTTCTAAACTTTTGTTTTGGTTAGACGTTGAGGATAAACCGGTACTAAAAGCTCTTGTGTCCTTGGACGACCTCGGTATCTTACCAACGCTATACTACACTCAACGATGGGTGCACTTGCCCATATGTGTGTTTAGTGTTAGTGAAATATCGTGTTTTATAAATTTAAAACTTGGCTAACATAAGTGTTAAAAAGGGCTTAAAATATACACCTAATATATACGACACTTAAACGCGCATCAAGTTTTTGGCGCCGTTGCCGGGGACACAAGGATTTTGAGAAAGTTTAAAATCGGCGGCCTAATCAGTTTTTCAAAACCTTTTTAAAACGCGCGCACATATTTCTGCATTTAGTTTAGTTTTGCATTTACAGTGTCCTGTACACGGGGCCGTGTTCACTGAACACGGGGCCGTGCTGCAGATTTTTCATAAACGCCCAGTAACAGTAGCTTGAACACGGGCCGTGCTCACTGAACACGCCCCGTGCTCAGCTAGATCAGTCAATTTAATTAAAACGCCCAGATACAGATTCTGAACACGGGGCCGTGTCCACTCAACACGGGGCCGTGTCCAGTCTCTGTTTCCGTTTTTATTTTTGTTTTCTGATCTCGAGACTCGGTTGTGGTCTGCTGAGTGATTCTTATGGATCGATACTCAGGAGGTTACAACTACACCTATGATAAGGATGATTGTAGGGGTAATTATTGCACTAATTGTCGTAATACACGTTCGATTCAAAATAATCACTCATATCAACCATCCAATTCATACACTTACTATGAGGAACCCAGGTACGAACCATCAACTTCATACGCATCCTATGAAGACCAAAGGTATGAACCTCCTCCCTCATACTCGTATTTTGATGAACCAAGGTATGAGCCTTCTTACTCATACTTTGAGGAACCGAGGTATGAGCCACCACCTTCATATGCTTATTATGAGGAACCTTGGCGTGAACAACCCACCTCATATGAGTATTATGAAGAACAAAATTACGAACCTTATCCATCATATGCTCACAATGAGGGACAATGGTGTGAACCATCAACTTCATATGGGTATTATGAGGAACAAAGGGTCGAACAACCGGATTCAAGCTTAGAAAATAATGATTCTTTTTCTATAACCGAAGTGACCGATAGGATATTAGAACACATTAGACTTATCGATCGGTGTATAAAAGAAGCTCGCGCAAGGGAAGAGGAGTCCCGCGCAAGAGAAGAATTAAAAAAGGAAGAGATAACTGAAAGTGTCAAAATGGAAGAACAAATAAGTGAAAAACCGACACATGAGTTAAACAACGAAGTAGGTGAGTCCGACAACGTTAAAATTCAAAAAGAGTCTAATTTTGAAGAAATTAACCTCTTGACACCTTCTTTCGAAAATCATTGTTTAGTACCCACTCATGCTAAGTTTTTAAAAGAGTTAAACACTAACACTAAAATTGACGAAACAGTAAGTGTTAAGTTAACTAATGATCAAACTTCGCTAATAAAAGAAGACCCATTTGAAATTAACATCACACCGGTTCCATGTTTCTTTCAAAATTCGTTTATTAGTAATGTCACAATCGATAAAGATCTTTGTGTTAACATAATGCCCAACTACATTTTCGAAAAATTAAGTATTAGTGATTTTTCTCCACTTCAAATACCCATTTTTCTATCCAATCGGAAAGTTATAAAATCAATCGGCATAGTTGAAGATGTCTTGGTTCAAACAAATCAAATGGTAATCCCGACCGACTTTGTCATCCTCGATGACGCTCCTCTTGTGTTGGGATGACCATTTGTAAAAACTTACGAAGCTTTGAAAAACCGGAAGTTCAACAATTTACCTCTTCAATTAGGGGCATTTAAAAGAAGTGTCGATCTCGAACGATCAATGAAATATCCATTCGGCAATAATGACCCCCTAATTGAAGATGAAGATGAACCACCCGATACAAGTAAAGAGATTGACCACTTTGTTGAAGAAGAGGTCGCCATAGAACAAACCTTTAAAGTTCTTGATCGAAACGAGCAACCAAATAAGGAGTCTCCTAAAGACCCACCACTTGAGCTCAAAGAACTTCCAAAAGGTTTGGAATATGCTTTTCTAGACAAAGATGGTAAATTACCTGTAATTATTTCGTCTAAATTAGATAACCTAGAAAAAGAAAAACTAATTAGTCTTTTGAAAAAACACAAAAATGCAATAGCTTGGAAACTTGTTGACATAAAAGGAATTAGTCCTTCTATGTGCACACACAAAATTTTGATGAATGATGACTATAAATCGGTCATACAACCACAACGTCGCGTAAATCCAAATGTTCAAGAGGTGGTTAAAAACGAAGTCATCAAATTACTTGACGCCGGACTTATCTATCCTATTTCCGATAGTCCTTGGGTAAGTCCCGTCCAAGTAGTTCCAAAGAAAGGAGGTATGACGGTAATTACTAACGAAAAGAATGAATTAATACCAACAAGAACCGTCACAGGATGGAGAGTATGTATAGATTATAGACGATTAAATGAAGCAACAAGAAAGGATCATTTTCCTTTACCCTTCATTGGTCAAATATTAGAAAGATTTTCCGGGCATAAATTTTACTGTTTCTTGGATGGTTTTTCAGGTTACTTTCAAATCCCGATAGCACCCGAAGACCAAGAAAAGACAACTTTCACATGTCCCTATGGAACTTTTGCTTATCGACGCATGCCGTTCGGTCTATGTAATGCCCCCGCAACATTCCAACGTTGCATGGTAGCCATTTTCCATGACATGATAGAAAAGACAATGGAAGTCTTCATGGACGACTTTTCTATCTTTGGGGATTCATACGACCAATGCCTCGATAACCTTGAACGAATGCTATCCCGATGTGAGGAAACTAACCTCGCCCTTAATTGGGAAAAATGCCATTTCATGGTAACGGAGGGAATAGTACTCGGTCACAAGATCTCAAGCGAAGGAATGGAGGTGGATCGAGCCAAAATAGATACCATTTCTAGATTACCTCCTCCATCCTCCGTAAGAGCTATTAGAAGTTTCCTAGGGCATGCTGGATTCTATAGGCGGTTTATCAAAGACTTTTCAAAAATCTCAAGGCCTCTAACAAAATTACTTGAAAAAGATGCTCCTTTCATCTTTGACAAGGATTGCAATCAAGCATTTCTAACCCTAAAGGAAATGCTAGTCAATGCACCTATCATGATAGCACCTGATTGGAAGTTTCCTTTCGAAATCATGTGCGATGCTAGTGACTTTGCAGTTGGAGCTGTCTTGGGACAGAGAAAAGAAAAGCATTTCCACCCAATATATTATGCTAGTAAAACACTTAACGATGCACAAGAAAATTACACAACAACTGAAAAAGAATTACTAGCTGTGGTATTTGCTTTTGATAAATTTCGTTCTTATCTTGTTCTTTCTAAAACTATAGTCTATACAGACCATGCAGCCATTCGATATCTCTTTAAGAAGCAAGACGCAAAACCACGTTTGATTAGGTGGATTCTACTCCTACAAGAATTCGACATTGAAATCAAAGACAAAAGAGGAGCAGAAAATACCGCAGCAGATCATCTTTCACGCTTAGAAGACCCAGCTTTGGAGGCAGCCAGGGACGAGCAAATCAACGAAAAGTTTCCAACTGAATCCCTGGAAATGGTGGAATTCAAGGAAGAACCATGGTACGCCGACTTTGCTAACTACCTAGCTAGCAGAATAGTCGCCAAAGGATGGCCACATCATCAAAGAAAAAAATTCTTTGCCAATGTGAAACACTATTTTTGGGAAGATCCATATCTTTTCAAAATGTGTGCCGACCAACTTGTCAGACGATGCGTACATGGTAATGAAGCACGAAGAATTCTCCGCCATTGTCACGAAGGTCCTTACGGAGGACATCATGGTGCTGCCAGTACCGCACGAAAGGTATTTGATTCAGGATTTTATTGGCCAACCATTTACAAAGATGCTCAAAATCTTGTAAAGACATGTGATGCTTGCCAAAGAACAGGTAATATTTCTTCCAAAAACGAAATGCCACAAAATGGCATTCTTGTTTGTGAAATTTTTGATGTGTGGGGACTCGACTTTATGGGACCTTTCCCACCATCGAAAGGAAACAAATACATACTTGTGGCAGTAGATTACCTGTCTAAATGGGCCGAGGCCGAAGCACTTCCAACAAATGATGGAAGAGTAGTGGTAAGATTTCTGAAAAAATTATTCTCTCGTTTTGGCACACCTAAAGCTTTAATAAGTGATAGAGGTACCCATTTTTGTAATCATCAACTTGAAAAAAATTTAACAAGATATGGGGTCTATCACCGGGTTTCGACAGCTTATCACCCTCAAACAAACGGACAAGCCGAAGTGACCAATAGAGGGTTAAAACGAATACTCGAAAAAACCGTAGGGTTAAATAGAAAGGAATGGGCTGATAAATTAGATGATGCTTTATGGGCTTTTCGAACTGCTTATAAAACAACGATAGGTACAACCCCATATAAGCTAGTCTATGGAAAAAGTTGCCACTTGCCAGTAGAAATTGCACACAAAGCCTACTGGGCAATCAAAAATGTAAACTTAGATCTAGAATTTGCTGGTAAAAATCGATTTTGTCAAATAAATGAATTAGACGAACTTAGGAATTATGCATACTCAAACTCTGAGATTTATAAGGAAAGAATTAAAAATTGGCATGACAAACATATTAAACCTAATGAATTTCGGGTAGGAGATTTAGTTCTTTTGTTTAATTCACGACTTCGATTGTTTCCTGGTAAATTAAAGTCTAGGTGGTCAGGACCTTTTTCCGTCACCCATGTTTTTCCACACGGTGCAGTAGAAATTAAACCTCGAAATGGGCCACCATTTAAAGTCAATGGCCAACGGCTGAAACTCTATCAAGGATTTATTGAGGATGAGGAAGAAGAGATCTCGCTTCAAACCGTGGAAGAATAAAAACATCATGCCTGGTAAGTTACGAACGATTGAGGCGGCAAAATCAAGCGGTAAGTTTTCTAAACCATAGCTTATGGAAAAAGGGGCACTCACACGCGCACGTAAAAAAAAAAAAAAAAAAAAAAAAAAAGGGCTCGGCACGAGGCCGTGTTCGCTGGACACGGGGCCGTGTTCGCGCTGCAGACGGGATTAAACCCCTTTTTCAAAACAGTTTATTCATTCCACACGCCCCGTTTCCCCACGAAAGCTCTGGTTCCAGGCGATTTTTCGCGAAATTCCAACGTCTCTTACCGATCTAACAACATCAAGGTATGATTCTGTCGCTCTTAGTAGTTAGATTAGTTACTTGCATGTAGTTAATACACCACAAATTTGGGGAAAAATCTAGGGTTCTTGATGTTCATCCGAATCGAACCTAAAATTTTTGCCTAAATCTGTTTGCATTTAGTTAGATTAGTGTTAAGGGAAGTAAATACACTTGTATTGTTCATAGATTCACCCGATTTCTTACAAAAACCCCAAACCCTTGTTCTTGAACCGAAAAAGATAAAATTGATAGGGTAAACGGGTTATTTTGGGAAAAACAACACTTAGGGTTTCATTTTCGGGGGAAACCGCACCTAGTGATTCAAAAATTTTCAAGTTTTCGAAACCGGGTCGAAAAATGGGATTTTTGAGTAACAGACCCCTGAACACGGGGCCGTGTCCGCTGGGCACGGGGTCGTGTCCAGCCCGCTGTTTGCAGTTTTGTCCGAAAATATTTCTGTTTCATGCTAACTTTTGGTGTATTCTTGCAGATGGCCAGGAAGTTTACTAGATTCAACGCCAATGAGCTAGATGCAAGAGCTCGATACGAGCTTCTTCAAACAAGGCCGGAGGAATACCCGAGGCAGGCGTGCACAGAACTACTAACCATGGTGAATCAAATTGACCGTTTCAACAACATTGTCACGGGACCACTCAGAGTCGCACTAACAACCCGACTCCGTTCTGTTCATGAATGCACCTTGGAATTCTACAGCACCTTTGCATTCACTTCAAGGTGCGACCCGTTCGATAATGAAGGGGTGTCATTCAGGTGTGGTGGAACGAGGTATTCGATCTCCATGGCACAATTCGGGTCGATTATCGGGTTGTATGCGGAGGAGGATGCGGGAGACGAAGGAAATACAGGGGGATTAAGAGAGATCGAAGACAACGAGCGCCAAGCCATGTGGGCTCAGATTGGGGAAGGGTTCTACAATCCGAGCAGCACTAAGAGTACCAAGCTGAGGGATCCGCTTTACAGATACATTCATAGGCTCCTCGGCTACTCTCTTAGCCAAAGGCATGACAGTGGTGGCGTCGTTGGGTTAAGAGATTTGCTTGTCCTCCATTGCATTCACAACCGCAGGCCGCTCGATGTTCCGTTCCTCATGCTCCGAAACATGCATCACAACCGCCTTGCTAGTGCACCAACTCCTATTTTCTTCGGGGGGTGGGTGTACCGTCTCTTCAAGCACTTCACCCACATTCCGAGGTCATTCGAGAGGAGCCCATGGTCGGGTACGGTGGATATTCACATATGCCGCTTGATGAACCTGGTTTATGAGGCAGAAGACGGGACGGTAACCTTTCAAAGGATGCAAGGTCATGCATGGAACCCGCAAGAAGCACTTGTCCTCCCAGCTCCGCAACATCAATACCCACCCCACGGTGATCCGGGCCAATCATCCTCCTCGGGAGGCAGTTTTCCTAATTTTCAAAGTTTGCATGATTTGTTGCAGGAAAACCTAATGTGTACTCGGAACACCTATAACATGGCGAGCAACACCTACCACCGGGTCGGAGCTATCGAGAGAAACCTATCCGAGATACAAGACGATGTCGGATACATACGAGACCACATTGCACGCCATGGAGGGGGTGACGATGATGATGATGATGATGATGATGCCATGGAGTAGGCGGGAGGAGAATAGGAGGAAGCGGTTGATTGATGACTCCCCAGGTTAACCCTTTGCAATCTTGAACAATTGATGGCCTGCACGCCAAGTGTTAGACAATTTACTTTTCCTAACTATTTTCTGCATTTTATTTTTCTTACTTTATGCTTGGAACAATTAACTTTGGTAATGTAGGATGTTTGTATTGCTTGGTGTGGTATTAAGTGATGAAACAGGTACAAACCAAGGCTTAGGGTGTTAAGCCTCAGCACTTATAGGGCTAGGATGGAAAAACCGGAGGAGGAAACCTGTTTTTCAGGCTTTCAGACTGTCCACACGGGGACGTGTCCAGCCAACACGCCCCCGTGCTCACCTCCCTGACCTGCTGTTTGGCTTCTGTTCGGCAGGATTTTGCCAGACACGTGGCCGTGTTCAGTGGACACGGGGCCGTGTCTACCTTCTGTAAGTTCTTGTTACTGGCACCTGAACACGGGGTCGTGCCCACTCAACACGGGGCCGTGTTCAGTGCCCAGTAACACAAATTTTTGCTTTTTAAACACTATTTTACACATCTAATCAACCTAAAAATTTATTTTTGGGACACATTGAGGACAATGTGTAATTTAAGTGTGGGGGGGATGCTAAAACCTTGAATTTTGCAAGTCCTAAATACAAGCCTTACACAAAACTCTATTGGAACCACTAATCACCCCAAATTTTTTCAAAAATTTCATTTTTTTTTCTTGTCTAGGTTTAACTCGGGAAATTCAAGTTCTCAAAAAGGTTATATTTTTACAAATTTACAACCGATAGCGTAGTGATAAAAAAGAACCAACATAAGAAAATTATGAAAAGGCATGACAAACTTATTTAAAATTTGATTATATATACTTGATCACATAAAAACCCATTCCCACAAAAGTGAGTTTTGAGCCTTTATTGAGCACACAATTTCATATCATTTGACTAAATGCTCATTTTTCGTTTCTTGTGTGAATAGCCGCTTGGTTCTTACGACTCTAGAACTTGCCATGACAATACATTCCCGGTCCTTATCAACTTAAACCCGAGTAAGTACATGATGGAGGCATTAGGACTAACCTTTTTCACTTCTACACCATTATTTTTCTTTTTCTTTTACCACCTACCCAAAAATCCCCCTAGTTAGCCCCTTTGAGCCTAAACCTTTTCGTTTCATCACCCAAACAAAAAACCCTTTTCACCCACCAAAACCTTTTTCATTTTTAACCTTTTATTTTAGTAACAAGTTCGGTTCTTCGTAAAAAAAAAAAAAAAAAAAAATTTAATGAAGCAAAAAGAAAATAAACAAACAAAGTAATCAAAAATAACTTTGTTTGAATAAAAGCTTCATTAAAAATAAAAAGTTGCAAAAATACGAAAACCGACACTTGTTACGCTTTTAGCCCTTTTTCTACTAACCACTAACCCAACCACCTACCTTTAACCCTAGCCAACCCTTAACCCACAAAGTCCTCTTGATATCTACAAAGGTATAAAAGTTAAAAAGGAGGAGAATTGATTTCTTGGCAAGCCTATGGTAGGAATAAGTTCCGTGCCGCTCTCGAGTGATTCACTAAAAATACACCTTCGGCCGAGTGTGAGTGATTTCCCCGCGAGGTATGTGAACTTGTATATAAATAGAATTTTAAAAAGGCATGTTATGCCCAAATAAGTAATTTCTTTTATGAACAGTTCTAAATAAATCATTACGAATAGGAGTGTAAATAAATAAAAATAAAACCCAAAAAGATCTTGGAAATCCCGACACTCTATGACAAGCCCAAAACCTTCTCTTCTACCTATTCCATTTGGGAGTGTAAGCCACATATTAAAGAGTTTTGCTTGAGGACAAGCAAAAGTTCAAGTGTGGGGGTATTTGATGTGTGTAAAATGCAACATATAAATTACATCAAATGAGGCATAAAACTAACCCTTTTTTAGTACTAATATTGGAAAAAGAGTGTTTTTGTCTTCCTTTTGTATTTTCAGGATTAAATGAGCTCAAAAACGCAAAAGAAGCAAAAAGACAGCTAAATCCAACATAAATACAAGAAAAGGAACATTAGTGGACTGCCCGAACCCTCAACGGCACCTTCCAAAGCAAAATAGAGAAAACAGAAGGCTGAACACGCCCCGTGCTCAGCCAGCACGGGCCGTGCCCAAGAAGCAGCAGAAAAGACAAACCTATAGAAGCTTCTATTGCCCACCACGGGCCGTGCTCAGCGGACACGGGGGCGTGCCGAAAGTACTGCAGGCGCATTAATTGTAATTGCGAATTACAATTAATGAAGAGAGAGAGTGTCAGACGGGCACGGGGCCGTGCCCAGGCTTCTGTTCAGCCTATAAATAGGAGTGCTTGGTTTCATTGCAACTCATCCCTTGGCACACCACCTCTCTCACACTTCATCCACCACCCACCACCATCACAACACCATCATCCACCACCATCATCCATTGTCCATCATAGAGTGTGTGGGTCGTCTCGGGATCCAAGATTGATCGTAAGAGTTCTTGACAATCAAGGCCATGTTTGCCTAAGTCTCTTACATCACTTGGTGAAGACAAAGTGTCTAGTATAATACTTTTTATTTCTAATCTTTTGCACTTTTTATTTGGTTTTGTATTAATGACTTTAATAACTAGTTACTTATGTTGAAGGTGATCTTTCCTTATCGTTTGTCCGTGGTGTCTTGGCATTATTTTACTGTCTATATAAAATAAAGGATTTTCACCATTCATATCTCCACGGTCTATATAGAGGTATGTTGGCTACCTGGTAGGGGGTTAAGGGAACGGTTTGGTAAAGGTCTTGCCATTGTTCAGCGTTTAGAGGTCCTGCAATGGACCTGGGTCAAATTTAGTAGGACCTCCTTCAATACTTCACGGTATTGGATGGCGGGGGTCCAAACTCTTTGATCCCCTCATAAGTTAACTACTATTAATACTATAACCCGGCTATTTAGGACTGTATCCCTGCTGACTCAGACTACTTAGCCGAGGGTAACGTCACCGCCAAAAGCGGGGCCTACCACAATACTGCATTAATAACTTAATTCATTATCTTCCAATAATCCACCCTTTTAGGATTGTATCCCTGCTGACTCAAACTACTGGAGTGAGGGTAACGTCGCCTTCAAAAGAAGGGCCTACTACAATAACTAAGATAATCTCTTAATTATGTGCAAAAGTGCGGAAATAATCAAAGGTTATACTAGATACGAGTCGGAACCAAGTGATTCATCTTGTCTATCTGTTTTTCTTTTATTTTTATTTTCAGCATTTTAGTTAGTTTTATTTTTCTTAGTTTAAAACATTTTTCTAAACTTTTGTTTTGGTTAGACGTTGAGGATAAACCGGTACTAAAAGCTCTTGTGTCCTTGGACGACCTCGGTATCTTACCAACGCTATACTACACTCAACGATGGGTGCACTTGCCCATATGTGTGTTTAGTGTTAGTGAAATATCGTGTTTTATAAATTTAAAACTTGGCTAAAATAAGTGTTAAAAAGGGCTTAAAATATACACCTAATATATACGACACTTAAACACGCATCAATAAAACTAACCCTTTTTAAGTACTAATGTTGGAAAAAGAGTGTTTTTGTCTTCCTTTTGTATTTTCAGGATTAAATGAGCTCAAATTCACAAAAGAAGCAAAAAGACAGCTAAATCTAACATAAATACAAGTAAAGGAACATAAGTGGACTGCCCGACCCCTCAACGGCATCTTCCCAAGCAAAATAGAGAAGGCAGAAGACTGAACACGCCCCGTGCTCAGCCAGCACGGGGCCGTGCCCAAGAAGCAGCAGAAAAGACAAACCTATATAAGCTTCTATTGCCCACCACGGGGCCGTGTCCAGTGAACACGGGGGCGTGGCGAAAGTACAGCAGGCGCATTAATTGTAATTGCGAATTACAATTAATGAAGAGAGAGAGTGTCAGACAGGCACGGGGGCGTGTCCAGCGGACACGGGGCCGTGCCCAGCCTTCTGTTCAGCCTATAAATAGGAGTGCTTGGTTTCATTTCAACTCATCCCTTGGCACACCACCTCTCTCACACTTCATCCACCACCCACCACCATCACATCACAACACCATCATCCATTGTCCATCATAGAGTGTGTGAGTCGTCTCGGGATCCAAGATTGATCGTAAGAGTTCGTGACAATCAAGGCCATGTTTGCCTAAGTCTCTTACATCACTTGGTGAAGACAAAGTGTCTAGTATAATACTTTTTATTTCTAATCTTTTGCACTTTTTATTTGGTTTTGTATTAATGACTTTAATAACTAGTTACTTATGTTGAAGGTGATCTTTCCTTATCGTTTGTCCGTGGTGTCTTGGCATTATTTTACTGTCTATATAAAATAAAAGATTTTCACCATTCATATCTCCACGGTCTATATGGAGGTATGTTGTCTACCTGGTCGGGGGTTAAGGGAACGGTTTGGTAAAGGTCTTGCCATTGTTCAGCGTTTAGAGGTCCTGCAATGGACCTGGTTCAAATTTAGTAGGACCTCCTTCCATGCTTCACGGTATTGGATGGCGGGGGTCCAAACTCTTTGATCCCCTCATAAGTTAACTACTATTAATACTATAACCCGGCTATTTAGGACTGTATCCCTGCTGACTCAGACTACTTAGCCGAGGGTAACGTCACCGCCAAAAGCGGGGCCTACCATAATTTGCATTAATAACTTAATTAATTATCTTCCAATAATCCACCCATTTAGGATTGTATCCTTGCTGACTCAAACTACTGGGGTGAGGGTAACGTCACCTTCAAAAGATGGGCCTACTACAATAACTAAGATAATCTCTTAAATATGTGCAAAAGTGCGGAAATAATCAAAGGTTATACTAGATACGAGTCGGAACCAAGTGATTCATCTTGTCTATCTGTTTTTTTTCTAGCATTTTAGTTAGTTTTTATTTTTCTTAGTTCAAAACATTTTTCTAAACTTTTTATTTTGATTAGACGTTGAGGATAAACCGGTACTAAAAGCTCTTGTGTCCTTGGACGACCTCGGTATCTTACCAACGCTATACTACGCTCACGATGGGTGCACTTGCCCATATGTGTGTTTAGTGTTAGTAAAATATCGTGTTTTATAAATTTAAAACTTGGCTAAAAAAGTGTTAAAAGGGCTTAAAATATACACCTAATATATATAACACTTCACACGCATCAATCATCAGATATGTACCCCATTCCTGTTGCGGTAACGCATCAGCAAGCTTTTCAACCCATTCTGCTGGAGTTTTTGTAATCTTCAACTGTGACATAGTGCGTACAAGATGACAGTATCTTTCAATAAGACTCTTTGTTGTTTCACCAGGCATGCACGTAAATAGTTCAAATTCCTTTTTCAACAAAGCTGCTTTACTTTGTAGCATTTCAGTACTTCCCTCAAATTTCTTTCCAAGAGCTTCCCAAATAGAATAAGCGTTTTCATCATGTTGAAGCAACACAAATATATCTTCTTTAACAGCTTGTTGTAACAAATTGATCATCATCTTTTCTCCTTTGTAACTCTCTCTTTCTTGCTCCGTGAATTCTGAAATGATTTTACCGACTCCCGCTGAATTCTTTGGCCTCTCATATTCAGTTTCGATGCTCTCCCAAGCTTTTAGATGATTCGCCTGAACCCAATTCTCAAACCGTTTCTTCCACCCGTGATAATCCTCAATTCCCATAAGTTTCAGAGGTTTTTGCATTGTTCCGGTTTCATTCTCCATTGACATGGTCTTAGCAACGTCGGATGAACTAGTCGGGGTTGAAGCAAATGCTTTGTAAAATTCAGAATCCATGTTTCTCAAACAAGCCTTCAAACGAACTGGTTCACTTCGTAAAAATACCGATAAACTTTTTCAAGCGGTGTGTCGTTTCAAGAAGTCAGATGGTTTCAAGCTACCAGGCTGTTTGAAGCTGTCAGACGATTTCAAGCTGTCAGACGATTTCAAGCTACCAGGCTGTTTGAAGCTGTCAGACGATTTCAAGCTACCAGGCTGTTTGAAGCTGTCAGACGATTTCAAGCTACCAGGCTGTTTGAAGCTGTCAGACGATTTATTTTCAAGCGGCCAGTTAATTTCAAGCGACCAAGGTGAATACTCAAGCGAGTAGTAGTTTCAAGCTAACACACAATGTTATGTCCGCTTGAAACGTTGATGACGTCAGCAAATTACAAACCAATTTCAAGCTAGCAGACCGATTTGAACCGGATTTAGTTCGATTTAAATGCTGAAACTTTCCAGGATTGATTAATACAAGATTACGCACAATATGTGAAAGTTTGAGCCATTTTTAACCGTAAAAAATTTTTAAATTTGAAAAAGAATGGTGTAGAAATCAGAAAAGTGACGAAAACAGGCTGTTTAGGCAAGATCTCTTCTTCCTGAGCTCTGATACCACTTGTAGGATCGAATTGAGACCCGAACGAGTCATTCAGAAGAGATTTAATCCGTTTCAGAGGCGGAAACTAAGAAACGAATGTAGAAATAGCTTGAATATCACTTTAAAGATCTTGTATATTGATTTAACACTGATTACATGCAGAAAATATACCGGCAGCACTTCGGTATTGATTACAAGGCTCTGGTCTGGTCTCTTCAAATGACACATGACATGCCTATTTATACTAAATGCTTGTTAGCTTGAAATGACACACACATGTTCAAGCTACCAGACACGTTCAAGCTATCAGACATTTTCAAGCTACCAAACACGTTCAAGCTACCAGACATGTTCAAGCTACCAGACATGTTCAAGCTATCAGACATGTCAATCCAGACTTGATATAAGACGAAGACGACAGATGTATGCACCAACACTAAACAACCAAACGTGAACTCACTCGACTTTGTTGTTGACTCGTTGTTACATGCCTTACAGGTCGCTAAACACTTGGAGCTTGCACGAGGAAGGGGTCGTTGTGGTGTACGGACTGTTATGTTTCGTGCTTATTATTTAAATCCTTATGAACTTATTAAACTTACGTTTTGAACTATTAACTTATAAACTATGGACTTATGCTTTTGGATTTACCTTTATGCTTCCGCTGTTTAAACTAAACATGGTTAACTAGCTTTGGTCACCAATCGTATTGTGGTTGGTCTTATTTACTTAATTACGATGTTCAATATGATTGGTGGCTCGATCCTGGTCACGTCACGCCTCCAAGCGGTGATACTCCGCAGGGTGGATTTTGGGGGTGTGATAGATTGGTATCAGAGCCGTTGGTTATAGTGAACTTGGTTTTAAAAAGGGAAAAGCTTTTTGATAAAACCAGACTATAACCTGTACGGTGTTCAACGATCCACAACGACGCTTCGCTCCACGTGCAAGACTCGACACCATAAGTGGTATGATTTATGTTATATTGTCGGTTAGATAGTTCTCACTGTGCATTAGATAATGTGATAATTGCTATTTGAACCTTGTGTGCTTACTCTCTACTATCGTCCCACACTTACGCACTTTCGCGACACTTTTCTCACTTACGTTGCTTCATTATGAAGAACATGAGCGGACGCGGAGGACGTATCAACCTCACTCAAGCCCAGTTGACGGCTTTGATCAACGAACGAGTCGCTGAGGCACTCGCAGCTAACCCTGCAGGAGGTATAACCTGCCATATCAACCCACCTTAGGACGTTTAGATCCTACCCTCGCAAAACCAGCCCTCGTGCTTAATCTTGTCTTTTATTCTCGCGCAACAGGTCAACATGCACAACCTCCTGTGTGCACGTTTAAAACCTTCATGGACTGCCGACCTACTACTTTCAGTGGCACTGAAGGAGCTGTAGGCCTCCTCCACTGGTTTGAGAAGCTCGAGTCTATCTTTGAGATGTGCGAATTCCCCGAGGCTCGTAGAGTGAAGTATGCTACTGGTACTCTTGAAGGAATAGCGCTCACGTGGTGGAACGCTCAGGTTCAGATGCTGGGGTTGGTTGCTGCTAATGCCACCCCATGGAACGATTTCAAGGAAATGATCAAGGAAGAGTATTGTAGCCGTGATGACATCCACAAACTAGAGGTGGAGTTTTTCAACCTGAAGATGACGGGGTCTGAGATTGAGGCGTATACGAAAAGGTCAAATGAGCTGGCCATCTTGTGCCCTACCATGGTGGACCCTCCCATCAAACGAATTGAGCTGTATCTCAAGGGCCTTGTACCAAAGATTCAAAGTCACGTGACTTCAGCCAACCTGGGTACCATACAACAAATCATCAAGTTGGCCCATCGACTCACTGACCAGGCGGTGGAGCAAAACAGGCTGCCCAAACGAATCAGTGCCACAACTACTTCTGATGCACCTACCGACAACAAGCGAAAATGGGATGGGAACTCCAGTAAGGGTTCTGCTTCGGTTCAGTCTCAGCAGCGAAAGACTGATGACTACCAGAGTCCTGGTCAGCAATCTTCCGGTAATCAAGGACAGGGTGGATACCGAGGAAACCACCCCAAGTGCAACCGGTGCAACAAGCATCACAGCGAGCAGTGCAACAAAGGTCGATGTCAGAGACGTCACAAGCTGGGCCATGAAGCTAGGGATTGCAGGAGCCCGCGTCCTGCAAATCAGAATCGCCAACAACAACAAGCTCCACAGAATCACCAGCAGCAGCAACAGCAGGGCAATAAAGGATGCTTTCAGTGTGGCGCTGAAGGTCACTTTAAGAGGAACTGCCCCCAACTGAACCAGAATCAGAACAACAACAATCAAGGAAACGGGAACAACAATGGAGGCAACAATGGAGGCAACAACGGGGGTAACAACAATGGTAATGAAACAAGGGGTCGTGTGTTCGTGATTGGTCAAGGTGATGCAAGGAACGATCCCAACGTTGTGATGGGTTAGTTTCTTCTGGACGACTTCTTTGTTACTGTTTTATTCGATTCGGGTGCCGATACTAGTTATGTATCCTTAAAAGTTAGCCAAATGCTTAAGCGCACTCCAACACTTTTGAACACCAAACACACGGTAGAGCTAGCAAATGGTAAAAGTCTTGAAGCCATACACGTAGTTAAGGGTTGTAACCTCGTCTTAGCTGGTCAGACTTTCCCTATCGATCTTATTCCTATCATACTTGGTAGTTGCGACGTCGTTAATGGGATGGATTGGCTATCTCATCATCAAGCGGAGATTGTTTACAAGGAGAAAATCGTCCGCATTCCTCGTTCTGGTGAGGAACCCCTCATGATTCATGGCGACAAGAGTGGTGCTTTCGAAGGCATCATCTCTTTCCTTAAGGCCCAGAAATGCTTGCGAAAGGGCCACACTGCCATTTTAGCACTCGTTACTGACACATCAACGGAAGAGAAGAGAATCGAAGACATTCCTATTGTGCGCAATTTTCCTGAGGTATTCCCTGAGGAATTACCTGGTCTTCCGCCTCATCGTCAAGTTGAATTTCAAATCGAGCTAGCTCCTGGAGCAACGCCCATAGCTCGAGCACCTTATCGTCTAGCTCCATCAGAACTTGAAGAACTGTCCACGCAATTACAAGAACTCTTGGAAAAGGGTTTTATACGTCCTAGCTCTTCGCCCTGGGGAGCTCCAATCTTGTTTGTGAAGAAGAAAGATGGTACTTTCAGAATGTGTATCGACTACCGCGAACTTAACAAGGTGACCGTGAAGAATCGTTATCCTCTCCCACGTATTGACGACTTGTTCGACCAGTTGCAAGGGTCGAGCTATTACTCCAAGATTGATTTGAGATCGGGATACCATCAGCTGAGAGTCCGAGATGAGGACGTCTCCAAAACAGCATTCAGAACTCGTTACGTCCATTACGAGTTTCTGGTTATGCCATTCGGGCTGACGAATGCACCAGCGGTCTTCATGGATCTCATGAACCGAGTATGCAAACCTTACCTGGATAAGTTCGTTATTGTGTTCATCGACGATATCCTGATCTATTCTAAGAATCAGGAGGAACACGAGCAGCATCTACGACTTATGCTGGAACTTCTTCGAAAAGAGCAGTTGTATGCCAAGTTTTCGAAATGTGACTTCTGGCTTCGTGAAGTCCACTTTCTAGGCCACGTGGTAAACAAGGATGGGATTCATGTTGATCCATCCAAGGTTGACTCGATCAAGAACTGGCCTGCACCCCGTACACCAACAGAAATCCGTCAATTCTTGGGTTTGGCAGGATATTACAGAAGGTTTATCAAGGATTTCTCCAAGATTGCGCAACCTCTCACTTCACTGACCCAGAAGGGTGTCACCTACCATTGGGGTGATGCACAGGAATCTACTTTCCAGCACTTAAAGGAGAGACTTTGTAGCGCGCCTATTCTTTCATTGCCTGAAGGCACAGATGATTTTGTGGTTTACTGCGATGCTTCCATCCAAGGACTTGGTTGCGTGTTGATGCAACGTGACAAGGTCATTGCCTACGCATCACGCCAACTTAAAGTTCACGAAAGGAACTACACTACTCACGATCTGGAGCTGGGTGCAGTTGTTTTTGCACTCAAGATATGGAGACATTACCTGTACGGTACCAAGTGCACCATTTACACCGATCACAGGAGTCTCGAGCATATCTTCAAGCAAAAGGAGTTAAACATGCGACAACGCCGATGGGTTGAGCTCTTGAACGATTATGAATGCGTTATCAAATATCATCCGGGTAAGGCCAATGTTGTGGCCGACGCCCTCAGTTGAAAGGATACTATACCTAAGCGTGTACGTGCTTTACAGCTTACCATCCAATCTAACCTTCCCGCTCAAATTCGTGATGCTCAGGTCGAAGCATTGAAAGCAGAGAACATCAGGGCCGAGTCCTTGCGAGGATCGAGGCAGCGACTAGAGCAAAAGGAAAACGGTGCCTACTATGTTAACGGACACATTTGGGTTCCACTGTATGGAGACCTATGCGTGCTTGTGATGGATGAAGCACATAAGTCTCGTTATTCGGTACATCATGGTTCGGATAAGATGTACCACGACCTCAAAACTACGTATTGGTGGCCCAGTATGAAAGCCAGCATAGCAACCTACGTCAGTAAATGTTTGACTTACGCTAGGGTTAAGGTCGAATACCAGAAACCATCAGGCCTACTTCAACAACCAGAGATACCTAAATGGAAATGGGAGCAAATTTCCATGGATTTCGTTACTGGCCTGCCTAGATCCCAACGCGGAAACGATACCATTTGGGTGATCGTAGATCGACTGACCAAGTCTGCACATTTTCTGGCTATCAAAGAAACGGATAAGTTTTCTACTCTTGCAGACATTTACCTAAAGGAAGTGGTATCAAGGCACGGAGTGCCAACCTCCATCATTTCTGATCGTGACGCGCGTTTTACTTCGGAATTGTGGCAAGCTATGCACAAGTCTTTTGGCTCACGTTTAGATATGAGCACCGCTTATCATCCACAGACGGATGGGCAATCTGAATGCACCATCCAGCTCCTTGAAGACATGCTTAGGGCGTGTGTAATCGATTTTGGTAATGGCTGGGAAAAGCACCTTCCGTTAGTGGAGTTTTCATATAACAACAGTTACCACACCAGCATTCAGGCCGCTCCGTTCGAGGCATTGTACGGACGCAAATGCCGATCACCTCTTTGTTGGGCAGAAGTTGGTGACAATCAAATCACTGGCCCAAAACTTGTGGCAGATACCACTGAGAGAATTGCTCAGATACGACAGCGAATGGCGGCAGCTCGTGACCGTCAGAAAAGCTATGCTGATAGGGGAAGAAAACCACTCGAATTCCAGGTTGGGGATCGAGTGCTACTCAAAGTCTCACCATGGAAAGGTGTAGTTCGTTTTGCCAAATGAGGCAAACTCAATCCGCGTTATGTCGGACCATTCGAAGTCACCGAGAAAATTGGCAAAGTCGCCTACAGGTTGAATCTACCTGAAGAACTCAGTGGAGTTCACAACGTATTCCACGTGTCAAATCTGAAGAAGTGTCTGTCAGATGAGACCCTCATAGTTCCTCTCAAGGAACTCACTATCGACGACCAGCTGCGATTCGTCGAGGAACCAGTAGAGATTACGGATCGAGATGTTAAGATCCTCAAGCGTACCAGGATACCTCTGGTCCGAGTTCGTTGGAATGCTCGTTGTGGCCCAGAGTATACTTGGGAACGAGAAGACCAAATGAAACTCAAGTACCCCCAGCTGTTTAAGAAAAACGCAACCACTACTGAGGCTGAAGCTACTGCAGAATTTCGGAATGAAATTCCAAATCAACGAGGGGATGATGTGACACCCCAGGAAAACCAGGAAACCAACACAACTTAACTAGCTTCCTCGGTAACCACGCGCTAAATTTCGGGACGAAATTCTCTTAACAGGGGGAGAATGTGACAACCCTTAAATTACATGTATTCCGTACAATTTATTATTGCTAATTGTTGGTGCACACATCTGTCGTCTTCGTCTTACATCGAGTCTTGGGTTCGTTGCGGTTCGGAACAAGAATGATGTCATCATTCTTGATGATGACATCATCCAAGTGACTAAATGCTTACATCATCAACAACATATGCACGTGAACTTCATAAGAGACAAAATCATTTATATTGAGTAGTGGTTGATTTCGTTCAATATGTTTAGATTCTGATTTCGTCCATTATGTTGTATAGAGGCTGATTTCGCTCCTAGGGTAGTGTAAAGGTGATTTCGCTCCTAAGTCGATGTCATTAAGGGCGGAATTAGAAGCACTATATATAGTGCACTTGAGAGCGAAATCATAAGTGAATTCCTTGTATTCCATACCGAAGTGCTGCCGGTGTGAAGAACTGATTGTATTCGGAATTTTATCAATCAAATCAGTGTTTTAAGGTGAAGATAAAGTTGTTTCTAACTTTGTTTCTTAGTTTCTGCCTCTGAAACGAAGTTAAACTCCTCTGAACGACTCGTTTGGGTCAATACACGATCCTACAAGTGAGGAGGAGTTCTACAGATTACAGCTGAATTTCGTTGTTTTTTTATATTCTACACCTTCTTTCATCAGTTCAACGAAATTTAACGGTCAAAATTCGTTCAAAATTTCACAGAATGTGCGCAATTGAACATAGACAAATCCTTGAAAGTTTCATTGCTAAAATCAACTTAAAAATGGGTAAAAATGGTGTCCGAGTTGATTCCGCTCATAATGGATATTTCTGATTTCGCTCTTGGGATACAAAGTTTTTGATTTCGCTCCTGATAACTTGCTGATTTCGCTCCTAAGATACATAATCAGATTCCGCTCCAAATTTCGTGTTGATTCCGCTCCTGACAACCAAAACATCTGATTCCGCTCCACAGTGTTGTTTTCTGATTCTGCTCCTGAATACCATACTTCTGTTTTTGTTCAAGACATGAAAAATATATCGTGTGTGAAATCTTAATTGCTTGTGTCGGTATATGTGATTAAAGTCTTTATCGAGAAAAACAATGACCGCTTGAAAAGGTGTATCGAGATCATATGAAAGAACATTGTATTTGAGGTTGTCAGTTAGTTGAAAAATAAAGGAAATCACATGTATTTGTGTCAGTTGTTTTAGTTCAAGAAAGTGCTTGTGATACTAGTTTGTCGGATATTAAAGGTTGCATGTGGGGTTCAATTAAAAGTTAGTGGTATATTGTGAAAGTTGTCGGAAATTGTCAGCTTGCATGTGAATATAATGAGTTTGTCGGTTCAGTGGAATAAAAGGTCGAATGAAATTGTGATAAGAGTGTCGGTTACTTTTGATAAGTCTGCATGCATATTGATAAAGTTTGTCAGTCCACTATGTTGAATGACACAATCAGCATTTGAGATATAAAGCAAAGTTGTTGGCCCAAGATTTAAAGCAACATATATTGTGTTCGACATTGTTTGTAGTCAGCCCACCATTCGGCCCACTAAAGTCAAGATTGGTGAAATTATTAAGTGTGTTGTTAGCCCAAGTATTTCAAAGGCCCAAGTTTCGACATTATATAGTGATCGGCTCATTCATCATTGTGTATTGTCAGCCCAAGCCTATTCATTTAGTTTGCGGATTACATTGAAACGAGTTCGCGAATTTTCAACACGAGTCCTAGATTGATTCAATCATCACACACTTTTACGTATTCAGTTCATTTAAACTGATTGTTTGCTTGTTTTTTTTAAGGTGATAAAGGTGTGTTACGAGGAGAACCAGTTCGTTTGAAAGCTAACATGGATAACGACTTCTACAACGCGTTCGCTACATCTTCGTCTACTCCGGCTTCCATTGCTCAGAACATGAATTTGGAAAACGAAACGGGAACCACCCAAAAGTCCACGAAATTGATGAGTATCGAAGAATACTACGGGTGGAAAGACAGATTTGAGAATTGGGTTCAGGTAAACCATCTTAGGTCGTGGGAATGTATTTTGAAGAAATATGTTTTGCCACAGACTGATTTGAAAGTTGACAAAAAGATATCTGAATTTAGTAATGAAGAACGTGATATGTATAGAGCTGAAAAGATGATGATCAGTCTACTTCAGCAAGCTATCAAAGAATACATTTTCATTCTGCTACAGCATGACAAAACTGCAAAGTCAATTTGGGATGCACTTAAAGTCAAATTTGAGGGTAGCGAGAAAATGATTAAAAGCAAGAAGGCACTGTTAAAGAAAGAGTTTGATCTGTTCAGCAGTCTACCGGGTGAAGACACAAAGAAGCTGATTGAAAGATACTGTCATCTTGTGCGATCTATGTCAATGCTTAGTATAAAAAAGGAGTCTGAAGAGTGGGTAGACAAATTAGCTGATGCGTTACCGCAAAAAGAGTGGGGAACTTATTTGATGATTCTAAAAAACACAGTAGTTTACGATGGGTTATCAATTGGTGAGTTTATCGAAAAGATTGAGGGTCAAGATTTGGAACAGCAGAAGATCGCGAGGATGAATAGTCCAAGTGGTCAACAGGATGTAAAAATGTATTACAAAGGAAGTGTTCCGGCTCCAGAAGTTGAGAGAAGTCCGAAAATCCAGACTGCGTATAGTGCTGGGGATTCTACAGAAAAGATTGATCAAAGTTCAAACAAAAGCAGCAGTGGTTTCTCATTATATCCGAGTGTCAATCCAAAGAGTTCATCAGAAAGCTTTCAGTCTCAAAGCACCAAGACAGGAAATGGTTATGTGATTCAGTGCAACATCGCTCTAAATCTTCCAGAAGGTCAAAGTTTTTCAGAAGACACTGCTAAAGACCACATGGCTCTACTTGGTTCCGTATTGTTATCTAATGAGGGTCTAGTGGCTGGTCGGATCGGAAATCCCATGCTCACCAAAGAGGATTACGATCAAATAGACGCAGAAGAGATGGAACTGATGGATATCAAATGGTGTCTTGCGAGTGTTCTTAGACGTGCTGAAAAGTTCAAAACGATTACCGGGAGAAATGATTTTCTTGATGCTCATGTATCTACTTTAGGTTTTGATAAATCTAAAGTTACTTGTTTTCGTTGTAGGGAGAAAGGTCATTTCAAGCGGGAGTGCAAGAACAGAGAAGCTAGTGGCGCTCAGAATCCGTTTGGAAAAGACGACTACTACCGGAAAGCCATTTATCAGCAAGTTGGTCAATCACAAGACTCACAGACGGCTCATGGTAGAAAGATTGAGGATTCCAAGAGAGGATGTTTGGTAGATTTCAACTGGAGCAACTACATATCTCCTGATAGCAAAGCATGTTTAGTTGATCAAGATGATGAACAACTACCTGAAGGTTTCAGCTGGAATATGTTTGCAGATGAGAATGGGAATTTTAAGGCTTTCATCACTAAGATTGTCAGAGAACCAGACATGTTTGCTACATGGATGAAGTCTATTGGTGAAACAGTGAAAAGCATGGATGAAGAGTCTGTTGTTTCTGTTAAAAGTTCAGAAAGTGCAGATGAAAGTCTACAAAGTTCTGATGAGAGTGTACAAAATGTTGTTATTTCAGAAAAGGAAGTTGTATTTGATCAAACACCGTCAGATTCCGGTTTATCAGATGTTGATTCTGAAAAATCTGTACAGTTTGATCAGTCACCAGTTGATAGTAGCAGTGATGATGAAGAGGAAAAACACATTAATGTTGCAAAGACTCATCTTTCTCCTGAAAGTTTTCATTTCTATTTTGCAGATCGCATGGAGAAACTAAAAGAGAAACGAGCTGCTAAAGAACAACAACTAAAGAAATCTGAAGATGGTGTTCAGAAAGAGAATGTTGAAAGTGTTGCTAAGAAGAATGTTGAAACTGAGAAGGTGAAAGAAGAATAAAAAGTGGTTGAAGTGGTAAAGACAATCGAGATTGAGAAGATTGTTGAAGTTGTAAAGCCTTGCGAGAAGTGTTTGGAAGCATGCAAGGATTGTGCAGCAAAAGACGAGATAATTGCTGAGTATGAAAAGAAGAAAGAGCAGTTACTGTTCAACCTCAATTATGTGAAAGAATCTTATGATGTCTTGAACAAAACAGTAACTGGTCTTCAAAAGACAAACTCAGAACGAGAACAAGCACTTACGATGATGAATGCTGTGATGATGACAAAGCAAAAAGCCATCAACTTTTACATCGAAGAGAGTGCTAAATGGAAGCAAGAGTTGGAGACAGAAAAGATCGAGAATGAGAGAATTAGACGTTTATTACAAAGTTATTCTAGTTCTGATTATCTCATTGATTGTATTTACCCAACTGTTGCAGGTATGGAAGCTTTTCAAGACGAGAAGCCAAAGAAAAAGAAAGATTGTGGTAAGAAACCGACTGTTAGATATAACAAGTGTCCGCCTCCAATTTGGGAAGGGTATTCTCCTAGAAAACCAAACGAGGAGCAACTTGAAAAAGCAGTCAATATAAAGTTAAAAACCGACACAACTGATGAGTTACCAGAAAATATTGACGTCACGTTTACCTCGTCCGATACTGATCATGAGTCTGAGTTAATCAAAAAGGTGGTCGATCAGGTGTTGGATACTGAGGAGGAGTCTGAGTCAAAGTCTGAGTCTGGAGGGTCAAATTCGTCAGTCAACAGTTCAAAGTCGTCGATTAAACGGTCTTATAGTAAAGAATTTTTGTTATCGAAAGCAAATTTGGAAGATGAAACATTTGAAGTTGCTTACACTTTAAATGATTCGGACAAATTATATTATGACAAAGAATTTCCAATAAGAAGTGTTCATTTTGACATGATCAAAAAGGTTTTCAAAATAACAGAAATTAATATTTCTTAAATAAAAGATTTAAATCTTACTGAAAAACCTAAAAAGTACACTTCAAGAGTTCAACAACGTCTAAACAAGAAAAAGGGTTACAATTCTGGTTCTGGTTTTCAAAAGAAACAAAACCAAAATCGTAGCTACAAAAAGAAAGGTCTTGGATTTATTCCACCAGAAAATCATAAAAAATTGAAAAATTCTAAAACAAAAACAGAATTTGTGTCAGGTGGAAGTGCAGAAGAGGAACAGAAGAAACCATTCTGGAGACAGTCAAATCAAGAATTTCTTGCTGAAAAGAAAAAGAATGGAACTGAAGTCTTTTATCAAAGAGAGACTCGTACCTGTTACAAGTGCAATGAAACTGGTCACATTGCATGGAACTGTCAGAAAATTGTCAAAACAAAACAGGGAGTTTCTCAGAAATTGAAAGAAAAGGTTGTTTATGTTGAACCACCAACCGACAGACTTAAAATTTTTGAAAATTCAACTTATGAGGTTGGTGAGTGTTCTAAAAAGAATTTTTATAAAAAGAAAGAGAAAGACAATCAAGTATGGGTTGTTAAAAGGTTTGATGAGAAAGTCGGCGATGAATCTGGTTCCACAAAGCCAGAAGAGCCACAGGTTGAGATGAAAATTTCAGTGAATGATGATGAGTTTCCATCACTGAAATTTGAAGAAGTTAAACAGAAAGTTGGTAAGGTTGATATCTCGAATCAGTTTTACACAGAGAAAACTAAGTTTGATGTCGAGAAAACATTCAATGGAAGTGTTAAGAAAATTTTTGGAAAAATGTTGAATGGGAAAGCTAAGGGGGTTAAAGATTTTTATGCAACTAAAAAGGCAACTTACAACCCTACCGAACAAGAACTGAAAGCCATCAAGTCTGAGAAGACTTGGATGGAAGTCTGTTTCCCTTGAAGTCTTAGGACTTCGCCGGAGATCCCAAGTTTGTAATTGCGGATCAGGAATCGGCATCTTTCTTAGTAATTGATTGTATGATTGAATCTTATAAAAGTTAAATTTTACAGGATAAGTGTGACTTGCCGGAGCTTCCAGGTTGGTTAGTGTGAAGCAGGAATCGGCATCTTTGTTGGTAAAATGATTTTGTGTAGATGTGATATTCCTACAAGTTGGTTGATGAAGGTTTACATTTACAAATGGTTAATCAAGGTCATTAGGTTGAACTTGTTGGACCATACTTACAAATGGTATTTGAAAGACAATGTGATGAACCAAACCCCGAATTTTACAAGTGGTAAAACCAACAAAACTTATTTTCTGGAAAAATCATTTTGGTTAAAACAAACTTAAGTGTTTTGAAATCATTATGAGAAAATAGTTTTGTGAAAGGGGGAGTTCTGATTGTTTATGCCAAGTGGATGGCGATTTGAAGCGATTCGATATCGGTTGTCAAGTTTATTGTACAGTTTGTTTTCAAATTTCCTTTAATATGTTTGCATTTTAGGGGGAGTAGAAATTTCTGAAAATCCAAAAACATTAGAAAATTTGAAAAATACAAAAACATGATAAAATCAAAAATGAGTTTTTGTGTCAAAGAAGAGGAAATGATAGTACATCAGTAGACGGTCACAGTATGCTAAAGAATTGTATTGTTTAAATAGCGTTAAACAGTCTCACTGATGATATGCCGATAGGTTTTCATACATTTAGTAAACTTTTTCGGGATATAAACTAAAATTCAAACTTGCTTGTTTCGTGGGGAACACTACTTGGATATATAGGTAACCCCTGAAATCTCGTTTGAAAGGTCCCTCTTTCTGAGATACTAGGTCTTTATGCTCAGTGATATCTGGGGTATTATCCCGGGACTTCTGATTTTGCGAAACCAATAGCCTAGTCCCCGGAGAATACTTTCTGCTTGCTTGAAATATAGCGCCGCCCTCAGCAAATTGATGAAACAATAAAATTGATAGTCATTGCTGTTGTAATTCAAAAGATCCTCTAAAGGGGACCCACCAAAAGTCGAAGCCGTCATCTCTCTGCGTATCGAAAGATCGACCTGAGCTCTCACGGCCCTCGCAATTTAACCCCTTACAGATATCATCTGTGGTATACTCACCTGTAAGACTGAATATTGGGATCTGGATCCGGGAGTATATTCAAGAGGTGGGACACATGAATGAGTTTAAGTTCTTAAAACACCTAACTCATATCCTGAATCAGTTGAAATTTGTGTGAAAATTTAAGTGGATCAGTATATTGGCAATCTAAGTGAATTGTTTAATTCTTAATGTGTAACTAAGCTCAATGGAACTTATGACTTGTCAAAATCTGATATAATCCTCTTACACAAAACTCACAAAAATATTGTCTGTAAATATTTCTTTACTGCATTTCTTTACATTTAAAAATACAAAAAAGATTTTCGACAACTGGTGTTGGAGAGCTAAATTTCAAAATTCCAAGTGCTAGACATGATGAACAAATGGTTAGGGAAAATGTGTTTTGAAAAGAAAAATGATCAAATTTTAAAATGATTTATCAAGTTTATTGAGTTATTTTTGAGAAAGAGTCAGTATTAGTGCATACATTGAATTGTTAAATGCGTAAAATTTACTTTTAGGTAGAGTGAGTTTGTGCAGGTTTAAGTATGAGTTGGATTGATGATCCTGAGCTGGATGAGAGCCAGATTACGATCTTGGAACAATCTCAGAAAGAGACAGCCAGATTACGATCCTGAAGCAGATGATGCTGAAGAACTAACGGAATGCCAGCACATTGCAAGGGGGGGTCTGTTAATTTTGAGAGAAAGAATGAAGCTCAAAGACTGATCAAGACAGAAGATGCAAAGACTCGACATGTGAGACTCGTCAACATCTGAGGGGGAGTCTGTTGGTGCACACATCTGTCGTCTTCGTCTTACATCGAGTCTTGGGTTCGTTGCGGTTCGGAACAAGAATGATGCCATCATTCTTGATGATGACATCATCCAAGTGACTAAATGCTTACATCATCAACAACATATGCACGTGAACTTCATAAGAGACAAAATCATTTATGTTGAGTAGTGGTTGATTTCGTTCAATATGTTTAGATTCTGATTTCGTCCATTATGTTGTATAGAGGCTGATTTCGCTCCTAGGGTAGTGTAAAGGTGATTTCGCTCCTAAGTCGATGTCATTAAGGGCGGAATTAGAAGCACTATATATAGTGCACTTGAGAGCGAAATCATAAGTGAATTCCTTGTATTCCATACCGAAGTGCTGCCGGTGTGAAGAACTGATTGTATTCGGAATTTTATCAATCAAATCAGTGTTTTAAGGTGAAGATAAAGTTGTTTCTAACTTTGTTTCTTAGTTTCCGCCTCTGAAACGAAGTTAAACTCCTCTGAACGACTCGTTTGGGTCAATACACGATCCTACACTAATTAAAGTACTTGATGACTGTGCTGAATCATTAAACTGCTCTCTGATTTCTGTGTTATGTTTACATGTATTTGTTAACATACTAATAGTATACAGAAAAATTACTAAATAAGTCCGGTATGCTTTCCTGAGTGTTGAAAATTAAAAACGTTACAAAAATATATATATATATATATATATATATATAGGACGCTCTACGGATTAATTAAGCAGTTTAACGGAACAGTATCGAACCGAACAACCGGACTTTACCCGGAACATAAAAATATTGTCAAAGTCATTGTTTTGACTTTTCTGAGCTAGTTAGGATCCCCGAATACCCTAACACCCTTTATATTATTATACACACAATATACACTAACTAATATCATTAGAACTTAACTAGATCCTAACCATCCCATTACAAACCAACCCATACCCCCCCCCCCTCAATGTTGACGGTTACAAGGGTGAGACACACCCTTGTCCTTCTTTGATTATAATAATCTCAATGCTTAGTATCCAGAAGACATTAGATCTAGTGGGTAATAGGATGTTGGAAAGTCCATTTATAAATCCACAAGTCCCTAGTGCATATCTTCATCATCATCTACAAACTTCTCTCTCTCTTCCTCCATAGAAGCTCGGCCGAACACCCCTCTTACTACATCAACCATTTTCGATTCTTGTTCAAGCTTTCCAAGTGTACAACAAGGTGTTACAAGGTGAATCACGAAGCGTGGAGCTCACAGATTGTCAAGAACCTCTCTAGGTTGCTATTAACCACCATATTTCCTCACTCGAACTCCCCTAGCCTTGAGCTAGTGGTAAGAACTTAGATCCGTTCATTCTTTATGTTATTTAAGTGGTTAATAGATGTTTGATGATGAAAATCCATGAACACTAAAGAACCATGAACAAAGTCTTGCATATAAACTAACTTGTAATGAAACATTGATGAAACATGATGAAGTGATGATAAACTGAAGTTGTCTTGATTTTGTTACTGATTTACTTGCTGATCTACTTGTAATATTGATGTTTGATGTTGTTGTGGTCACTAAACATATTAACAAAATCAATCGAACACAATTTAGAAGGTTAAAAGCTGAAACAGTAGGCTGATTGGTAATTACAGCCAACTTCAGTTGGCTGTAACAGGACCATAACTTAACGAGAAATGTATTTTCTGAAGTCTAGGGTTATGTATTATGAAATACGGTTCTAATGGCACAGGAATCATAATTTTTGGACTTCGTTTACTATTTTTAAAGCGTCATTTTGTAACAGCAGCTAGAGCTGCATTTTTCTGCTGAAAATATGCGTTTTGTTTTCTGTCATAACTTGAGTTCTGTGTAGAGTTAGATCATGAAACTTTTACTGTAGATGACCACCGATGTATTTGTAATCCTCCCACTGGAATTTCGTAAATCGGACTCTCTATGAATTTTAAATAAATTATTCCGTGGACTGTGGTCAGAAAAAGATAAATCTGAGTTCAGTCCGGAAAATGAATTTTTATAAAATATTAGTAATGAACTGGACCCCGATATTTTTACACAATAAAATTTGGAATGTTTAAGACATTTTGTAAAAATTTGGGAATTTTTGGAATAAGTTAACTATTATATTAAAATGTCCGAAAACAGCCGGTTTTGAATATTAATGTTGAAATGACATAAGTTGTAACTTGCATGTCTAAATGTCGGGTAGGTCATCTGTGAATGATATAACATGTTATATGTGTTATGTGCATCATCGTATGTTTGTTTATGAGTGGGGAATGGATGGGAAACTTATATGGGCATAAACGGTTAAAGTGATGCATGTTATGTGATAGATACGTGTAGGAACTTTGTGCTCTATTTAAAAATCACTAAATGACTAACTGGTAATCATATTAGGACGTGATTGACCGACCTTGACTGTTAGCTATATTTGAGAATCTAACCGAGCAAACCGAGGTGAGTTCACACTTTCTACAAGGCATGGGATTCCCGGTGGTTTGGGAATGGGTTAAAGAATTTAAAACTAAATCTACATATCCCCTTGGGAAGATATGTACGGCCATCCTCCATAGGTAGGATGCCATTATTAATCCTACGAATTCTCCTGGTGCAGAATACGTACGTTCGTCCTCCTGGTGTAGGACAACAACCTTAAAAACTAGCTAGACAAAACTCTATCAATAAGTCCCTCTTTATTATATCGACTTAATCGCCGAGGCCAATGGCGAGCGGGTAATTAGTTAATAGCGCTATTAGGTTTAACAAACCTCACACCGTGCCGGTCGGACGGGCGTGTACTAATGGACTATGGCAGATTATCAGTGATGATAGACGTTGATATAGGGCACAACTTATTTGCGTAGCAGTCGATATCATACCGTCTAGTAGTTCACACGGGGAAAGCCTCCACTGATTATGGTTATGGTTTGGGTAATGAAAAAGGAACTGGTTAAACATACTTTCAACTACGGGGTAACCCCCACGGCAATTAAGCCAACGAAAGTCAAACCACGTTTTTCGGAAACAACTTAAAACTAAACAACCAAATGTGAACTCACTCAACTTTGTTGTTGACTCGTTGTTACATGTCTTACAGGTCGCTAAACACTTGGAGCTTGCACGAGGAAGGAGTCGTTGTGGTGTACGGACTGTTATGTTCCGTGCTTATTATTTAAATCCTTATGAACTTATTAAACTTGCGTTTTGAACTATTAACTTATAAACTATGGACTTATGCTTTTGGATTTACCTTTATGCTTCCGTTGTTTAAACTAAACATGGTTAACTAGCTTTGGTCACCAATCGTATTGTGGTTGGTCTTATTTACTTAATTACGATGTTCAATATGATTGGTGGCTTGATCCTGGTCACGTCACGCCTCCAAGCGGTGATACTCCGCAGGGTGGATTTTGGGGGTGTGACAGAAGAGGAAATGGTTATGACCATCTCAGGCAAGGACGGCTTGCCAGAAAAATGGGACGACGTCATGGCCGCGGTCAAGACGTACGCCCAAACTCAGCGGTCTCTCAAACCGCATACTACCAGGGCACAGCCCCAAGCGGAAGGCCATTCCTCCCGCCAAGATTCCAAGCGAATCCGGGACACGTGGAATCGCGGCAGCGATTCCAAACCGTACATCCCCCGTAGTCACCAGCCCGACGCAAGGGCAACGATCAATGCCCAGCGCGATAACCTGGCATCAAAAAAAGAATCTCGGGACCGTAACTGGACCGAAATTAACCAGTCGCCAAGCGACGTCTTCCTCACGGACGCGCAATTCTTGCGACCGGCCCAACCGATGAAGTCCAAGAAGAACCAGGATCTCACACTTTACTGTGAGTATCACGAGGACTCGGGCCACAGAACAAAAAATTGCATCAGTCTCCGACCGAAGATTGAGCGAGCCCTGAAGGAGGGGAAGCTGCAACACTTACTGTCAGCCGCGCAAAAGCAAACCAAGCGCATCACCCCCCCCCCCACAACGAGGGCACCTCCACGGGTAAGAAGACCATGTACGTGGCCTCAACCCACATGATCAATGGAGGACGAGGAAAGCCGCGCAAGGCGCCGAGAAAGCCGGACAATGACTGGAAAGACGAACAGGTCGTCTTCCCAAAAGTCCGGGGCGGACTGCGCGACATACGCGCCGTCATAATCACAGGCTACCTGGCTCATTACTGCACGGAGCGATTATTCATCGACCCGGTGTCACACCCCAACCGAAGGCGGAAACATCGGGGTGCGAGCACTAAGCGTTCAGATTGCTCATGAGATTTCCATAACTCTATTGCGACAATAGAGATTAATAGATTTCATGCATAAATTCGTCTAATCAAATCCAACATTTAAAATCAAATACAAAACATAACAAAATTGTTCAAATTGTTCAACAAGTTTCTAGATTCACTAGGTGACGTTTCTAGGCATCATCCTAGCTTGATTTCCATGTTCCTTAGCAACCTATTAGCCTGCAACATGTATTAAAATATCAATACAAAAAGTATTGGCGAGTATACAAGTTTGATAATAGAATAATAGATTAAAACAACTCATATCCATAGTGTAAGCAAATAAATAGTTTCAGCCATGCTAGTGTCGTAGTCCACGCAGTGATAGCCCAAGTTTCCAATGCGTTAAGTGCCTTTCCCAAAGTCTAACGGGAGGTTATATGTCTCCTCCTAACAATACCCCAAAGACTAACGGGGAGGTGCATTACTCCTATAGCACTACTATTGTTAAGGCGGAACTACACACTCTGGATTAAACGTCACATAGCACAAAGAGTCAAGAATCAAAAATCACAAGTTTCACATAGGATAGAGTGTAAGTTTCGAAGATTCAAGTTTAAGTTTCATAGAATACATGTTACACCCCAAAAGTTTAAAGTAAAAAGGGGATCGAGTATACTCACAGTGATTGCTTAACAGTCGCAACTGTTATTGGATCAAAGGGAGCTCTTTTGAGATTAGCCTGATTAGATTGCAATAGGGTAAGAGTCGGGCGAAGTATCGAGATAGAATAAAGTGTCTAACAGGTCACTGGGTCGGATGGTTGTCCGATCGGACGGCTGTCCGATCGGATGGCCAGTCGACCGGGTGGCCTTGTGTACGTATAGTGGCAATGTCTGCCCGATCGGATGGCTATCCGATCGGGTTGCCATCCGTCCGATTGAGAACAACATGAGATAAGACCAAGTGGATGTCCGATCAGATGGTAATCCGATCGGCTGGCCAAGTGTGAGGAATAGGCTGTCCGATCGGCTGGCCAATTGAGAAGTAAGGCTGTCCGATCGGATGACAGTCCGATCGGCTGGTCTGTTGTTTCTTGGTTACCAACTTTCGTAAAATTGTTAAGTTTGGAATTTAATGGTGACGTCACGGCACGTATTGAGACAACAGTTACACATCATTTCACCGACATTCTGGTCGGTCGGGAATCACCCCAGTCCGACCCGTTTGTCCGTTGGTGACGGTTTTATGCTGGAATCCATCCCGTGATCGTCTTAATCAGTGAACAATCCGTTCTTAAACTAACTCTAGACCACCGATCAAGTCTACAGCCCATTCAGTCACGTTTATCACCGAAATAAATCAGAAATTTGAAGTAGAAGTGAAGAAACTTAAGTTTTAGTATAAAAACTCAAGGATTTGACTTAGATTTAGGGATAAATACATGGAATCCCTCATATCTCAGCTAGATCTTACCAAGAATGACCTCATATAGCAGTTTTGTACAAACCACCATGATGACATCATCCTTAAGATCTCAGATCCAAGAGATTTCACGGTGAAAAGTGTGATTTCGAAGGTGAATCACGTAGAGGATGAAGTGTAGATCAAGAAAGTACAAGAATCTAGCTTGAAACGTACCGAGATCAGCAAGAAAAGGAAGAAAAAGCGTGCGCGTGCGTCAAGTTCGGTCAGAGCTGTCACATCACTTGAAATGGTGATGTGACAGCCTATTTATAGGTGAAGGGGAAGAAGGAAGGAGAAAGGCGGTTTGGATCGGCTGGGGTGCCATCTGATCGGCTGGCTGTCCGATCGGATGGCCACTCTGGCCAATCCATCCTTTCCCGTTCCCGTTTCTGATTCGTTCTTCACGTTAGGTTAGGCGTTGCGTTGAATATAGTTTGTATAAAGTATTATTTTTTGTTAGGATCGAAAGCCCCTCATGATTGTGTTTGTTTGTATAATTTGAACAAATCAATAGAAATGAACAGAGTTTAAATGCAGCGGAAATGGAAACAAACTTTGTAAACACAATCAATGAGAAAATAGTTTTGATAAACACATGCTTTACATTAATTCGAATGATTACAATCAAATCAAAAGATTACAATGCATGCTTACAAACTAAACTCCCCCTCAGCCAGATACTCCATGGTTGATTGCACAAGATGAAAGGATTGGACTGGAGGAAAAGAACTCACTCAGTTAATCGAATGTAACAGTACAGGGTACTGTTCCATTTATAGGCAAATCAAACCACTGAAGCATCAAAGCTGACGTTACCCTGAAAGTGACATCTAACAACCTAACAAACTCTATCCACTGATCTATAACTACTGACCATACAGACACTGATTACATTCTAAGCACTGATGTATAAACATTGATTCTTCATTCCACTGATGTAGTCAACCACTGATGTTGAGCATCAGTGCTTTCTTCAAAGGGTGATCAGACCTTGAATGGGCAATGTTTTAACTCTTCAGCAGTGCTTGGATTCCGTCAGTAGATTGAGCTTCAGTCTTTAATCTTCATCAGTACTTTAGTAACAGTTGTCTTATTGAGCAGTGCTTTGAAGTCTGTCAGTTGCCAAATAACCACTGTCAAGGGGAAAGTTTAATGCAAACAGCTGATTATGATGAATACACTGTTGTGAACCAGTTTTGGCTTTCATTATCTGTTCCTCTGGTAGGGTTCAATCCCAACAATCTCCCCCTGGAACAGATAATGCCAAAACCCTTCATTATTCTGGATTTTTATTGCCTCATCAGAAGTTCCCTAACTTGTCCTTTAAACTGCAACTCAAAATCCATGGAACTTGTATCATCCTCATCCCTACACAGTATAAGCTCAAGGAGATCTTGTAGATCTTCAACACTCAGGCCCAGTGCTTATTCCCTTTATATGTGCTTTACTTCTCCATTGGATCTGATCAGGGTCAATACATGGGTCTTTTGATCAGACGTCCATTTTAGTATTTTTGAACCCAATGGGTTTCTTGGGAGAGGTTTATTTACTGATGAGTTGGGAGATATTAGCCTTGTAAAGATTTGTGAAGCAGTATCCTGAGCTTTAGTTAGTTCAGAATTTTCAGACATTTGTTGGAAAGCCATTTTTATGACATCATTTGCTGCAGCTATATCTTCTGCAACTTCTTTGTCAATCTGCTCTTATCTCTTTCATTGATCTAGCTCAATGTATGAGATATCTGCTGATGTGTTTGGTGATGTTGGTTTGTTCAAAACCTTTTTGGCAAGGTCTTGAAGTTTTGCTGATCTATCTTCATCTAAAGCCATTTTATTGATGGCTTCTTTAAAGTACTCAGCTTCTTTTTCTTTTTCTTCTGCATCAGTCAGCAGTTTCCTCTTTTCTTGGTTTATCAAAATGATAGAGGTATCAGCTGAAGTGAACAGTGGTTCAGAAGTTTTGATCTGCTGTTTTGGCTTTTTGTTGTCAGGCTTCTTTGGAGTGTTAGAATCTGTCATTCTTCTTTTCTTTAGCCTTTCATAAGCCTCATCTGTATACTGCTTTGTCCATTTTGCTATGGCTTTAGCAGTATCCACCTTTGCATGCACCAACTCCTCCTTCTTTCTTTTGTATTCTGAAGTAAGTTTATCAATGGCCTGCTTGTATTTGCTCCAGTTTGGAGCTGTTCACTTCTTACTGGGATCATTCTTGATTCTCTTAATCCTGTTTACCTCATGCTTTAGTGCAATGAGTGGCCATTCACTGAATTGTTCCTCTTTAGCTGAATAGAACTTTTCTTTCATGATGAAATCAAGAAACTCCTTTCTCATTACCTTTTGTAGGGCAGCATCAGGTGGCATATTTGACATGTCTTTGCTCAGGTCTTTTGCATAATCTTCCATTTGTTTGACCTTAGTGAGTAAAAACTCCATTCTTTCAGAAATGGCTTTATCACCTTGATCTTTGCATTCAATTCTAGCTCTTATATTTGCTTGCCTGGCTTTGAGTTTTAGATTCTCACTCATGTTTACTGGATTCCTGGAGCCAATGAGAGAAGGAAATCTTCTTTCCCAATGATCATCTATCGTATAGAATTGTTTCATTTCATCCTTTACAGCTTCCAATTCTAGTGGATATCTTTCAGCAACAGATTCAATTCTAGTGGAGGATATTGGAGTAGGTGCTGGTATATCATCATTATTCTTCTGAAATTTCCTTTTTCTTGTGTAAATATTTTTGGGTGAAGGAGGTTTTGGTTGTGATGTGACATTGGGTTGTATGGTAGAAATGGTGAGAGCAGTGGTGGATGATTGGCAAACAGCTGTTGAAACAACTGTTGCTTCAACCTCTGTTGTCATTACAACTACTGATGTGTCAGTAGATGTCTTCTGCTTTTGAGCAGGTGGTGAGGTGTTTTTAGGTGGAGGTGGAGGTAAGGCAGTGGTTGTAGTGTGTGTTGGAGTGATTGCTTTAACAACTGCTGAAACTACTGTTGTAACAACAGTTGTTGACACAGCAGGAGTTCCATCAGCTGTTTGGGTAGAGGGTTTAGAAGCCTGTTTTTCTTTTTCTGGTTCAACATAAAGGCCATCTTCTATTCCCTTCTTCTTCCAATGCTTGATTTTCTCCCCCTTTTTGGCATTATCTGGAAGGGGTTATCAATGAAGAGTACAGTGGGAGGAGCTTTGCCAGTGGTGTTCAGGATGTGGGCCTTTATAGCCTTGATGTCTGCTTGAGTATCTTTGAACCTTGACTCCATCATGTTTCTCAGCTCTTGGACATGTATAGCATGTTGCTGATCAGCCATTTGTTTTTGTTGTTGGAGCAGGGGTTGGAATAAATTACACAACTCATTTACAGCAGGTGCAGGTTATGCAGGTGCTTGAGCTGGAACAGCAGTGGGTTGTGCATTTTGAGCTTTTAACAGCTGTTGCACCATATCCTTTATTTCAGCAACAGATGTTTCAAGGTTGTCAATTCTCCCCATCAATTCCTGATATTGTAAATCATCACCCAATTTAATGGGATCATCTGATTCCCCACCAGCAGTGGTTGTATCAATGTGTGATTTAGGAACAGAATTCCAAAAGTCATCCATTGATGCCCCTTGTTCTCGGTACTGGGGACTTCTTTCTTCAGCACTTGATAACCTTTCGATGGTACCAGTGGTCAAAATACACTCACTAGTGGTTATCAGAGGTGCTATAGAAGAATTTGCCTTCAAGGGAGTCTGATTGATGAAACAACTGGCCAAATGTAGACCCGTTGATCCAACACTTGTAGTTGCTGCTCCACTTGAACTACTGACAGGAATTACTTGTAACTCCTGTAGTGTAACCTCCTCAGTTGTTGCTGGGATAGCAGAGGTATAAGCATCAGACCCAGTCACTTGTTGGAGTGTACTCTCAGTGATAGGTGATAGAGAGGAACTGGTTTGTGTCTGAGCTTTAGCAACTGCATGCAACAAGGGTATTATGGATTGTGGTAGTGTGAGGGGTGAAGATATGGGTGTTGAAAGAGATATGTCATTGGGATCAGGACTGAGGAAGATGGATCCAATTGGATCCAGAGCTTCATAATGTGGGGTCCCTGTGCTTACAACCTGATCCTTTTGTGAGGATGCAGGAGGAGTTTGAGGCAAAGGTGGAGATCTTTCTTCCATTTGCTGTGAGGAAGTAGCAGCAGTGGTTTTTGGTGACATTTGTGTTGTCACTGGCAGTGGCTCTGGGATCTCATCTTCCAGAGTTGCCTTTGATTTGGGTTTGGTGGGCTTTTTGGATGATTTCTTTTTGGTCTTTTTGGTAATGGCAGGTGTGGGTTTCAAAGCAGTGGTTGTGCTGCTATGATCACCTGGAGCAGTGGGCTCAGCAGCAGATACCTGAGGAGCAGTGGTAGCTGCTAAATTCTGCTTAGGCACCTCTGCTTTTGTTTTTGTAGGTGCTAGCATTCTAGTGAATGTTTCAGGTGTTAAACCATTTATTTGAAAATAAGCACCTTGTTTAAGCAAATTTTCATTTTCTTTTCCAAATTTTTGTTTAAAATAGTAGCTTAGAAACCTTGGAAAAAGTAGAAATGCTTTGCTATCAACATTTTTCACCAAATCATCAAAAATCTCCTGGGAATAGTTATAATTTTCATTATGTAAAATGGCATAACCCAGACATTGGATCTTTAATGGTATTTTGTTAAAAGCAGTTGTTTTATTTGAAACACACATCAAGAGAGTGTGAAATAAAAACCTAGGTGCAGAAGGGAAGAACCCTTTTTGTAAGGTATCCCTTTTTGTTTGTTCTGCGTACCCCCTTTCCAGAAAATCAGCTTTCAACTCGTTTTTAGGAAAAGAAGTTTTACCTTGCTGATCATCGAGTTTAAAGACTTCTGAAATGGATTGTGGAATAATTTGAATCGTTTTACCCTGTATGAAAGAGTTGATGGCTATGACTTTCTCGCCTTGTTTGTCAAGGGTAGCATTTTTCCAAAACTCTCTCTGGGTTTGTTGGTAAATTGGAGCATCTGCTGTAAGCAAAGTTTTGTACTTTGACGCAGACATGATGTCAATGATGGAATCGAAAGTGTGGTTGTTGGTGGGTTTTGTGAGTAGACCCAAGTAATTGTGAGGTGCTTTGTATGGAATTTCAATAGGTTCAGCATCCTTTTGAGCAACCTTTTTGGAAGATGAGGATTATTTTGATTTTGATTTCGTCATTTTGATGAAGAAGAACGAATGATGATTTGAGATGGAAGGTTGGAAACTGCTTTGAGAAAAGAATTTTGGAATTCAATTCGACAGTGTAACACCCTGTTTGGGGGTTTTGATCAGGGTTTTATTTAGGGGGAAAAAATGAATGCTGATGTGGCAGCGGTTACAAAGATCTTATGGCTAAAAACTGACCACGTGCCAACCTCTGATGAAATGATGAATAATGGAGGACAGTTGTTTAGGGAACCACTGATTAAGCAAATATCAGTAGTTGCAACGGTTAAAATGAAGACAGTGGATAATTTTAACCATCAGTGGATAGCTTCATTAGTTGATAAAACACTGATTTTAAACAACAGTGATTATCATGAAAATGAAAGAACAGGGGTTGACTTTCAGCAGTGGACAATAGTTAGGAAACATATGTTTAAACAAAACAGTGGTTAGGGTAAGAAAATGGTAAGGTTTTGAAAGGCTAGTATGTCAGCAGCTGTTAGTGCATCAGTGGATAAGCTCTTGACAAATATTTTGAGCATCTGCTGTTCTGATGAAAGGAATGATTTTATCTTGTGAATTCACAATATCATCTCTAACATCTGTTGATGTTGACTCTTAAACGTCTGCAAGATTACTATCCTCAACAAAATACATTTTAGATGCAAATTGTCAAGTTCAATATGTCAGCAGCTTTTATGAGAATTTGGATTCAAGGTTTTGCCACATGTCAATTACACATATTGAAGCTTTTATAGATTCCTGACAGTGGTTCAGTACCCTAGATGATGAAGACCCTTTTTACTAAGGCTACTCATTTTGTGTCATAATATTTTAATTAGAACATGAGTACCCAAGTATTTTAGGGTCTGTTAGCAATCAATCTTTTGCTCAGCGTTAAAACAAACTTGAGTTTGACATGACCTTGACACTTGAACCACTTCCTTTTGATCCATTTTCAAGGATAATATCACCAAAAAAATGATGGTTCTTTATCCTGACAGGAGTTTGAAACTTTTGCTTTTAAAAATAAGTAAAAGTACAAAAATATATCAATCTAAAGAAAAATGAAGAATAATATATCATGTTTTATTGAGAAAAACCTTTTCAAGAAAAATAATTAAAGGTTATTCTGAAAACAACATCAAAAAGGATCTGGTATATTTTCCAATTAAAACTCATAGTCTCATCATCCTCAAGTTTTAGGAATATGGTTAATGATTTGAAATACATTTTAATAACCATTGTTTGAGACCATTTCCTTGTCAATTGATTGCAAAAATGAGGAAACATGTACACATAGGTTTTGAGAGTCCTGTTATAGACTTTACCATGTGATGACACTGAAAAACTTGTCTAGTCCTCTTTTAAGTTTAATCACTGGTGATACTATTGTTACCTGAACTTCCCTGAATCAATGAAAGCACACAGTTGCTTGATGACCATTGTTTACCCAATTTTTGGACTCTTAAGTGTTTTACATTTATACTCTTTTCTTTTGACTTCAAAAGTTTTGAGATAAACACACTTTTGAGTTTTTGTGATTTTTCTTCTTCCCCTTTTTACCCTTCCCATTCATAAGTACTAAAGTACTTACTGGGAGGTTTTTATTGAAGAAATACTTAGACTCAAATCATTTTACAGCAATGTTTGGAGAGACTTGGACATTTTTGCACATGCTTATGTCAAATCTCACATTACATATGATTTAGTTTGTTTTACACCTGATTTTCTTAATGTGTTCTTAACAGAATTGATTTGATCCTTTTTAACAGGATTCTCAGCCCGTTTTTTCAACACATAAGATTTAATAACTAAAGTTTTAGTTTCCCTCCTTTTATGTTAACAAAAACACTAATGTTTTTACGAAACTAGGTTTTTGTTGACCAGAGGTTCACACCTTAGTATTAAACATGATGGAGACAACACAAATTTCACATCAACACTTGAAATCAATTTTAAAAAAAATGATTATACCATAGTTATCAGACATATTTTCAGATCTGAACACTAATGGTGTTTTATGCATGATATCACTTGTGATGAGAAGTTAGCGTGTCTTATGACATCTTGGTTATTTTACAGAGCTTTTGAATAGTTACTTTGAACATGATTTCTTGTTACTCTGTTTTTCAACTTAATACAATCAACCTTAGTATCAATGAATTTTGAGCTGAACTATTATGTCAAATTGATTGTTAGATCGAATTTGACTGTCCGAGCTCTGATACCAATTGTTAGGATCGAAAGCCCCTCATGATTGTGTTTGTTTGTATAATTTGAACAAATCAATAGAAATGAACAGAGTTTAAATGCAGCGGAAATGGAAACAAACTTTGTAAACACAATCAAGGAAAAAATAGTTTTGATAAACACATGCTTTACATTAAGTCGAATGATTACAATCAAATCAAAAGATTACAATGCATGCTTACAAACTAAACTCCCCCTCAGCCAGATACTCCATGGTTGATTGCACAAGATGAAAGGATTGGACTGGAGGAGAAGAACTCACTCAGTCAATCGAATGTAACAGTACAGGGTACTGTTCCATTTATAGGCAAATCAAACCACTGAAGCATCAAAGCTGACGTTACCATGAAAGTGACATCTAACAACCTAACAAACTCTATCCACTGATCTATAACTACTGACCATACAGACACTGATTACATTCTAAGCACTGATGTATAAACACTGATTCTTCATTCCACTGATGTAGTCAACCACTGATGTTGAGCATCAGCGCTTTCTTCAAAGGGTGATCAGACCTTGAATGGGTAGTGCTTTAACTCTTCAGCAGTGCTTGGATTCCGTCAGTAGATTGAGCTTCAGTCTTTTATCTTCATCAGTACTTTAGTAACAGTTGTCTTATTGAGCAGTGCTTTGAAATCTGTCAGTTGCCAGATAACCACTGTCAAGGGGAAAGTTTAATGCAAACAGCTGATTATGATGAATCCACTGTTGTGAACCCGTTTTGGCTTTCATTATCTGTTCCTCTGGTAGGGTTCAATCCCAACATTTTTTTAATTAGATTACACCATAAGCACCGAAGTCTCAAGGTTTCATAGATTCCGCCAGTGACAAGGCTCCAGTCTCTCGTTTAACCAAGAATCAAGCTTCACGAGTCTAAGGAGTCAAGCATTAATTTGAGTCTCAAGGATCAAGAATCATCGTTTCCCAATCATCTAGAATCAAGAGTCCAAGTATTAAGTATCAAGTATCAACAATAAGAATCTAGCTTTCATAATAATATAAAGAATCAAGTATCTAGCTTAATCATAAAGGTTCAAGTATCAAGGGTCAAGCATCGAGAGTCTAGTATCTGTATCATGTCTCATAGTTTATGTTTCAAGAATCAAGCAACTTAATAACAAGATTCATGTTAAAGTTTCAAAGTATCAACATCACAAAACCATAGGGACTAATACTAATAAGTTATAGGAGTTCAGGGACTGATCTTGTCAAGTGTCTAAAGTCTAGGGACGCTGGACGGTACAGTCTCCCCTCCTTTAGGAGATTTCATCCCCGAAATCTTAGAAGAAGACTGTTCAAAGAGATGCGGGTACTTGGCCTTCATATCACTCTTCAACTCCCAAGTGAATTCGGCACCACGCTTTCCTTCCCATCGAACCTTAACAATGGGAATTTTGCTGCGCCTCAGACGCTTAACAGCTTGATCCATGATTTCGACCGGTTTCTCCACAAATTGAATAGCTTCATTTATTTGCAAGTCTTCCAGAGGGACTTGCAGTTCCTCATCGGCTAGACATTTTCGTAGATTGGATACGTGGAACACTGGATGTACGTTGTTTAGTTCCTGAGGCAAGTCGAGTTTGTACGCCACCTTGCCAATCCTTTCAAGTATCACGAAAGGACCCACATAGCGAGGAGCAAGCTTTCCCTTCTTCCCAAAACGAATTACTCCCTTCCAGGGAGATACCTTGAGGAGAACTCGGTCACCAACAGCAAATTCCAGAGGCTTTCACCTATTATCAGCATAGCTCTTTTGTCTGCTCCTAGCCTTGATCAAGTTATCACGGATCTGAAGAATCTTATCCGTTGTCTCTTGAACAATCTCAGGGCCGGTGAACTGTTTTTCCCCAACCTCATGCCAGCTGAGGGGAGATCGGCACTTTCGCCCGTACAGAGCTTCGAAAGGAGCCATTTGAATACTGGAATGATAGCTATTGTTGTACGAGAATTCTATCAGTGGTAAATGTACATCCCAGTTACCACCAAAGTCGATGACACAAGAACGGAGCATATCCTCTAGGGTTTGAATAGTACGCTCGGTATGTCCATCCGTTTGAGGATGGAAGGCCGTGCTAAGATTCAAGTGCGAACCCATAGCGGACTGAAATTTTTGCCAAAGACGTGAAGTAAAACGACCATCACGGTCAGAGATTATGTCTAGAGGTACACCATGACGGCTTACAATCTCATCGGTATAGATTCGAGCAAGTCTCTTCACTCTGTAATCCTCACGAATAGGAAGAAAGTGTGCGGATTTGGTCAATCGATCAATAATTACCCAGATACTATCGTGACCTTTAGAGGTACGGGGTAGTTTGGTAATAAAGTCCATAGCAATGCTATCCCATTTCCAGACAGGTATCTTAGGTTGTTCCAAGAGTCCAGAGGGACGCTGGTGTTCAGCTTTTACCTTCGAGCAGGTAAGACACTTAGACACATATATAGCAATGTCCTTCTTCATACCAGGCCACCAATAAGTCGTACGTAGATCCTGGTACATCTTATCAGCACCTGGATTTATAGAGTAACATGATTTGTGAGCCTCGGTCATAATGAGCTCACGGAGGTTATTGTGATCTGGCACCCAGACGCGATTCAGATAATACTGCAGACCATCAGATTTAGTTTCGAGCTGATTCACATTAGCCCCATGAACTTCAACAGATAGACTTCTCTCATTAGCGGACGAATACTAAGCTTCGCGAATACAAGCATGCAAATCACTAGATGCCCGGATAGCTTTGACATGAGTTTTACGACTAAGAGCGTCGGCCACTACGTTCGCCTTACCAGGATGGTAGCAAATTTCACAGTCGTAGTCGTTAAGCAATTCCACCCAACGCCTCTGTCGCATGTTCAGTTCTTTCTGGTCAAAGATATGTTGAAGGCTCCTATGGTCGGTGAAGACCACACACTTAGTACCATACAGATAGTGTCACCAGATCTTTAACGCAAAAACAACTACACCAAGCTCCAGATCATGAGTAGTATAGTTTTTCTCATGCACCTTGAGTTGACGAGAGGCATAAGCGATAACCTTGTCCCGCTGCATGAGCACACAACCCAAGCCACGGTTCGAGGCATCACAGTATACCACAAAATCGTCATTTCCATCAGGTAGGGTTAAAACAGGAGCATTACACAAAAGGTTCTTAAGAGTCTGAAAGGACTTTTCTTGTTCGGGACCCCAAATAAAGGGTTTTTCCTTCTGGGTTAGATAGTAAGAGGAACAACAATTTTAGAGAAATCCGCGATGAACCGGTGGTAATAACCCGCCAATCCTAGAAAGGAACAAATCTCCGTCACGGATTTAGGCGTACACCAATTTTTCACGGCCTCAATTTTCGAAGGGTCAACATGAATACCCTGACTACTGACAATATGACCTAGAAACTGCACTTCATCAATCCAAAATTCACATTTAGAAAAACTTAGCATATAGACGTTCACCACGCAAAAGTTCAAGCATAAGACGTAGATGGCGAGCATGATCAGCTTTAGACTTAGAATAAATAAGAATATCATCAATGAAGACTATAACAAAATGATCCAGATAGGGTTTTATTACCCGATTCATAAGGTCCATGAACACGGCGGGTGCGTTAGTCAAACCAAAAGGCATGACCACGAACTCGTAGTGCCCATATCGAGTACGAAACGCAGTTTTTGGAATATCATCTTCGAGAACGCGTAGTTGATGATATCTAGAACGCAGGTCAATCTTAGAGAAACAGGACGCGCCTTGTAGTTGGTCAAACAAATCATCAATACGGGGCAAAGGGTAGCGATTCTTCACGGTAAGCTTATTAAGTTCACTGTAGTCGATACACATACGGAACAAACCATCCTTCTTCTTGACAAATAACACGGGAGCACCCCACGGGGAGGTACTTGGACGAATAAAACCTTTATCGAGCAATTCCTGTAGCTGGCTGGATAATTCTTGCATCTCGGAAGGTGCAAGACGGTAAGGAGCCCTGGCGACAGGAGTCGCACCAGGTACGAGATCAATACGAAAATCGACGGATCTGGGAGGAGGAAGACCAGGTAGATCCTCAGGAAAGACATCAGGATAATCACACACAACTAGAACATCGTTTATGTTCTTCCCCTTGCTCTTTTGTTCCACCACTTGGTCCAAGAAAGCAGGGTTCCGTTTACGTAAACTCCTGTTCGCTTGTGTGCATGACATTAGCCTTAGTCCTTTCGAAGGTCGGTACCCATGGACAAGTAAAAGATCACCAGATGGAAGAGGGAGACGAACAAGCTTCTCATGACACACGATCTCGGCATGGTTCTTACGCAACCAATCCATACCGATAATGACATCAAAAATTCCCAAACGCATTGGGATAAGATCAATAGCGAATACGTGATCGTTAAGTATCAGGGAACAATCACGCACGATAGAGTTTACAAGAATTGACTTACCATTGGCGACCTCAACAGAGAACGACTCAGGTAACTTAGAGCATGTACAATTTATCAAAGACTCGAATTCCACGGACACAAAACTCTTGTCGGCACCAGTATCAAATAGAATCGAAGCATAGAGATTATTAACGAGAAACATACCATTCACCACGTCATTGTTGTTGTGAGCCTGGTTAGCATTGAGATTGAATGCTCGTCCACGAGCGGCTGCTTGTTGCTCTTGATTCAGCTGGGGGCAACGATTGCGGAGATGAGTAGTATCCCCACACTGGAAGCATGCACGAACGGCATTGGCTGGTCCTGGGTTCTGCGGAGGAGCTGGAAGTGCTGCTTGGGCGGCTTGAACTGGGACTTGCTGAACTGGAGCGGGATTAGCTTGACGGCAATACGGGGTCGTGTGACCATAGCGGTTGCAGTTGGTGCACAAACGACATGCAGAGTTTGCCGGATGATGATAGTTGCAAGTGGTACACTTTGGGTGAGTTCCAGTGTATTGCTTCTTTGCTTCAGGGGCAGCAGGGTTAGCAGCAGCAGGAGTGGGAGCAGGTTTAACAACAAAGTTAGCAGCAGGGACGATAGCATTGCATCCTGAACCCTGAGACTTCCTTTTCTTGTTCTTGCTGCCACTAGGCTGCTAGATCACTTGGTTTACAGACTTGGAAGGAGCAGGGGTAGCAAACTGCTTATCACGCACACGATTGTTGTTCAAACTTGCTGCCAAACGATAGACTTCTTCAATAGTTTCCAACTGAGCTGCCTCAATCGAATCACGCATTGCAGACGGTAGGCCGTTGATGTACTTGGTTATCATCTGCTTAGGAGTCAAAACCAAGTGGGGTACGATGAGACTTAGCAGCTTGAAACGAGTAGTATACGCTAAGTTGTCATCACCAAGTTGCTTCAGATGCCAGAATTCTTCTTCCAGTTTCAATTGTTCATGAGGAGGGCAGAATTCAAGCATCATCATTTCCCGCACCTCAACCCATGGAAGAGCATAGGCTTCCTCATTAGATCAAATGTTTCTCTCGTTCGACCACCACTCCAACGCTCTGCCCTGAAACATTCCAGTTGCACTCCTAGTTTTCAGATGATCTGGGCACTCACTGTTAATGAAGGTAACTTCAATGTTGTCGAACCACTCGAGCATAGCAGTCACCCCATCACTGCCCGTGAAAGACTTAGGGTTGCAAGATATGAAATGTTTGTAGTTGAACTTTGTAGGCTTCTGCTTCTCGGCCTTGGGGTCCACAGAGGATGGAGGAGTGTTTGATCCTTGGAGCTCAGAGACGATGTTTGGCATGACTCGAGCAATCTGGTCGGCCATGAATGACATCATCTTTTTCTGAGACTTCTACCTGGATTTCCTGAGAGTGTCAGATAGCTTTCGAGAAGACATCCTAAAGATCCAACAAGAGGATCATATGAGTCTAGGTTACGAAGTCCCATGATAAAGAATCACTCACGATTGATTAAAGGATTAAGATTCGAGGTAGACTAACACCACAAAAGGCATGACGCACGTTGTACGAAGTTTGGTCAACATGTCAGAAACGCTTATATATAGGAAGTTCCTGCGGCGTATCCAACACGCTTCGGGCACATCGCCTCTCCTTGTACTCGGTGTCATACTACGTGTCGCAACACTCAATCACAACCATCATGATCACATAGATTAATCGATTACCGTAGATTACTCATAGATTACTCAATTACATCACATAGAATACTCAAAATAGATTAGCATAGATTACTCAAATAGATTAGCATAGATCTTTTCATAGACTAACATAGGTCATATTGGTGGATTACCATAGTTTACTCAAGTAGGTAGTTTAACTGTAAGGACCTTCAAAAATGTCCCTAACCGAGCCGTAAATGAAAACCTGGAACCCTGAAACCCTACTATGCATGAAAAAACAAGAAAACCAGAAAAATGAGTTTCAGGCGGGCCGCGTAAGGGAAAGCATAGCCTCACGCGGGCCGCGTCAATATGGAGTTGACCGGATAAGCGTCCAGATCCATGTGGCATCCACCTGGCAACCCTACTCGTGACCCAGCAAACCTACACGTAGACTAGGTGGCCACGCGGGCCGCGTAAGGTTTCATAAGCACCGAAGTCTCAAGGTTTCATAGATTCCGCCAGTGACAAGGCTCCAATCTCTCGTTTAACCAAGAATCAAGCTTCACGAGTCTAAGGAGTCAAGCACTAATTTGAGTCTCAAGGATCAAGAATCATCGTTTCCCAATCATCTAGAATCAAGAGTCCAAGTATTAAGTATCAAGTATCAACAATAAGAATCGAGCTTTCATAATAATATAAAGAATCAAGTATCTAGCTTAATCATAAAGGTTCAAGTATCAAGGGTCAAGCATCGAGAGTCTAGTATCTGTATCATGTCTCATAGTTTATGTTTCAAGAATCAAGCAACTTAATAACAAGATTCATGTTAAAGTTTCAAAGTATCAACATCACAAAACCATAGGGACTAATACTAATAAGTTATAGGAGTTCAGGGACTGATCTTGCCAAGTGTCTAAAGTCTAGGGACGCTGGACGTTACAGTCTCCCCTCCTTTAGGAGATTTCGTCCCCGAAATCTTAGAAGAAGACTGTTCAAAGAGATGCGGGTACTTGGCCTTCATATCACTCTTCAACTCCCAAGTGAATTCGGCACCACGCTTTCCTTCCCATCGAACCTTAACAATTGGAATTTTGCTGCGCCTCAGACGCTTAACAGCTTGATCCATGATTTCGACCGGTTTCTCCACAAATTGAATAGCTTCATTTATTTGCAAGTCTTCCAGAGGGACTTGCAGTTCCTCATCGGCTAGACATTTTCGTAGATTGGATACGTGGAACACTGGATGTACGTTGTTTAGTTCCTGAGGCAAGTCGAGTTTGTACGCCACCCTGCCAATTCTTTCAAGTATCACGAAAGGACCCACATAGCGAGGAGCAAGCTTTCCCTTCTTCCCAAAACGAACTACTCCCTTCCAGGGAGATACCTTGAGGAGAACTCAATAAAGCCTGCCCCAAGGATTGTTATGCGCTTCCAGAGATCGACGAAAAAGTCGATAACCTTGCCCCGTTCCGATGGAAGTGTTTCCTCGATTGTTACAAAGGCTATCACCAAGTACAGATGGCAATCGAGGACGAAGATAAAACGGCATTCCGCACACCTACCGGGAATTACTATTATACAAAAATGACGTTCAGGTTGCGCAATGCGGGCGCAACCTACCAAAAATTGATGAACGACACTTTTGGAGATCAAATCAGTAAAAGTGTCGAGATCTACATGGACGACCTAGTCGTCATGAGCATGGAGGAGGATACCATGCTCAATGATATCGAAAGAACATTCCAAACTCTGCGAAGCATCAATATGAAGCTTAATCCAGGGAAATGCTCGTTTGGAATGGAGGAAGGCAAGTTCCTTGGATTCATTGTCACCAAAGATGGATCAGGGTAAACCCGGAAAAAGTTCAGGCGATCGATCGCATGCCATCGCCTTCCACGATGAAAGAAATGCAACGACTAGCTGGCAGGCTAGCCGTACTGAATAGATTCTTGGCCAATCATGCAGCTAAATCTTATCCTTTCATCAAGACACTGCGGAACTGCTTAAAGAAGGAACAATTCCAATGGACCGTAGAGGCTGAAAATGCTTTCCGGGAGATGAAAGAGTGTTTGATCCAACTCCTTACTCTAACCGCACCACGCAAGAAAGAACCACTTATTTTGTACTTATTTGCCGCAGACAACGCGGTAGGCGCGGTACTCATAGTGTAGCGAGAGGGAGTTCAAACACCAATCTACTATATCAGTAAAATGCTAAACGACCCAAAGACAAGATACTCCATCATGGAAAAATTGGTACTCGTACTAGTGTACGCATCAAGACGTTTACGACGTTACTTTGCAAATCACGTCATCACCGTATTGACCAATTACAGGATCGGCCCGATCCTCTCTAAGCCCGACATCTCTGGGAGATTAGCAAAATGGGCCATTGAACTGGGCGCACACACATTGACCTATAAGCCACGCCCCGCGATCAAAGGCCAGGTTCTAGCTGATTTTGTTGCCGAAGTACCGTAAAATCGCATCCAAGAATGCGAAGAAGAACAAAACCCTACACCACCACCATCCTCCTCAGATACATGGGCACTATTTACCGATGGTGCATCCAATGAGGATGGTGCGGGTGCAGGTCTGCGACTCGTCAGCCCCGATGGCCAAGAGCTCACCTACGCAATCCGCCTCGATTTCAAAAGCACAAATAATGAGGCAGAATACGAAGCTCTACTAGCAGGGTTGCGTCTGACAATCAAACTCGGCGTCCAACACTTGGAGGCACACGTCAACTCACTATTAGTTGCAGGACAGGTGCGCGGCGACCATGCCGCAAAAGGCGACATCATGATCCTCTATCTCGAACAAGCCTTGGAACTGAAATCAAAGTTCACTTCCTTCAATATCCGCCATATCAACAGAAGTGAAAACTAACCTGCGGATGCAGTTTCAAAACTCGCATCCACTAGCTTCCAACACCTGGCAAAGGAGATACGCATCGAGGTTCTGCAAAATCCCTCAATACCCCTCCGCCAGGTCAACGTCATCCAGTACGGAACAACATCCTGGATGACACCAATCATTGCATACTTGCAATCAGGTATTACTCCCGAAAGTAAAGCAGAGGCACGCAAGTTACAACACAAAGCGTGACATTATCAGATGGGAGACGGTATTTTATACCGTAAGTCAAACCTGGGGCCACTCCTACGATGCGTCGACCCCCAAGATGCCACATACCTAATCAGAGAGATACACGATGGAATATGTGGCATACACGCAGGCCCACGCATGGTGGTGGCCAAAATCATGAATGCTGGGTACTACTGGCCCGGTATGCACTTGGACGCGGTCAAAGTCTTGCGCAAGTGTTTTAATTTCCAGCGGCATGCTCCCAAAACCTTGCGCCCCAAGAACAACCTGATCCCGGTCACCACCACATGGCCATTTCAAAAATGGGCAATCGATGTGGTGGGAACATTTCCAGACGCACCAGGTGTGGTGAAGTTTACCAGCAAAAGCGAAATATCAATGTCTATCAGGCTGGATACGCACGTACGGGTATTACAAAAGCTTTACAATCCCTACCCCCTTACGGGATCCTAATGGAAATTGACTAATACTCAACCGCGCTTTATAGCCAACAGAGTCATTCATATACTTGCGTATCATCTAGATACGCAAATGACAGATTTAGAGATAATGTTACGACTGGCCTTAAACATTGGCCTTCCCTAACATTAACTCACCAATCTTCAAACGCAAGAACCAAAACACTTGTGCAAATTGAATAAAAAGGGTAACCTTATATTCCAAAACAAAAAATTTCTACACCAACGCGGTGCATAAGGAATTTACATAGTTTTTCTACTATTTACAATGAAGAGGAAATCAAAAAGAAGGGCACGCAGGCCAGCCTAATCTTCCTTTGTACCGCTGGTACCCGCACCACCCTTGCCACTTCCAGCAGTTTCTTCCTCTTCTTCCTCTTCTGGATCACCGTACAACAACCGCAAATGGTCCACGTAATCTTCCGCTTCCAAGCATTTATCAATGTCATCAATAGCGGAAATGGACAGGTTATTGTACGTCTCGATGGCTGCAGCAAGCCGTGTCACACCCCGACCACGTAAAACAACACATCGTGGCGAAAACGTCGGGGAGTGTTGTGACAGAATCATTGTTTCATAACACATGGAAATTTGAAAATTTTGTTTTATTGATTAAAAGAGTTACAGTGTCTTAACAACAAGGAAGCATAACATAATTAACTAGTCTTGCATCTTTTATTGTCACTAAGGCCCGAGTCTGCCTAAGTGTATCTTGATCAATCCTATGCATCATTTCCTGAAACACGTGTGAAAATAGGTACGTCAGCATAAAAATGCCTGTGAGATACATAGGTTTTGTAAAAATAGGATTCATGACTTGTTAGTTTAAAGAAAACGTTTAACAAAAGTAGTCATGAACCTTGAAAAAAATGTTTTTTTATAAATCATATAAAAATCGATAAGGAAACAGATGATATAAAAGAATATGTATGGTTATGTAAATAAACAAGTAAAAATGAATTTGTATAAAATGTGTTATTTGTAAAACAATGTTTTGTAAAGATATGTTAATTGTGTAAAATGTAATATGTCAAAATTGAAATGGTTTAAATAACGCTACGATATGTAATATCATAAAAGCACTTATATATAGGAAGTACCAGCGGCGTATCCACCATGCTTTTATCATATTACACACGTCTCGTTACTTAAATCACTCACCCAAACAAACCACCAATGTAAAAATGTTCATGTATAACTAAATGTAATGTTTTAAACAAATGTTGAAATGTTATAGTGTAAACAAATGTAATGTAGAGTGAAAAAAAAAAGCCTTTATTGAGTAAAAGCATTTACTTGACCCTATAAGAAAGAAATGTATAAAACAATGCAATTGATAAATTATAATCAAAATTTATGTTTTGTAAAATAATGCATGCTTTACTGATACAAACATCTATGCGGTATTGTGAAAATGCATACATTCAAGCCTTGAGACTGTGGCGATAAACCCTTAAACGAATTAAAGGTTTATCTAAGTTATGTTTATCGAATTCGGTCATTCCTTCCATCCAAACATACCTAGGATGTCAGGAACGGGAGTTGTCAATTCCTATGGTACCACTACCTACTAACGAACGGCGTAGCTAATGTTAATGAATGTATTTTTGAGCCATTTAAACAAACCAAATGTCATACCAAAATGTAAGCATGTTTTATGAAAATAATGTACTAAGTATGCAACAAATGTAACATGGTTTAACAAATCCTACATTCTAAAACGAAACCTATCCTAAGTGCTTACGACCCATTACGACTCGTTAGGATAGCTTACGCCACTTTAACGCGTCGTTCGCGTAAAACGCGTTTGGACCGCCTAACTAGTCCTATGACAAGTATTATATGCCTTAACATGTCTAATAATGTTACCTAATCAGTTTAGATGTCAAAATTTATGTTACATATGCTTAAAATGAATTTATGCGCAAAAAGGGCGTTTTGGTCATTTTCCTAAGGCATATAAACTACCTATCATACAGCTACTTAAATGAAGTGACCATAAGGTATAACCTCGGAAGCTTATTCCCTATGCAACTATGGTCACCTAATGTGTTTGGTCGGATCCTAATGATCGACCAAACGGGTTGGGTTCGAAAGTATAAGCGGTTGTTTAGACCGCTTACCTTACGACCCTACATAAGCACTAAACCTAAAGTGACGAGCTAAACATGTTAAAACATGCTTAACGAGGTTTGAAAACAGGTTTGGTATCAAAACAAACGGTTTTGATACCTAAAAGTAGTATGGTTACAAAATACGCAAGAATACGCATTTTGGCCGAAACTAAAACTCGCCACTATGCCTAGATAACGTGGTAATCAGTAGGTATAGTCACAAGAGACTAAAACCATCGTGATTACGCTCACGTTATGAAGTTCAAACGAACCTCATGTTGACCATGAACTGGTCCATGCAGAAAGTCAAACATAGTTTGACTTTCACGCTAGAAACGCGTAAAAGAACGAAAGAGGACTTACGACGGGTCCAAGAATGGAAGCTTTGATCCGAATATTCTCAGGTATGAAGTGATAACACATCAACTTAGAGAACACATTCAGATCAAAGGTGTGAGTTTGAGAGTGAAGTGGGTGGGGGTATTTATAGATTTCATAGAACCGTTAAGATCGTTTCTTGAAACCCGAGCTTTGATATAGGTCGTACACTTGCACCCATTGTTTTCTAAAACCATGGGAGCCCCTAATATGAGTCCATAGTATCATAAAAACCATTAAATACCAGCCCATGATTTTGCAAAACCATGGGTTAAAACCATCAACACTTCAAAATTGGACTAGATTCATTGAATCTGGTCAGAAATTTCTAAAATGGTCCATGCACTTGTAAAACTTGATTTTTTTGCACTTTTATGCCCCGTTAACCCCATTTCAAGACTCCAAAATAAAGTTAAAGTATAGGGAACTTAAAATATGCTCAAAAATATCTCGGATGTCGGTTCATTTGGTCGTACGGTTGCGTTGTTCGGTTAATTACGACGGAAATCGTAATGAACGCAAAAACGATCCAAATTACGCGACGAATTGAATTTTATCATTCCAATCACTAAAATAAAATATTTTAATGATTACATAAATTTTTGGATGTCCGGATATATTCAGGACATAAGATATGCGCGAAAATGCAAACGTATGCACTTTTTGACGCTTTTAGTCCCTGAATGACCAAAAAGTTTATTTTAGCATACCGAACCCCTCAAAGCATATTTATAATCTATGTAAAGCATATTTAGGGTAAGTTTAACTTATTATCAAGTTCCATAATGTCCGTTACAGAACGAATCGGCATACTTTCGCAGTTCGTCGAATTTAGTCCCTGTAAGCGAATAAACTTGATTTCGACACACCAAACCTTCCAAAACTTATTTCTAAGTTATGTAAAGGTTATTTAAGGTATGTTAAGCCCATGTAACTATTCCGGAGTGTTTTTCATGTTAATCTGATTACGTTTTCGCAATAGTGCGCGTATAACTTTCTAGAAAGCGATTTAGGGCTCGAAATCGAACAAGATTTTATATGTGCAAATGATACACATATTTATACAAATCCCAAGTATGAAATACAATATTTCATTGATTTGGTATTTGTTTGATGGCCGTGGAGGCACAGGTGTCACAGTCTCCCCTACTTCAGGAAATTTCGTCCCGAAATTTATTTAGAGGAAACTTGTGAGATCTTGAAACATGAAGTTGAAGAGATAAAACGACACTGGTTAAGGTTCTGAACTTCTAGTAACTTTAATAACATTATGCTTGCAATGTAAGAGGGACACTTATATACAAGTATATAAAGTGTTATTGGTGCGTCCACCGTACCTTTATTACATTGTTCGCGTTTCGTTATTGCTGCCACCACAGGTTCTTACACATGATAAATCTTACTGGGGTTCCTGTGCACTGAATTTCATAATTATGTATGCATCCATAATTACATAATTCCTTGCATAGTTCACACAGTGTATTTTATAATGTGTAGGGGAAAACCAAATGAACAAACTTGTGATGAGTGTGACTAGACCATCCTAGGGTCCTTTTAATTGAATCAATAAATGATCTCTTTAACTAGACCACCAAGGAGTCTTTCCAGCTTATATCATCACATGTCATTCTTAACCAGATTCCGAATCAATCTTTTTTGCTAGTCCACTCAAAGGGTCTCTTTTTGAATCATGGAATGGTACTATATAATCCAAGGGTCTTAACTATCACGTAGAAGCCCAATTAAGGATTTAAGGTAGTACCTTTTGAATATCCTACTACGAATCCCACATATGAAGATATGAAGGATTCTACGAGGATTTGGATAACGAATATCCAGAGTATACAAAAACACAAAATGCATAAAAGAAAACACAAAATGCATAAACACATAATCACATAATTGTTTAACTTGATTTTAAATTTGTTATCATTTTGTTAATTTGTTTATTAATTGTGCACATGTATTTAAAGCACACCAGGTATCCAATCTGTGGATTTCAATTGGCACTTTAAACATTTTAAGAATATAACTATAAAGATAGGAAGATCTAAAAAAAAGAAAATTTGATTTCGATTATAAGGAATCGAAACGTTTGAATTAAGGCATGCAAGGAATCCAATGAAGGACTCTGATTTGAATGATAATCATCCACAAGGATCTAATTGTGAAGGTAAGAAGATCCCATATGGATTTTGGAATTTGAAAAGCGGGATGCGTTTCAAAACCTTGCACTAGACGTGCTTAAGTCGATACACGTGGTAAAATGCTCATGAAGTTGAGGCGCTAGATATGCCAAGGCGACATATGAAGCAGAATTTGAAGGTTAAGTCAATGCATGAGAAAATGTTTTTGAAAACTATGCATGGGGTTCTTTTTGAAATACGTTTAATGTTTTTGAAACCTTATATATAATACTTTTGAAATCATAAAGTAGGTGTATTAAGTAAGTATATTTATAAAATGTTTTAAAATCATGCAAGATGAGAATTTGAAATTATGTATAAGGTTTTTGAAAATATGAATAATGCGTTTTGAAATCATGCACTTGATATATTAAGAAAATATATTGTGTTAATATTGTTTTCAGACTATATGAAACATTTTGAAATCATGAAGGTTGTTTTTGAAACATAGACAATGCTTTTGAAATCATGCATTTGATATATTACATAAAATTTGTTTTCAAACTATATGAAATATTTTGAAATCATGAAGGTTGTTTTGAAAACTTATGCTATGCATGTTGTTATGAAAATCAGAATGTAGTGGGTATGAGATTGAAAAACTACCCTTAGTTATCTAACCAAGGATTTAAAGGCACAGATGTGCAAAAAGCAGGATTACTCATAATGTCACTTTATTTCCTGTACCTCGTCTCTTAGAATGAAACGAGTACTTAAAATTTTCGAGGAATTTATGAGCAAACACGAGAATGGGAGAATCACAAGAGTAGTTTGTTTAAAGAACATGGTTCTTTGATGTAGGTATCATAGGGAAATGCCATACACATATGTAACTACACCTGTACATCAGAATTGTGAACAACAATTTATTTATAAACAAAGCAAATTGTTTCATGATTCAACAAAAGATACAAAAGCAGAAGATTCAAATTATTTAAAGCAGCAGCTTCTCCTAATCAGCCAAATGCTCATCCGTGGGTTGGATTTGCATTGACAATCTTTGGGCATTTGTTCCTGAAATGGCTCGTCTCGCCACAGTTATAGCACGATCCAGGTGGAAAGCGAACTTGAGCAGGGTTGGCTTGGAGTTGAGTAGCAGCAAGATTTGCAACAGCTTTGTTTTGGATAGCAAAGCGGCACACGTCAACCAAATGTCCCCATCGTCCACAGTGGGTACATTTGAAACATGGTGTTTGATCTGGATGATGACGGTTGCATCGATTGCACAAGGAAGTAGTCCCCAAGTATGGCTTCTTAGCTGGTGGTGCTGCCACCTGGCTAGGTCCTGCCTGATTTGGTGCAACGACTGGAGGATTCTTTGAGGCTTTACGCTTCCTTGACCTTTTCGAAGGCTTGGATTCTGCTTCTTTCGATGCTTCTTGGGTAGCTTCATTATTGAGACGAGACATGGCGACACCTAAATCCACAGACTTCAGGATTACTTCGCCTATTCGCTGGGCAAATTTGGCAGTTTGCTCGGACATTTTAGTGTCGCTGCGATGAAGAGACATTCTAGAAGAAATGAAAGACATAGGAGGAAACAAGTGAAATGCCATTGGAAAAATCAAAACGGAATGACAACACATAAAAATTGTGATCATTTGTTTGTTACCTAAGGCAAACAAATGAGACGGTGACTAAACAAAGTAATCGGGTCATTTTAATGTATCACGAAGACATTCTTTAGCCTATAAGTGGACACTCACCCCAAGAGTTCCCAGGTAAGAGTGACTGGTCCGATTATGTGGATTTGTACGAACACTCTAGCCTTAGACAGAAAACTCAGAGTACAGGCATCAACTTTTCCAGATTGCACGTGTTCACACTATAAGACCCAAACTTTGACGAGATTTTGAAAATTCGGATGGCGCTAAGCCAAAAACAAATCATCCAAAAGGGTGGGTGATTATTTTCAAAATCATTTTGAAAACTTAGAGGGTTCAAAACCTAGTAATCAATCATCCTAGAACAGATGATTGGTTTTCGAAGTGGATTCAAAATTTATGTCCTGGTTGTGGTTTTCACCTAAGGATAAGTGACGGTATTGTTTTAAGATCTAAACACAAGGATCTTGTGTTAGGGTCCTAGGAAGGTTATAGACTAGGTCAAAGCATTACTAATAACCTAATTCCCTATAACCATGAGCTCTGATACCAACTCTTTTGTCACACCCCGACCACGTAAAACAACAAATCATGGCGAAAACGTCGGGGAGTGTTGTAACAGAATCATTGTTTCATAACACATGGAAATTCGAAATTTTGTTTTATTGATTAAAAGAGTTACAATGTCTTAACAACAAGGAGGCATAACATAATTGACTAGTCTTGCATCTTTTATTGTCACTAAGGCCCGAGTCTGCCTAAGTGTATCTTGATCAATCCTATGCATCATTTCCTGAAACACATGTGAAAATAGGTACGTCAGCATAAAAATGCCTGTGAGATACATAGGTTTTATAAAAATAGGATTCATGACTTGTAAGTTTAAAGAAAATGTTTAACAAAAGTAGTCATGAACCTTGAAAAAATGTTTTTGTTTTATAAATCATATAAAAATCGATAAGGAAACAGATGATATAAAAGAATATGTATGGTTATGTAAATAACCAAGTAAAAATGAATTTGTATAAAATGTGTTATTTGTAAAACAATGTTTTGTAAAGATATGTTAATTGTGTAGAATGTAATATGTCAAAATTGAAATGGTTTAAATAACGCTACGATATGTAATATCATAAAAGCACTTATATATAGGAAGTACCAGCGGCGTATCCACCATGCTTTTATCATATTACACACGTCTCGTTACTTAAATCACTTACCTAAACAAACCACCAATGTAAAAATGTTCATGTATAACTAAATGTAATGTTTTAAACAAATGTTGAAATGTTATAGTGTAAACAAATGTAATGTAGAGTGAATAAAAAGCCTTTATTGATTAAAAGCATTTACTCGACCCTATAAGAAAGAAATGTACAAAACAATGCAATTGATAAATTATAATTAAAATTTATGTTTTGTAAAATAATGCATGCTTTATTGATACAAACATCTATGCGGTGTTGTGAAAATGCATACATTCAAGCCTTGAGACTGTGGCGATAAACCCTTAAACGAATTAAAGGTTTATCTAAGTTATGTTTATCGAATTCGGTCATTCCTTCCATCCAAACATACCTAGGATGTCAGGAACGGGAGTTGTCAATTCCTATGGTACCACTACCCACTAACGAACGGCGTAGCTAATGTTAATGAATGTATTTTTGAGCCATTTAAACAAACCAAATGTCATACCAAAATGTAAGCATGTTTTATGAAAATAATGTACTAAGTATGCAACAAATGGACATACATAGCATGAAATGAAATGTAAAATAATGTACTAAGTATGCACTAAATGGACATACATAGTATAAAATGAAATGTAAACAATGTACTAAGTATGCACGAAATGGACATACATAGCATAAAATGAAATGTAAAACAATGTACTAAGTATACACTAAATGGACATACATAGCATAAAATGAAATGTAAAACAATGTACTAAGTATGCACTAAATGGACATACATAGCATAAAATGTTATGTAAAACAATGTACTAAGTATGCACTAAATGGACACACATAGCAAAAACATGATGAAATCATGTACTAATAGTGTACTAATGAACATAGCAAGTATATGATATGAAAAACATGAAAACACGAAAGTAACAAGTAGGCACTGTAAACGAACCGAACGAACACGAACAAGGCCTTGTTCGTGTTCGTTCGTTAAGGAAATAAATGTGTTCACGAACGGTTCATGAACACTTACCGAACGAGATTTTATGTTCGTGTTCGTTCATTAAGGAAAAGAGCGTGTTCGCGAACGGTTCACGAACACAAACGAACACAAATAAATTTGGCGAACGCGACGAAGGATAAAGATAGATGGCCCTGAGAGTAGCACTCGAACTTGAATCCCTTATTGTGGAACGGAGGTCGGTCGTATTCGTGGGTGTAAATAATGAGAAATGAAAAGGAAATGATGCCTAAACAAGGTGAAAGTTGGTTTCCTAGTTTAATTGTTAGGGAAATAAAATAAATAAAAGTTTAATAATATAAAAGTACAAATAAAATATAAGAAAGTACAAAGATCTTCAATTAAAACACAAACATAAGAATATAAATGAACGCAAATCAACGAATGTTCACGAACACGTTCACGAACACCTTACCGAACGTTCATGAACACAATTGAACGAACGAGGCCTCTGTTCATGTTTGTTCATTTAACTAATCGAACGAAATTTCTTGTTCATGTTCGTTCGTTTATTAAACGAACGAACATAAACGAACTTCCCACCGAACGGTTCACGAACTGTTCGCTGAACGTTCGGTTCGTTTACAGCCCTAGGCACATGTGTTTCACCCCAAAATGTTTTGAAAACAGTAAAAGAGGGGTCTATGTACTCACTTGAGATTGCTTAATAGTCTTTAGATAACCACCAAGCAATGCTAGAAAGATCACGGAATCAAACGGCACCTAATATAGGTAACTACGTAAATAAACGGACCTAAATCGGAAGATAGGATAAAATGAGGTTTCGTAAACCAAATAAGTATAGGAACTCATGTAACATGGTTTAACAAAGCCTACATTCTAAAACGAAACCTATCCTAAGTGCTTACGACCCATTATGACTCGTTAGGATAGCTTACGCCACTTTAACGCGTCGTTCGCGTAAAACGCGTTTGGACCGCCTAACTAGTCCTATGACAAGTATTATATGCCTTAACATGTCTAATAATGTTACCTAATCAGTTTAGATGTTAAAATTTATGTTACATATGCTTAAAATGAATTTATGCGCAAAAAGGGCGTTTTGGTCATTTTCCTAAGGCATATAAACTACCTATCATACAGCTACTTAAACGAAGTGACCATAAGGTATAACCTCAGAAGGTTATTCCCTATGCAACTATGGTCACCTAATGTGTTTGGTCGGATCCTAATGATCGACCAAACGGGCCGGGTTCGAAAGTATAAGCGGTTGTTTAGACCGCTTACCTTACGACCCTACATAAGCACTAAACCTAAAGTGACGAGCTAAACATGTTAAAACATGCTTAACGAGGTTTGAAAACAGGTTTGGTATCAAAACAAACGGTTTTGATACCTAAAAGTAGTTTGGTTACAAAATACGCAAGAATACGCATTTTGGCCGAAACTACGACTCGCCACTATGCCTAGATAACGTGGTAATCAGTAGGTATAGTCACAAGAGACTAAAACCATCGTGATTACGCTCACGTTATGAAGTTCAAACGAACTTCATGTTGACCATAAACTGGTCAATGCAGAAAGTCAAACATAGTTTGACTTTCACGCTAAAAACGCGTAAAAGAACGAAAGAGGACTTACAACGGGTCCAAGAATGGAAGCTTTGATCCGAATATTCTCAGGTATGAAGTGATAACACATCAACTTAGAGAACAATTTCAGATCAAAGGTGTGAGTTTGAGAGTGAAGTGGGTGGGGGTATTTATAGATTTCATAAACCGTTAAGATCGTTTCTTGAAACCTGAGCTTTGATCTAGGCCGTACACTTGCACCCATTGTTTTCTAAAACCATGGGAGCCCCTAATATGAGTCCATAGTATCATAAAAACCATTAAATACCAACCCATGGTTTTGCAAAACCATGGGTTAAAACAATCAACACTTCAAAATTGGACTAGGGAACTTAAAATATGCTCAAAAATAAAGTTAAAGTATAGGGAACTTAAAATATGCTCAAAAACATCTCGGATGTCGGTTCGTTTGGTCGTACGGTTGCGTTGTTCGGTTAATTACGACGGAAATCGTAATGAACGCAAAAACGATCCAAATTACGCGACGAATGGAATTTTATCATGCCAATCACTAAAATAAAATATTTTAATGATTACATAAATTTTTGGATGTCCGGATATATTCAGGACGTAAGATATGCGCGAAAATGCAAACTTATGCACTTTTTGACGCTTTTAGTCCCTGAATGACCAAAAAGTTTATTTTAGCATACCGAACCCCTCAAAGCCTATTTCTATGCTATGTAAAGGATAATTAGGGTATGTTTAACTTATGATCAAGTTCCGGAATGTCCGTTACAGTACGAATCGGCATACTTTCGCAGTTCGTCGAATTTAGTCCCTGTAAGCGAATAAACTTGATTTCGACACACCAAACCTTCCAAAACTTATTTCTAAGTTATATAAACGTTATTTAAGGTATGTTAAGCCCATGTCACTATTCCGGAGTGTTTGTATCGTTAATCTGATTACGTTTTCGCATCAGTGCGTGTATAACTTTCCAGAAAGCGATTTAGAGCTCGAAATCGAACAAGATTTTATATGTGCAAATGATACACATATTTATACAAATCCCAAGTATGAAATACAATATTTCATTAATTTGGTATTAGTTTGATGGTCGTGGAGGCACAGGTGTCACAAGCCATGCTTCAGTATCTACGCCTTGGAACCCAGATCGTTCATCAGTAAATTTGCTTTGATACAACGGGTTCATATGGCTAATACACCGAGCGTAACCGGCCTTGAAACCCGCCTCCCGCGCGCGCTCCCTAAGCTCATTTACAGCAGCTGTATTCTCAGGCGCGTAAAGAACGGTTCCAATAATCTGCAAACACAAAAGGAGAAAAGGTGAACAAAAGCAAAACCTAAAGGCAACAAAGGCATCAGTTACTTACATGCCCGATACCATGATCACGCATCCACTCACGGTCTGCCTTAAGCTGCTCAAAAGAAGAAATCAGGCTATCCCTAGCCTCAGCAGCCTCCCTTGCACGCGCTTCAGCCTCAGCTGCGCGGGCAGTGACCTCCTCAATAATGGTCACCCGGTTCTGCACTTCAGCCTTTCAACAACAAAGAAAACACAAATATACAAAGATAGTCAGTTATACTTGTGAAACAAGAATACAAATTCAAGAGTAAACGCAACTCATACCTTGAGATCCTCAACAACTTTGTTCAAACGGTTACGATCAACATTTGCCTCTTCAAGAGCCTTGGCAGCGCGCCCCTCCGCCTATTTGGCCTCACTAGCAACCGCCTCAGCTGCGGCCTTCTCCTTCATCAAAGCAGCATTCGCTGCTTTGAGATTAGTGACCTCCTGGCGAACACGGTAAAGTTTTTCATTTTCTCGAGCGCACGCTTCCCTCCAACTTTTGCGCTCGTCAGAAAGTAACTTAGCAAGGGTACGAACCTGTTTAAGGCCAGCTGTTGCAGCCCAAGCCTCGGTCTGCTTATGCCTCTCAAAAGCAGCCTTTTCTCTTTCAAGCTGCTCCGCACCTTCCCGAGCAACTTTAACCATCGCCTCGGCCTCAACCCGCAAGCGAGCAGTCTCCTCCTCCTTGCGACTCAGAATCTTGTAGTCTTCCATAATGGCATTCGCCATTATGGAACTTCCAACCAGCATGGAAGAAAGTTGATTCATCCGATTCTCACGAGGCAAACCACGGGCCCGAAGAACCTCAAAAGGAGTGCCCAAACCGCTCAGGATATCCCGGCAAGCGGAGGGATCATTAGAAATATCATCCCCTTGCATAACAGTCCAAGGGGGACGATGGTAGTCCACACTCCGGTTTTCCGTATAAGTACGGTAGTAAAACTCCAATTCAGACTCACCAGGCTGAATGGATGGTTCTTCAAAACCCGCATCCCCAGCGGCGGAACCAGAAGCCTTATCAGCAGCAGGAGACTTATGCTTTTCAACATCAGCAGGCTTCAAATTACCCCCCTCAACATCAGTATCATGCGGGGAGATCAGGTTGTTAGAAGAATCCAACGTATCAAAAATCTGATCCGCGGTTTTCTTCCCGATATCATTCGCTTGCACAGAGGGCTCGGTAACCACTTCGACAGAAGGGCTTCTTGTAAACTCCTTATTAACATCCGCAGCAGCGTCACGCGGGGGAGAAATAGGAGTGTCAAACAAGGAAAACCTTCCCTCTTGCGGTTCTACAACAAAGCAAACACAACTATAAGTCACAAACTTGTAATGACAAAAACTTGTGATTATCTAGTAGACTTACCAGTCACAACCGCAGGCGTATGCTGCGTAACAGCAGTTGTCCGAGTCGTTCTCAACCTCGGACGTTTCCGCTCACCAGCACCAGTGGCCTTATCCTCTACCTTCCGCTTCTTCTTCTCATCAGCGGGTTTTGAACCCCCAGCGGATCCACCTGCAGCCGCACCACCACCTGGAACACCCAAACCCTCAAGGGTGTCAAATACTACCACGTAATCGGTGTGTCTGCGGAAACTAGTACGAGAGATACCTGCCACCTGCGGCACCAACGGAGGAATAACAACAGGCTCATGCTTTTTCTTCTGGCGGAACCGCACACCTTTCTCCAACTGCCTCTTGGGGACACCCTTCGCTTCAATATCCCTCAGAGCACCAAGATCACCTGCGTTTAAAATCATCAAAAAAGAAAATCAGCTGGGGCATCTTCTTTACAAACCAAGTTGAGGGAAAATATTCATTATACCTTTGCCTTGCGGCAACTCAGCCGCCAGTGCATCCTCTGCAGGCACCCGGAAGTTGTTGCGAATGGTGAAGTTAAAACCTTCTTCATTCTCCGTACACGCAACCACCTCAACCTTGCCCTCAAAATCCGGAGCAAAAAATCCTCCAAAGGGCAGCATCCTCTGATAATGGACTTACAAATCAATAACGCAGATAAGGCAATAAGGAAACTGCAAAAGAAGAAAAGTACTTACCACCACTTTTCTCCCGCACAACGGGCCTTGACTTCCTCTTCGTCCTGCTCAGCATCATCCGCAGCACCCACAACTGCGAGTTGTTCAGTTTCTTAAACTCAATGGTCCGCAACCTTGGAAACCAGTCCACTGTATTAGCCCGGGGGACAACAATAGTCTCCGCTATGATCGTTTCGGTCACGTTCTGAAATGTCATTTTGGCAACAACCGCAGCGACCTTAACATAAAAGAACTTCGTCTTCCACTTTGTAATGCCCTTCGGAGGGGTCATCAACTTAGGGCTACCATAACGTTGCCCAAAAGAAAAAAAACCGGTATGCACCGTCAATTGATAGAAACGCCGGAAATCTGCCACGGTAGGTTCCAAATCAAGAGCACGAAAAGTGTACTCAAAATTTCGAACCCGAATCATCCCAAAGGGGCTAAGTTGAGAAATGTGGATTTTATACCACTCCAAAATCTCAGCAACAAAGACCGTCAACGGCAGTCGGAGATTGCCATCACCGAAGAAATCAGCCCACATGGTAATATAACCGGCCGGAGCATCGGCACCAGTATCACCCTCTTGTGGGTAAACAGCCCCATATTCTTGGGGCATTTGACAGTCGGTCATCAGATTATTGAACTGAGCCTTCGTCCACTTCAACACCGGTAAACCTCCACCGGGGGCACCACCACCTTCCTCCTCCTCAGTCACCACCGCCGACTGAGGGTTAGGGTTTTCACCCTCAGCAATATGGGGATTGGATGGTTCGGCCATCAGAATGTAGAAGGAAACGAAAGATGAAATCCAGAAATTTCAGAAAAACCTCACAAAAAAAGCAAAGGATTGATCGGAGAAGATGAAGAATTTCTAACTTCTCTCATCGGTAAATTTTTTGAAATGTCAAACGAGTAAGAGGAAACCACAAAGGGTTTCCCCTTTTATACTCATCGCAATAAATGCGGATCAGAAACCGAAACGTCGTGCGCTAAGGCAACGAACCATACGACGACACGTATACAGGCGACAGTTCTCCTGACGGTTACCACTGGCGAGTAGCTGTCCACGCACCTGACAAAAGAGACTTTTTGGTGATCCTGCTACAGTATAGAGAGTACCTCGGGCAGTGCAAACGTCCTGTCATTTCAACACATGCCAGCAAAATAACACTAACTTCTACCAACTCACACGTGCGTCCTGCCACGTTTGCAACGAAAAAGCGACAACGATATCCAAACTTAAGCGGCATGCGGTTTCCTGGTATACCACACCATAACCCATACCGCATGTCGTTTTTTACATACCCCTCAAAAAAGGCAAAAATATATATCTCTACATTATGTAAGGGGTATAACCAATACCCTCATATACCCACGAGCACACGTGGAGTATGGGGAAATGACACACACGAGCCCATACAGGTGTGTCAGATACTCAGAACCAGTGTTGTTCTTTGGACTGCGAAAACCGCTTCTCAGGATGCGATAAACCGCATTCCATGCAAGCTTCTTCAAGCTTCAAATCCCTCGTGTCCGGTTCACAACCACAGAGGGGACGCAAACAGCTTCTCCTTAGGAAAAAGGACAAGTATGCTGAGCAACCACACATCAGCAACCCTGACTCCTAATCCTTCAAGAGCCACATCCAAGCTTCAAGCTCTTTTAAAGCGAGTCCTTTGCTGCAAACCGCAAACACTCACGAGTAGCCGCGACGAAACTGAAGTACGCGGACGGTAGCTACGAAAGAGCCACGACTAAGCCGTCACACGGTTGAAGCAAAACTACTTCCAGGAAAACTACTTTCCACCTAAGCGTGAAGGAAAGTAGCTAAGGAACGAATGCGGACGAGTTTCACCCAGATTCCCAAGTATCTAAGGTGATCTCCTTGAGCAGCAAGCCAAGCAACAGTGGTAATAAGTCTGCTTATGACTTTGTTTGCCCACCTATGGACCGCATAGAATAAACAATGGTGGGCACTACCATGCCTATGACCATGTTTATTGCCCAAAGTACAGATTCACATTGTTCGACCAAACACGGCCAACAATGACGCAAGTACCCCACATTGTTCGACCAGACATGGTCAACGATATGCGGCAACGAGGTAACCGCAAAGGACGTGCGGTTACTTGAGAGCTAAACTGGAGAACGCGAATACCCCACAAAGCAGGGATCATCGTTGCATGTCCAGTTGATAAACATAGAGCTTGAGCAAAGCACTTACAGCATTGCATCAGCTGACACAGAGGTTACAACTAGAGTTGCGATCACGGACATCTTCCGTCACCGTCTCAAAGGTTGATTCGAACCTTGATAACATCTTCAGTCACCGTCTCAAAGGTTGGTTTGAAACACCAACAGGTGGCTGATGACATCAGGGAAATGTAGACCATATTACCGAATCAAATCAGGCTGAGAATTTCGCATCAAGCGGACCTTGCTCACCGGTACGGAAGAGATGTCACACGACTCTACCGAACCCCCAGCTTGATTTACTTAAAGCAGGAGCCATTCGCATGGCCTAAATTCTTCTACAACCCATATTCTACCTTCTAGACACCATAGTCAAGTATTTCTCCCACATGCAACTTGCATAAGGAAACAACACTACACTAGGGGGGACTTGAAGGGGTATGGTCCCAGATCTCGCGTCAGCACGACCGCGAGTGACCATTACCCTTATCAAAAACCCCCACCAGCAAGAACTTATCTGTGTCCGTGCGGGCACGCGCGAACACAGCGGTCGAATCCAATCAGTCAAGAGATGGGAATACATACCTTATGTATAAAAATGGGTGTATACATAACGATGTGGCCTGGCACCGCATCCTATGAACATTTTCATCACGACAAGGGATATGGACAACAGTAACAGTCACCAAGCGGCGATGCGGCACGGCACCGCATCCCATATACGTCTTGGCCAGAACAAGAACGCGGGAACAACATCAGTTACCGCAAGCAGCGATGCGGCCCGGCCCGGCACCGCATCCTGCCTACAAGGCAAGTGGGACTGACACCACGGTGCAAGTGGCAGCCCACATGTAAGCAACAGACTGACACCACAGCAGGACGTGGCATCACCACCGTAACCGACAGGCCTGACACACCTGCAGGAGGCTGTGCGATGTCAGACTAGCCACTCAACTACCCTCCTTCACTCCTCGGCTATAAATACCCATCCCAAACCAGGTTTGAGGTATCTCTTCACAACTCTCTCACTACTACTACTATCACACTTTGCTTCCCAAGCAAACCACTGATTCTCACGCCGGAGAGTGGTAACAAGGAGCACCCCCCACCCCATCCTCCTTGTTACGAGTCACGGCTTGTTTCCTTGTGCAGGAGATCAACCAGCGGACGATCCAGTCAGCGATCCTTGGAAAGAAGGGATTAACCCTACTTGACGAGACCAGTGAGTTAACCCTCTTGGTTAACCATTGTTTCATCACTAGTATACTTAAATATTAAAGTATATATACGGGAAATATACAAGCACACAACACAAATAATACATTATGAAAATGTTATTGAAAAAAAAAACAATTAATATATGCACACACAACTATGACATTTAGCATCCCCGAAGATAATGAAACGCCAAAATAACATAACTGACCTCGTGATGTAATGTTTTGCGTTTTTGAAGGATTATAAATATTACTATATTTTAGCGATGTAATGTTTTGCGTTTTCGAAGGATTATAAATATAACTATGTTATTATTTTAGTGATGTAATGTTTTGCGTTTTGCGGGTTATATCATCTATACTTGATTTTCAAGGTATATTTGCCACTAAATTAGGGAAAATTTGTTTAGGTAACAAATAATACAAGAATTTGAAAAAAATAAGTTGTCATGATGCGTCACTTTAGAAAGAAATTGATAAGACACCTATCATCATTAAATATTGAGACATATGAATGTCCATGTGTCTATTTCTTCTGCGTATTATTATTTTTTTAAATGGAACAAGGAGAAACCATATAACGAATTCGTACATAGCTTTTGCTGATTTTGTGAAAAAAACCCAACCCGGTTACAAGACTTGTCTTTATCTAGTGAAGTTGAATAAATTTTTTTAAGGATAGAGGGTATGGAATGAAGCTTCTAGGGGCTTCATCGTTACACCTCAACTCCATTTGATTAATATTGTCCCCTTTTAACATTGAGGGCATGAGATAAAGCCCTTATATTTCAATAGCGTCCCCTCCTTACACACACATCTCGTTATTGCTCATCATTGCCTTAACAACCCACCAATAGCACCCTCATGATAGTGCTTCGGGTATGGTAAGGGGGGGGGGGGGGGGGGGGGGGGTTATAGCGCCCCATATCCTCTAGCCTAAGGCATAGGGTATGAAATCAATAATAGTGTCTCCTTTAAGTTTGGAGGGGCGCTATAATGTCTTTTTTGCTGAGGTGGCATGGACATAATGCTTCATACCTCACAACCTAAGTGTTTATACCTTTTTCGAAAAAAGGTTACATACTTCTAGTAAAACTTAACACAAAATTATTCTTTTATAAAAGGTTTCACTATATTATATGTTAAAAAAACCTACCATAACATTCTGGTATATTGGCATCTTATAACTTTCTAAAGTAGAGGTTATAGATTCGAGTATTGTCTAGAGTAAAATTACTTTGGGTTAACTCAGAGGTTTTACCACAACGAATATTCAAATAGTGAATTTCCTGTGGAATTGTGGCAGCCGGGTCACCAGCGTCGACTACGTTCGTGTCGGTAGCCTTTGGCCATTAAACAATATTCATTCACAATAAATAAAGGGTAAATTACACTTTTCGTCCTTTATGTTTGTACTGAATTGCAATGGATAGCCTTTAACTTCAATAATTACAGTCACAGTCCTTTATTTGCAAAACCTGTTACACCTTAGGTCCTTTAGCACTAACCCAATTAAAATTTTCAGTTAAGTTATAACACATAAGGGTAATTTAGTCTTTTAACCAATTAAATTAAATTACCCTTAAATTAAATTAAATTAAAAATAGTTTAATAAAAAAACAATAAACTAAAATATATATAACACATCTCAGATCTGAGATCTTATCTCTCTTTATCAACCCTTTCTTCCTCAACCAAACCCACCACCACCTGCCACCACACCACCACCGTTACGCGGCGGCGTCGCTGCAGACTGCTGTCGCCACCACATGATAACCGGATGCAGACTGCTGCCGCCACCACGTCGTCGCTGCAGAGAAAAAGCAGTTGATGCATAACCGGTTAGACACGATCAGCTAGACAGAGAACAAGCTGTTGATGCATTATGAAAATACTCTTTGGGCGGAAAAATCTGAACCTTTTATTGATGAATAATGATAGATTTGGACGAGTATCGACAACATCACCAGAGCTAATCATCAGCATCACCGGAGTATCGCTAATAATCCGGATCTGGTGAGATGTGTGGTTCGAAGAGCATCTTTATTTCACTCGCAAATAAGAAGATGAGGCCTTTAATAATCCGCCCCTAACCCCTCCACCGCCCCTAAACATTTTTATTCGGTCTTCAAAATCCAGTCAAATTAGCACCAAAGGTGTATCAGATATACAATTTCAAACTGGTTATCACAACAAAATTAGCAACAAAGGTGTATCAGATATACAATCCAGTCAAATCCAGCCTCAATAATCACTTCACAAACACATCCAAACAAAACCTAATCTATCATATTTCCAAAACAAAATTGATCAAATTAACCTGAGCAACAATGCCGGACATCGCCACACTGACTCAACAGCTTCTCGTCGGACATCGCCACCAGTTTTTTCCACTGTCATTGCCGGAGGTGTACCGGAGTTGTCTCCGGTGGCGCAACGGAACGACGACGTTCTGTTAGGTGAAAACGATGTCGTATTGTTACTGTTGAGGATGTTAAAGTGGATTTGAAATCGCCGGAGGTGTACCGGAGTTAGGGATGTAGATTTGGTTGGGGAAGAAAGGGTTTAGAGAGGGAAAGATAGGGGTGTGTGCAGACGATGAAGATGAGAGTGGTGTGGCGGAGGAGGTTGGTGGTGCTTAGGGTTTCAAACGGAGGAGGTGGATTAGGGTAGCTGAGGTGGTGGTTCTGCTGGTTAGTTTAGAGAGAGAGAGGGAGAGAGAGAGATTTCAAAGTGAAGAACATCTTTATTTGATCTGGTGTGATGTGTGTTTTATTTATAATAATAATTGTAAATAAATTGGTAAAATGACTATATTACCCACATGTGCCTTGCACATGGCTATACTTAACTGATAAATTTAACTGTGTTAGTGCTAAAGGACCTAGTGTGTAATGAGTTTTGCAAATAAAGGACCGTGACTACAATTATTGAAGTTAAAGACCATCCATTGCAATTCAGTACAAACATAAAGGACGAAAAGTGTAATTTTTCCATAAATAAATTAGCTTCGTGTATAGTGTATGACTTCACTTTATCCAATACACATTCATTCATCTCGACTGGAGAAAGCAATGGCGTTCTCCGGTTTACTCTCTCGTTTGCGCCCTTCTTCTTCTTCCAAACCCATCAGATTCATTCACAACTCCATCAAACACACACCCAAATATCAATCACCAATTCTTGACAGCACCATTCTTAACAATCACACCAACAACTATCAATCATGGAGGACTTTCTTGCTTCCCATTATTCTCGGGGGCTCACTTGCGTTTCACTTTCAGAAAAACCCATCTTTATGTGATGCCCCTAATCTCCAAGAAACGTACTTTTGTTTTCATCATCACCATTTTGTTGATTTTGTGTTGTGGGGTTTAGTTGTTATGGTCTAATTTAACTGGGTTTTAATTTTTGTGGGGTTTCAGAGGTGGCCGAATTGGGGGCAAAGATAGCACAGAGCTTGTTGTGAAGGGCAGTTATAAGCCTGTCCCATCTGAGCTTATTCATGAACTCAAGGCCATATGTCAAGTAATCTTTTTTTCTTATATGTAACTTTTTGAATATCTCATTGCAAGTTTGTGTTACTGTGAAAAAAAAAACTAATTTGATTGCAAGAATGAGGGGTGTTTTGTAGCATATTTTTTATTTATTTAAAGTTACACATTTTTTTTATTTGTGTTTCCAAAAGAACAGGAATCATGGTTCATATGGCCAATCACTAGTGTGTATCATGAAGTTAGGCTAAATTAGGTTTGTTAAAATATACACTAGTGGTTTATATACATTAGTTTAAAATGAATGTTTGATGTTGATTATTAAATTGTGCCTCTTTCTTTGAAAAAAAAAACCAGATTATTTTAGTGTTATGTACATCGTGGTCAATAGCGCGGTCACTATAGCGAACAGCGTAGCGTATAGGTCGAAGGTCGCTACAGGGTATGTAGCCATAAATAGCCGGATTTCAGTTTTTTTTTTTAATATAAATAGCGATTAAATATAGCTATAAAATAGCTGGATTTTGGGTTTTTGTTAAATATACATGTAAAATAGCGTATATGCCAGGGTATTTTGATATAATTTACACATAATTTTTTAAAAATTTCTTTCTAGTGTATCGCTATTCGCTATGTAGCATATAGGTACTTTATCGCTAATTTGTCGCTATTCGCCATTAACAACTATGGTTATGTGTCTGTTTTTTTTTTCTTTCTCATTTTCGGGCCAAGCTCCCTTGTGCTTATTGGCAATTTTGTGGCAAGTAAACATAGAATCCGAATAGCTATGAAGATGAACATGAGTGTTTATGCTAATTTAACAGGATAACATGACTCTAGATCACGATGAGAGATACTTCCATGGGAAACCACAATACAGTTTTCACAAAGCAGTCAATATCCCTGATGTTGTTGTGTTTCCGAGGTAACACACAATTTGTGGTTTTAAAATTTAATGTCAAGATAAGTGTGGTGTTATCGAACTACTCTTCATTTTTTGGATGTTGGGTAAATAGTTATTTTGTCTGATCCATCTCATGTGAAACTTCTTTTTTGATGAGTGCAGGTCTGAAGATGAGGTGTCTAAGATTGTCCAAGCTTGTAACAAGTATAAGGTTAGATCCCTTGTGTTGATCACTAGTTGAAGCATGTCCGCTTTTAAAGCTACTCATATGAATATATTACTAACAATATATTATAAACTTTCTTTTAATTTTCCATTTTGCAGGTTCCTATTGTACCGTATGGTGGAGCTACATCAATTGAAGGCCACACTTTATCTCCTAATGGTGGTGTTTGCATTGACATGACCCTAATGAAAGTATGAACCACCCTTTCTTGTTCAAACTTATGGTACATGACCAACCTTGCGTGATTGACTTGTTGGCTGATTTTTTTTTAAAACATACGCACACACATATGTGTACATACATATATGTTTATATATGCGCATATACATGGGTGGTTTCAAATTAGAACCATTAATTCATTAGTAAGTATTGGAATTGTAGGAACAACTTTTTTTGCCTTTGATCATAGTGTGGGCGAAAGGAGGAGATGGTCTTAGTTAACTTAACTTAGCACCCCCCACACACATATATGTATAGGGGTGTGCACGGTTCGGTTCGGTTTTTGGGTAAAACAATAACCGAAACCGAATTTTCGGTTTTTGAAAACCGTTAGGTTCCGGTTTTTTTAACAAAATTTCGTAAGATTAAAAAATAAAAGTTGTAATCGAAGATTTAAAAATCTTTTTTTCATGATTACATATATGTTAATATATTTAACCTTCTAAATTTAAATTGTTCAAATATACCTAACCTTCTAAACTATTTTTATATTTTCTTTTCTATTACTTTAAAAATCACTTATTTAATGTGTTATTAAGACATTTTCTTTTCTAGTACTTTAAAAATCACTTATTTAATGTGTTAAAAATCACTTATTTAATGTGTTAAATTTTGTTATTTCCTGTAAGCAACGGATAAATCATTTCAAAGATAAAACAACATGATAGTGTTCTTATTATAAATACTTAATATTCAAGAATAAAATTAATAATTCATATGTCAATATATAAAAACATTAAAAGAATGATCCTTTTGGTTATTCGGTTATTTCGTTTTTTATAAGATGTAAAACCGAAACCGAACCGTAAATTTCGGTTCGGTTTTTTGTGCGGTTCGGTTTTTTTCGGTTCGGTTAAGTCGTTTTTTTTTTCGGTTTTCTGCTCACCCTGATATATGTGTAATCATGATTTTGAAGTCTTGGTCTTAGTTAACTTGTTCCTCATTCTTGTTATACATAAGAAGCATTTGTAGACTACTCATTCTTATTGATTTTGTTATAGTAGAATGTTAAAGCGCTTCATGTTAAGGACATGGATGTCGTTGTCGAGCCTGGGATTGGATGGATGGAGCTTAATGAATACCTAGCACCTTATGGTCTATTCTTTCCTCTTGACCCCGGTTAGTATATATTATATAAGTTCTTTTACATAAAAAAATGTTTTCATGTTAATCCATATTTATACATTTATTGTATAGGACCTGGAGCAACCATTGGAGGAATGTGCGGGACGCGTTGTTCTGGTTCATTAGCTGTTAGGTAGACACTTTGTTTTTTTAATATCCCCTTTATCACAAAATTACATTTAATATAACACGTTTTAAGGAAAAAAGTGTCGACAATAAGTCAATAACATTATGAAATTGTTGTAGATAGTAATAATGTTATATGGCTCTTGTTTTTCGAGTATTTGAGTGTGTATTTATGCTTTAAGTATGCAGGTACGGAACCATGCGCGACAATGTCATAAATCTTAAGGTTTGTTTTTATAAATTTAATTCAATTTCTTTTAATGAAGTAAATGCCACATCACATCATGATTAGCTTCCTTTGTAGGCTGTTTTAGCAGATGGAGAGGTTGTCAAGACAGCATCTCGTGCTAGAAAAAGTGCTGCTGGGTGGGTATAATTGTCATTTATTATAAGAATATGCATTTTAATTTATACTTTGGACTTTACTTAAATATCAATTAAAAGTAGTATGTTGGTGTAGGTATGATCTTACTCGGCTGATGATTGGCAGTGAAGGCACTTTAGGTGTAATAACCGAAATTACACTGCGCCTACAGAAGATTCCAGAACATTCCATTGTAACCTCCATTTTGATGAAATTACTTAAAACTCCCTTATATTTAAACTTAACACACAATTGGCTATCGTTGCAGGTTGCAATGTGCAATTTTCCTACCATCAAAGATGCAGCTGATGTGGCAATAGCAGCAATGTTGTCTGGCATTCAGGTATGCTTTTTTTGAATTATAACTTTGACGGTCTTCTTTTGTTCTAGAATCATGTTCAACTGACACTATAAAAAGCGCGAATTTGTGAAACAAAGTGGATAATGTTTTTGGTAGGTGTCAAGAGTGGAGCTGTTAGATGAGGTTCAAGTTAAGGCTATTAATCTTGCTAATGGAAAAGATTTGCCCGAGTTTCCAACTTTAATGTTTGAATTAATTGGCACCGGTAATTTATTCTCGTTCTCCTTCTTGGTATTTGCAAAAAAAGATTGTTGGTGTTTTTTAATGCTTGTAAGTTCTTATAACAAGACTGCTAATGTTTGGCATCAAATTTGTTATTTTGCAGAAGCATATACACGTGAGCAGACACACATAGTTCAGAAGATTGCATCCGAGCATAACGGCTCAGATTTTGTTTTTGCAGAAGATAAAGAAGCTAAAAAGGAACTTTGGAAGGTTAATTAATGCTAATCACTGCATGTTTACTATGTTAATTTCTGATCCTTATCTTAATTTTTCTTGCGTTTTTCTAGATAAGGAAAGAAGCTCTTTATGCCTGTTTAGCAATGGCACCTAATTGTGAAGCAATGACAACGGTTAGTCCAGTCAATTAATTCATTTTTTCTCATCTTTTTCCCCTTCAAAAAGCACCACAAATATCCGCAAACTATTACGCTTGACGATAAAAAGTCAAAATCAATTTCTCTTTTCAGGATGTATGTGTACCCTTATCACATCTGGCTGAACTAATTTCTAAATCTAAACAAGAACTAGACGCTTCACCTCTGCTATGGTATGTAACTATGTTTCATCTGTGTTCTCAACAATTTGACTTGATATGAAATCGTTGACTATTTGACATTTTGACCCGTTCCTGTTAACAGCACGGTAATTGCTCATGCCGGTGATGGTAATTTTCACACAGTAATTTTATTCAATCCTGAAGACGAAGAACAGCTTAAGGAGGCTGAAAGATTAAACAACTTCATGGTTAACGCTGCATTATCAATGGAAGGTACATGTACCGGAGAACACGGCGTTGGAACAGGGAAACTGAAAGTAAGCATATATATATGTATTGATTTTATGTTTTTTGCGTTGGGTTAAATGTCTGAAATGCCCCTGACTAATGATTGTATTTGCAGTATCTTGAAAAAGAACTTGGAACAGCGAATTTGAGGACGATGAGAAAGATAAAGGCGGCTTTGGATCCCAATGGCATCATGAATCCTGGAAAGCTTATTCCACCTCATGTTTGCTTGTAATCAAGATGTCTTTTAGTGTTGTACTGTTGTAACAAAAACATAAACTAAAGTTTCATTGTATTCATGATTTTGTATAATAAAACTGATTAGAAAGATATGGTTAACTATAAATACAACTAGAGTTTTTATTTATGTTTTGAGAAGTAGACATGAAGAAGCCTGCAAAGGATTTGAGTTGACTGGGTTACAAATTTTGACCAAGAAATCGTTGAATTATTATTTTCTAATTAAGTTAATAATATTAGCTAAAGAATTGGTCATTGTGCGATATTTCTATGATAATTAACAATTAGAACGCGTGATAAAATTAAATTGTTAACATTATAATAGGGTGTATTCACACGCCTGATATGAAATCTTTTAAAATAACGTTATTTTGATTTATTTACATTATTTTAATTTTAATTAATACCTAGAAATAGTTTTTCTAGTTGTGCTCTTCACATCATATATTTCTTTTGGAACATAATGTATCAGGGACTCATCACTACACAAGCAATAAACATGATAAGAGAAACATTGTAGACTAAATATATTTTGATGTAGAAAGTAAAATTATAAAATTAATTGTATAAGTATTTAACTGAAATAATGTAGTTTTAATGGAAATTTGTATGTATTTTGTTTTTCTAAGGCTATGTGTTATGGGTTTGAAAGAGATGTACATGGAGGTGATGTTGCAATGCAGCGTTGTGGTGAACACCAGACCACCCCCTCATTATGCGAAATTGAAGCATGTGTGTGACCCTCATTCCGCTCACCCTCTCTCCCTCTTCCTCTAATATGAATTAGTTGTATCATAGGTTGAGTGATATGAGGAATGTGATGATGTTACGCTGTTGTGACAATGAGTTGTTAATGGTGAGTGATGAGAATAACGTATGGCGTTAGCAACTAAATTTGAATAAAAGTATCGAGCTTAAATAAATCAAAACATTTAGAAAATGTTATCGATTATGAGATTATGATTATTTAGTTATGCTCCACATTTTCCTTTTACATCATTACTATAACTTTAATAAAGTTTTGATGGTTTTTTTAAAAAAAAACTAACAAGAAAAGTTAGTTGTAGGCTCCGACAGCTAACCCACGAACAAAGAATCACAATTTCCAGTCCCACAGGCCACACCACAACTACCTTTTTTGGATATTATCTATATATTTTTTTCAACTATACATTTAAATAAATATCTAAACTCCCGGAATATCCAAAACATTTGACAAGTAACACAAAAATTAAATTTCTAGGGTTCCAAATCGCTCCACCTTCCTTCAATCCCCAATTTTTCCACAATTCATCAAAAAATTTCAGAAAAAAAAAATCTCATTTTTCTTGTGGAAATTTCATTTCTGGTCATCGGCACGGACTGATTCCCTTGCCGGCCCTTGATTTCCGCTACAAATCGTTCAAGGTAATGTGATTTCCATCAATTATATCAACAATTTATCGAGATATATGTATTTACAACAGTATTTCGGTTTCATGAAGAAGTTGTAAGGATAAGTAACGTACTTTCGTAGCAATTAGGGCAATAATTGATCGAATTGTGTGTAGTTATTACGGTGTTTCGGTTTCATGAATAAGTTGTGACAGTTCCGACCTAAGTTTGTTGTAGTTTATCTCGATCGGTGATCGCGCCTACAGTTTACTTCTTTTGTTTAGGTTTAGATGCTTGATTGGTAGGGGTGGGGGTGCAGAAACTATTGGTGGATTGAAGTGTTTGATCTGTTGAAATTTGAATGAAAAATTGTTATAAATATGGAAACCGAGAGGGAGCAGCCTGTTGTGGGTACAGTGATCAAATGGTGTGATTGTGGATGTGATTGTTGTTCCGCAAAGCTTGATGAGTCGGGGGTCTGGATTCGGTCGGTGAAGAGAAAGCTTGACGAAAGAGATGATGAGGATGTATTGGTCATACCTGGGCTTTCGAATTCTGATGTGGCTCGTGTCGACATTGAATATGAATGTATGGCTTTACGGGAAATGGTCAAAAGTCAACAAGAAACGATTCAGGATTTGTCGGTTGAGTTAGATGAAGAGAGAAATGCGGCCTCGTCGGCTGCAAATGAAGCCATGTCTATGATCTTAAGGTTACAGAGTGAGAAGGCCGAAGTCCAGATGGAGGCCCGGCAGTTTAAACGGTTTTCAGAGGAAAAGATGGCCCATGATCAGGAAGAAGTTATGGCATTGGAGGATTTGTTATACCAAAGAGAACAGACCATAGAAGCTTTGACTTGTGAAGTACATGCGTATAAACACCGAATGTTGAGTTATGGGCTCACGGAAGACGAAGCAGGTGGGGAGATTTATAGCGAGACACATTTTGAGCTCCCTACATACAATTACCCACCACTAAAATGTAATTCGATTGAACATCATTCTGACCGGGATCTTGACGGTGAAATGATCGATATCGAGAAGCACGCATTTGGTGAATCCCCACATTCATTGAAAGCTATTGAAGAAAGAATCAGTGAATTGGAGGGGGATTCTCAGCATAGTCCAGTGAAGGAGGTCATCATCGGTAATTCACCAAGGAATCTATCTTCTGATAGTGGTGGCTCGTTTGTTCCAACTAAAGAAGAATTAGTGGATAATGCATCGGAATTCGGTGATGACATGAGTGACAGGGTATATACAGTTGATTCTGTATATAAGGTGACATCTTTCAATAAGAATCCAAAGGTTGATGATGATGTTAAGGTTACTCAAAGCATTGGAGATACGGAGGTAAAAAATCTGTACGCAAGGCTTCATGCACTGGAAGCAGACAGGGAGTCAATGAAGCAGGTGTTGATTTCTATGAGGACTGAAAAAGCACAACTGGTATTGTTGAAGGAGATAGCTCAGCATTTGTATAAAGACATGTCTCCGCAGCCAAACAGGATGCCTGTTAAGAAACAATCAATGTTTGGTAACTTTTCGTTTGTCTTGCTGTTCAAGGTAAAATATCAAATTATATGTTGGTGATTAATCTATATTAATCTATTAGTATATTTTCTAACTTGATAACTTTTGGTCAGTGGATTGTTTCGTTTCTGTTTTGGAGGAGAGCAAGTCAAAGCAAGTAAGTTAATCATCGTCTTAATTGTTTTTATTTACTTTCTTTGGCTGCAAGTGTTTTCCCTGATCAAAATTAAAACTTTTAATTTTCCAGGTACATGTTTGGTATGTCGGCCAGTAACGCGGGTTTGCGAATGCTGGTAAACAAGGGACCACAGATGGGGCAATGGAGGTGTCTATCAAGAACACGATTCTTGAAATATTGATCTCGAACACACATCTGTTTGGACTTGTGATCTGGTATAGGCTGGACATCTACATCACACTGTTTGATTTTTAGATTTTAAATAATTTTTTTCCAACTATTTTCGTGGGTGAAGTGTCATTGTTTTTGATGTGTTGAAATTGGACTGGTCTTCTGATTGGTTAGTGTTAAAGAAATGTGGATACATATATATAGTCATAAGAAATTGCTGGCTTGTAAGGTTTTCTTGAACATAGCTCGATGCATGAATGTAACGTGGAAATCTGTTTGTGCATTTTTGTTATATTGTAAATAAGAAATGATCGTGTGGATATGAAAGTTTTCATGTTGGAATATTACAGGTGTTTTGTTGCATGAACCATACAAATTATAAAGATTGTGTTTGAGATTTAATGCAGACCCTGTTACTAAAATACCTGAATGTTGCCATCATTTCACCATGATCAAATCTATCTGAACTTCACCTGAGTTAACAATCATGATAAATACACAAAATTGATCCCTGATTTCAGATCAAACTGGTAAAAGAGAAGCTGTGTAAGATATCTGAATATTTTAGGCTCAATTGAGGGGAAACAACCACGTTTGTGATGCCTTCAGTACATCAAAATATCAATTACACTTTTATGATCCATGGAGGAAGATAAGCATAATGGATTTTTATATTGTAGCAGGAAGTGGAATCTAAACCTTGAGTAGGGTCACTTGTAGTAGAAGTTTCTTGTGAAACAAGTAAGTTGTCAATTCTGCTGACTTTGTATTTGACCTGAATATGAATTTAATGAATCCATGACAGAGTTTTTACATATTTGAGAAAACAATACAGAAAAGCGTAACAAACCTCTGGTGCGAAAGAGAAGCGTTTTGAAATGGCACCGGGGAGTACAATAATGGAACATCATAACCCGACAGCGATGTTAAAAGAAACCTGGAAATACAAACCAGAGATTAAAAATTCATGATCCAAAACTAAGACCAGATATTGTAATTACGTATTTGCACCTCCAAAGTTGGCCCTATATTTAGATTCTTTAAATTCATTTTATATCTGATCCATTTAACTCTTTTTTTTTTTTCTTCTAATCGTTGTACAATTTTATCTCTAGAAGTATAGAGATCGTCGCAACTTAATATGGTAGAGATCATGACAACTTCTTTCTTATATAATACGAATTAGATTACCACTAACTTTTTAGTTTTCGCTTTAAAATAATTGGTGATGAGGGTTCTAATAAGAACTTGCCTAGTAATGAAACAACTCAGGAGGGAGAATACATTGCATGACAACTCAAGGCGATGTGAAAAGACCTAACAAGATAACCATTAATTTAGGTGTGGAGTATTGCAACTTAAAAGTGAAGCCCGGTTATTTGTATAACAACTAGGTTATGCCCTGCCCGTGTTGCGGGGCAATAAGCCGAATATTTCTCTCTCATAACATGTACGTCTGTACTTCGCTTACTTGTACATACTACTCGTAGCACGATCTAAAAATAAATTTTATTGAGTCAACAAATTAAAACAAAACACTACCATACTTTTGCTAAAAAAAACTAAAACGATGGAGAAGCTACCTGTTAGCACGAATAAAAAGTACATCGAGCCAACCAATTAAAACAAAACATACCATAGTTCTGTCAGAAAAAAAAAACTAGAACGAATTTTAAATTGGGGGTAAAATCGTAATTTGCCAGGGAAAAAATGGCAAAACTATAAATTTGAGCTGAGGACAAAATCGTAGTTTGGCTGGGAGAAGAAAAAAGAATAAAACCTATGGCAAAACTGTAAATTTAAGCGGGGCAAAATCGTAATTTGATTATACCAATGGGGAAGTGCCAAGCATTGGCTCGGAGAAAAAAAAAACTAATGGCAAAACTGTAAAATTAAACGGGGTAAAAGCGTAATTTTGAACCGAGGGCAAAAGCGTAATTTTTGAACCAAGGGCAAAATTGTAATTTTTAGCTTAGGCAGAAGCATAATTTTATTTTGAACTTGTGGCAAAAACGTAATTTTATACTGATGACAAAATCGTAATTTAAAAACATGGATAAAATCGTAAATTGGTTGGACCAATAAGGGAATGTTAGAGAGAACATTAAAAACTACTTTATCACATGCACTTTTAATGAACAATCTCTGCTCAATTATAATTATACTATCTTGAAAAATGAAAAAAATAAAGAAATAAAGGGCAGCCGCCCTTTTCCACCATTAGAAAGGCAGAACTATTGCCGCCAAGGGAATTTGTATATGAAGGTAATATTGATATTGATATATGATCTTAAGGGTCACACGTTAAACAAATTTATCTTTAAAGATTGTAACCTTCTAACACCTTATGGTTTGTTTTGTTTAAGTGTTGTTTTCTTACAAATGCATCTATAGTGGGAGGGAGTTTTATAAATATTTGAAGTCTTAAAATATAAAAGTCTATGTACAAATCCTTAAAGTAACAACCTGTCAAAATTTTGATACTATGATTAGCATCCCAAAAGTTTCTGAACCGGCTCCTATTTCTAGAACCCATACAAGTCTTCTTCATTCTTCTTTAGCCTCTTCAAAAAGATGAATGTAAAAGATCGCACATATAAATAAAGATTATCTGTCGATTTTCTAATAATTGGCTATTAGTATGGTGTCATATAACATACACTATCTCGACATGAAATATAAAACTCTTATTGTAAAATGTCTCCATAACAATTAATTGTTTTTGTTCTATATGATATTGTGTTCCTATATGTCCAGTTGAATCGTTGCAAGACTAACTTTTTCGAGATTAAGTGGCAAACGACACTGCCAATATACTCAAATAGATAGGAAGGATGATAACAATCAGATATTTAAATGTAAGAGTTGTGCTAAATGTGTTACTCCCTCAAACAAACAAACTTAGATAAGAGGCTCATCATTAAAAAAATATTTCTTTCTCACATGGGGGTATTTTTTAGAATGAGAATGGTATGTTTAGACAATAGACACACTCAAATACAAAATAAATTTCGTTTAAGTAAGTTTGTGGGTGTAGCATAAATATCTATCTAATGGGATTAGGGCTGTAAACGAATTGAACAAATACGAACAAAGTTCGTTAAGGATATAATGTGTTCACGAACGGTTTATGAATACTTATCAAACGAGAATTTTTGTTCGTGTCCGTTCATTAAGGAAAGGAAAGTGTTCACGCACTGTTCACTTCATGCACACAAATGAACAAGATAAAATTGGCGAAGACAGCGGTGGCTAGGGGTGGATGGTGAGAGGGAGCAACACTAGACCTTGAAGCCCTAATCATTGAACAAAGGTCGATAACATTTTTCGATGTGAATAATAAAGAAAGTAAAACGTTGCATAAACAAGACGGAGATAGGGTTTCCTATTTTATTTCTCTGGGTAATGAGATAAATAAGAATTAAAGAATATCAAAAGTTTAGATAAAATAAATAGATGTTAAAAAATCTTTTATGAACAACATAAACAAACGAACATGAACAAATGGTCACAAACACATTACTGAACGTTCACGAACACAATTGAACGAAAGAGACATCTGTTCGTGTTCATTCATGTAACTAACCAAATGAAATTTCTTACTCATGTTTGTTCATCTAATAAACAAACGTACATAAACAAACTTCCTGCCAAACGGTTCACGAACTGTTCGTTAAACCTTCGGTATCTCATTCCTCCTTCAAACTTTGGAATGAAAAATGCACCGAGTCAACTCAGCTTCTAACTCTGTATTCTCCTCCATGTTTTCCTCCGACAACTCTTCTTCAGACAATTCTCATCCGTCAATTCTCCATTTGACGAGAAAAATTAGGGTTCCAAACTCGTACTATTTCATAACTAATCGATGGATCAACCACTACTACTTGATCGTCATTTCAAAATCATCAAATTTAGTCGATGTAAACCTGCACGTTAGCGCTAATTAATTCATAATGGGAAACAAATCCTCCGGTCCGGCAAAACCCGGTGTCTTCCAACCAGTTAAACGGAAAAGCCGGCCACGAGGGCAGATGAAGCGGTGCAACGCCAAAGGATCCGACCCGGAAACCCTAACAATATTACAAACAACAGCAGGTAACATGAAAGAGCTATACACATTAGGTAAAGAATTAGGGCACGGAGACTTAGGAACCACATATCTCTGTACGGAAAAGAGTACAGGAAACCAGTATGCATGCAAAACAATCCCAAAAAGGAGGTTAATTATGCAGGAGGATATAGAAAATGTTAGGATGGAGATACAGATAATGCACCACATGGCGGGTCAGCCGAACGTCATATCGGTTGTCGGTGTGTATGAGGACAGGGTTTCGGTTTCTGTAGTTATGGAGCTTTGTACTGGGGGTGAGTTGTTTGATCGGATTGTTGAACGTGGGTGTTATAGCGAGAAGAAGGCGTCGGATATATCGAGGGTTGTAGTTGGGGTTGTGGAAGCTTGTCATAGTTTAGGGGTGATGCATAGAGACTTGAAGCCAGAGAAGTTTTTGTTTGTTAATGAGGATGAAGAGTCGGTTCTTAAGACGAATCATTTTGGGCTTTCGGTGTTCTTTAAACCAGGTATTTTTGTTTGTTTGAACGATACATGAGTGCAAACGAACCAAACAAACACGAACAAGACCTTGTTCGTGTTCGTTTGTGAAGAAATAGATGTATTCGCGAACCGTTCATGAACACTTATCGAACGAGATTTTATGTCTGTGTTCATTTGTTAAGGAAATGAACTTGTTATTGTTCGTTTGTTAATTTTAGGCAACGGACATTGATGAACACAAATGAGCACAAACTAATGTTCATGAACACAAACTAATGTTCATGAACACAAATGGGAACAAACGAACACAATCAAACGTTCATGAACATAATATATAGAGTTAAATGCTTGGTTGGTCCCTGTGGTTTTCAAAAATTGCAGACTTGGTCCCAATGGTTTACTAATTACACGCATGGTCCCTGTGGTTTTCAAAAATGCACTCGGTTGGTCCCCAGCCCTAACATCAGTTAAATTTCTCAGTTAACTATGTGTGAAATGACTATATTACCCTTAGAACAATTAAAAACCTAAAACTATATTACCCTCCGCAGCATCATCTTCATCACCATCATCATACCCATTTCCCTCCCTCTGCTCTCTCTCGATCTCATCACCATCATCTTCTCCGATCTCCCTCGTCTCCGTTCTCCGGTAGCACCACACCTACCTCCGACAAACCCCCAACAACCACCTGCTATCTCCCCTTGTTTCACACAAACCCTAACCTAAATTACACAAATCCTAACCTGAATCATCGCACAGTGTGGCCGGCAACGGTGGGTCTCGACCGAGTGGTGATGATGATTACTCGGACGGTGAGATACACGACAGAACAAACTCATGTCTGACCGGATTTGTTGTTTTCTGACATAATGGAAGGCGGATGGTATCGGGTGGGTTTAATTGGTGGTGACAGTGGTCGTAATGTCGTTTGGGGCTGTGAATGGTTGCGAGCAACAGATTTGGAAGCGTTGAATGACGGTGCAGGTGGGCCTCGAGGGCTGTGGTGGTTTGCGGCTGTGTCAACGACTGTGCATCCACAAAGAACATCTTTCACCATTAAAGTTGTTTGCTGAACTTAGTCACGAATAGCCTTCGATTCAGCTTGAATATCATGTGCAGATGCCAGAACTATAGAAGACACCTCAGAGTTCAATTCCGAACCGGCGGTGGTTGTTGATTTGTCGCCGGAGAAGCTCCGATCAGAACAATGCTCGGTGGTGTGTGGTGATTATTGCAGGGGTTACAGTTGTTAGCGATGATTGAAGGTGGATGATGACAAGGATTACGGGTGCTGATTTGTGTATCGCAAACAGAGAGGAGAATTTGGGGGAATGAAATTGGGGTTTTGGGATTGTTGGATGTTGTGTATCGAAGAAGAGAAAGACAAATGAAGATTGTGTTTTGAAACCAAAAAATGTCTGATAATGTTCTAGTGTGTTTATAAATGTTTGAAACCAAAAAATGTCTGAAATGGGGATGAAGATGATGATGGTGATGAAGATAATGCAGGTTGTGGTGGGTTTATAAATAAAGTTAATAAGCGAGGGTGTTTTGGTCATTTAACATGGACTTAACTGAGAAATTTAACTGATGTTAGGGCTGGGGACCAACCGAGTGCATTTTTGAAAACCACAGGGACCACGCGTGTAATTAGTAAACCATTGGGACCAAGTCTGCAATTTTTGAAAACCACAGGGACCAACCAAGCATTTAACTCTAATATATAACACACTGACACTTATTAAATATTTTCTTTGTCGAAATTTTGAAGTATTTAAGTAAAATATAAAAACTAGAAACACTAATGAACTATCGAACATAAACGAACATGTTACCGAACGTTCACGAACATAAATGAACGCAAACGAACTTCCCACCGAACAGTGAACGTTTGGTTCGTTTGCAGCCCTAATTACCGCCAACATGATTCACGAAATATGAAACAAAAATTGACGATTGGGTAAACCATCATTATGTTGTAATGATTCAGGTGAAATGCGGTATGATACGGTTGGGAGCATGTATTATATGGCACCAGAGGTGCTGCGAAAACAATACGATAAAGAATGTGATGTTTGGAGTGCAGGGGTGATCATATACATCTTACTATGCGGTGTCCCGCCTTTCTGGGATGGTGAGATTCTCTATAGGTTTTATAAACTGTATTAACTGTGTGGTAAACAAGAGCTGTTTGTGATATGAATCAGAAACGGAAGAAGGGGTATACGAACAGATTTTGCATGGCGTACTTGACCTTGAATCAGAACCGTGGCCCAGTATATCTGAAAGCGCAAAAGATCTGATTAGAGGAATGCTTGAACGCGACGTCACAAAAAGGATGACAGCACATGCAGTTCTAAGTGAGTTTAGACCATTAGATTTTCCATTTATTTGTTTATATTTATAATAATAATTTGATCACAAAATTCTTAATTATGTTATAGACCACCCTTGGATTCAGGCTGATGGTGTGGCTCCAGATAAGCCACTCGATTCCGCTGTTCTATCTCGATTGAAGCAATTCGCTGCCTTGAACAAGGTCAAGAAGATTGCAATAGAAGTAAGTTTTATAGCACAACGCTTAAATGTTTTAGTTTATCTTCTTATGCTATCGTTCTTGTTGCAGGTTATCGCTATGAGTTTATCCGGAGAGGAAATTGCTGGACTTACAGAAATGTTCAAGACTATGGACACTGACGGCAGTAATCAAATCACATTAGAGGAATTAAGGGAAGGCTTAGAACGAGCTGGTGTCGCATTAAAAGATTCAGAAATCACTAGATTAATGGAAGCGGTAATATCTATATAGTTTGGTTTTGTCAACCGTCTTGTATCCATCGTCAATAACATCATCTTCTTTGCAGGCTGATATAGACCATAGTGGTGCCATAGATTATGGAGAGTTTATAGCAGCAATGCTTGATTCGCATAAAATCCAGAAGGAAGATAACTTATTTGCAGCCTTCTCGTATTTTGATAAAGACGGTAGTGGATATATTACTGCAGAGGAACTCCGTCAAGCCTGTGAGAGTTTCGGTTTGGGTGATATACCTCTTAATGAGGTTATGGATGAAATTGACAAGGATCATGTAAATGCTTTTTTTTTAAGTTACGCCTTTCTGCGACCCGTTTTTTCTTTATTCAAGTAGCTTGACCTGCTTTTGGTGTTTCAGGATGGTAGGATTGGTTACAGTGAATTTGTGGATATGATGGAAGAGAGTGATTTTGGGAAGAACATCAAACCTGCAGGCTAACCTCTCATAATCGACACTTGAACAGTTAACGTCGTCAAGATTCGGATTTTCTGATAGAATGTTGATTCTTGAAGATCCTGGACAGTGGGTGCCGGGTGATCACCATTTTGACCCATATCAGAAACTCAAATGAATAAAAATAAATTGTTTTTTTTTCTGGTATTGGAAATTGCATTTTGATTCATGATATACACTCATCTTTAAATGTTATTTTTTTTTTATCATAAATTATTATTTAAGAGGCTATTTTACTTAGAATACGGCATCATTTTTTTAAAAAACAAGTAATCTTCTTGGTTATTTCTTAACTGAATGTATGTATATATGGTTTGTATGTATTCGAACAAAGTTGGTCAAACATGTGTACGGTTAACTCTAATCAAACAATTTGTGAAACCTGCTAACCGCTAAGGATGGCTAAAATACCTGAGCCTGACGGGATGGCTAAAATACCTGAGCCTGACGGGTATGGGATTAGTTATAAAAAATTTCGCGGGTATGGGTCGGGTATGGGAATGGGTGATACCCGACCCGATTACCCGAAACCACATACCCGTTTACCCGAACTATACAACAACAACAACAACCACCATACCCAGTATAATCCCACCTATAGCGAAGCTATTGATAGGGTCTGGGGAGGGTAGGATGTAGGCAAGCCTTACCTCTATCCCAGGGGATAGAGAGGCTGCTTCCAGTGAGACCCCCAGCTCCAAAAACCATAACCAAGACATACGCTTCTGGAAAAACATATTTAAGCACGCAACTACTAAAAAAGGTGGAAAGAAAAATAATAAAAATAAACACATAAATAAATAAGTATTTGTTAGTAAAACTACGGCACCGGGAATAGGTGAAAACTTATAAAAAGCTATATCACACCTCATAAGACAAGAACCAAAACCAAAAACCAGGCCAAACTCCTAAAAGTCCTTAACCTTAATCCTACGTCTCCACGAAGTTCTGTCCTTGACCATGTCCTCAAAGAGGTGCAAATCTAGCAAATCTTGCCTAATCCGCTCATCCCAAGTCATTTTCGGCCTGCCTCTACTCCTCCTTCCATCTACAGTGAGTGTTTCAACTATTCTAATCAGGTCTGTCGCCTGCCTCCTCCTGACATGCCCAAACCATCTCAATCTCCCCTCCCTTATCTTGTCTAAAATACTAGCAACTCCTAATCTTTCCCTAAAAACCTCATTTCTTATCTTGTCCAACCTAGTATGCCCACACATCCATCTTAGCATCCCCATCTCTGCTACCTCTAGCTTTCGTGCATGAGTTTTGTTGATGGCCCAACAATCTGTTCCGTATAACATAGAGGGTCTAATTGCAACCCTATAAAATTTCCCTTTTAATTTATCAGGGAACCTCTTGTCGCACAATAATCCTGTGGCTGCTCTTTTCCTTCACCATCCAACCTGGATACGGTGAGCTACGTCACTGTTTATCTCTCCATTACTCTGAACAAACGATCCTAAATACTTTAACTTAGTTGCCTGTGGAACCACCTGGCCCTCATTGGTGATCTGAGTGTCGTGCAGCACTAAAATCACAGTAAAGGTACTCAGTCTTAGAGCGACTTGTCCTCAAACCTTTGCATTCTAAGGCTACACGGCACACGCCATTCTTCTAACCTCGCATTCAAGCTCTGTTTACTTTCTTCTATCAGCACAATAATTAAAAACAATTTAATAAATGACACTTTTACCCTTATTTTTCTAAAGCTTTAAAATCTCATATATATGACCTTCAACTTCAAATATTATATTTACTTATTTCTAGCATAATTTATTTAGCTTAAATATTATATATGGAGTATACTACTGTTTATGGGTAAAAATAAAAATTGGTAAAATAAATTTAAGCTAAAAATGTTTATATAAAAAATGAAGTTAAAAGATGAGCATATAAGAAAACTTGAATTTAAAAAATAAGGGTAAAATGAGCATTTATTAGATTGTTTTTAATAAATTGGGTATATTTGAAATTTTAACTACTTTGTAAGGGCATATATGATATTTTTAGTTTTGTTTGGGTATATATGAAATTTTTAAAGTTTGTAAGGGTGTATATGAAATTAATCCTTGTTCAAATTGTACAACATTTTTAGTTTGACTTCCAAAAGTCAAAATTGACGCCGCAAAACGAAATCAGAATATGCTCACCTTGTGCAAGTTTCAAAATTGTTGCCGTGATGAAGATGCTCAATACTCTCTTGAACACTTTTGCTTCAACGATGGAACTTAGATTACCCGAACTATATACCCGAATTTTTTAATTTATATTTTTATTTTCCATTAACCCTTGTCTATTAGTGATTTATTTTAGTATTTTCATAATATGAAAAAGTAAATTTTCTTTTAGTATATGTATTTAATAATAATATTTATATTTTGTATGTCGTGAAGTATATATAAGTCTTATAAATTTCTTATTAATTTTAGATAAGACTTATATGTATGTAATGTACATTTTTAATTTATAATAATTTTTTTATAAATAAAATGGTAAATTGGATTTAAATAATCCCAACTTTCTCAATTTGACCGATAATAATCCCAACTCAGTTATTTGCAAATAATAATCCGAACTGATCCACTTTTGGCCGATAATAGTGTCACACCCCAACCGATGGCAGAAACACCGGGATGAGACGAAAACTAGATTGCAAGAGACTTCATAACACTATGTGACAATATGATTTAAGTTGAATTTCATAAATTGCAAAAAAAATGTCATACAAGAATCAAATATGAACAACATTGTTTCGAACATACATTGACAAAATAAATTAATCTAAGTGTGTATCTAAGTCCACCTAGATCTTGTTTCTTCACTTAGCATCATCTTGTCTATCGAACCTGGAACATGTATTAAAATATGATCAACAAAAAGTTGGCGAGTATACAAGTTTGATACATAGCATAAAATAGTTTTAAAATAGTCTAACGGCTCGTATCCAACATGAATCATAATATGCAAGTTATTAGTATGTTGAAACGGTGTAAGCTATATGTTCAAACCTAAGAATCCAATGCATTAAAATAGCATCTCCCAAAGAATAACGGGAGGTAACATGTTTAACTTAACAATACCCCGAGACTAGTGGGCGGTGTGCATTACTTCTATAGCGCTATAATTGTTAAGGTAGGCTTATACGAAGTTAATGAGCATATAGACACGAAAAGTTTACATAACATACGAGATTAACAAGCATTATATAGTATCATGTTTAACATGGATAGAGAGTGATTCAGATAGTTTCAAGTGTTTCGTGTGTTTATATAGAATACATGTTGCACCCAAAAATGTTAAAAGTAAAAATGGGTTCGTGTATACTCACCAAAATTGCATATGCTTTCCGATTATCAATGTGACGAAGTTGTCGAGGCTAGGAGATTGATTGTGTTCGATTTGAAGTTTTAAGGGATGTTTACATTAGGGTTTACGGATTTGAAGTCTAAGGACATAAAAATAGACATACGAGTAAAAATAATCATTCTAGCATACATGATACTTGTTCTTGACACTACGAAACTCGAAAGAGCTAAAATGTTTTCATGGAACAAGGTTCCATTAGAATCATGAAAAGTTATCAAGTTCTAAGACGATATAATATATTATCTTGACGAATGACCACTAGTTCGTCATCAAGAGTTCGATTGTTTGAATATTACATAAGTATTACCTAGTGTATATTATATCATATATGTCAAGCATGAGGTAGGAGGATAAATCCACCATTTAGGAACCTCTTAGTATCATAGAAATCATGTATGAGGTAGGAAGAACAAGTCTTCCATTTAGGTACCTCTTTGTTCACCACTACACTTGTTGTTATGAACAATTAAGGAGGGTCATGAACTTACAACTAAAAAAGGAATAGAACAACTAATCTATGGAAAACATCAAGTAGTGTGTGGATTTTCAAGTAGGATAGCCCAAGCTTGTCCTATAATAACACATACATCAAGTTTTAAGCTTGAACACTACTTGTGGGTAAAACCCTAAACAAAACAGAAAGTTTATGAGGTTTTAACCTCTAATTTTACATGTCTCAACCTTGTTTTTAAGCCCAACTAGCCATTCAATTCATTATGAGCATAAGGACATAGGTTTGTGATGAGATAACTCAAATTTAAGCAAGATTAACAAAGTTTAGATTAAAACAGAAAGTTTGGAGCCTTATTTGGTGATGTTCCAGCCTTGGTTTTCCATGGAAAACCTGTTGGAAACATACCTAAGGTTGTTCCAAGTAAGTAGGAAGAAGAATCAAGGAAAAAGGTTAAGAAATGAGTGAATTATGCTTGTTTTAGCAACTTGTGATGAATTTGTCCAACCTTGCGAATTCCAGCTGATTGAGAGTGTTTAAGGGTGAGTTTGAGGTGTTTGAAAAATGAAAAATGCTTGGAGGTGGCTTGGGTTTTATAGGGGATGATTAGGGTTGGGTTTGGTGAGCTTTAAATGCAAGAAACACACTTGAAAACCCAAGAAAACCACCAAAACAGCCAATCTCGTCGCTGAATTCACCTCACTGCGGATTGTCCTCCCTCGCGGGCCGCCAGGGAGTGGGTCTATTTGTCACGGGCCGCCAGGGACCCTGGTCACGCCAAAAGTTTGTTTTTTTTTGTAAATTTTCACCCCTAAACTTCCATATATTGATGTTTTAATGCATTTTCAAGGTATTTTAAGTACGAGGACCATTCTTAAGGGCACGTAATGTATTCCACTCATAAAATTAATATAAAACGAGTATAGACACGTGTAATTGTCGAGAATAAGTGTCGTATTTCGCGTAATTTGAGTATATAATCGTGTGTTTACAAGTTTGGCGTATTTGGCACAAAGTATGAATGAAGGGTCATATGTTTAACCAAATCGAACGTGTGAACAAGTATGAAACGTGTATAACCTAAACGTAGAGAAAATACGAATTTCATTATGATCAAAGTCTCGGATTTTACAACGATTACAATGAAACGACGAATTACAAGAATACAAAGTTCCCAAAAATAGAATTACAAGTAAGGGTTTCCAAATATAGAAAGTATGAAAAAGCAGGGCGTTACAAATAGTATGTGTTAAAAATAGCTTAACAGGGTTAAGTTTTTTTCTGAATAACAAACCGATGTTTTAGGGCTTTTGACTAGAACGAGGATACGAGTTGATTGATGTAAAATTTACCTCGAAATACTGCCCCAAACGACGAAAACGGTGCTTCAATTCTGGTGCTTAAACTTCCAATTAACAAAAATCAAGTTGTTTGCAGCACCGTTTCGAGGTAAGTTTTACATAAATCGACATGTATCCTCGTTGTGATCAAAATCACTAAAACATCAGTTTGTAATTCGAAAAAAACTTAACTCCGTTAAGCTATTTTTAACGGCGGACTATTATCGGCCAAAAGTGGACCAGTTCGGATTATTATCGGCAAATAATTGAGTTGGGATTATTATCGAACAAATTGAGAAGTTGGGATTATTTAAATCCAATTTGCCTAAATAAAATTATATAATAGTAAACAAATGTATTTTGAAATCCCAACGTATATCTTTTAACAAACTAATGGGTATACCCGATACCCGATGAGTAATTACCAGGAAAATACCCGACGGGTATTGGGTCGGGTATTAGACATGATTTTACAATCGGGTATGGGTATGTGATTACCAATACCCGACCTGAACCCGGCCCATTGCCTTTCCTACTAACCGCAATTTTTTTATAACGGAAAATTTGGATCACTGAGGAGAAAACCCCCCTTGTGAGAATCGAACTCAGGACTTCATGGTTCATAAATCTTATTTCACCTTTAAGATGCCACTAAGCTATAATATAATGGGTAACCGCAATTTAGTTATGATTTGGTTGAAATATAACCGACTTATGCTCACTGTTAAGATGAATCCATTATTGAACCTTAAAAAGAAAATTATAATCTTACATACATGAAAGAAATAATAAACACACGATTAATATATAATGATATTTGTCACAGTTTTGGTTTTGAAGAATATTTAATATACATCCTTAATATTGTCATTCACTTGTAAAACCTAAATCAACTTAAATCTTAATTCAATATACATATAATAAATATATTAATATCATAAAATTATATATAATACATAAATTTGTACCGAAATACCTTCAAGTAGTATAAATTAGGTTCTAAGTACACCACCTCACAAGCATGTGCGAAGGATAGTGGGGGCGGGAGGAGCCCCCTCGAACTTTTCGCTCAGTAGTGGAGAGTATGTAGTTTTCGTATAGAAATTTTTGGGTATATACGTTTTTGACCCTCCGTTTTATAGAAATTTTTTGGTATATACGTTTTCGACCCCCCGGTCATAAATCTTAAGCTTCGCCACTGTTTACAAGTAACACAAGCAATATTGGTGGGGAAAAATGATACGTACCTTATTGTTTCAAACAAGTAGCATTTATGGACAAAAAAAGCAACACATGTCGTATTAGTCGAGCCGTATCGTCACATCAATCATTTTTAAACTGTGAAACAAGTGATACATGCCGTAATGTTGGCAAAAAAGTGATACGTTTTGTATCACTCAGGTTTAGCGTCAGGGCCGGTGGACACCCTGTGCAGGGTGGGCTAGCTCACAGGGCCCATCAATTTTAGGGGCCCATGTATTTAAAAAAAACCCGTTTATAGTGGGTGTTTGGGGTTTCTTATTTTGAAGGTAAAAGGACTTTTGAAGGGCAAAAGGACTTTTGAAAAGTGTTTGGCTTTCCTTTTGAAGGGCAAAAGTCCTTATGATTTGCCAAAAGTCAGGATTTCCTGACTTATTTTGGGCAAAAGTTCTTTTGCAAAAGTTGAAAATAAGCTAAGCCAAACATGCCCATACTATGTAATCTACTAGTCCAATCAAATTTGATTAGTTTGTGAGGGTCCATTTCTATAACTTGAACATAGCTCTTGAGAACCCATGAGTTCTCGGAGACGGGCCTGTTTAGCGTGTGATACTGACCGTATTAGTTGCTAGTGTACCGATATCAGCGGCCTATAAATTTGGGACACGTATTGTAGCAAAAATAAAAAAGATAATGTTTGGTAGTTAACCAAATAACTGTTTGGCAGTTATTATTTATATCATTGTAATATTTGTATCATACTGGGAACAACGATTACTGATTCAATATACAATTTCTATTTGTTCTTATTACGTTATCAGCACGAATCGACTCTTCACGGAAAAATTACCGTCGATTTTCAACATCAGGAACATCCATTGATCCTCACAGGAATTTGCAACCCGCTTGTTAATAACTTCTCTGCAATTCAGACCATTTATTCATCAATCTGGGTACTAAACATCAAACTCACTCTCTGATTATAAATTTGAATGTTTATAAGAAATAAGTTTTTCCTTTTGAACTTTAGAATATTAGGACTGCCCTGTTTTTTTTATATGAATTAGGACAGTAATATCACAATCCATTAAAGGCTTTAAGAAACGAATACACAATATCAATACATACATCGTTGAAAGTTTTTTTTTTCGGATTCGAAACAACTCCGACACAAAAATTAACAAATCGATATACAAATCAAACAATTTTTTTTTATTTTCCTAAATACATGACGGTCACTGCCGCTACAAACATCTTCAAAGTTCTAACTATACCCAAAGCGATAAGCATGAAAACATACCAGAACACTTGCCCGGCGATTGCACTCAATCGCCCACCGATGCGGAGCCGTCCACAAATTCACCCTTGCAACTTCCCGGATCTGGAAGTGAAGTCAGTTGAAACTAATACATTACTCACCGGCGGACCGTTGGATCTTCCAAACGATGTATCGGCGGCAGGAGACGTGTTTTATGTGACTGACAGACATGGCACACATTTGCTTTGATGATGGTGTCGTCTTGATATTGGAGTACAGTTGTAAAGCAAAGTATATTTATTATTATTTTATATATACTTATTATATGACATTAGTATATTTATTATTATGACACGTGAAAGAAAAAAAAATTTGTTTAATATAGTAGAAAGATATTATTTTTGTTATGAATCTTTAAACTCAGTAATTGCATACAACTTTAAACTCAATTGTTTGCAAGTATTTTCAGAATTACTTATTTCTATATGATAATAAAGTTGTAGAGCAAATTATCATAATCAAATAAACACAAGTTCAATGTTACAACACAAGTTCATTATATCATACGTAATTCATACAAATATTTTTTTGAAATTCTTTTCTTATTATATAAGAACGGTCTACGTATAGAACCCGAAGTTCTACCTATAGAGAACCTGAAGTTCTCCTACAATATATATATTTTATATTGTGGCTCAATTTTAAATCCTTAATTCTTTCATTTGTAGATAAAATGTCGAATTTATCAAAGCTTGAATTCACCGCACTTGACATCCCGGGTAACAATTACCTCCCATGGACTCTTGATGCTAAAATCCATTTGACGGCAAACAATCTGGGGGAGACAATTATAGATGGTAATCAAACTTCACCTCAAGATAAAGCGAAAGCTATGATATTTCTCCGCCATCATCTTCACGAAGATCTAAAGCGGGAATATCTAACTGTTGAGGACCCCCTTGAACTATGGACAAATATAAAAGAACGTTTTGACCACCAGAAGTTGGTCGTACTCCCCAAAGCCCGCTATGAATGGCTTCATTTACGACTACAGGATTTTAAAACTGTTAGTGAGTATAACTCTGCCTTGTTCCGCATTACATCTGAACTTAAATTATGTGGTGAGAAAATTACCGATAAAGACATGCTTGAAAAAACTTTCTCAACGTTCCATGCCTCAAATATGCTCCTGTCGCAGCAATACAGGGAACGTCAATTTACTAAGTATTCTGAATTGATTTCATGTCTTCTGGTCGCGGAGCAAAACAACAAGCTCCTACTACAAAACCATCAATCGCGACCCGCCGGTGCAAGCCCATTCCCTGAAGCGAATGTGGCCAATTATCAAAGCGGACGAGGTAGAGGTAGAGGCCGCGGCCCCAGCAGAGGTCATGGTCGTGGTCGAGGACGGGGATATACATGGCATCGAGAGTCCCAGAACACTAAAAGTAGCGGTGGTGAATCGAGTCGACATAATACGGGGCGACCTTCAAAAGGGAAAAGTAGCGGGAACCAAAGCAACATTTGTTATAGATGTGGGATGTCAAATCATTGGTCCCGCACATGCCGCACCCCTAAACACCTCGTTGAGGCATATCAACGCATGATGAAAGAAAAAGGAAAGACTGCTGAAACAAATCTGATTGAGGATACACCTCAAGCCACGATACCAGACGTTCATTTGGATGCATGTGATTTCATTGAAAATGTTCGTGATGTTTAAAAACATATTTAATGTACCTTTTGTGCTTTACTTTTCACACTGTGACCTTTGTATTTGGTTTGGTTTGAAACTCTTGAAATGTTTAACTTTACTTCTTTGCATTAACTTTTATTTATTTTTATTTCCTGAAGAAATATGTATACTAGCTCCAGTAGAGCTATTATTGGTGATGAATGTCTGGTAGATAGCGGTAGTACCAACACTATTCTTAAAGATATGAGATTTTTCTCTGAATTGTCTCCGGCAGAGACACCGATTGGTACTATATCTGGTGTCAGTAACCTTATCGAAGGCTCCGGCAGAGCACACATAACATTATCTTCGGGTACCCAATTAACTATTGATAATGCATTATTTTCTAGTAAATCCAGAAGAAATTTACTTAGCTTTAAAGATATTCGGAAAAACGGTTACCACCTAAAAACAATATCTGAAAATAATCTTGAATATCTTCAAATTACTTTAAACAAGAATGGCCAAGAAACAATTGTTGAACAATTAGAAGCCTTATCCTCTGGATTATATTGTACTAATATCAATCCTGTCGAATCATACATGGTGAGTAACCAAAAGCTATTAGATAAAGACACATTCAATATATGGCATGACCGTCTAGGTCACCCTGGTAGCATAATGATGAGACGAATAATCAAAAGTGCAACCGGGCACCCTCTCAAAAACTTAAAAGTTTTGCTACCACAAGACTTATCATGTGCAGCATGTTCTTTGGGCAAACTTATTACTCGGCCCTCACAAACTAAATTGATACATGAAACCCCATCATTTTTAGAAAGAATCCAAGGGGATATTTGTGGGCCTATTCATCCTCCGTGTGGACCATTCCGCTATTTCTTGGTCTTAATTGACGCATCCTCAAGGTGGTCACATGTGAGTCTTTTAGCTACTCGAAATGTAGCATTTGCCCGACTTCTATCTCAAATCATACAACTGAGAGCTAATTTCCCGGACAATCAAATTAGAAACATCCGGATGGATAATGCAGGAGAGTTCACATCTCAAACTTTTAATGACTATTGTATGTCAATCGGGATCAATGTTGAACATTCAGTACCTCATGTTCACACACAAAACGGTTTAGCTGAATCTTTGATTAAAAGATTACAAATAATCGCTAGACCACTTTTAATGAGATGTAAACTACCATCTTCTGCTTGGGGACACACTATTTTGCATGCTGCTGCACTGATTAGATTGAGACCAACTGCTGATCACGAATACTCCCCATTGCAACTGGTCTCCGGACGAGAACCAAGTTTGTCCCACCTTAGAATTTTTGGTTGTGCGGTATACGTACCAATACCGCCACCACAACGTACTACAATGGGACCCCAAAGAAGACTGGGTATCTATATTGGTTTTAACTCCCCGTCCATTATTAAATACTTAGAACCAATGACGGGAGACATGTTTACAGCACGGTATGCTGACTGTCATTTTGATGAAACAATGTTCCCAGTCTTAGAGGGAGATAAGGACAAAGAAAGACTGGTAACACAAGAAATAACGTGGAATGCATCATCGCTATCAAATCTCGACCCCCGAAGTGGTCAATGTGAATATGAAGTCCAAAAGATTATACATTTGCAAAGAATAGCGAATGAATTACCAGATGCATTCATAGACACGGATAGAGTGACAAAATCACATGTACCAGCATCAAATGCACCTGCTCGAATTGAAGTAATCCCGGAAGCGATTACTATACAACGAAAGCGTGGGAGGCCAATCGGTTCCAAAGACAAAAACCCACGGAAACGAAAAGAGCAAAGTAACGCAGTTGGTGAAAACTCACAAAAGGTTATAAATGAAACCCCGGTAGAGGTAAATGTCCCGGAAGAGACAACTATAATTTCAGAGGAAAATGAAGTTTCAGAAGAAACACCGGTACCGAACGAAAATGAGATCTCTATCAATTATGTACAAGATAATACAATGTGGAACCGGAATAAAATACGTGTTGATGATATATTCGCATATGCTATAGCAACGGATGTAATCAATGAAAATGATTACATACCTAAAACTTTAGAAGAGTGCATGCACAGAAATGATTGGCCAAGATGGCAAGAAGCCATAAATGCCGAATTAAATTCGCTCGAAAAGCGACATGTTTTCGGACCTGTAGTCCGAACACCCATAGACGTCAAACCAGTAGGTTATAAATGGGTGTTTGCAATAAAGAGAAATGAAAAGAATGAGATTGTACGATATAAGGCTCGACTTGTAGCGCAAGGGTTTTCCCAAATCCCAGGAGTTGATTATGAGGAAACGTATTCCCCTGTAGTGGATGCGATAACCCTTAGGTTCCTAATCGGCCTCACAATCTCTGAAGGACTTCATATGAGACTAATGGATGTCGTCACCGCATACTTATACGGGACACTTGAAAGTGACATCTACATGAAAATCCCTAAAGGATTAAAATTGCCTGAAGCATTAAAATCAACACCTCGAGATATGTGTTCTATAAAGCTCCAGAGATCTTTATATGGTCTCAAACAATCTGGTCGTATGTGGTACAATCGACTTAGTGAATATCTCGAAAAAGAAGGATACAAGTCTGATGTAATCAGTCCATGTGTCTTTATTAAAAGATCACTCTCAAATTTCACTATAATCGCAGTCTATGTTGATGATATCAACATCATCGGATCTCCTGAAGAGATAGAGAAAGCTGCTCAGTTGTTAAAGAAGGAATTTGAAATGAAAGATCTTGGTATGACGAAATTATGTATCGGACTACAATTTGAGTATCTGTGCAATGGCACATTTGTCCACCAATCAAACTACATCCAGAAGATGTTAGTTCGTTTCAATATGGATAAAGCACATCCGTTTAGCGTACCTATGGTTGTCCGACCGCTAGATCCACACAAGGATCCTTATCGCCCTCAAGAAAAAGGCGAAGAAGTACTTGGTCCAGAAGTACCGTACTTAAGCGCGATCGGTGCCCTTATGTACCTCGCAAATAACACAAGACCTGACATTGCATTTGCAGTTCATGTACTAGCGAGATACAGTTCGAATCCAACACGTAGACACTGGAATGGTGTAAAACATATATTCCGGTATATTTGCGGGACACAAGACTTAGGTCTTTTCTATCAGAAAGATCAAAAGTCCCAGCTTGTTGGGTATGCTGATGCAGGATATCTATCAGATCCTCACAAAGCAAAATCTCAGACAGGTTATGTATTCACATACGGTGGCACAGCAATTTCTTGGAAGTCAACTAAGCAAACACTTACAGCAACATCATCAAATCATGCCGAATTGATAGCATTGTATGATGCTGGTCGAGAATGCGTGTGGTTGAGATCAATGATCAATCATATACAAGAAGCATGCGGATTAGAACAAATCAAGAAAGAACCGACGATTATCTATGAAGACAATGCTGCTTGCATAGCTCAGATCAGAGAAGGTTACATCAAGGGTGATCGAACAAAGCACATCTCACCAAAGTTCTTCTCAACATACGACTTGCAGAAAGAAGGGGAAATTGATGTTCGCCAGATCAAGTCAAGTGAAAATTTAGCTGACATGTTCACAAAATCTTTACCTAGAAGCAGTTTCGAGCAGTTATCACATAAGATCGGGCTTCGTAGGTTAAAAGACGTTAGTTAAATTGAGGGGGAGCATTATACACGCTGACACGCTGTACTCTTTTCCTTGGCTAAGTTTTGTCCCATTGGGTTTTCTTAGCAAGGTTTTTAACGAGGCAGCATAACTGGTCCTGCAGTATCAGTTTATCATATAGGTCCTGAAGTATCGATTTAACATCATCCGGAAGCATGTTGTTAATAGTGTATAATGAACTGTATGTATATCTGAGGGGGAATGTCATAAAACAGATATACAAACTCACCCAAATAACTGTTTGGTAGTTAACCAAATAACTGTTTGGCAGTTATTATTTATATCATTGTAATATTTGTATCATACATACTGGGAACAACGATTACTGATTCAATATACAATTTCTATTTGTTCTTATTAGTTTTATGACATATTCGTGAGTATTTGTTCTAAATTACTCGTGACAACGATATTCTTCGTGACCAAAAAAGCGCCAAATAAGTGGGATCCGATCCTTTGATATCTGAAAGAAGACGCCATCATTCAGTTTTCCATTCATTTGTTATCACTCCCAAATCCGCTCTTTCAATTTTCAGTTTTCCTGGTGAGTAATCTCTTCTTCTTATACCATTTGATCGGATATTAATTTCATTTCAATTGTTTAATCTCTGCACACATACATCCTTTATTTATTTCAGTGTCTGGGTTCAGATTCATCTGATTAAGAAGAAATTCCAACAATTTTTCCCCAAATTATTTTATTTTACGAAGAAACCCTTTGAGTTCGATTTTCATATTAAGATTTATACATTAGGAATAATAAAAATTAGGTTTCATTGGTATTTATTTAGTATAAAACTATAAATCCCTTTACCCTTTGATAATTTATAAAAAAAGTGAGAATCTTGCATGTTCAATCGATCGGTATTTAATTCTAACATATAAGTGTGAATATGAAAATCAAGATCATCAAGTAACTCTTGTAATCACCTTTAAATGGCATAATTTGGTATTCAACAATGCTTTGTTGGTATGATTTCTGAACCAATGTATATATAGTTGCAAACAAACCCTCAATCATGGGAAAAAAAAAAGCAAACAAACAGACACAAGACTATGCAAAATTGAGTTATATTGATGCTTTTAATGTTGGTCCACAAATGTTACAAACTTTTCATAGTAATGATGGTGGTAGATTTATGGTTGATAGGGTTGAGTAACGGAGAAAGTTATGGATCGGCTCAAGAGTTCTGCACGTCTCATGATCGTCTCGGATCTTGACCACACCATGGTAGAATAACTATATCCTAGGCTCTTTTATTTTTAGTTATTTAATATATATTTATTCATTGGTCTTATTTCCAAATCTAGGTCTACTAATGTGATGTATTGTAGGTTGATCATCATGATCCTGAAAACCTTTCAATACTAAGGTTTAATGCCTTGTGGGAAGCTAACTACCGACATGATTCGTTATTGGTGTTTTCAACTGGAAGATCACCTACTTTATACAAGCAGTTAAGGAAGGAAAAGCCCATGTTAACCCCTGATATTACGATTATGTCAGTTGGAACCGAGATAACGTATGGCAATGCAATGGTGCCGGATGAAGGTTGGGTCAACGTTTTGAATCATAAATGGGACAAAAAGATAGTTACAGAGGAAACAAGCAAGATTCCTGACCTCACTCTCCAAGTATGGTTTCGCATCGTATTTGATATTAACTTATTTAGAAGGGTATTGTGGGGATTGCAAGTTTGCAACCTTTTGATAGTGTTTAGAACTGTTCAGGATTTGATAGTTTGTTATTTTATTTGGCAATGCAGTCTGAAACCGAGCAACGTCCTCACAAAGCTAGCTTCTATGTTAAGAAAGAGAAGGCTCAAGAAATAATGAAAAATCTTTCTGAAAGTCTGGTCAAACGAGGGGTAAGCGTTCTGTTTTCCATATCCTTATATACCCCTACAAACATGTAAAATATCATATATATACCCTTACAAAGTAGTTGAAATGCCATATATACCCAATTCATTAAAAACAATTTTACCCTTAGACCACCCATAGTGGGGGTTTTTGGCGCCCCCCCCCCCCCCAAAAAAAAAAGCCCAACAACACCCGGTAACCGCCCCCTTGGGCGTATTTTTTGAAAAAAATGGGTGGAGCGTGCTTTTTTAAACGCCCTAAACTTTATCTTTGACCAATAGCATTTTTTGATGGTTTTTATTTTTATTTGAATATTTAATCATAATGCCCCACTACATCCCACTACACCCCTTTTAACATAATGCCTTAATGCCCACATGCTGACTGGACCGCCACATGGCGCAAAACGCCCAAGGGTGGGGGCATTATCTTCCCCTCCCACTACACACGGTCTTATTTTTCTAAAACTTCAAAATCTCATATATGATACCTTCAAACATTATAATTTATATTTACTCATTTCTAGCTTAAATTATTTAGCTAAATATTATTAATTATTATGAAGAATCCTATTGTTTATGGGAAAAAATAAAAATAAAAATGGTTAAAGTAATTGAAGCTTAAAATGTGTTATATAAAAATATGAAGTTAAAAGATGAGCATATATGAAAATTTTTATTTAAAAAAGTAAGGGTAAAATGATTATTTATTATATTATTTTTAATAAATTGGGTATATTTGATATTTTAACTATTTTGTAAGGGCATATATGATATTTTAAGTTTTGGTTGGGTATATATGAAATTAATCCTTGTATTTAATATTTTCGATGACATGTTTAAATTCTCATCGTATCATTGATTTCTTGATTGTCAGTTGGATGTGAAAATAATTTACAGTGGTGGTATGGATTTGGATATATTACCCCAAGGTGCTGGAAAAGGTCAAGCTCTTGCTTACTTGCATAAAAAGTTAAAGGCCGAGGGGAAATTACCACAAAATACCCTCGCATGTGGCGATTCTGGGAATGACGCTGAACTATTCACTATTCCAGATGTGCACGGTGTCATGGTTGTTGACTTTTACTTTGACTCGCCTGTTTCTCCATCATCGTGTTTGTATCAAAAGTGTGCTTGTATTAACATCTTTTCTTCATGCAGGTCAAGAACGCACAGGAGGAACTTTTGCAGTGGCATGCTGAAAATGCCAAAAATAACCCTAAAATTATACATGCTGATGAAACATGCGCAGCTGGTATCATACAAGCAATTGGTCATTTTAACCTAGGCCCTAATACATCACCCAGAGATCTACCCGATCTTTTAGATGCAAAGTTGGACCATTTTGACCCTGCGTATGAAGTAGTGAAGTTTTACTTGCTTCTTGAGAAGTGGCGACGTGCAGAAATTGACTCTCCAGAACGTTATTTGAACAATCTGAAAGCCGTTTGCGTATGTTCATGATATTTATCTTTGAACTGCATATTTGTTATGTTTATTACTGGCTTTAAATTTTAACCTTGTTTTTCCTGTTGATATTTCTGTTTACCAGTCTCCTGCAGGCCTATATGTTAATCCTTTTGGCATTGAGCAATCGTTTGGTGATGTCATTGGTAAGCTAAAAGACTGCTATGGAGACAAAAAAGGGAAAGAATACCAAGTTTGGGTTGATCAAGTTTCCCCTACTCAAATCGATTCTGACACGTGGCTAGTCAAGTTCAAGAAGTTGGACCAAACCGGTACGGAAATGTTTATAATGAAGTGAAAATAAAAACTAAGAACAGGTTTACGAAACTTGAATTATCTAACAATGGATTGAACGATGTAGGTGAAGAGCAACAATGTTGTTATACTACAGCTATACTAAGTTCAAAGGTAATGCTTTGTTAAGGATGTTTTTATGAGATTTGCTGTAACAAAGCATGGTAGTGTACTAGTGTTTCTTGATGTATTGTTACATGCAGGATGTGGAACCGTCACAAGGGCTCACATGGGTCCACGTGCACCAGACGTGGATGGATGGATCGACGGGTGATGACAAAAGTTGGTTTCTTTGAGGTTGTACAGCTTGCCCGCCTTTGAGGTATCTCGGTGTCATATTAAACATTTATAGCTGTTTTGTTCTTGTGAAATTATTCGATATGATATTTGTATTACATGCAATGACATGTTCTGTTTCTTAGATTGTTTCATGCTTTCAATATATAAGCCTTAAATGCATGAAAACCATGAATTACACACATTTTGTTTTTGGATGTTTTGATGAACTTGATTGACTTGAAGAGGCCTAACCCATTTGGTGTCTTATTTGGCTAGAAATACTTCTTGATATGCTCACACTACAAGAAACTCGATATTAGAATCAACTCAAAAACCGACTTAAAATATAAGATGTTGAACTATGCTTTTAACAATTCTATAATTTTAATAATTTCAAGTTTCTAGCAATTTCAACATGCTATTTAACATATATTTTAAGATTATATAATATATTTAGTATATTTGGTTTTGATGCACTTAATCGGGTGAGTGTCATCTGATACTATGTCCGTGTCAAACCCAAAAGTTCCTTTAAAATTTGAATTTACCCCCCCCCCCCCCCCCCCCCCCCCACACCCACCCACCCACCCACATATTTCAGGTTTGTAGGTGTTTTTGGAAGTGTGGTTTTGCATATGAGAGAAGACGAACATACACGTTTATGATATTAAACTGTTAGAATTTATTTATGGAATCATGTCACCCGTACCACAATTCTAAACTAAAAGAAATATCCAACTAGAAAATATAAAAAGTCATAACGTCTCTAATAACCAGTTAAGGCCTCTACTAATAAGTCGTATTTTGATTTTTTTTCCACATATCTGATTTTTTTCTGAAATTCTCCAAATCTCGTATCTTGTATATAACAAAACTGTAACTCTTATAACACTTAACTATAACTTTAACCCGATATAATGAAAGATACTCAGGATTAGGGTTGTCCAAATCGCTTGCAACATGCCGCTCGCTTGGAAAATGCTCGTTCGATTTTCTGCTCGGTTGTAAATGAGCCGATTGGCTCGATTTGGTTTGTAAACGAGCCAAGCACGAGCAAAGATCCGCTCGGCTCTGCTCGGCTTGGTTTGGCACGAAATAACTTTTAGTAATTTATTATAGAGATAAATGCTCGGATAGTCCCTGTGGTTTGCCGATTTTTCACCTTTAGTCCCTAACTTTCTAAAATTACCCATATAGTCCCCAAGCTTTTGAAATTCGTTCCCGGATAGTCCCTGGCGTGAATGAGGGTTAATTTTTTGTGTTAGGTACGTGTGAAATGACAAAAATACCCTTACTGAAATTAATAACTAAAAAGTTAAAAGAAATATAATTAATATTTTATAATTTATGTGGGACCCACCCTACCCACTTATCACTACCACCACCATCCCCCCCCCCCCCCCCCCCCCCCCCCCAAACCCAACACACACATTTCTCTCCACACTCTTATTTAATATGTGACATTTCTTTGATCACTGCTTCGTATCAACAAACAACAACAATGGTTGCATCCCCTTCTCATGGCTGTGTTGAAAATAAATACTGGTTGCTCACCAACAAAAAGGTACCTTTCTCATTACAATTACAAATCATCATAATGAATATACACTTTTAGATGTTTGAATGTTTGATTCTATTATATACCTAGCCTGAAAATGTCGTCTGATTCTATTATATATACACACACAAGTTACAAGTTTAAGAGAAAAATGCTCGGATGGTCCCTGTGGTTTACCCATTTTTCACCTTTAGTCCCTAACTTTCTAAAATTACACCTATAGTCCCCAAGTTTTTGAATTTCGTTTCCGGATAGTCCCTGGCGTAGATGGGGGTTAGTTTTTGATGTTAGGTGCGTGTGAAATGACAAAAATACCCTTGCTTTCAAATAAATAACTAAAAAGTTAAAAGAAATATAATTAATATTTTATAATTTATGTGGACCCACCACCACCACCAGTAATAAAAACCGTTGCTTATACTCTGGAAATTTTAGTAATTTATTATATATACACACGAGCCAAGCACGAGCAAAGATCTGCTCGGCTCGGCTTGGCTTGGCTTGGTTTGACACGAAATAACTTTTAGTAATTTATTATAGAGAGAAATGCCCGGATAGTCCCTGTGGTTTCACCTTTTTTCAGCTATAGTCCCTATCTTTCTAAAACTACTTGAATAGTCCCCCTGGTTTACCGTTTTGTTCTCGGATAGTCCCTGGGTCTAACTTCAGTTACTTTTCTCTGTTAAGAGGGGTGTGAAATGACAAAAATACCCTTTCTTAAAAGGCCAAACCATAGGGACTATCCGTGCATCTTCTTCATTTATATATAAAACCCCACCACCACCCTTCATCTTCAACCTCCACCCACCATCACCCTCCTCCACCCTCCACCATCACCGCCACAATCACTCTTCGTCGAACAAAACCCCCAAATCAAATACAAAACTATCATCTGTACACATTATACCCCAATAACTATCAACTGTCAGACACTAAACTGATGTACATTTCATGTGCAAAGTTTTCCTCTCTTAACATTATAGTCAGAATTGTAACAAAGGAAATTGATGAAAACCAAAAACATTTAATTGGGTGGATACAAATCAACCTAAAATATCTGAATTACAAATGTCAAACTGTTGATACAATCTTACATTCATACCCTCAAAATCTGAAGCTTAGATGCAAAAGCAATTGCAACCCAATCAGATTGAGAAGAAGACCACTGCAACTGTTCAATCTCCGGCGAACGTCAGAGTATCCGTACAGAAACAATCAACAGAGGCAGACCGGTTATCACCATCTCGAGTGCGGTTATCACACAACAGCAGCAGGAGGAGAGACATCCACAGTCTCCACCAATGAGTCCGGTACGAGGCGGAATAAGGGCGGATCTGTCGGTGGCGTGCCAGGCGTTGATGACGGAGGAGGAGGTGGTGGTGAAGGAGCATCGAACCGGTGGTGGTGGGGTTAAGGAAACGAATGAGCATCGAACCTAGCCGGAGTGGTTCCGATGTCGGCGGCGGCGCTAATCGAGGGCTCGGCTTGACGATTTTGCCCTAAACCCACACCCCTTTGAGAGAACATCACCTTCTAAGTTGAATCGGTTCATGTGCTGAAAATTGTGTTTATGTTTCTGTTTGGGTTAGCCGGTGAGCAATGGTGGTGGTGGTTCTCTGGTGGAGGGTGGTGGTTGTAGTTGATGGTGGGTAGAATGAACAAGACAGAGAAAGAGGGAAGAAGAAAAACAGTTTATAAATAAAAATAAGAAGATGCATGGATAGTCCCTATGGTTTGGTCGTTTAAGGAAAGGGTATTTTGGTCATTTCAACACCCACTTAACAGAGAAAAGTAACTGAAGTTAGAGCCAGGGACTATCCGAGAACAAAACGGTAAACCACAGGGACTATTCAAGTAGTTTTAGAAAGATAGGGACTATAGCTGAAAAAAGGTGAAACCACAGGGACTATCCGGGCATTTCTCTCTTTATTATATATACACACACAAGTTACAAGTGTATTTAAAGTTTAACTAGTTAAATTTCTGCCCGCGCGTTGCGGCGGGGACCCAATGACTGCAAAACGCGTGTCAGTAACGGTAAGCAGATACCGAATATCAAAACATAAATAAAAATTTCGTGAAAAGGATAGTCAATCCGTCCTAAAAAAACCGATTTTAAATAACCTAATATATAATAATAGGACCCACACGTCCTACACATTGGAAATTCGGTTGTTTTCAATTCAGTTATTACGGTGCTAACACGTTAAAATATGGATGAGCTCGGTACCGGTAACGGCACCGAAAGTACCGATCCGGAAAATCATCGAAATTAGGTATCGACACCGAAAATGCTTGGTACAATACGGTATGGTATTTGAAGGTAAAAATCAATAAATATAGGTATGGTGCTAGACCGGTGTCGAACCGAAAGTAACGATTCTGAAAACGCCAAAAGGTGGGTACCAAATTGGTGCCGAAAATGATTTGGTATAGTAAATTTGGTACCGATACAATACCGGTTTGATTACAGGAGTTGATACGATTTTCTCATCAATGATCTAAATATCCAAGTTAATTTTACATGCTACAATTCATTCATTACGTAAAAAGACAAAAAATAAAGTAAAATAAGTTGTTGTGTATATAAAACCTCATTCAAACGAAATACAGTTTACTTACTGTGTGTATGAAAAGTAATGTAAACTGTGCAATTACTTGCATCGCTTGGAAAAAAGTACGTTAAAAAATGCTCGCTTGATTTTTAGCTCGATTGTAAACGAGCCAGTCTACTCAATTAAATTTGTAATTTGTAAACGAGCAAAGATCCGTTCTAACAACCAGAATGAAACCAAACCACATTATTTTATAGTAATAGTAATGATAGTCTAACTCTAAATTTAAAGAGGTATATCCAAACACCCTAACTCGAAAGTAGTCAAAACCCATCGGTTAAGCTGAGATCCATGAGAATGACACGTGTATGGTTAACCGGAACCGACTTACCTTTTTCAGAATTCAAACAACCAACTACCTCTCTCGACAGTCGAGATTTGGATCTGAAAACCACCATTATCCGATGGCTCTCCGAGTGGTCTACGTGGTGGCCTTCATCTCCGCATCATGCGCTTTCTTCATGCTCCTCCACCTCGCCCTGCACCCTCTCTTCTATTTCACCGCCACATGACATGATCACACCAAAATACAATTATCTCCGGTAAACCGGACTCTGCTTCTGTTTTTTTTTTCTTTTCTAGCAATTTGAATTGATGTATTACAGTTTCGCGTGTTGTTGTTGTTTTTTTTTTTTAATTTTTTTTTCTCTGTAACTTGGGATATTTTATTACCATTACTTTTAACGAGCAAAACATTTTTATATTATACGTGAACTGGCCCAATTACATCAATATCGCAGGTAAGCGAGCAACAAGCTGCGCCACTACCAGTGGCGGATCTTGCCCGTTGAACATGCCAGGGCCGAAAGACACGGGCACTAAAAAAAGCCCGGGCCAAACATAGTATATATAAAAAATTTCGATCGAAATGCGGAAAATTAGCACTACGGCCGAAAAACTTGCCCGGGCCGTGGCCCTACCATATGCCTACTAAGAACCGCCCATGGCCACTACCCCTTTCTGAATAGCAAACCCTATCCTATTAAAGACAAACCCCTGTCCCCTCCTGTTGACGAGCAACTGCTGTGGACGACCTTTTTTTAATTGAGTTTGATGCCTCTAGATCTGCATATCTGATGTGAATTCATGGAGGTTTTTTGGTTCATGTGGAGCCAATCGCAATGATTTTGATGTGTTACTGTAGTTGTATCAAATGATAGCTGCATATATGAATTCAAACTGATTGAGCACAACTCGAATCCAGATTTTCTCCAACTTTGTTGGGGAGGGTGAATCATGAATGTAATGACAGTTGTAGTTGTATTGAAATGTTTGTTTGTAACAAATCAAAGTATATGTAACTAGCTTTCTTTGAAGATGGTTGTTATGTTAATTTATATGAGATGATGATCTGCGCTGGCTACAAATATGATAAACAGAAAATACGAATAAACGATCTGTAATGAAAAAAAAAACGAACCGGAATAACAAAACCGGTTTAGAAAACAATGATTCAGTTGTAGATTTTTTAATAACTTTTTTATAATTTGGTGTGTAAATAATCGAACTAATGAAATAGAACTAACATTAAGCCAAGGGGGTGCTCTTTACAGGTAATTTAGCCTCGTTTAATCCTGCGTTGCCACATCATATTTATCTTAAATTACCCTTAAATCGTTAAAATCATCCTTTCAACTATACTATAACTTTTAATTTTAATTTTTTAAATAAAAAACATATACAACCAATTAAAATAACTAAATTATACTTTCATTTAGAAATAAAAATAATGCATAAAATCAAAGAAATTCTCTCCATTGCAATTGAAGACGAGTTCTCGTAATTTTCCACGCCTGAAGGTAAGAATCAAATTCTTTGGGCTCATAAGTCTGTTTATACTTACGAAGAGCCACCTGAATCGCATCCTACTCGTTTTGCATCTATTCATTGCTCATCGCCTCTTTTTGCAATGTGTCAACCTTGGCACGACTAATTTGGAATATATGTCACATGTTTACGATCTCATATACCTTGCGTGTTTTGTTACCCATTTTTCATGAAATACATCAAGGATTTGAAGCCACATCTCGCATGAACCTCAAACTTTGTTCTCTGCGAGACTAACCCAAGCCCTCGCCAACGTGATTTCTTAGTGTTCCGTTTATTTGGACTCAAAAACCAGTTGGTACGACCTGGTTAGAGTAGAGCTTCAGATGACCTAGCAAGGAACCTGCAAGATCACAAGAGAACAAACACACCGTTAGCCTCGTCACAGGGAGGGGGGCCTCTCTGTGACCAAGCTCGGGCGTGAGAATAAGTATTTGTGAGGAAGAAATAGGTCAGGGAGAGAGAGGAGAGTTAGAGAGAGAAAGTAGCGATTACCCCTTTTTGGAGTTCCAAGTGTGGTATTTATAGTCTTTGGTTGTGCTGACGTGGCAAGTTAGTTAGGGCCGGACCAGTCGCTGTCATGGAAGTTATGAGGGTGGGACCCAGTTTGTTACGCCGCACCGTTCTATCTGCCCGTTCCATTTGTAGTGTGAGGAACGGTCCGGTCTTAACGTGTCATAATTCTGGTTCGGCTCGTGCCGGTGATTCGGTCCGGTTAGGGACGTATCCTCATCAAGTCCCCCTAGTTCGTGGCGTTTCTTGGATAAATGCTTCGAACTATATCGGCGTAATTTTGGCGGTTTTAACTCCTGATTTGTCGTTTTGTTAAAATTTTTGAATTTTAAATTTCTAGGCGGTGACCTTGGTAGGGTAACCGACGGTTACTTTAAATTTCCCGCCCGATGTGACGGTTGGTGTGCGTCAGCTATCGTGACGTGTCATTATTTGATTGGCTGGTTTAAGTCGGTTACCATTTTTCTATATAAAGAGGAGAAAAAATAACTTTTTATTTTCGCTTTTCATTTTTCACTTCATCTTCCTTGTTTCGTTTTCTCTGAGACAAGCGTTTTTCAAGAAACAGGTCAGTTTCTTCCTTGTATAATGGCGAAAAGCAATTTGTCCGCTTGCTTTAACGTGTTGAATAAAAATGGTTTAGCTTGGTATGTTGAAAGATATGCGATACCTGCATCTCTGCACCCCGTTCTCCCCGAAAAGGATTCACCCATTTATCCGTTTCCTCCGGGGAAGATAGGGGTTTACACCCGTTTATTTGATTACTGTAACTATCGTCTTCCTTTGACGAAGTTTTTAGTCGGAGTACTTTTGTTCCACGAGGTTCACATTTCTCAAATGAACCCCTTCGGCCTTGCCAAGGTGTGTCATTTTGAATTGGCTTTTCGTAGCTTGGGGTCCGACCCGGATTTGGATGTGTTCCGGGCTTTTTATAAATTGAACCGGTCCGGTAACTGGTACACCTTCGAGGTCAGAGACAAAAACTCCTGCTGTTACACATGGATTACCACTAGCATAAAGGACTGGAAAGAACGTTTTTTCTATGTTGATGACCGATGCGTTCCGGAGTTTATGGTATGGAGGATCAAAAAGAAGAAACTCCCAGCTCCTCTTCCTGAAGGCTTCGAATATGATAAAGAGCTGTATGCAAACCTGATTAAAGAAGCGGGTCGCATACAAAGTTATCCGGAACACATTCTTGTCATGGGACGGATCAGCACGATTTGGTCCGAACCGGAGTGGTATCCTACCCTTAAGTGGAACGGACAGGGTTAGTCATGCCTTTACTTTTTGATACGGTGCTCGTCGTGTCGCGTATATGACCATATTATTTTCATCACTATTTCATTTTTTTTATATATATGTATTGGACTTCGGATGTTACTTGCTTGCCCTCTTTTTCTTTTGTAGTTATGGGTTTGAGAGAAGCATTGAGGCTAAAGTCCTTTGATTCCAAGGAGCTGGAGATCCGAGCCACTAGGACACCGAAAAGTGATCCTCCGTACCTCTCAGTCGTGCAAGAGAATCTTTATCCAATTCGGGAACCCGAGGTTCCAGAAGCTCATGGAGGCTCAGCTGGGCAAGGAGGTTCGGGCTCGGCTCCTGTAGCGCAGGTAGCGGATGTTGCTCCGGCCCAGATGATGATAGTGACCGGCAGTGATAAGGGTAAGGGTAAGGAAACTGGTTCGATCGGGTCCAAAGGGTCTGGTTCCAAGTTTGTGATTGATGATGAAGACGTCCATCTGTCTGTGGGGGATGAAGAAGAACATGCTGAAAATTTAAAGGAGGGTGGTGACGATGATGAGGAAGAGGCAGACGAAGAGGAACAACCTCAGATTAACTTGAAGAGGAAGAGGGCTCCGTCTAAGTCTGGTCCAAAGCCTAGGCAAAAGAAGACGAAGACGGATCTTAAAGCTATTACTCTAGATGACGATGATATCCAAGTTACTGAGTTTTCTGCTGCCGGAGGCGTGTTAGCAAATTTAGACGCTCATCTTCATGGGGGTCGTACCCCGAGGGACCATCCGTTGAACGTTCCATCAAGCCCATTGTCCTTCGGGGGAGGTGCCACCAAGGTTGTTACTGATGTTATCATGTCCGACCCCAAGAGGGCCGAACCTTCTCCTTCGGGTAAGTTCACCACGGGGGTTGCGTCTAATGTGTCAAGGCCGAGCCCCAAGCCTGTTGATGGTGGGGACAGTGCCTCTTCATCCCCTTTGTGGTTTAATACTGAAGCTGTTTTCTTATCACGGGAGCTAGGTTCGGGCGGCATTGAAGACATGGACTCAACTCGAGCACTGGAGAGGTACGTTCCAGAGTGGTCGCTGACGAACAAGGATCGAATAGTGGATGCTCTGTCGGCGAAAATGACATTGTTTCATTTGGGGACTCCCGCTGAGCATTCTTATTATCGGAAGATGAGCGGTCCGGAGCTCGGGAATGCCCTTATGATAAATCAAGCTCAATCTAACTCATTGGTGGTGGAGTCGTACAAACGTTGGATCGAGTCGGAATCAACTTGTAACAAGCTCCGGCGCGAGATCGCTAATTTGAAAAAAGAAGATAATGTCCGATCGAAGACAAAACAAGAGCTATCTTCTCTCCGGTCTCAAGTTGAACGCTTGAGGGAGCAAAACTTGGAAGCAAAGGAAGTTAACAAATCTACCCAAGCTTCGGCTGCGGCCGCTTATGAAGCGCGAGACAAGGCCCTTCAAGACTTAGAAACTTTCAAATCAAAATTCACTGATTTGGAGAAGAAGCTATCTGGTGCGGAGAAAAAGCATTCGGCCGAACTGAAGGAGATGCAGATATCTCATGATCAGCTTCTGGCCGACTACCATCGCCTAGTTGATGGTACGTTCATAATCCATTTATCTTTTATTGCTTCCCTTTCTTGCTTATTGAAACTTGTCTCTCTATAGTTAAAGACGAATTGGAGAGAGCTCGTGACAGAGAGATCGAGTCTCATAAAACAACGATTGATGAGGCAAAGGGAATGCTAATTCGTTCTAAGCGTGATATGATCGAATCGTATGCCCAATTGTCGGAGCTCAAACTCACCAAACAATGGTTTTTAACAGACGGGATTGCGTGGGTTGTTAAGCTGGTGCACCAGAGCCCGGAACTGAAGAAAGTTGTTGCGGATTTGGTGAACAGTGTTAATGCGGTTGGAGCAAACGAAGGTATTAAGTACGGTTTTGAAGCTGCTAAGGGCCCCGCTCAGTCCTTCGATGAAGTTCCAGGGTATGATGCAAATGCTCAAGATAAGTTAGATGCTGCGGTGAAAGCTTTTGAAGATTTTAACATCTCCGTTCTTGGAAAGGTTGCTGATTTGGTAGACGAGCCTTTGTCTGTTATCAAGCAACAGAGTGAACTTCCCATAGTGAGAGAAGAATTCGAAGCTTGAAACTCGTTTATATGACCTTTGACTTTTATTTGTTATCGTAACCGCACAATTTTAACATTTACCTTCTTTGGCATGTAACTAGTACAATTTTTTGCTTGCAAGTATTTGACTGCCATGTTTTGTATGGAATCAGACCTTATCATTGGTTATTCAATCCTGGCCACTTAGCTTTCAGTTTGCGTCCAAACTTAACTGTTCGACCAGGATTTTGGTTCGGTCATCTCCGGTGACCGGAATATAACTTAGAAATTCTTTGATTTCTTTTACATAATCGAATTGTTTATAGTCGGAACGTCTTAAATACGGACCGCTTTGCTTAATAGATTTAGTTATTTTTTTGAACTATTTAAGCCTTCTTGATCGGCGCGAGGCATGGGTCGAGGCCCGTTTGTGCACATTTATGGTGTTGTTCGAACTTATACGCATGCTATAATTTATACTTATAAAAGTACAAATCGCTTTATTGATTTACTCATAATAATCCCGGGGAAAAACCCTCCCGGTTACAAAAGGAAATAGAAACTTGCCGGGGCATTACCCTCCCGACTTGTACATGGAAATTGGAAATAAAGAACAAATAAAAGCGATCTTTTTAGCCGTAGCAGGCTATTCACATGAAACACTTTTTTAAATGTACCCCGTTCCACGTCCGGGGCACTGGAGTTCCGTCAATCTTCTCCAACACATACGAGCCCTTATCACTGGCTTCTTTGACTCGGTACGGCCCCTCCCACTTAGGGGTTAGCTTACCAGGGGCTTCGATTCGGCTCGCATCATTGTTTCGGAGCACATAATCTCCGACCTTGAACTTGTATAGTTTAGCCCGGGCGTTATAATATTTTTCAATCTTTTTCTTGTATCGGGCTTCCTTGATCGCCGCGATGTTCCGGCGTTCTTCTAACAAGTCAAGGTTAGACCGGAGTTCAAGCTCATTTTCTTCCCAATTCTTGCACCTCTGGTTTGGGAGTCCGATCTCGGCGGGAATCACTGCCTCGGTACCGTAAGTTAGACTAAACGGTGTTTCTCCGTTGCTAGTTTTGTGCAGTGTTCGGTGCGCCCATAAAACGTTCGGCAACTCATCCGCCCAGCCTTTTCCTTCATAACCAAGCCTCCTCTTAATCCCATCAACGATTCGTCGATTAATCTGTTCCACCTGCCCGTTACCCTGAGGGTGGGCTACCGAGGAAAAGACTTGGTTAATTTTTAGATTTTCGCACCAGCGCTTGAATGGATTTTCAGCGAACTGCTTTGCATTGTCGCTTATGATATAGAGTTGAAGACCGAATCGGCATACTATTTGTTCCCAAAAGAACCGCGTCACGTTGTAGCCGGAAATGATTGTAAACGGTCGAGCTTCCACCCATTTGGTGAAATAATCCACTGCGACTAGCAGGTACTGAGCGCTTCCGCTAGATCTTGGAAAAGGCCCGACAATATCAACGCCCCACTTTTGGAAGGGCCATGCAGCAGTTACCGGTATCATTTCATTCTTGGCTCGAAGGCTGATTGGTGCGTGTTTTTGACACTCATCACACTGTTGGAGCTCTTTTACCGCACTTTCATGCATCCCAGGCCAGTAATACCCTGCATTTTTAACTTTTGTTACGATCATCTTAGGTCAGGCATGAATGCCACAGATGCCATAGTGTATTTCCCTGATGATGTAACTGGCTTGCTCCGGATCTAGACATTTTAGCAGGGGCCCAAGGAAAGTCTTCCGGTACAAGCCTCCTTCTTGCATCTGGTATTGAAGAGAGTTGATTTGAACCTTTCTTGCTTCCGCTTTATCGGTCGGCAATACGTCATGCACCAAATAGTTGACTATTGGCGTCATCCATGTTTGCGATGGTGCTTCGACCTGCATAACCTGCGGAGTTGCAATTGACGGTGCAGTCAAAACTTCCACTCTCACTTCTTTGGCTAGGTGACTGAATGATACCGATGCCAATTTGCTCAAGGCATCAGCCTTCTTGTTCTTGCTACGTGGAATATGCTCGACCTTGCATGCTTCAAAAGATGCCATAGTTTGCTTCACATGTTCGAGATACTCGATCATGCTTGCTTCCCTTGCCTCGTATTCTCCGTTTACTTGGTTTGCTACGAGCAATGAATCAACATGGGCAACAACATTTTTTGCTCCGACTTTTAACGCTAGACGCAGACCAGCCTAAAGAGCTTCGTATTCTGCTTCGTTGTTCGAGCTTTTAAACTCCAGCCGGAGCGCGTATGTTATATCCGTTCCCTCTGGATCGGTGAGAATCAGACCTGCCCCCGCTCCTTCGGAACTGGAGGCTCCGTCGGTATACAAGGACCAAGGTTTCTCTGGAGCATTTTCAACATCTTCCCGTCCTTTGTCTTCCGGAATTTCAACTAGGAAATCGGCTATCACTTGCCCCTTCAATGGTCCTTTGGTTCGAAAAGTGATATTGAACGCGCCCAACTCTATCGCCCATTTAGCCATTCGACCTGAAACTTCAGGTCGGCGGAGAACGTGCTGGATTCTCTGATCCGTTCGTACTTCGATTGGGTGGGCTTGAAAGTATCGGCGAAGTCTTCTCGAAGCATGTACTAGTGCCAGGGCCAATTTTTCCAAGTTTGAGTACCTTGTTTCATAGTCTTTTAACGTTCGGCTTACGTAGTAAATGAGGATTTGCTTCCCGGTACGGTGAGCAACTAGTACCGCACTGATAGCTCCAAGCGACGCGGCTAAGTATACTGTTAGCACCTCATCTTCCTCTGGTACGGTGAGAGTTGGCAGAGTACCCAGACAAGCTTTAAGCTCTTCAAAAGCTCGTGCGGCTTCTTCCGTCCATTTAAACTCCGATCGGAAGCTTTTCCTGAGAACATCCATGAACGGGAGCGATCTATCTGCTGCTTTTGACAAGAACCGATGGAGAGCAGCTAATCGTCCGTTTAAGGACTGAATTTCCTTAACCGTCGTCGGAGGTTTCATTGTAAGAACAGCATCAACCTTGTCTGGGTTGGCTCGCAAACCTTTTGACCCAACCATGACCCCCAGAAACTTACCTTCTTCTACCCCGAACGTACATTTTTTGGGGTTTAGCTTCATGTTGATGCTTCGGAGTCGGGTGAACGTTTCCAGTATATCTTTTAGCATGGTGGCCTCATCATGACTTTTGATCACGATATCATCAACGTATACTTCTACGTTTCGCTCGATCTGATCTTTAAAGGCTTTGCTCATCAAACGTTGGTACGTAGCACCGGCGTTTTTCAAACCGAACGGCATCTTAGTAAAACAATACACTCCTTCATTGGTGACGAAGGCTGTCTTATCCTCATCTTCGACCGCCATTTGTATTTGATGGTATCCTTTGTAAGCATCCAAAAAACACTTCAATCTGAACGTGGCGACGGAATCAATTTTTTCATCGATTTCCGGTAGAGGAAAACAATCTTTTGGGCACGCATCGTTTAAATCGGTGAAATCAATGCACATTCTCCATGAATTATCTTTTTTCCGCACCATAACGGGATTTGACACCCATGTTTGATACCAGACTTCTCGAATGATTCCCGCATCTAGAAGGCTTTTAACATCTTTTGCGATTGCTTTGGCTCGATCTGGCGCCATGTGCCTTTTCCGTTGTGCAATTGGTTTGATCGATTCTTTTACGTTCAGATGATGTTGTGCCATAGATCTGGGGACTCCCTGCATATCGGAGTGCTTCCATGCAAAAACATCTATCGAATTACTTAACAATTCCCATAAAAGCTTCTTTGTTCGTTTTGGGAGCTGAGCGCCAATAGCTACTTGTTGTTCGGGAAAATCTGGATTGATTGCCCAAAGCTCCGTAGGTACCTCGGACTTTTTGGAGCTCGTTTCCGCTGCGTGTCTTACTTCGGCGACAAACGAGTTGGATTCTGAGAAGATAGTAGCAACTCCGGCCTCAGTAGGGAATTTAATAGCTCCATGTATTGTTGAACTGATTGCCCCAAGAGCTCTTAACCCGGGTCGCCCGAGTATTATGTTGTGTGATGAATGAGTGCCAACAACCAGGTAGGTTAGTTGGACTGTCCGGCTTTTGTCACCTTCTTTGAACGTGGTTGGAAGGGTGATCTGTCCTATCGGACGGACCACCTCTCCGGAGAAACTGATTAAAGGGGTGGAGACTTCAATTAACCTCTTCTTTACTTGGGGGTTCAGCTGCTGGAAACACTGTAGATACATGATCTCAAAGGCGCTTCCTCCATCCACGTAAATTCGTCGGACTAGATGTCCGGCGATGACGGCCGAAATTGTAATTGGTCCGTCTCGAGCATCGTCTGGATCGATCGGAGGGAAATAAGTTGGTTGGTGCATCCATGCTGCCATATGCTGGTTCGATCGTTTTACCCCTCTTGGCTCGACTGACCGGATCATGTTGATTCCGGGTTCGGTGTTCGGGTTATCAATTGCCGCTGTTGTCTTCTTCCCATCTTTCACTTCTTTCACAAGGTGCGAGAGTTTACCGGACCGTACGGCCTTTTCGATTTCCTGCTTCAGAGCCCAACACTCATCAGTTGTATGACCCTTGTCTCGGTGGTATTCACAATACTTCTTGGAATGCCTGTCCGAGGTGGGTCGTTGCTTAGACGGCGTGGGGAAACGAGTAGTCTCCGTACTGAGGATTTCAGTTGGTGATTTGGTGAGCTCGGAGAAAGTGTTGAAGCGCACGTTTCCTGTTCGGAAACTGCCTCGATCCGACTTCTGATACGGGCCACGGTTTCTGTTCCAGCTGCTGCTTCTATCTTTTGGTGGCGACGCATTGCGTTTCCATGAAGTGGTTCGAGCTTTGGCATTTCTTGCTGAAGCTTCGCTCGGTTGACCGCAGGCACTTTTTCCCCGAACAAAGGCTCGAGCTCTCTCCATAAGCGTCTCCATAGTTTTTGGGAGATCTTCATGGAGCTTCTCCACAAGTTGGTTGTTCCGAACTCCGTGACAGAACCCAGAGACTCGGAGTTGGTCCACCGCACCACTTATCTGCATGCTTTCTCGATTGAAACGGTCAATAAAATCTTCTACAGACTCTCCGTCTCGGCGCTTTATATGGTGAACCTCAGTAATATCTTTTTTGCAACGTCGCTGCTGACAGAAATTTTGCAAGAAAATACGTCGGAAATCTTCGAAGTGGTCGATCGACCCTTCCGGCAACCCATCAAACCAAACCCTCGCCGATCCGGTGAGAGTTTGGGCGAACATAAGACACCAAGCCTGCATAGGCCACTGCTCGACCTTAGCCGCTCCGGCAAACGCGAACATATGGTCGTCTGGGTCAGACGTACCATCGTAAAATTTCAACGTGGGAGGCATCTTCAGCTTAGCCGGGAGTGGGGCATTGACAATCCGTAACGTAAACTTTGATTGGGAAGTCATTGACGTGGGGTGGTACGGCATAAGCAACTCTTGATCTTGGGGGTTTAAACCCATAGATCCCTGGAGAAACAGGTCGTTTAGACCGTTATTCATTGGAGCACTTGTAACCGAAGAAAATTGTGTAACATGAGGTATAGGAGTGGAGATCATAGAACTTACCATCGATCCAGAAGCGAAGGTTCCACCAGAGACGGGATTTCCCCCTGGATAAACGTTGCTAAACAAATTTGCTAGGAGACTTTGCAGCATCTCATCTCGTTGTTGCTGCTGCTGTAACTGTCGCAATAGATCAGCATTCCTTAAAAGGAAAGCGTTGTCGAAAGTAGGTAATGGCGTGACAACCGGGGCAGTAACAGACAGCGTGGTGACAGAACTTCCGCCTACAGGATTTGCAGCTGGAGGAGCCAAGGCAGATCCTAGCGAAGCTGCTGAGGCGACAACTGCTGTTGAAGCAGTTGTGGAGTTAGTGTTTCCTTCCCATATATCATTGTAAGATGGGAAAGTGTTGGTGGAGACTGCTGTCGTCGACTCTGCCATGATTTCAAATTAACAAAAACACAAAAACGAATTATGTGAATTCGAGGGGATGGCGCCACTGAAGACTCAAAAACCAGTTGGTACGACCTGGTTAGAGTAGAGCTTCAGATGACCTAGCAAGGAACCTGCAAGATCACAAGAGAACAAACACACCGTTAGCCTCGTCACAGGGAGGGGGGCCTCTCTGTGACCAAGCTCGGGCGTGAGAATAAGTATTTGTGAGGAAGAAATAGGTCAGGGAGAGAGAGAGGAGAGTTAGAGAGAGAAAGTAGCGATTACCCCTTTTTGGAGTTCCAAGTGTGGTATTTATAGTCTTTGGTTGTGCTGACGTGGCAAGTTAGTTAGGGCCGGACCAGTCGCTGTCATGGCAGTTATGAGGGTGGGACCCAGTTTGTTACGCCGCACCGTTCTATCTGCCCGTTCCATTTGTAGTGTGAGGAACGGTCCGGTCTTAACGTGTCATAATTCTGGTTCGGCTCGTGCCGGTGATTCGATCCGGTTAGGGACGTATCCTCATCAGCCATTGTGTAGTGTTTGTGTAGTATTTGTGAAATAAAGGAGATTGCGAGTGTGGTATAAAATGTGAAAAATGGTTTGAAAGAAGTTGTATTTATAATTTTATAGGGTATCTAATTAAATTTTTTTTAGAGTTAAATGCCATTTTAGTCCCTGTGGTTTGGGCCATTTTGCCAGTTTAGTCCAAAGGTTTCATTTTTAACCTGTGGGTCCAAAAAGGTTTCACAGTTGCCATTTTTAGGGGTGCAAACGAGCCGAGCCGAGCCCGAGCTTGACCAGGCTCGACTCGAGCTCGATTAACTTTATGTGAGCTCGGGCTCGAGCTCGAGCTCGATTCGAGCTTTGTTTTCAAGGCTCGAGCTCGGCTCGTTTGTATTTTCTCAAGCTCGAGCTCGGCTCGGGCTCGGCTCGTTTATTATCTATTAATTTGTATATTAAATAAAAATAATATAAATAATAGACTTTTTAGGCTCGTTAGCTCGATAAGTGAAGCTCGGGCTCGGGCTCGTTTACTAAATAAGCTTATTTTTAGGTTCGAGGTCGGCTTGTAAACAAGTTTAAATAAGCTCGACTCGGCTCGTTTACACTAAAGCTCGATAAGGCTCGACGAGCCTAACGAGCTTCACATGCAAGGCTCGAGCTCGGGCTCGATAAACAAACGAGCTTTGTTTTGAGGCTCAAGCTCGGCTCGGGCTCGATAAAGCTCGGCTCGTTTCGAGCTTTTTCTCGAGCCGATCTCGAGTAGCTCGCGAGCCGGCTCGGCTCATTTGCACCCCTAGCCATTTTAGTCCGCTGGGTTAACTTCATCCGTTTTTTCTGTTAACGAGAAGGCCAATTCGGTCATTTTATATGGCTGAATTGCCCTTTTAGTTAAAATAATTACATACAAAATGACCAAATTGGCCTTCTCGTTAACATAAAAAATGGATGAAGTTAACCCAATGGACTAAAATGGCAACTATGAAACATTTTTGGACCCACAGGTTAAAAATGAAACCTTTGGACTAAACTGGCAAAATGACCCAAACCACAGGGACTAAAATGGCATTTAACTCTTTTTTTTATTATAAACTAACGATCATATTGAGCATGTTTCTTGCGGCTGCATCCACCCTCACGGGCTACCCATCAAGCCTACCCGAGGGTTGGCGGCGGTGCAGCAATGGCGGCTTTCAACCCTCAAGCCCGACCCGTGGGATGCCCTCTCCACCTTTAATATAAACATTTTTTTATTAAAGTTAATATATTATTTGTTGAAAAGGTTTCTTATAGATCCTATAAATAATAGAGTAAACTGCCATTTTGGTCCCTGTGGTTTGGCCAGTTTTGCCACTTTAGTCCATATCTCAAACTTATTACATCCAGGGCCCTGTGGTTTGCATTTTGTTGCCATTTTAGTCCAAATTTCAAATTTGACCAGATTTCCCATTAATGACATGCTATTTTGTCTTTACTCTCAGGGGCATTTTGGTCATTTTAGATTTATTATCTCTTTATTATATAATAAAACCCTCATTATCATCATCTTCAACATATCATCATCTTCAACATCAACAGACATCTTTCTCTCTCTCTCCACCCCATCATCTCATCTTCATCATCAACATCGTCTCATCTTCATCATCAACATCGTCTCATTAATGGGAAATCTGGGAAATCAACAGACATCTTCAACTACTCCATCTTTCTGCAAAAACAATTCAATCGAGCACTCAGATCCTCAAACAATTCAATCGAGCACCCATTCAATCGAGCACTCAGATCCTCTTCATATACAATATGCAGTTGGGTTTCGGTTCTAGGGTTTCTAATATGACGAAATCGACTTGTACAATGGCAGATCTACATGAAAGAGGAGAGAGAGAGAAGAGAGAGTCAGTTAGGGTTTTGAGCTTTGAGTTTCAGATCTCTTCCTCTCTCTTCTGATCTCGTCGCCGCCACAACAGTGGTGGCCGGCCATATGTGCAGAAATGGAGGCATGTGGGTGTGAGAGTGTAAGAAGAAGAGGGGATTGAGGGATCGTTGTGTGGGATCGTCATCGACAAAACGAGGCGCCGGAGTGCCGGCTCTGGTCGTCGGCTGAAAGGGGAGAAGGAAGTGACGGTGGGGGTCATGGCGGTGGAGGTGGAGGTTGTTGATCTGAGGTTGATTCCTTGTGTTAGTTCTTAATTTGGGTTTTTTTTGTTCAAAGCACTACAATTAATTTGTTCAAATCTCATTTAATTTAATGCTGTTTTGATTGGATTTGTTTAGGTGATGATGATTCAAGTAAACAAACTGAAAATCTGAAAATTACCTTTGGATGCACGAAAATTAATTCGTTTAATATTAAAATCTCGCTGAATTAATCAAATGCTGTTTTGATCTGTTCTTGATTTTCTGGGTTTTGATGATGATGTTCTTAAAGATACAGATGTTCTTGATGATGGGTTTTCTGGATTTTATGGGTTTTGATTTTCTGGATTTCTGGGTTGATGATGATGTTGTTGATGATGATGTTCTAATAATCTGCTGCTGTTTTGATCTGTTCTTGATTCTACATGTTCTTGATATTCTGCTGCTGATGATGATTATTTGGGAGAAGAGAGATGACCAAAATTTTAATTGATAAAATGTTAAATGAAAAACAAAATGACCAAAATGCCCCTGCACTACAGGACAAAATAGGAGGTTGCAACAGTAAAAAAAATGGGGTTTTGGAGTTTTGGACTAAAATGGCAACAAAATGCAAACCACAGGGCCCTGGATGTAATAAGTTTGAGATTTGGACTAAAGTGGCAAAACTGGCCAAACCACAGGGACCAAAATGGCAGTTTACTCTAAATAATATAATAGTTTTTACTTTTTATCTTTATAAATTAAAATCATTGTTAATATTTTATTTTAACTCAAGATATAACATGGTTCACAATTGAAAACCGATCACTAATTGTAGGTTTTGGTTTTTTACATGTAAACGAATTTTATGTAACTCATTGTTTTAGTTATATCAAGCTATATAGAGTCTTACATAAGCCTCCACGCTGGCGCGGCCTCCACGCTGGCTCGGCCAGAGCCTGCATGACTAGTAAGAAACCGATGTCCTCGTTTTCTCACCCCTCACAATTACTTACGGACTCCGTCATACCTATACTTCTTCTTCTTCTCTTTTTTAGATTTGGGATATTTGGTCCTTTTTATGGTGTATAATTGGGTTTCTAGTGTTTTGCTAGACTGCCATTCATTTATTTCATTTATATAATGAAAGCTTTTGCTGTTCAAAGAAAAAAAAATCTTATCCACAATATAATATAATTTGGATATATGTGTACAAATTAGAGGTGATAAATAAATATTTATTTACTAATATCGCTTATTTTCGGTTTAATAGACATCCTTCTGATACAGACTTTCGGTGGCCTGAACCACACACACATTTGACCAAAGTCAAAAGAGAACGACACAAACAACTTATCAAACACCTTTCTCTGTCATTTGCTGACTCATGCATCCATGTGAACCTCCGTCTAAACAGAACGAGTGTGAAGTATATTAATTTAGGTTTGTTTTAGAAAAAAAAAAAAAAAAAAAACCCACCAGATTAACCTGTAAACGTGTTATGTCGGTGTTTTGTATGGTGTCAGTCTTGAGAATTCAAATGTCCTGAACGTCTTTAGGTCCAACAAATTGAATTATATAGAATAATTTTGTTAGTATTGTTATTACTTATTTGGTTAATGGATCAAATACAGGGCATATCACAAACGAAGAAAATATATTTGATGCAAAAAAAAAAAAAAAAATCATTACAAAAAGGAAGCCAGTAAAAGCTCACTTAAAAAGGAAGCAACATGCTGCCCAAACTTGAACCCAGGTGAAAAATAGGTGAAGTAAATGCACTACCAGCTTCATCAACCCACCCTCAAAGTAACGACTTCACTCCAAACTGTATTTATGCTAAAAAGAAAAGTTGAACTCTATTAAAAAGAATAAACACACAGCTTGCCATTTGGCAAGTTGTGATTGGTTGGTTCTTTAGAGGTCCAACAAAAACTCAACGTCACATATTACTATTCAACTTAGTTTCTTTATAACCTGTAGTATAATATAATATAATATAATGTTTAACTCAACTTTAGCAACAATTTGAGAAGTTATAACTTTATTTCACTTAAGAGTAAAGTACAGTTTACGTCCCTGTTTCATAGTGTGAAATAAATCAAACAATACCTCTAATTTAACAAATCAACTTGTAGCAATCAAACAATATCTCTAATTTAAGTTGCATTATGTCTATGGTTGCAGCTGCATGAAGCTACATCATTTCAACCATGGTTGCAACTGTTTGTCTATGGTTGCAGCCGTATGAAGTTGCATCATTTCAACCATGGCTGTTGCATTCTGTCAATGGTTGTAGTTGCATCATTTCAACCATGGTTTCAACTGCATCAGACCACCAAACAGCAATCACACTATCAAACTATAATCAAAGAACAATCAACCATGAAGTTGCATCAGTCAAACAATGGAACAATCAACCTAGCCATACTTGCATCAGTTAAACAATAATCAGATTGTTAAACAACAATCATACCATCAAACAAATGTACCTCTAATTTAAGTTGCATCAGTCAACCATGCTTGCATTATTCAACCACATTAGTAATCAAACAAATATACCTCTAATTTAAGCTGCATTCTATCTATAATAATCAAACACATTAGTAATCAAACACACTCATCAACCACATTACATATATTACAAAAGTATCCTATATTTACAATTAGTGGCAAAATGGGTATAGTTGATCATTACAATTCTTGCCAAAATTGATTACAAAAAAAACACATTAAACCATTATATTTAGGCAGCATTTACATATACAAAAGCATTATAAAATACCCCTATTGTATTCTATCATCCCTACCCCCATTCGAATTGTATGTCAACGTTCACATTGCTCATAAACCTGAGAACCAACCTTATATACACGACAACATGGCGTATTCCGGCTACAACATTTGAAGATTAAGTTCAAAAAACAATAATTTTAGGGAAATTACAATTAACAATACTCAAGATTCACCACACTTAGTGTCACACCCCAACCGATGGCGGAAACTTCAGAGTGAGACGAAAACGAGATTGCAAGAGACTTAATAACGACTAATTGTGACAATACTTAGATAACTCAAATTTCATTGATACTAAAATGGAAATACATTGTTTGAAATGGAAAATACAACAAGTTTCACATAACGAACAACATGGAACAAAAACATAAGTTTAAATCCATGTGCGTTTCTAATCCACCCTAAGTAATATTCTTCATCGTCCTCTGCTAGTTTCCCGCAACATGTATTAAAATAATGATCAACAAAAAGTTGGCGAGTGTACAAGTGTAAATAGATAGCATAATTATGAATAAAATTCGTCTCATATCCAACATGGCAATTTTCATATATTGTTCGTTATCATACTAGCATGTGCTAACTATAAGTCAAACCAAAGTGTACCGCAATCATGCATACCATTGTCGCCGAAACGACAGGGTTGTAAAATAGTTTACTTAACAATACCAAAATACGGGCGGTGTTTTAATCCTATAGCACTATAATTGTTAAGGTAGGCTTGCGAAGTTAATGAGCATATAGAACACAAGTTTAACATAGCATACGATAACAAGAATAATACAAGTATCATGTTATTAGCGGATAGAGTATGTACGTAAACAAGTTTAATCGTGATTCGTGATTTGTCTAAGTGTATATGTTGCACCCAAAGTGTTTAAAACAGAAAATGAAATCAAGTATACCCACGGTTTTGCATAGAAATCCCGCGTACGTGAGTTGAAGCGTAAGAGAGTTGAGAACACCGAAGTTACCCTACATTGGGGAAACGAAGTTGTGTGAGTATATGGAATTTGTGAAGAGTTCGGATTTGCAATTAAGTATAAAAATAAATATGTACGCGGAAATATATATCTTGTCTAAACATTCATTTTGACACTAAGTTTATATGTGTTCTCATGGGTCCTAACTTGCCCATTAGAATCACAAACGAGAAATTTAGAACGAAGATAACATAACCTAAGTTCATGACATCTAACTATAATCCGGTTAACATCAAGAATTCGGTTATATATTGTACATTATATAGATTATGTTATTATTTAGTCCATCATGTAATATCATGTAGCATCAGGTAAGTTAAGCATGGAGGTAGGATGATTAATGTAACACCCCGTGTTTCGAAAGTCAAAGTCAAGATTGAAGTCAAAGGAAGAAAAGATTGCTAATTGCGATTTGACACTCCTTGCTCGATTATTGTTTTGACTTCCTTGACTTGTAATCGAATCTATTTATTTTATCGCTTTGAATGTATTATGTAGAGTATCTATTAATAATCGAGATTTAATCGCTATTTAATCGCATGTTTAATCTATTTATCATTTATCGCTATCGCTATCGCAATCGCAACTCGAATTATGTGTTCTGAATATTGTTTTACGTGTGTGTGCTATTTATGTGTTACTTATGCATGTTATGTTTATGTTGAGGCGTTAATCGCAATCGCAATTCTATCGCATCGCAATCGAATCGAAAACGCTAAACGCAAGTTAATCATAATGATTGTATGTTAGATATAGTAGTTATGTTCTTTGCATAACTAATGGGTAATACTATCGCATCGCTCTCTCGAATCGCATCGCAACGCTCAACACTCGAATCGAAACGACAAAACTCATCGCGTCGGACAAGTGGATCGAGTGGCCAACCGATCGAGTGGCCATCCGATCGGATTGCCATCCGATCGGGTTGCCATCCGATCGGGTTGCCATCCGATTGGGCTGCTACCTGATCGGGCTGCCACCCGATCGAGTTACCACCCGATCGACCAGCCACTTTCCCCACTTTCCTTTTTGGGAAACCCTACAAATACCCTCATTTCTCTCGATTTCTCTCGATTCTTGTAAGTTTCCAACCTAAATCTTGTACTTCTATGATCTACAAGCACTTCTACATCATTTTCACCTTTGAATCTTAACTTTTAATCGTGAAATCACTGGATTTGAGGTGTTCTAGGATGATGTCATCATGGAGTTCTTATGAACTTCAATGTTTGGCTTCATTCCACCAAGAACAACTTAGATCTGAAGGATTTCCACAAGATTAAACAATGTTTTCACTTCAAACTATATAGATTCATGGTGAAAGGGATTAAAAGAAGGTTTTCCAACTTTCTTTCAACTCTTTTACACTCAATGCACTCAAACCCGATAGAATCAGAGCTCGTTCTGATCTTCTACTCATTCTTAGTGATGTATTAGTTCCAGGTCTGAATTCTATCCGAGAGATATTGATTTCGGGTTTGAACATGAACTACCGTCTCGAGCCGTGAACCGGTCGGACTAGGGTGATTCCTGTTCGATTGGGTCACTTAGGTCGAGATAAGGTTTCTGTTGTTCAAGCAAGATATCAAAACGTCTCGTTCAAAACTACAAAACTTCAAACGAAATCAAGTGACAAGACGATCTGACAGTTGGGACGGATTGTCGTCCGATCGGATTGTCGTCCGATTGGATTGCCGTCCGATCGGATTGCCGATCGGGTTGCACTTGGTTCCACACTTAAACTTTTATTCAAACTTTTCAAAGATCTGAACGATTGAACGGATTGCCGCCCGATCAGATAGCCATCCGATCGAGAGACCGTCCGATCGTGTGACGTTTAGGACATTGTTACTTAAATAATTTTCAACATGTTCAATACATACGGATTGCCACCAGATCGGATAGCCATCCGATCGAGTGACCGTCCTGCTGTGAACTTGTTCTCAATTAAGAAGACTCGCCAATCGGATTGCCGTCCGATCGAACGACCGTTCGATCGACCGACCTGAAAGGTAGAGATACTTCTCTATTTTTAAAATGCTACAACGAAAACTTCAAAGTACAAACCATCATACACAAACACATCCTCACCAAACGAGGTGACAATCCAATCGAATGGCCATCCGATCGGATGACCATCCGAACGGATTGCCACTCGATCGACTGGCCATCCGATCGGATTGCCATCCGATCCTTGGTACCCTTGCATTGTTTTACGCGCCGCTCATCGTTTATGCTACCGTTAACTGTTAAGGCTAATCTCTCTCAGCGGTCCCTTCAATCCAAGAGAGTGTTTACTTGTTAAACACAATCTGTGAGTGTACTCGATCCCTTTTTGCTTTATGCACTTTTGGGTGTTACATACGTGATTTATTCTAAATCACATCGAACACACAACGCAACACTATTTATACACTGACCTTTAATGCATGTTATACGTGACTCGATGAATGCCTGTTTGTTATGTTAACACATTGATTGTTGTCTACCTGCCTTAGCAACGATAGTACTATAGTTTAGATTCAGCACCTGTTCATTCAGGGGTTGTTAAGGACAATTACTTCACGTGTTCACAGTGGTGAATACGTGTTGCACACTCGCTACTCGCAGTCAACTCGCAGTCATTGGTGTTGATAGGATCTTTGTTGATAACTTACATGCTTCACATTATACGTTGTTGTTGGGATTGAACCCTATCAGAGGAACAGATAATGTAAAGCCAAAACTGGATCAAAGCAGTGGATCCAGAATAAGCAGACGTTTACAGTTGTTTCATGCAAATCTCTCCCCTTGAAAGTGGTTTCATATCTGCTGACCTTCTATCTGCTGATCATACTAAGTGCTGATCTACAACTGCTGCTTTATATCTACTGATCAAAGTCAAAGACTGATGGAAGACCAAAGCTCTGTTGACTCTATCTACTGCCTTGGGTCAAGTACTGCTGATCCGGACAAGCACTGCTGGGTTCACAGCAGTGGAAGGATGCAGCAGCAGTTTAAGTGTCTTTTATGTAATGTATTGTAATAGCAGTAGTTTAGTACATCAGTGTTTATAGATCAGTAGTTAGAGTTTGTTAGGAGGTTAGATGTCACTTTCATGGTGACGTCAGCTAAGATGCTCAGTGGTTTGCAAGTGCTTATAAATAGTTCAGTACTTTGTACTGTTCTATTAGCTCTTTTGATCAATCGTCTTCTTTGCACGAACAAACTACTGAGCTCTGGCTGAGGGGGAGTTTGCATTCTTACATCAATCATTGTAATCGTTGTTGAAACAAATTCAATCATTCGGTTCTTTGTGAAAAGATGTTTGATAAAAGTATTACTCTCGTTTGATTGTATGCAAAGTTTGCTTTCATCTTATTTCCGCTGCACAACTCTTTCATTTTCATCTTAATTACAAACGTAAAATACAATCAAAAAGAAACTCAGATCCAACAATTGGTATCAGAGCTTGGACAGTCAAATTTGATTTAACAATCATTTTGACGTAAATAGTTCAGCTCATAATAGTTGATACTGATCGTTTGTTCGTCCGTTGAAAAACAGAGCAAGGATAAATCACCATTAAAGTTGATTTCTCAGTGTCTGTAAAACAACAAGAATGACGTCACAATCTCAGGATGATAAAAACAACATCGGCTCACTGTTTAAACCACCTATGCTAAAAAGAAATGAGTACAACATCTGGCAGAGGAGGATGGGTCACATCCTCGCTCAACAAAGCACAGGTTGTTGGAGGTCTGTCACCTTTGGTCCTCATGTTCCTTCAATGCCTAGCGCTGAAGATGCTAAAAAGTTCGTTCCAAAACCAGTTGAAAATTACACCGAAACTGATTTTCAAAAGATCGAACTAGATGCTAAAGCGTTTAGCATCATAGCATCAGCGCTGCCCAATGAAATATATGCTGGACTGTTACACTGTAACAGTGCCAAAGAATTGTGGGACGCACTTAAGGAACAGTTTGGAGGTACTGAAGAAGTCATAGAAAACAATAGGGAAATCCTGAACCAACAGTACGAAACGTTTTGTCATGTTAGAGGTGAATCACTGACTCAACAATTTGAGCGGTTTAGTTGTCTCATCAGTGAACTGAGGCTTGTTAATACCACTTTTACAAACTCAACTCAAAACAGCAGGTTCCTCAGGTCACTGCCCGAAAAATGGGACACTATAGCCTTTGTCACCAGAAATTCACCTGAGTTCAAGGATCTGACCTTGACCCAACTCCATGGTCGACTTCTGACCTACGAAAGGGAGTTGAACCAGAAAAGGAAGTTACAAGAGTCAGGAAAAGCCGTTGATGATTATACATTCGGTAACACTGCTCTTTTGGGTCAAGAAGAATCTGGGAGCAGTGGTAAGGACCAGGGTTATGACCATTTCATTGACATAACTGCTGGAGCTAACTTTAACAACCCTGATCCTCACTCTGCAAGTTATGCATTCACTGCAAACGAAAACCAGATGTCAGATAATTTAAGCTTTGAACTAAATGATTTGCAACATTTTGACCCCACTGATTTAGAGGAAATGGACATCCTGCACCAACTGGCTTTGCTAAGTGTTAGAACTAGCAAGTTCTACAAAAGAACAGGGAGAAAATTCCCAGGTTTGCATGGGAATCTAAGGGTTGGGTTGGATAAATCGAAAATCAAGTGCTACAAGTGTAATAGGTTGGGACATTTTGCTAGGGAATGTAGGAGTCAAAATACTGGTCCCATAATTACTCATCCTAGCTCAAATCCTAGACCTCAGAACCAAAACACTGTGCATTATGCCCAATATGCCCCAGCAGCACAAGTGAACACTGCTCACTATGTTGCTGCCCCTGTGCCAGTACATTATGTCCAAACTACTGTTCCACAAATCCAATATGTTCAAACCCCTGTTCCACAGGTACAAGTGCAACCTGTTGCACCTCAAACCACTGCTCCAGCAGCAACACAACCAGATCAACAAAGTTTTTTCACTCAAGGATTTGTTGACTGGAGCAGTATGCCTGATGATCTTTGTGATGAAAATTTTGCACTCTATGCTTCTAATGATTCTTCACATGATGAGTTTTGTTTGATGGCACTAGAGTCAATACAGGAGGGGGTTGAAGCTGAGGAGGAACAGCAGTACTCTGAAACAGTGGAAGAGGTGATTGAAGCAGTGATTACTGCTGTGGCTGATGAAGTACTGTTGGAAGAAAGTTCAGGTACTCTGATTGAACCAATGATAGATCCATGGTCCATAGAGGACAAAGAAGAAGAGAAAGAAGAAAAGGCTGGTGAAACGAAGGTAAGAGCTGATGATGATAAAGATCATCAATGTGATTGTGCAATGATGGCAGCTGCCAAGGTATCTCCTCAAGTTCTTGAAAAACTGTGTTCAGACAATTGCATAATTGCTTTTGCTAACATCAAAGAGGTGAATGAAAACCTTCGGGATAAAATCTTAACTGATGAGGTCAAATTTGAAAGCTCTTTAAAAGAACTTAAAAACAAATTGACTGAAAAAGAAAAAGAAATCAGCTGTTTGAAAGAAGAGCAAAGTATAACCAAAACCCAACTTCAAACTATGGTAGAAAAATACCAAGTTTGCAAAAAGGAGTTGGAGTCTGCCCAGATTACTTGTGAAAGATGGGTGGAATCCTGCAAAGGATATGAGGTTATGCTTGAAAAACAGAGAAAAAGCAATGTGAAGTTTGGGGTTGGGTATAGAAAATATGATGATGAAAACACTGCTTTTGAAAACTCTGTTCAAACCACTGATGAAGCTACTGTGCTTATCCCCACAAACAAGGATGGCCAAGAAGTGAAAATCACTGACAAACTTGGAAACAAAATCACACTTAACAGACCAATGGGCTCCTCCACTTTCAAGGAGCTTGAAGATCATCAGTTTAAACCAAAATGGTCTGATGAGTGTGATATTCTTGAAAATTTCAAGCCTATGGACTTTACATCAATTGATGGTGCTAAAGCTCCAAAAGCTAAAGTCATACCTCTCAAAGATATCCCAGCAGTGGTTAAAACCTCTGCTGCAAAGGAATCTGAAAAGAGAAAGAAGAAAGAAAAAATTGATAACTTGTTTTGTGAATTCTGTGAGAAAAGGAATCATCTAACAAAAGATTGTTTCCACTTAAAAGCTTATGATCTAAACAAAACAAGTGTCATTGTTTCAGCAGAAAGCTGCATTGTTTGTGGGAAAACAAACCACAAAACTCAAGCATGTGTGTACCTCAAAAACTTTGATGTGAAAAAGAATGAGTACATGGCTAAAACATCCTTGAGTCCACCATCATCCTCATCATCTGTCAAATTCACCAAGAAACAACCACTGTTTGTGCCAGTACAAACAGCTGTCACAAAACAGCTGAACCAAACATCTGTCAAAAGAGATGTTCAGGTTACTGATGCACCCCCTGCCAATCAGTTCAAAAAGGGCAGAGAAAAACAGTCTTACCAAAGGATTCCACACGTTTATGAGGCCTACAAAAGGCCCTCTAAACCCAAAGTGAACAGGCATCCTTTTGGTTACCAGCAGATGATAGGTCAGGATCCACAACAGTGGTTAGAGAAACACTGTCCTAAAACAGTTCAAACCCCTGACCTAACCACTGTCCATCATCTTGCATCCATTCCAGACACTGTTGAGACCCCATCCAAAGCCTTGTTGGCTTTGGAGACCTTAATGAACTAATCCTTTTACTTCATGTGCAGGGAGCTTCTGCATGCTTTGATAGTCTTTGGTATGTAGATAGTGGAGGCTCCAGGCACATGACAGGATGTAAAGCCCTCCTCAAAGACTTTAAAATCCATGGTGGGGGTGATATATCCTTTGGGAATAATAGTAAAGGGAAGGTTCTGGGGTCTGGTACAGTGCAATCTGGAAATGTAAAGTTTGAAAATGTCAATCTAATAGACAATCTAAAATTCAACCTTCTGAGTGTGTCCCAAATGAGTGACAAGGGATTTGGGTCATTCTTCACAAAAGACTGTTGTAGGATTGTTGGACCAGAAATGGTCAAAAAGATTGAAGCAATAATTAAATCTGGTCATACTAAACTTGTTGCTCAAAGAAGTGGCAATGTTTATGTTGTTGACATGTCAAAAGAGTGTCCCAGAGCTGATGCCTGTCTGTTCTCAGCTGCCTCTAACAAAGAGACAGAACTTTGGCACAGAAGACTGGGACACACAAATCTTAAGACAATCACAGAAATTTCAAAAAATGGTTTGGTGAGAGGCCTACCACAAAAATTGTTTTCATGTCCTGAACATTGCATTTCCTGTTTAAAAGGAAAACAACATAAAAGTTCTTATAAGTCCATTGAAGAGTCCAAAACAACCCAGTGTCTGCAAATGCTACACATGGATTTGTTTGGCCCAGTTCAAGTCATGAGCCTTAAAAAGAAAAGATATTGTTTGGTTATTGTTGATGACTTTTCTAGGTTCACATGGACTTTCTTCTTGCACTCAAAAGATGAAACTGCAGGCATTTTGCAAGACTTTGTAATACAGGTTGAAAAGCAATTTGACCTTCCAGTAAAAAGCTTCAGGAGTGACAATGGCACAGAATTCAAAAATAGGGAGTTGGATGCCTTCTGTGTGAAGAAATGGATTGTAAGGCAGTACAGCATCCCAAGAACACCAGAGCAGAATGGGGTAGTGGAAAGGAAGAACAGAACTCTGATTGAGGCTGCCAGAACCATGCTTGCAGATTCAGGTTTGCCTTTAACTTTCTGGGCAGAGGCAGTAAACACTGCTTGCTATGTTCAGAACAGAGTTTTAATAAACCCCAGGCACAAAAAGACTGCCTATGAAATTCTGTATAAAATTAAACCACTGATCTCATATTTCAAAGTGTTTGGCTGCCCATGCTTTATTCTGAATTTAAAAGATTCCATTTCAAAATTTGCAGCCAAAATTGATTGTGGTTATCATCTGGGATACTCAACCACTGCCAAGGCCTACAAAGTGTTTAATACACGGACCAAGGCAGTGGAGGAGACTTTGAATGTTAAGTTCAATGAACTTTCATCAATGAAAATCCCAGCAAATCCTGCAGATCTGTTTGATCTTGAAAAATTTACTTTTGAAAATACTGCTGTCAAGACTAACAGTGCAGGTCCATCAGAGGATACAACACCAGACTATGGGTATGAAATCATCATCCCTCAAAGGTCTGCCACAAAGGGAAAAGCATCAGCTGTTCAAAACAGTTGTCAAAGCTCTACCACTGCTACCTCAACAATTGTTGACCAAAGTAGCCCATCAACCACTGCTTCCACATCCTCAAAAACTGCTGACAAAAGTCCTCAAACAGTGGATAAAAGCCAGCAGTTGTCCACACCATTACCTCCTATACCACCACCTTTTGAAACCACTGCTGGATCATCAAAGTCCCCAGCAGTGGTTAGCTCAGATGATACACATTTGCAGCCTTCACAAACCAATGCCATCATACCATACCAAGGAGATTTAATCTTCTTGAGATCTCATCCACCTGATCAAATCATTGGCAACATAAATGAAGGGGTGCTCACAAGAAGCCAAACCCAAAACATTTGTCTTTTTGCTGGTTTTCTATCACTCCATCAGCCAGTCAAGTACCAAGAGGCACTGAAAGACAACAGCTGGGTAGAAGCTATGCAAGAGGAGCTCCAACAGTTTAAAAGACAACAAGTATGGGAGCTTGTACCACTGCCAGAAGAGGTTAGTCCCATTGGCACAAAGTGGGTCTTCAAGAACAAAACTGATGAAAGGGGTATTGTTGTCAAGAATAAAGCCAGGCTTGTGGTTCAAGGTTACAGACAGGAAGAGGGGATTGATTATGATGAAACATTTGCCCCTGTTGCAAGATTAGAAGCAATTAGACTGTTCCTGGCCTTTGCTGTCAACCACAATATGAAGGTGTTTCAAATGGATATCAAAAGTGCTTTCCTCTATGGTACAATTCAAGAAGAGGTGTATGTTTGTCAACCTCCAGGTTTTGAGGATCCATTTTATCCAGATCATGTCTACAGGCTAAACAAAGCCTTGTATGGCTTGAAACAAGCACCAAGAGCCTGGTATGAAACTCTTTCCAACTTCCTACTCTCAAATGGTTTCAAAAGAGGTACCATTGATAAAACACTGTTTTTAAAATGGAGAGGGAAGGATTTAATGATTGTCCAGATTTATGTGGATGACATTATTTTTGGAAGCACATGTAACTCAATGTGTGAAGAGTTTAGAGAACTCATGACAGCTGAGTTTGAAATGAGTGCAATGGGTGAGCTGCAATGCTTTCTTGGTCTCCAAGTACAGCAATTGCAAAATGGAACTTTCATTCATCAAAGCAAATATGCTAAAGAACTTTTAACCAAATTTGATATGAATGATTGTAAACCATGCAGCACACCCATGGCAACAAATAAGCTGGTCATGTCTGATGAAAAAGATGAGCTGATTGACCAAACACTTTATAGAAGCATGATTGGGTCTTTATTGTACCTAACTGCATCTAGACCAGACATCATGTTTGCAACATGTGTCTGTGCAAGAAGTCAATCAGCTCCCAGAAAATCAAATCTCATTGCTGTAAAAAGGATCTTCAGATACATAAAAGGTGCTCCCACACTTGGTATCTGGTATCCAGCTAATGGGAACATCAAGCTTTCAGGTTTCTCAGACAGTGACTTTGCTGGATGTCACACCACAAGGAAGTCCACATCAGGAGGGTGCCAGTTTCTAGGTGACTGCTTAGTTTCTTGGCAAAGCAAAAAGCAAGCAGCTGTTTCGACATCCACTGCTGAAGCTGAATACATTGCTGCTGCAAGCTGTACAGCTCAACTCCTGTGGCTTCAAAATCAGTTGCTGGATTTTGGTATCACTGCCTTAAAGACACCACTCATGTTGGACAGTCAGGCAGCAGAAAATATCATCAAAAATCCAGTTTCCCACTCAACCACCAAACATATTGACATCAGACATCACTTTGTGAGGGACTGCTATGAAAAAGGTTTGATTTCTCTGCATCATGTCCCAACTAAAGACCAGCTGGCTGATGTGCTCACAAAAGCACTTGATACAGCCACTTTTGAAAGTTTAGTCTCTAGGATTGGGATGCTGCACATGGAATAACAAGCAACATCTTGTTTTTCTATGCATAAAAGCAACAAAATGTTTTCAGAAAATCAAAACTCCATCCTTAAAAATAGTTAAAAATGAAGTTTTTTCATTTTGTCCTTAAAAGTCTGCCACTAACCACTGATTGTTCAAAAGTCTGCTATACTTCAAAAGTCTGTCCACTGCTGAAAGTCAACCCCTGCTCTCTCATTATTTTGATAAACTCTGTTGTTCAAAAGCAGTGTCTTATCTACTGATATGCTATCCACTGATAGTAAAAATCATCCACTGCTTTCATACCACTGCCTTCATCAGTCACTTTCAACAAAAGTACTGTCCTTCACTTTCAACAGGGGTTGTCACGTGGACAGTACATATTGGTCAGACCTTTTGTAATGGCTGCCACCTCAGCATTCACTTTCTTCCCTATAAAATCCCCCACTCACCACCAAAACAGGGTTTTACTGTCGAATTGAATTCTTAAAAATTCTCTTCTCAAAGCAGTTTTTCTTCACATTTCTTCACAAATTTCTTCGATCATTCATCCTCAAAATGACAAAATCAAAGAAATCTTCAAAACCCTCATCCAAATCTTCATCGCAAACAGCCTCTCAAAAGGCAATCTCCACTGAAATTCCACACAAACCATCTCACAATCTCCTGGGTATTCTCACAAAACCAGGAACCACAAGAGATTTCGATTCCATCATTGATCTCATGGCAAAATCAAAGTACAAAACATTGATTACTGCCGATGCACCAATCTATTTGGCGACCCAAAGGGAGTTCTGGAAAAATGCAACCCTTGAAAAACAAGGCGACACTGCAACCACCATAAACTCTTTTATAAAGGGTAAAGCTGTCCAAATCACGCCACAATCCATTTCAGAGGTCTTTCAACTCGGTGATCAGGAAGGTAAAATTTCTTTCACTAAACACGAGTTAAAAATTGACTTCATTGAGCGAGGGTATGAAGCCACAATGATGAAGAAAATAACCTTAGAAAAAGGTTATTTTCCTTCTGCAACCAGATTTTTATTTCATACCCTCCTACTATGTGTTTCAAATAAAACCACTTCTTTTAATGAAATCCCTTTAAAGATTCAAAATCTGGGATATGCTATTCTTCAAGGAGAAAATCTTAACTATTCTCGGGAAATTTTTAAAGATTTGGTTAATAATGTTGAAACAAAATCATTCTTACTGTTTCCAAGGTTTTTAAGTTACTATTTTTCAAAGAAATTCAGTAAGGATGATTTAACTATAATAAATCAGGGTGCTCCTACTCAAATAAACAGTTTAACTACTGAAACTTTTTCAAGGATGTTAGCACCCTGCAAAACACAAGCAGAGGTACCTGAGCAGATTTTAGTAGTTACAACTGCTCCTCAGGTATCTGCTGCTGAGCACACTGCTCAAGGTGATCAGAGCAGCAGCACAACTGCTTTGAAACCCACACCTACAATCACCAAAAAGCCAACAAAAAGAAAAACACAAAAACCCCCCAAAACCCTCAAAAAGGCATCTCTGGAGGATGAGATACCAGAGCTTCTGCCAGTGACAACACAAAAGTCACAAGAAACCACTGCTGCTTCTTCCTCACAGCAGTTGGTACAAATATCTCCACCCATAACCAAAACTCCTCCTGTTTCTTCACAAAAAGAACAGGTTGTACAAATAGGGTCTCCACATCATGATGCTCTGGAAACACTCGTTTCTATCATCCACAGTCCAATGCCCGGGACACATCCTACTTCTACACCAACCATCACATCCACATTTCCCTCACCAATAAAACCACTGTTGGATGCAATTGATTTGAACCAGGCATTATCCAGTCCTTCTCAATCACCTATTAATGAGAATATACCTCAACAACTGACTGGGTCTGATGTATCAATCTTTGCTAACCCACCAACACAACCTGAGGAGGTTACACCCCTTGAGTTACAAGTAACTCTTGGTGGTAATCCAAGTGAAGCAGCCACTACAACTGTTACACCCACTGGGTTACATTTGGACAGTGGTTACATTCATAAGACTTCCTTGGAGGCAATTCCTTTTATAGCACCTCTGTCAACCACCAGTGGATTTATATATCCTACTGGCAACATCAAAAGGTTGTCAAGTGTTGAAGGAAGAAGACCCCAGTACCAAGAAAAAGGGGCATCAGTGGTTAATGTTTGGAGTATATTCCCTACATCTACCACTGATAAAACCACTGCTAGTGGGAAATCAGATGATCCCATTAATTTGGGTGATGGTTTAAAGTACCAGAAATTGACGGATCGTATTGCAAAGCTTGATAACTCTGTTGCAGAACTCAAAGATATGCTACAACAGGTGTTACAAGTTCAGAAGGTACAAACAACTGCTGTTCCACCTCAAGCACATGCTCCACAAAGGACACCTGCTACAAATGAGCTCTGGAATCTATTTCAATCTTTTCTCCACCAACAAGCACAATTAGCAGATCAGCAACATGAAAAACATGTCCAACAGCTGAGAAATGCAATGGAGTCAAGATTCAAGAACACTCAGGCTGACTTAAAGGCTCTCAAAACTCAGATCTTGCACACCACTGGCACTGCTCCTCCAAACATACGTTTCATTTATGACCTCCCAGACGATAATGCCAAAAAGGGGGAGAAAATTAAGGAGTGGAAAAGGAAGGGTATAGAAGATGGTCTTTATCTTGAACCAGAAAATTCAAACATGACCAAAAAGATCCCTTTGCCAGATGGTAGCAAGAAGATTGATGTGACAACAAATGCACTAGCAGAAGCAATTGCAAGTGTAAAGAAAGATAGAGAGGCCAAAAGGAAAGCCAGGGTGGACAGAATGGATCATCCAGATCAGGGTACTTCTGGGTCAAGGGATCATGAAAATCCTGTTGAGGAAAAGAAGAAGCCTACTAGAAAAGTGAGGCAACCCAAATCCATTCCTATCAGATGTTCAAAGTCTGCTCAAAAACCACCACACAAAACAGCTGATGCATCAGGAGTTGCAAAAACTACTGCTTGCCAAACAGTTGTTCCATCAACACACACCACTTCAACACACACAACATCTACTGCTCTACCATCACCACCACCAAAAACAACACCTGCTGACATACAGCAGAAGACAGCAGATGTTACAACATCTGTTGTAATGACAACAGTGGTTGAAACACCAGTTGTTTCAACAGCTGTTAGTCAATCACAATCCACTGCCTATACATCTACCACCACTGTTCCATCCAAAGCATCATCAGTCCCTCCTACAAAAAGGAGAAGACTAGTTCTCAAAGATGATGACAATTCACCATCACCAACATCTTCAAAATCTTTAGCTCTTGTCACAATACCAAAACCTGTTCCTCTCTCTTCAGTTCCAATGTACAAGCCCTTACCTCCTGCAGGTGTTCAATTTCCTCTTGAACTAGCAGCTGTTAGAGATGAAATAAAATCCTTCTACTATGAGGATGACCCTGCCAAAAGGAGGTTGCCATGAATAAAAGGATATCCTTGGCCTAAAAATGTTGATGAATACTTGGAAATCAAAGCCAAGCAAGCAGAGGATATTTCAAAAAGAAACACACAAGGGAAGTCTGACAAAGAAATCTCAAGAAATTATCAATATTTGCTCACACAAGTCAGATCCCTGGAGCAATTTGCAAAAAATGTTAGTCAACAAATTTCTGAAAGAGCAGCTGAATCTCTGAAGAAAGACTACATTGAAAGCATCATGGCTCACAAAAAGTACAAAGGAGAGAGATATATGTACAAAGAGTGGACTGTTCCTGAGCTTGAAGATGAAGCTGCAAGAATTCAAGACATGATAAAAAGGAAGGTCACTCACACTCCTCCTAACTGGGCAAAATTTAGAAAGAATGTACCTGACAAACAGGAAGAGCTGAAGAGGATGAAAGAGGAATTGGTAGCAGCTGATTATGGTAACAAAAGACAAGTTGCTAGATGGAAAGAAGATATGGTCAGGGCTACTTATAAAAGGTTGGAACAATTAAGAAAGAAAGATCCCACAGTTCCTCAAAAGCCTGACTATCCTGAAGCAGCTGGTTCAAAAAGAATTTCAAAGCTGCAAATCAGGAGATCCACAGCTCCAGTTGGTGCTTCCATCTACAAAAGAAGGCCACACAAACAACTGATTGCTGAAACCATCAAAGAGTTAATGGAAGGTGAAGACCTTGGAAAAGAGGGTATAAAGAAAATGATCATGGAAACTCTTGGTTTGGATCAAACTGCAAGTACTGCTCAGCCAGTCATGAATAGGCCAGCCTCTCCAAATACTTCTGCAAATAAACATCTCCCAAGAAACCCACCAGGCTCAAAAATACAAAAGTGGGAAACTGACAAACAGACCTGCGTATTGACCTTGCTCAGGTCTGGTGGAGGAGTGGAGAAAATATCAAGGGAACAAGCTCTTGGCCTGAGTCTTGAAGATTTGCAGGATCTCCTTGATCTTCCACTCAGCAGGGATGATGAAGATACAGATGCCCTTGACTTTGAACTACAATTCAAAGGTCAGATAAGGGAGCTGTTGTTGAGGCAATAAAGATTTCCACAAATAATGAAGAGTTTTGGCATTATCTGTTCCAGGGGGAGATTGTTGGGATTGAACCCTATCAGAGGAACAAATAATGTAAAGCCAAAACTGGATCAAAGCAGTGGATCCAGAATAAGCAGACGTTTACAGTTGTTTCATGCAAATCTCTCCCCTTGAAAGTGGTTTCATATCTGCTGACCTTCTATCTGCTGATCATACTAAGTGCTGATCTACAACTGCTGCTTTATATCTACTGATCAAAGTCAAAGACTGATGGAAGACCAAAGCTCTGTTGACTCTATCTACTGCCTTGGGTCAAGTACTGCTGATCCGGACAAGCACTGCTGGGTTCACAGCAGTGGAAGGATGCAGCAGCAGTTTAAGTGTCTTTTATGTAATGTATTGTAATAGCAGTAGTTTAGTACATCAGTGTTTATAGATCAGTAGTTAGAGTTTGTTAGGAGGTTAGATGTCACTTTCATGGTGACGTCAGCTAAGATGCTCAGTGGTTTGCAAGTGCTTATAAATAGTTCAGTACTTTGTACTGTTCTATTAGCTCTTTTGATCAATCGTCTTCTTTGCACGAACAAACTACTGAGCTCTGGCTGAGGGGGAGTTTGCATTCTTACATCAATCATTGTAATCGTTGTTGAAACAAATTCAATCATTCGGTTCTTTGTGAAAAGATGTTTGATAAAAGTATTACTCTCGTTTGATTGTATGCAAAGTTTGCTTTCATCTTATTTCCGCTGCACAACTCTTTCATTTTCATCTTAATTACAAACGTAAAATACAATCAAAAAGAAACTCAGATCCAACAGTTGTACATGCTGGTTACGCGTAAACGATTTCGAACTCTATATGCTATTATCAAACTTGTATGCTCACCTTTACACTATGTGTATTGACTCTATTTTAACGTATGTGGCAGGTGTTTAGGTTGCTACTTGTTAGGATGCTTGCTGTGTGGAATCGAGTTAGGAAGAGTCTAGAAACCAACAAACAATTTATCTTTATTTGAAATCTGAGTTGTCGAAACAGTTTTATTTGTTTTGGAGATACTATGTCTGTAATAACTTGCTTGCTTAATGGGTTACGGTATGGGACGTAATGTTTAACTATTCGGTAAAGTAGTTGTTATGGAATTTCTCTCGAACAATCTGTTTCACTCAGTGCCGCGCCCCGATGATTCCGCCATCGGTTGGGGTGTGACAGATTGGTATCAGAGCCATAACTATAGGGAATTAGGCAAGACTCGACCTAGTCCGGGTTGATGTCTTAGAACGACCTAGTCTATAGTCTAAGTACCAACATACCGACTTGTGCATGCCCAGTAGGGGTTTTGTACGAGCTACTCGCTATTTCTCGCTCGAACTCGCTATACAATACACACTTGCGCGAACATCGCATACTACAGTTTCGCGCAAGATCGGCCTTTCCTAAGGCTGATTACACACAAACGAATTATCTGGTTAAGATTAGGTGTGAAAACCGCAAACTCTCGACCAGATTACTCGTTCGTATTGTTATCTTTACCATAAAACAAGAGAATTTGCGTTGAATTAGGAGTGAAATCCATACTTTGACGCTTATCCCCTTGTCAATCTCGTGATTTCATCACACAAACAGGAACGTAGTCGCTAAGTTAGGGGTGCAACCCGAACCTTGATGACTCGTTCTACTCTCTAATGTGGTTTTACAAAACTCTCACCAAAGTCTCGACGGACTCCAATGAATTGAGGTTACACTGTAACTAGAAGGATGCGTGCCGATCGCTCGAATCGAAGCGAGAGCATAGTCCCGAAGGCCAAAGTGTGCACTTAAAGTCCTTGTGAATATTCGAATCACTTTGGGTAGTCTACGTCTATCAAGCCTAAGACAATCTATATTCGATTTCAAGCTCGCAATCGTTGATTTATTTGTCGTTTTATGTGGGATTTTATGTGTTTTATGTGGTTTTATGCTTATTTGTTAGCGTTTTGAGTTAAACAGTACAGTGGTACTGATGGTTTTGATTCCACGTTTCTCGCTCAGCCAAAACACACAATCCGCATCACACAAATCGCTGGTCATTATTCGTAATCGCTGCTCGATACTCGAAACTGCTATAATTAATCGCTATACGTGCTGTGAAGGATAGGGAATACGTGCAACATATAGCTAGGTTTATGTATTCTGACTGCCTCACATGCTTCTGTGCCTTACGTGCTTATGTGTTTCTGTGCTCTACATGATTATGTGTTTATGTGCCTATGTGATTCTGTGTTTATGTGGATACGTGTTCTTGAGCTTTATAATGAATCGCTAGACTATACTAGGAATAATCGAAATTTGTGTTGAGTCCTGTGACGATGTCTGTTGCAGACAATGTCGTCATCTGGATCTCGCGCTACTCAAGCTGCTCGCCGAAAGCAGGCAGATAAACGCCTTGCCTCTATGATTACTAAACAAATGGCGAAGGCTGTTCCTCAGATCGTCAGTGAGCTATACGAGAATGTGAGCAAATCTTCTGAAGAGTCCCGAACTGATTCACCAAAGGCTACTTTTAGCTTCAAGCTGTTCAAAGCCTGCGGACCGAAAGAGTTTACTGGTGAAGATGGTCCTACGGCCATTTTCCAATGGTTTGATTCTATCGAGGTCACCCTGCGTCAGAGTGGCTGTCCTGACAATCTCCGTACTCTCAACGCAACTGGTGTCTTCCAGTCCCGCGCTTTAGACTGGTGGACGACCGAGAGAAACAAACGCGGAAATAATGCAGGTTACGGGCTATCATGGGATGAGTTGAAGAACGTACGATGGAAGAGTTCTGCCTTCCCCATGAGCGACAAAAGTTGGAGGACGAATTCTGGCACATTAAGCAGAAGGATGGTGACAACGCTGGTTTGACTGCACGCTTCAAGCAGTTGAGTATAATCTGTCCGGATCAAGTCGAGACGCCCGATATTGCCATCAAGAAGTATATACGTGCTCTTCCGGATTGTGTGGCTGATTTCATTCAAGCTGCAAAGACGTCAACAATCGAAGAAACTTACTTGCTCGCGGCTGAGATCAACGACAAGCGAGTCAAGTCTGGTGTCTGGGATAAAGCTCCAAAGAATCTGCATCAAGCTACCACCGCTTCAACCGCTGAACCCGCTACCGCTCCTCAGTCATCCAAGCTATCAAGACGCAAGAGAAAGAACAACAGTAGTTCCAGCAACAAGAACTGCGCTGTAACCACTGCTGCCCCACTTCAAGCTATTCCAGCTCCTCAGCAACATCAACACCGCCAAGTAGCGGCCCCGGTTACCAACGCACCGCCAGCAAAGCGTGCATATACTGGTCCTCACCCGGCATGCCCAACTTGTACTTATCATCATCCAGTGGGAATCGCCTGCAGATACTGCGCTTATTGCAACATGTAGGGCCATTTCACCGCCAACTGCCGTACAGGTCCACGTCAAAACCCTGCTCCCACTCAAGGTCAAGCTCCTGCTCATCAAGCTCTCCTTGCTGCTCCCTAAGGCCATCAAGCGGCCCAGGCACCCGCGGTCAATGCTAGAGCTTGCTATGCGTGTGGTGATCCTAACCACTTCGCCAACATGTTCCCGAATAGAGTGGTCAAGCAAGAGCCCCAACAGCAGCAGCCTCAGCAACAGCAACAACAACCAGCAGCACCCGGACGTGCATTCAACATTAACGCCCGCCAAGCTCAAGCCGATAACAATGTGGTCAAAGGTACATTCCTCGTCAATGGTATATATGCTACGTGTTTATTTGATACTGGAGCAGATAACTGTTTTGTATCGTTTGAATTCGAAAAGCTCCTCAATCGTAAGCGCGCTCATCCCCCCTCGACGTTCGATTTTGAAGTTGCCACCGGAAGGACCGTCGCTGTTAATTCTGTTCTTCGTGATTGTACTCTCGAGCTCAACAATCACGTCTTTCCTATCAATCTTATTCCGATGCAACTCGGAAGTTTTGACGTCATAGTAGGCATAGACTTTCTTCGTGAAAACCATGCTGAAGTTGTTTGCTTCGATAAGATGATTCAATTCTCGCTCGCTAATGGTGATCAATTGTGTGTATACGGTGAAGTTGAATCGAAGAAACTCCAACTCATGTCGTGTGTCCAAGCTAGCAAGTATCTCCGCAAGGAATACCAAGCTTTCTTGGCTAACATTGTAGTAGCGGAGAAGGAAAAGAAAAAGGAAATTAAGGAGGTAGTCCAGGTGCCTATAGTTTGTGAATTCCCCAATGTATTTCCTGATGATCTTCCAGGTTTGCCTCCCGCTCGTGATATTGATTTCCGAATCGACCTCATTCCTGGAGCCAACCCTGTTGCGAAAGCGCCTTATCGTCTCGCCCCTTCTGAAATGCGCGAACTCTCCAGACAGCTCCAGGAACTTCTTGATAAAGGCTTTATTCACCCTAGCACCTCTCCATGGGGCGCGCATGTCCTTTTCGTCAAAAAGAAGGATGGATCGTTCAGGAGGTGCATCGACTATAGGGAGTTGAATAAGTTGACAATCAAGAATCGCTATCCCTTGCCGCGAATCGATGATTTGTTTGATCAGCTACAAGGTGCTACGTGCTTTTATAAGTTCGATCTACATTCAGGCTATCACCAATTAAGCATACAAGAGGAGGATATACCCAAAACCGCTTTTCGAACCCGCTATGGTCATTTCAAGTTCGTTGTCATGCCTTTTGGTTTGACCAGCGCCCCTGCAGTCTTCATGGACTTGATGAATCGAGTGTGCAAACCCTTTCTTGATCGCTTCGTAATTGTATTCATCGACAATATCCTGATCTATTCCAAGTCAAAGGCCGAACACTCGCAGCATCTACATTTAGTTCTGGAGTTACTCCAGGGAAACCGTCTCTACGCCAAATTCTCCAAGTGTGAATTTTGGCTAGAGGAGGTCCAATTCTTGGGGCACATTGTCAATAGTTAAGGTATCCACGTTGACCCTGTGAAGATCGAAGCTGTTAAGAGCTGGGTTACACCCAAGAATCTGTTTGAAGTTCGTTCTTTCCTCGGACTGGAAGACTATTATCGTCGTTTTATCGAAGGTTTTTCTAAGATCGCCATGTCGCTTACCTCTCTTACGCATAAGGATAAACCTTTTGTTTGGGGAACTAAACAGGAGGAAGCCTTTCAAACCCTCAAGACTATGCTTTGCAATGCTCCCGTGCTTTCATTGCCCGATGGAAACGACAACTTCGTAGTCTACTGCGATGCCTCGAACCTTGGTCTCGATTGTGTTCTTATGCAACGAGACAAGGTTATCGCGTACGCTTCTCGACAGCTCAAGATACATGAGAAGAACTACACCACACAAGACCTCGAGCTTGGCGCAGTTGTTTTTGCGTTAAAGATTTGGCGACACTACCTTTATGGTACCAAGTGTACGATCTTCACCGATCATAGGCGCCTAATACACATCTTTGACCAAAGGGAACTGAATATGAGTCAACGCCGGTGGGTAGAACTACTCAACGATTACGACTGTGAGATTCGTTACCATCCAGGCAAAGCAAATGTCGTTGCCGATGCCCTCAGTCGACGAAGCTACTTGCTTAGAGTTTGTAACTCTCAAGCCCAGTTTAATCTCGAAGCTCTTATCCGTGATGCGCATCATGCTTGTTTTACCGAGCGAACTTTGAAGAAGGAAAGAATTCTAAACGATGGCGCCCAACTCGAGAATAAAGCGAATGGTATCTTTCACTACTTCGATCGAATTTGGATTCCCAAGCGTATGAACTTGCGACAAATTCTGATGGACGAAGCCCACAAATCTCGATATTCTATTCATCCCGGTGCCGAAAAAATGTACCAGGACATGCGCTACAAGTACTGGTGGCCGAGCATGAAGAAGGATATCGCAATCTATGTTTCGAAATGCCTGACCTGTTCCAAGGTCAAGGCTGAGCATCAAAGACCCTCTGGCTTACTCGTTTAACCCGAGATCCCGATGTAGAAATGGGAGAGTATAGCCATGGACTTCATAACCAAACTTCCGCGTACTCAATCTAGTCATGATAGCATTTGGGTTGTGGTTGGCCGTTTAACTAAGTCAGCTCACTTCCTACCGATACGAGAAGACTACAAGGTAGAAAGATTAGCCCGAATCTACACCAATGAGATCATTAGTCGACATGGGACGCCTCGTGACATCATCTCTGACCGCGATGGTCGGTTTACCTCGCGTTTTTGGGAATCATTTCAATTTCCTATCGGTACTACTCTTAATCTAAGTACCGCTTTCCATCCCCAAACCGACGGTCAGACTGAAAGAACGATTCGTACCCTTGAAGACATGCTTCGTTCATGTGTCATAGATTTCAGTGGTAATTGGGACGCGTACTTACCTTTGCTTGAATTCTCGTACAATAACAGTTATCATTCTAGCATACAAATGGCACCATTTGAGGCTCTATACGGAAGAAGATATCGATCGCCTATTGTATGGCACGAGATCGGAGACGCACAAATTACCGGTCCCGAGCTGTTGCAAGAAACGACAGACAAAATCCTCCAAATTCGAGATAATCTGTTGAAAGCCCGGAGCTGACAGAAAAGTTATGCTGATAGACGACGCAAGCCCCTTGAATTTGACGTTGGCGATCACGTATTCCTAAAGGTTGCACTTTGGAAGGGAGTGATCAGATTCGGCAAGAAATGGAAGCTCGTGTCTCGATATGTTGGACCCTTTAAGATTCTGGAATGGTAGCCTACAGACTCGAACTACCAGAGGAACTGAGTAACGTCCATCCGACTTTCCATGTTTCGAACCTCACCAGAGGAACTGAGTAACGTCCATCCGACTTTCCATGTTTCGAACCTCAGAAAGTGCTTGGCCGACCAGGAATTACATGTCCCTCTTGAGGACTTGCAAGTGGACAAAACATTACACTTCGTGGAAAAGCCTATCGAGATCGTGGGACGAGAAACCAAGGTACTAAGATGCTCACGCATTCCCATTGTGAAAGTTCGCTGGGAAGGCAAACGAGGCGCCGAGTTCACCTGGGAACTCGAAAGCAACATGAAGGCGAAGTACCCGCAGTTGTTTGTTACGGCTAAAGCCTAATTTCGGGACGAAATTCCCTTAAGTAGGGGAGGCTGTAACACCCCGTGTTTCGAAAGTCAAAGTCAATATTGAAGTCAAAGGAAGAAAAGATTGCTAATTGCGATCTGACACTCCTTGCTCAATTACTGTTTTGACTTCCTTGACTTGTAATTGAATCTATTTATTTTATCGCTTTGATCGTATTATGTGGAGTATCTATTAATAATCGAGATTTAATCGCTATTTAATCACATGTTTAATCGATTTATCATTTATCGCTATCGCAATCGCAACTCGAATTATGTGTTCTGAATATTGTTTTACGTGTGTGTGCTATTTATGTGTTAATTGTGCATGTTATGTTTATGTTGAGGTGTTAATCGCAATCGCAATTCTATCGCATCGCAATCGAATCGAAAACGCTAAACACAAGTTAATCATAATGATTGTATGTTAGATATAGTAGTTATATTCTTTGAGTAACTAATGGGTAATACTATCGCATCGCTCTCTCGAATCACATCGCAACGCTCAACACTCGAATCAAAATGATAAAACTCATCGCGCTGGACAAGAGGATCGAGTGGCCAACCGACCGGATTGCCATCCGATCGAGTTGCCACCCGATCGACCAGCCACTTTCCCCACTTTTCTTTTTGGGAAACCCTATAAATAACCACCTGTCACATCATTGTGATGTGACAGCTCCCTTGTTCGACCAGGCGACCTTCAGCCCTCATTTCTCTCAATTTCTCTCGATTCTTGTAAGTTTCCAACCTAAATCTTGTACTTCTATGATCTACATGCACTTTTACATCATTTTCACCTTTGAATCTTAACTTTTAACCGTGAAATCACTGGATTTGAGGTGTTCTAGGATGATGTCATCATGGAGTTCTTATGAACTTCAATGTTTGGCTTCATTCCACCAAGAACAACTTAGATCTGAAGGATTTCCACAAGATTAAACAATGTTTTCACTTCAAACTATACATATTCATGGTGAAAGGGATTGAAAGAAGGTTTTCCAACTTTCTTTCAACTCTTTTACACTCAATGCACTCAAACCCGAGAGAATCAGAGCTCATTCTGATCTTCTACTGATTCTTAGTGATGTATTAGTTCCAGATCTGAATTCTATAAGAGAGATATTGATTTCGGGTTTGAACATGAACTACCGTCTCGAGCCGTGAACCGGTCAGACTAGGGTGATTCCTGTTCGATCGGGTCACTTGGGTCGAGATAAGGTTTCTGTTGTTCAAGCAAGATATCAAAACATCTCGTTCAAAACTACAAAACTTCAAACGAAATCAAGTGACAAGACGATCTGACCGTTGGGACGGATTGCCGTCCGATCGGATTGCCGATCGGGTTGCACTTGGTTCCACACTTAAACTTTTATTCAAACTTTTCAAAGATCTGAACGATTGAACGGATTACCGCCCGATCGGATAGCCATCCGATCGAGCGACCGTTCAATCGTGTGACGTTTAGGACTTTGGTACTTAAACAATTTTCAACATGTTCAATACATTCGGATTGCCACCCGATCAGATAGCCATCCGATCGAGTGACCGTCCTCCTGTGAACTTGTTCTCAATTAAGAAGACTCGCCAATCGGATTGCCGTCCGATGGAACGACCGTTCGATCGACCGACCTGAAAGGTCGAGATACTTCTCTATTTTTAAAATGCTACAACGAAAACTTCAAAGTACAAACCATCTTACACAAACACATCCTCACCAAACGAGCTGATAATCCAATCGAATGGCCATCCGATCGGATTGACATCTGATCCTTGGTACCCTTGCATCTTTTTACACGCCGCTCATTGTTTATGCTACCGTTAACTGTTCAGGCTAATCTCTCTCAGCGCCCCCTTCAATCCAAGAGAGTGTTTACTTGTTAAACACAATCTGTGAGTATACTCGATCCCTTTTTGCTTTATGCACTTTTGGGTGTTACATACGTTACTTATTCTAAATCATATCGAACACACAACGCAACTCTATTTATACGCTGACCTTTAATGCATGTTATACGTGACTCGATGAATGCTTGTTTGTTATGTTAACACATTGATTGTTGTTTACCTACCTTAGCAACGATAGTACTATAGTTTGGACTCAGCACCTGTTCATTCAGGGGTTGTTAAGGACAATTACTTCACGTATTCACAGTGGTGAATTCGTGTTGCACACTCGCTACTCGCAGTCAACTCGCAGTCATTGGTATTGATAGGATCTTTGTCGATAACTTACATGCTTCACATTATACGTTGTACATGTTGGTTACGCGTAAACGATTTCGAACTCTATATGCTATTATCAAACTTGTATGCTCACCTTTACACTATGTGTATTGACTCTATTTTAACGTATGTGACAGGTGTTTAGGATTCTACTTGTTAGGATGCTTGCTGTGTGGAATCGAGTTAGGAAGAGTCTAGAAACAAACAAACAATTTATCTTTATTTGGAATCTGAGTTATCGAAACAGTTTTATTTGTTTTGGAGATACTGTGTCTGTAATAACTTGCTTGCTTAATGGGTTACAGTATGGGACGTAATGTTTAACTATTCGGTAAAGTAGTTGTTATGGAATTTCTCTCGAACAATCTGTTTCGCTCAGTGTCGCGCCCCGATGATTCCGCCATCGGTTGGGGTGTGACAATTAGCATCCATTAAACCTTATTGTATGAATTCACCAAAGCACAAGGTTGTCATGAATAATAAGAACATAACTAACTAGTTTGCCAAGTAGCCAAGTAAGATCAACCCAGGTGTTCCATACCCATCATGGTAAATTTTGGAGGTGCGGCGGGGTTGTGTTACTTTGAGTCTTGGAAGCTACTTGGATGAACATAGTAAAACATCAAGTGAGGCGGTGGAATAAGTTTGGAAAGCCAAGGCTTCCATGGTTCACACCTTCACCAAAACACAAATCTCACCATATTGAAGATGGTGAGCTTGGTTGGTCTTAACACTTGTATATTGTCTAAACCTTTGACAAAATAGAAAGTTTAGAGGTTCTTGGACCTTATACTTAATGGATAACAACTACACACAAGCCCCACAATCATGGGTTTGATTGAGGACAAGGTGGGTACAAGTTCTTCACAAGACATGAATTAGATGATGAACATCTATGAGGTCTAGTGAAAGCAGAAAATTAAACCCACTTTGGACACCAAAATGGGGGTTTTACCACCTTGTTACACCTTAGTGAACATTGGGTAACAAACCTTGATGTTGTCCAAGTGTTTTGAAACAATAAAACTCAAAGAATAAGTAGTAGAAGTGTGTGACAACTGGCACTTTTCCAAGCATTCCGTACAATGATTAAACAGTAATATGTGCTTTAATAACTGTGCATGATTTAGTTTACAAGACGAATGAAATCCTGATTACTGTTGTTGGTGCACTACATCTGTCGACTTCGTCTTGTATCGAGTCTTAGACTAGATAGATTTGATCAGGGCACGTAGAATGAGAAAATGTGATAGAGTTTGTGAGATTTCGCTTGAACATTTGAATGATGAAGGGATTTCGCTTGAAGCTTCTCAAGCGAAATCAACATGTTAAGATTTCGCTTGAGTTATGCTGAAGCGAAATCCTGATATCTATATATAGGAGGTCTTGGTCAAGCGAAATTAAGAAGAAGTGTCAATTGTGTAATTCCATACCGAGGTGCTGCCGGTGTGAGAACTGATTGTAATTGAATTCATATCAATATAATCAGTGTCAAAGTGAAGATTCAGCTGTTTATAGATCAAATACTTGTTTTCCGCACCTGTATTTGATGGAATTCCTCTGAACCGACTCGTAAAAACTTATTTTCCGGAAAAATCATTTTGATTAAAACAAACTTAAGTGTTTTGAAATCTAAATGAGAAAATAGTTTTGTGATAGGAGGAGTTCTGATTGTTTATGCCGAGTGAATGGCGATTTGATGCGATTTGATATCAGTTGTCAAGTTTATTGTACAGTTTATTTTCAAATTTCCTAAAATGTGTTTGCATTTTAGGGGGAGTAATTTTTCAGAAAATCCAAAAACATTTGAAAATTTGAAAAAGACAAAAACATGATAAAATTCAAAAATGAGTTTTTGTTGCATATAGAGGAAATGATAGTACATCAGTGGACTATCACAACATGCTAAAGAAATGTAAAGAAAAATGTGATAAATAATCTTACTGCGGATATGTCAGTAGGTTTTTGCACATTTAGTAGATTGTGACGAGATATAAATCTAAATTTCAAACTTGCTTGTTTTGTGGGTTAACACAAACTTGGATATATAGGTAACCCCTGAAATCTTGTTTGAAAGGTCTCTTAATCTGTTTTACTAGGTCTTTATACTCTATGATATCTGGGATATTATTCCGGGACTTCTGCTGAACGGTAGTTCTGACCTAGTCCCTGGCTAATACTTGCTGCAATGCTTGAAACACAGCATTAAACCCTCAGCATGCTGAAACAATAAAATTGATATATGCTGCTGTTGTAAGCAAAAAGATCCTCTAAAGGGGACACACCGAAAAGTCGAAGCTGATATCTCTCTGCGTATACGGAAGTATCGACTTGAGATCCCTCGGCCCTCGCATACCTAATTTATATACAGATATCATTTATGTCATAATTACCTGTAAGACTGATTATTGGGATTCTGGATACGGGAGTATATTCAAGTAGTGGGACACACGGATAAGTTCAAGTGCTTAAAACATTAATATCGTATCTCGGATCAATTGAACTTTGTGTAAAAATTTAAGTGGATCAGTATACTGACAATCTAGGTAAATTGTTTAGAACTTAAAATGAAATGAAGCTTAATGGTGTTAGTGATATGTTTCAGAAACTGATATGATCCTCTTGCACAAACTCACAAAAATATTGTTTGTAAATATTTCTTTATTGCATTACTTTACAATCAAAAATTACAAAAAGATTTTTAGTGTGTTTTAGCATAGTTTTTGAAAAATCCAAAAAGATTTTCGACAACTGATATTGAAAAGCTGATTGTCAAAATTTCAAGTGCTAAACATGATGACTTGGTTGTGAAGGGGAGTGAATCTTAAAATGTCAAAAAGGTTTGTTAAAATCCTACAATTGGTATTTTTTTGGAAAAACCTACTTTTGGTTCATCATTAGTTTATGATATGAGAGAATTATCTGATTATATCAGATTGATGGTATAGTTAAATTGTTAAATTTAGAAAATTTATTTCTGGGTTAAGATTGTTACAGGTGAGCCAGGTTAATTCATTCAAAGCTTACAAGAGTCAGACCTTGATCATGAATCTAAAAGTTTGCTAGCTGCTAATGCTGATGAACTTAAGGAATCAAGAGATCTGATCAAGAGAATTAGATAAAAGCCAGGCAATGATCTTGTAAACAACATTTGAGTCAGACATTGATCCTAAAGCAGATGTTGCTGAAGAACAAATGAATGCCAGCAAATCGTGAGGGGGAGTCTGATAGAGCAAGGTGATTTTGGAAAAGAAGATAGAGAGAGAAAAGCCTAGAGACTGATCAAGAATGAAGATGTGAAGACACAGCATTGGTGTGACTCGATAGTCGACTCGTCAACATCTGAGGGGGAGTCTGTTGGTGCACTACATCTGTCGACTTCGTCTTGTATCGAGTCTTAGACTAGATAGATTTGATCAGGGCACGTAGAATGAGAAAATGTGATAGAGTTTGTGAGATTTCGCTTGAACATTTGAATGATGAAGGGATTTCGCTTGAAGCTTCTCAAGCGAAATCAACATGTTAAGATTTCGCTTGAGTTATGCTGAAGCGAAATCCTGATATCTATATATAGGAGGTCTTGGTCAAGCGAAATTAAGAAGAAGTGTCAATTGTGTAATTCCATACCGAGGTGCTGCCGGTGTGAGAACTGATTGTAATTGAATTCATATCAATATAATCAGTGTCAAAGTGAAGATTCAGCTGTTTATAGATCAAATACTTGTTTTCCGCACCTGTATTTGATGGAATTCCTCTGAACCGACTCGTTCGGATCTGCAAACCGATCCTACAACTGTTATATGCATACAATGGCATTTCATGTTGCAAGACTTTTATCATTACTACATTCAACACAATATAGTTTTATTAATGCACAGAACAGAGTTGACACAGTTATCAGACAAACTAGAAGTACTGACAGGAGTTCAGTACTTAGACAGACATGATGTTAAGACACAAAATAAGCCCCAGGACCAAGTGTTACACTAGTATAGTGTGTAGGAAAGTAGGGATTACAAAACGGCCTTCCTAGTGATGACATAGGTACCGGAAAGTGCCAGAAACACCCTGAAACTGCAGAATTCTGAAGAAAATAAACAAATTCAGCTTTTAACATCTAATTATAATGCAGAAAAGTGGTTTAATAGTCCTGAATACCTTCCTAGGTGTCGGGAATTAAAACTATCATGAAAGACAACGTAAAGCACACTAAACTGCGCAATTTAGCACTTTAACGAACAGCAATGAAACGAACAACCGGACACTACCTGAAACATCAAATTCTTACTAGAAGCATTGTTTTAGTGTCACAAAGCTAGTTATGGTCACCAAAATTATAACACATCTTATAAACATATAACACATATAACCCTAACTTACAATTAAATGTTACACCCCCCCCCCCTTTTTGATGGCCGGTTAGGAGACATGGACCCCACATGAGATTTCTTTGTTATATTTTATAAGATATGTTAGGGAATATTCCAACACATATGCCATAAAGATTTAGAGAATTTTATAAAAATCCTAAACATATACCACTCCATCATTCATCACATCCTAACTCACCATCACACCCTTCTTCTTTTCCCCTTGCTCACGGCTCCAAACACACACCCTTAGACATAAGGTGATTCCATGGTGTAAGGAGCATATCTAAGAAGGTTGCAAGCAACGGAATTGGAAGGACCTCTCTCTAGTGCTTTTATCCTCCTCATTTGTCATCTTCATCTTCTTGAACATCATCCCTAGCCTCGTGCTAGTAGTAAGACCTTCCTAATCTCATTTTACTTCATATTATGTTGGTTAAAAGATGATATAAGTTGTTAAACATAAAGATCATGAAGAAACATAAGCATAAACATGAACATAAAGCTCTAAATCATGAAAATCAAAGATGTTTAAGTGTATGTAATATACTTGATTGTTGATTTCTTGTGTTTATGATGTTGATCATCATAAGAAGCTTGCTAGATTGTGATTAAACACATGATCTAGCAAGTATGAGGATGATTCTTAAGAAAATCATAATGATCATCCTTTATGTTAAACATGAACTTGAAAATAAACTTGTTTTAGCATATGATGATTTGTGATACATGTTATAAGTCTTGAAAATAAAGGATTTCAAAGATAATATTTTCAAGAGAACAAAGTTATTTACAAGATTTACAAGATCATGATTTTTAAAGAAACTAATCGTATTTTTAGTGATAAATCAAGTATAGAAACATGTTATTAACAAGAGAAATACAAAAGAAATGTTTTTGGAAAAATCATCTTGTAAGTTGTAAAGGACTAGATTTTGCAAGAATGTGATTATTAAACAAATAACCATGTTTTAGAGGGTAACTTAACCTACTAAATAACATACTAAGTTACTACAACTTTTTACAAAATTTCAAGTTCATGTCAAAGTGTAAATTGTATATTTAAAGCATATGGTAAGTCTTGAATGATTTGTTTATGATTGATGATTATTTATAAAAGAAAATGATATGCTTTGAAAGCATAGAAACCTCCATTTTAAGGGGAAACTATGGCAAAATTTTTCTAAAAATATAACACTTAGAAATTTATTTTTAAACAAATAATTACAAGTATATTTTAAACCATGAAATTTTATATAAAGTTTGCCATAATTTTTGTCACAAGATTATAAATATTGGAGGTTGGTTTTTGTAAATAAAAGTGACTAAATGTGTATTTCGGAAATATATATTTAGATGTCACCATGTGTGTGATTATTTGTATATTATGTGTATTAGTTACATTATTATAGGGCTTGAAATAATATAACTCACCAAAATACCAAGAAATTACAATCCACAATACTACCAAAATTCCAAGAAATAAATACATAGTTTATACCCAAAATATTGGTGAAACCAAACAAGGATTATAACTTACATAAATATTCCGGAATTAAAGTCATAAGTAAATTTTGGTAACGGTATTTTGGAAACCAAGAGAACAAAAATATGATTTTCGTGAGTATTATAAAATAAATCATATCTTTGACAAGGAGAAAATATATTATTTTTGGTAAGTAAAAATATATATATTTTCTTGGAAATTATTAGAAGATATATTATTTTTGGGAGAAAATATATATTTTCTTAAATAAACTTTGGACATTATTTTTTGGTGAAAAATAGATTTATATATATATTTTCTAAGTTAGACTTGAAAATATATTATTTTTGAGATTTATATGAAAAGTATATATATTTTTGCCAAGGAAAAATTCTAAATAATTTTTCTATGTAATATTTCTTAAAATATATATTTTGGAAATATATATTGATGTATTTTTATTAGAAATATTATTCCGGAAATGTTAATACAAAAATTAAGTGTGAGATACTTAATAAACACAATAAAATATGTATTCTCGTACGTATAATTACACACCAGAATACGCCATCGATACTTGGCAAAAATATAGAAGGATAAGAATACGAATCCAAATACACCCAGCCTTGGAGAGTTATACAAGTACAAATACATAAACTTGGCAAGTTAAAATGTACTATTTTAACTAATATTCCAAAATTCATAAATATAATTTAGGTTAAAATATTTATTATTTTAACAAATAATTATATAACTTGGAATAATATTAAGAACACAAAGAAACGTAACTCAAAGACACTAATTAATACTAAGTCAAGGCACGACCCGCTCGTCTAATAGACCGTAGTACGTTGTAGGTAGTCGTGCACACTAGTAGTAGCTTGAGTTACGTCGGATTGAAGAACGCAAAACCGTGAGTTCATGTCCCCTTTTTCTCTTAACTGTTTTCGGATTTATAACTCTCGAGGGTGGAATACATGTTGCATATGTTTAAATGGTATGATTTGACTATGAAATGGATTATAGATCATGTGAGCATAGATTGAAATTGAAATGCCATTAACTCTCATAATAAATATGGACGAAGGTTAGATCTAACGGGTACGGCCGAGCCCCACTCATGGTCCTTATGTGACCACTCGAGTGCTCTGGTGTCCCAGTCGAGGTAATTCGACAACGGTCAAGGAAAATTTGACACAGTCAAGGTAAATTGACACAGTCAGGGTGAATTTGACTCAGTCGAGGGGAAATTCGACACAGTCGAGGAAATCGACGAGGGTATAAGCCTACTCATATTTAGTGTTCCATATGTCTTCACATACCTTAATGTCTTTGCAAAACATTAATTTGATCTGTTCATAGATGCTTTTCATACATGTTTTCAAAGGAGTCTCTCAAATGTTTACAAGCTTATCAGTACTCATACAAAATGCATGAATTCGCTCAACTTTTGTTGATGTTTTTTCAAAATTACATTTATTTCAGGTAACAAGTTGGATCTTGGGCACGGGTGTTGTTTCTAGAAGTAAATTCCAAGTTAGATGTCATCCACTTTTGTTGGTTTGTAACTTAGTCAAAGGTCGTGTTGTTTGAAACTTAAATGACTGGTGTTTGTAATATTTTAAACTTAATGAATGGATGAACATCGTTTTGATCATATAGTTGTTTATTATGATTGAATGCCATGATATTGAACAAGTCACACAACATACGCTTCCGAAAAAGTCAGGGTGTGACAAAGTGAGTTAGAACTCACTTTGAACTCCAAAGATATTCTGCCTAAAATCATAATTTTCTAGCACTTTGAGTGAGTTTAGAGGGTTTGTAAAGTGTGGAGGGGTTGTGAAAGTGATGTATATATAGTTGGGGATTAAGGTTTGGGTTAAAAGGAGGTTGAAAGGTGATTGGATGAGATGGGAGGTGGAAAAAGGTGAATTTTGCACTTCTTCTAACATTCTATCCACCCAAATTCGTAGGCTACGGCTTGGAGGCCGTAGGCTACGAATTAGTCTGTTTCAATTTTTTTGGCATCTTAAGGGATATATAAGTGTGTGAATATCAAGAATGTATATGAGTATTGAAGAAACACTGGATAAATGATCGGAATCAGATAATCCAGGGGGTTAGGTTCTGCATAAAAAAGGTTGGTTCTCTCTCGTTCAATTCAAAGGGACAGATCTCCTCTTCTTCTTGATAGCTGCAAAACAAAACACCGTCAGCCTCGTCATAGGGAGAATGGGGGTTCTCTCCGTGACCACCCTCCGGCGTGAGAATAAGTTTCGGTATTTGAAGAAAAAGAAGTATAAGTGAAGTGAATGTAACTTGAAGTTTGTACCTGAATTACTCTTCTATTTATAGCCGGGAGTTTGGGCACAAGGATTGAAAGTTTGTACCTGAATTACTCTTCTATTTATAGCGGGAAAACCTGTTATTGAAATGTTGACGGAAGATGCTAACACCATAAGCGGTTATTTCTTACCCCGTTAATCCTCTCAATCTTAGTGAAAGCACAAGGATCGCTATTTAGATCAACGGCTGGGGTACTCCCACGTGGAAAGTGAGCAAGTGGAGGTTTCTCTCCCATTCCATGCCATCATCGTGACTTCAAGGGAGCCCTGGATGATGACACGTGGCTCAGACGGTTATAACCGTCTGGTGGTGCACGATTGAGCCTTCTAGAAGATTACTGCCATAATCCAGTGTGCCTCCTTATCGTGTGACATCAATTGAAGTAAATAATACCCAAGTCTGGGTATTATTTAAGTGAGAGTGCTAACTGGGATTTTCTCCCTGATTATGGAAAGAGGCGCAAGGAATTTATTGATTTCCTTTTGGCACGCAGGTGTTTACTTTCTTATTCTTCTTAATTTCCTTTTATAAAACCAGTGCGCTGCCGCGCAAGGTCTTAAGGATGGTTAGAAGATGAGGTTGTGGTATGGTACCAAGTACTCAAAGCGAGGTTTTTGGGACCTTACCCCTTCAATTCCCCCCAGTCTAGGGTTGCTCTTATGCAAAATAAGTGGAGCACTGGACTATGAGAGAGGGGTGCTTTTTGCTTTTGGAGGTTTTTGGGCGCGAAAAATATGGGGAATCTTCTAGGAGAAGATGTTTGTGCCCATTATTTTGATTTTTGAAAATCTTTGACTCTGGGTATATGGAAAGGTATGGTAACGACTGTTGACATGTGACAGGCTGTCACTGTCAGTTTGTACGTGTTTGACCATGTTTCCCACGCGCGCGTGAACTCGCGTTTGTACTATTCCCCACTCGCCTCTGACGCCTGGATAACTGTGCCATCCCGAAAAAAGGTGATATTGCAGTTACGTAGGCTTTTTATGGCGGTGGGTATATAAAGGTTTTGAGTTTCCTATTTTCAGTAATCATTACTTCGTTGAAAAAACCCCTTTTTTCTTTATCTTCTTTACCCACTATTTGGAAAGAATTTGCAATTTCTTTCTCTTATGTCAACCGGAGATCTCCACGAAGATTCTACTGAAGAGATGGCAGCCGAACTTCCACCATTGAAGTGGTCTAGGGCAACGGTTGATGGTTTAATTCGGAATCTTAGATTCCCGGAAAACTGGGGTGCCCGATATCCTGACGAGGGTCAGACAAGGGCGGATGCTCCGGCCGGGTATGTGACCCTATTTTGGGATTTCTTCTCTGCAGGCAACTTCCGTTTGCCTATGACAAAATTCTTCCTTGAAATTCTTGGGCATTACAAGTTTCATATTTCCCAGATGCACCATATTGGTATGGTTAGGGTTCGTCATTTTGAGTTTGTGTGCCGGACGATGCATATCGAACCGACGGTTCTTCGATTCCGTGTCTTCCATCAAATGCATTGTTCTCAGGGGTTTTATTCCTTAGTGCAAAGAGCGTCTGCAAAGAAGATCTTGCTGCAACCCCCAAAATCCTTCCATGATTGGAAACAGAAATTCTTTTTTATCAAGGCAGGGGTTATCCCAATGAGGATGATTTTTAGGGGAAATGAGGATATTCTTACTGAGACCATTCAAACCCCTGTTGACGAAAATTGGTACCGGGACCTGAAAGATGTTCCGTCGATTTCTTTGCCAGAGAAAGCCCTTGTTGGTGCCGGTATGAGTCTGAACTGGAGGATGAATCGAGAAGAGAAGCCAGTGTACATGGAAGATGGCAAAAGTAAGGTTTTCGCTTCTCTCTTCTCCTTTTTTTTTGAATTTGCCTTTGCTTTTTCCATTGCGCAGTTGTTTCGTTGTATGTTGTTTCTTTCGAGAGGGAAGGTGGGAAAATGACTACCCTTCCAAAGAAACCTGATGAAGAATTGAGGTATCACCGCATTGTGAAGAACTTTGCTCTCCCGCGGGATAATGATCTTTCTGCGCAACCTGCTGCTTGTGCTGGTAAGCTTTTATAGTAGTGTTTTTATCTGCTGTTTTTGCGCACTTTGAATGAGTTAACTCTGTGTTTTGTAGTAGGTGAACTGTCTAATTTGGGCATAGGCCCTGAGAAGAAAAAGCGCGCGCCAACCACTACTGCCGCTCCAAAGAAGAATGATACTGAAAAGGCTCAATCTTCTAAGGCCAAAAATGTTGGGGGAGAGAAGAAAGGTATGCGCCTTTCCTCTGACTCCTGGTGTGATTATGTGGTGGTTTCTAATTCATTAGAGGGTCTTGCGCCTGCAGTTATAAGAAAACCGAAACCGGAACCGAAAGATACTGCTGATATCCCTCCATCGAACCCTGATGATCCCATTGATTTGGAGTCAAGTCCAGAGCGCTTGCTGAGGAAAAAAGCGGGGAAGAGGAAACAAGGTGATGGTGAAGCGGACGGACAACCGGAGAAGAAAATCCGGAGAAAAAAGATCACCAGAAGAGGCAACCTTGATGCCTTTATTTTAGAACCTGTTTCTGGTAGGTGTTATCTTTTTGCTCTCTCCCTTTTCGTCTTGAATAATATGTGATTCATATGCTTGTTTTTACAGAAAAACCGAACTCTCCTATCCCCACAGAACCAACATTTGTGGTTAATGAAGAACTTCCACTCTCTCCCCCGCGCGCCTCTACTACTGATCAGGAGAATTCTGAGATTCCTGAGCGTGAAGCGGGGAAGACTGCTGGGGCTGAGGATCTTGAGGCTGATAAGCCTGTTGATGATGTTGTGGATGCAGGGAAAGTTACTAGCCCAGAGGTTGTGGATGTTGCTGGTAACCCACAGACTCCTGAGTTTGTTTCCCATGATTCTGAGAAGGGGAAAACCGCTGAAGATATTCCTGTTACAAATTCTCCTTCCAGGGCTTCTGGTTCTATGCCTGAGAATATCGAGAAGGTTACTGTTGAAGACCATGGCTCACTCTCCGATGCTGACAAGAATTCTCCAATCCGCCCAGATGAAACTCTGGGGGATTATTATTATAGAACTTATTCGGAAAAGAATGCTTCCGAAATTCATGTCCCTGTTTGAAATCTGAAGAAGGGCGATACATTTTCAGATTGGCACCTGTGCCGAGACTGGCTACAGGGGATCTTTCCACCTGGAGAAATTAAGTTTCAAGAGGGGCGTCTCCACAATCAAACTTACCATGCCTACCTTGAGGAGGTTGCTTCTTATACGTCCACCACGCACCGTATAGTGCGTGAGTGGCACAGTATGCATAAGGAGTGGACCGCCTTCAAGGAATCCAAGAAGAAAGTTGCTGATGTGAAAGCCGTGTTGCCCAGCTGAGGGCTAAACTAGAAGCTGATCAGGCCAAATTTGAGGCTGATAGAAAAACTGAAGAGTGGTCCGTTGCGGGTTGGAAGAGAAAGGCGGAAGCCGAAGCTGCCCTTCTTTCCGAGGAGCGCAAGAACTGGAAAAGGATTTGTGAAAAAGATAATGCTGAGAAGATGAGCCTCCGTAATGTTATCAACAATCTCAACGCTGATATTGAGAAGTTGAAAAAACAAGATGCGTAGATTGAAAAATTGAAGCAGGAAAAGGCAGATGCTGAAGCCGCGCGAGATGAAGCGCGTTCTCACAGGGAAAGAAGTGAGCAACGAGAGGTACATACCTGCGTTACCCTTGCCCTTAGAGATAAAGAGATAGAAGAACTTATTTCTTTGCTATCTGACCAGGAACAACTTAAGAAAGATCTGGAACTTGCGCGGTCTGAGAAGGCTGAAACCTCCCGCAGTCTGGCTGAAACCGAGGAAAAGCTAGAAAAATCTGAAACGGTGCGAGCGACGGCGGAGAGTGAACTTGAGCCTTTGAAAAGTGACATGCTATGGCTGAAAGAACGCGGGATCGCCAGTGTAAGTTGTTTTCTGCTTTGTAATTCTAGCGGAAATTGTTTGCGCTTTTTCCTTATCTGCCTTGTTTTTATAGGTTGCTGAATTCTGAAGAACTAGATAAAACGGTTCTTCGATCGATGGTTGCTGTGCGAAATGACGGATATGCTCAAGGGTATACGGAATGCTCGCATCATGTTGTTAACGCTTTGAAAGTTGATTGGGATACTAGCAAATCTGCTACTCACGGTGTTAACACTGGCGCCGCCCTTGCATGTATGAAAACATAATTCAACAACTTACAGCTTCCTGTCATAGATCTAATAAACGTTGCATTGCAGTCCGAATATCCTGTGGCGCAACTGAAGGAAATCTTCCCGGATGGAGATGGAGATTTTGCGTAGATTTCCTTTTGTGGTTGTATGAACAATTATTTGTTGTAGCTTTTTTGGGATGTGCATCCCTTTTTTGTTAATGCACTGCCGCGCAAGTAACATGTATTGAAACACTGCCGTGTTTGAAAATTTTTAAAGCGTATTTGTGCGCCGGATTAATATGATGTGTTTTTGGCAGTGTTGTAAAAGTAGGATTACTCGGCCCAGTACTCGGCGAGTACTCGGTCCTCGGACCCCCTCCGAGGCGACTTCCTCCTAGGCGGTCTCAATTAGTCGGCCTCGGGATTACTCGGGAGTACTCGGTGCCTAGTCGGCCTAGTCGGCGCCTAGTCGGACGTAGTCGGCCTAGTCGGTCTAGGCGGTAAACGTGGTTTGTTGACTTTTAATCGGTCAAACTCGGTCAAAATCGGCCTACTCGGCCTTGTACTCGAACTACTCGGCCTTGTACTCAGACTAGTCGGACTTGTATTCAGAATATTTGAACTTTAAACATGTTTCATTTTAAATTATACTCAGTTGACATGAATTATGCTTATTTTAACACATAAATAATATATAACAATTAATTTTCTTTATATTTACCATGTCCGCGTACTCCCCGAGTACTCTCCGAGTATTCCGATTACTCCCAAATCCCCAGTCGGCCGACTAGGGACCGCCTAGCGACTTTTACAACACTGGTTTTTGGTTTACAATATTTTGCATTGGTACAATTATGTAACACCCCGAAAATTTAAAACTTTATATTAGAATTATAAAGTATAAATAAACGAGAATTTACTAACTAGGAATTTTAACCTAGTTAGTTACAAGTCTAGAAATAACTTATAATAGGGTTAAAAGCTACCAAACTATATGTTGAACAAAGAAGAGGGGCCTAAGTTGTTAAAATTGAAACTTAATTTGATGAAACAAATAAAAAATAAACCAAACACCCCAAAAGAGGTGTCTGGTCGATCAGAAGAAAGAGCAGGTCGACCCCCATGCTCCAAACCCTAAAAATTCACTAAAACTCTCAAATTGGAGGTGCAAATCTGGTCCAAAACGAAAATCGAGCATATATTATTGATCCTCATCACAAGAGGATTACAAGGTATGTAAAATTTGATGAAAACTCTCAACTTGAAATTCTCATGAAATTGGGAAAATCTGAAATAACAACTATAGTGTCTAGGGACAAACCCTAGACAAATACAAGTTGAAATCATGCGAAATTTTAGTAAAATCCATGATCACCAATGTAGGTGATTAGTGGGTTACGTAGAATTTGATAATCACTAGGAGATTGGGTGTTATTCTAGTGTAATTTGACAATTGTGAGGTAACTTCAGAATTATAGAAGCTAACAATTGTGTAAAATGGTTGAATGATGTGAAATTAGGGCTAAGTGATAAGCTAGAGACTTGATATTTAATCATGTAAAATCTGCCCTTAAAGTGTTTGTGAAAATGCCTCTAAGAAGGCTTAAAACTGAAATTCAAAGTTTAAACGCATAATTATGATGTTTCGGTGTATTATGCGATATAAGGTTTAAAGAGAGTTCTAAACATGTCTTAAATGAACTCTATAGGAAAGAGCGCAGGAGGGTCAAGCGGACAAGCGGGTGGTGAACCACGTTTGAAAGGCCTACTTTGAAGGTATGTAACTTGACCCATTACATTGGATGAATTGTTGTTAAACTATGCGTTGTGGATTAAAAGTTGTGTTGATTGTAGCGACCTTGTTCATTACTTAATTCGTATGTTAAGAATTGGTTTGTAGTCGGTTGGTAGTCATCAAAATGGAGGATTTCCGTAGATGAACCAAACGGGTCAAATAATGTCACATTGTAATGATAATATTGTAAATAAATAGAAATGGCGAAAATGGTCACATGAGCACGAAGCCATAGGTTTGGTAATGAAGTGCCGGTGATAATAAGCCCCGGAAGTTGGGTAATAAACGCCTTAGGTTTGCTAGTCAATTTAGTAGTGAATTGTGTCAAGTAGAAATGGGTTGAATAATTTCATATGGTCATATAGTCTTTCGGTCCGTAAACAAATTTTTCGGTATGAAATTTGTAATAGGCATGTCGGTAATGAATTTACAGACGCATAGGAAAAAGAATCACCCAAAACGGACTTACGAGTCAAAAGTTATGGCCATTTTAAGTTGGGACTTGAATAAACATGGAACTGGGTTTGTTCAGCATCAGCAAAAGCAAGAGTCTGTGAAAATAGGGGCTAGGCATCATGCGAGCCCCCTTGGCGTCACGCGACGCCCTCATTCCGGAAATTTTAATTTTTTTTAATGTTGACCCATAGAACTTGTTTGTATTCATTTTAACTTGATCAAAACTAACATTTGTTATGGTTTTGATCTTAGGTGATGTTGGAAAGTAACCGGAAGATGATCGAGCTAGATTTTGAAGAACCGAACACTACTTACAAGCTTCCGCGATGTTTTAAATCGTTAATAGACTTTCTTTATGGGTTGTAAACAATTGTTAAACAACTTTTGAAATGTTTTAACTTAGTCGTTAGTTGACTAAGGTTTATGCTACTTATGAACTTCTTTTATGAAATTTATGTTAATTAAGCATCTTTTTTTACAATGGCATAATCTATTATTAAATTCAAGTAAAATTAGAAGGGTGTTACAAGTTGGTAATCAGAGCTTAAGGTTATCAACAAAGTGTTTGGTTCAAGCTCGATCAATCGTCCGGTAAGAATTAACTTATTATGCTAATAAATTAGGTCTTACGTAAGAAATAAGAAACGAATTGAGATGCATGGGAAGAGTGTATTAACACACTCAAACCCGGAAAGTGCATTAGATAGGAATGGTTAAAGCAAGTTAGGAACTTGGCTAAACCAAAACGAATGAAGCAATGCTATAAATGAAATGTTTAACGTTTAAATGTAAACATTTCAGTTTCAAGATGTCTGATGGGAATGATGATAATCCGGTGCAAACAAGCACCGAACAAATGAAAGAGATAATTGCCGAAGAGGTAGGGAAGGCAATTGAAGGAAGTCTATCCAGGTTTATAGACAAAATTCAAAGCACGGTGTTGTCGCTTGTAGAAGAGCGAGTCAAAAGGTTGGAAGATAATGTCAACCTTATAAAAGAAAAGTCGGGAGAACGCAAAGGGTGTTCGTACAAGGAATTCATGGCGTGTAAACCGCCAATCTATAACGGGGAGGTTGACCCGATAATTTGTCAAAGATGGATAAGTGATGTCGAAGGAGTGTTTGAACGAACCCACTGTGACGTAGGTGACTTTGTTGTTTACGGAACGGGTCAATTGAGAAATCAAGCCAAAGATTGGTGGGACAATAAAAAGAAGGAAATGGGAGCCGAAGCGGCGTGGGTTATGACTTGGGACGAGTTTAAGGTACCGTTCCTTAAACACCACAGTCCCAAAGCAGTTATTAACAGGATCAAAGAAGAATTTATCCAGTTAAGACAAAAGGGAGAATCAATTGATAAGATCACGGGCATCTTCATGGATAAGCTAAGATTCTGTGACGAGTTAGTCACCACTGAAGAGCAAAAGATATACTACTATTACAACATGCTGAGTGCCGAGTACCGTGAGTTCATGACTCCGTCAAAGTATGAAACCCTCACGGAGATTATCAACACCGCCCGTGAGCGGGAAATAGAGTTAAAGAAACAAGTAGAAAGGGGCGAGCGGAGGACACAAGATGTAAATCCAAGCCCTACAAAGAAAGCTAGAACTGCTGAATCGGGGAAGAAGGTGGAGACTAAAGGCGGGTCGCCAAGTTGTAAACTATGTGGAAAGGGGCACAAGGGTGAGTGCCGCTTCAAAGACAAGCCGTGTCCGGTATGTGGGAAGACGGGGCACACTGCATCGTTATGTCCCGGAAAAGTTTCCGTTTGTTACAAGTGTATCAACCCGGTCACAAGAAATCTGAATGCCCCGAGTTGGTTGGAAAGAGAGACACAAAAGAGTCTCCAATAGAAGCTCCCAAAGCGAAGGCTAGGTCCTTCCAACTCACCGCGGCTGAAGCGAAAACAGAACCCGATGTGGTTTCAGGTATATTCACAATTAACTCAATTCCAGCACGTGTATTGTTTGATACGGGTGCGAATAAATCCTTCATTTCGCATGGATTTATTCGACATCCTTCATTTGTATTGACGAAATTATCTGTGCCCTTAGAAGTTGAAATAGGGGACAATAAAAGTTTTATAGTTTGTGATGTTTGTCGAGGCTGCAAATTAAGCATCGACGATGAAGAATACTTGATAGACCTAATCCCGATGTCAATGGGGGAATTTCAAGTAGTCGTTGGGATGGATTGGCTATCTCAGCACCATGCAAAGGTCGTGTGTTTTCGTAAAGAGATAAAACTAACATCTCCGAGCGGGAAACACGTCACTATCTATGGCGAAAAAGGAGGCAACCCTATAGTATGCTCAATGTTGAAAGCTCACAAGCTTATGAAGCGAGGATGCAAGGCATTCATGATATACGCAAATGAGCCCGAGAAAGAATCATGGAAAATTGGAGATGTACCGATAGTACGAGACTATGAAGATGTGTTTCCGGAGGATTTACCGGGGATACCGCCTGAACGGGAAGTAGAGTTCGGGATCGAATTGATTCCGGGCGCAAAACCCGTAGCAAAAGCTCCGTACCGACTCGCACCGTCGGAATTACAAGAGTTGATGTCCCAAATTCAAGACCTGCTTGACAAGGGATTCATAAGGCCGAGTGTGTCTCCTTGGGGTGCACCGGTATTGTTCGTGAGAAAGAAAGACGGAAGCATGCGCATGTGTATCGATTACCGGGAGTTAAACAAACTCACGGGAAAGAACCGATACCCGCTTCCGAGGATAGACGACCAATTACAAGGTGCGAACTGGTTTTCAAAAATTGACCTTAGATCTGGGTATCACCAACTAAAGGTCAAGGAAGAAGATATGCCGAAGACGGCTTTCCGCACGAGGTACGGACATTACGAATTCCTCGTGATGTCATTTGGGCTAACAAATGCACCCACGGCTTTCATGGACCTCATGAACCGGGTTTGCAAGCCAATGTTGGATAAGTCGGTCATCGTGTTTATTGATGATATTTTGGTGTATTCAAAAAGCGAAGCTGAACACGCACATCACTTACAAGAAGTGTTAGAAACACTTAGACGAGAAAGGCTGTATGCGAAATTTTCTAAGTGTGATTTTTGGTTACGAGAGGTACAATTTCTGGGCCACATCATAAGTGCCGACGGAGTATTGGTGGATCCGTCAAAGATCGAGGCCGTATCAAAATGGAATCCCCCGAAGAACCCTTCGGAAATTAGAAGCTTTTTGGGGCTTGTGGGATACTATAGGAGATTCATTCAAGATTTCTCCAAGATTGCGTCACCGTTAACAAAGCTAACCCGAAAGAAAGAAAAGTTCATTTGGGGTGTCGATCAAGAGAGAGCGTTTCAAACGCTAAAAGAAAAGTTAACTCAAGCTCCGGTACTGACATTACCAGATGGAGTCGAAGACATGGTGGTTTATTAGGATGCTTCACTATCGGGGCTCGGATGCGTGTTGATGCAACGGGGCAAAGTTATAGCCTATGCCTCGAGGTAATTGAAGATACACGAGAAGAAATATCCCACGTACGATCTCGAGTTGGCTGCGGTGGTATTTGCATTGAAAATATGGAGGCACTACTTGTATGGGGTAAAGTGCACCATATTCACCGACCACAAGATCTTGAAATACTTCTTCGATCAGAAGGAGTTAAATATGCGACAAAGACGATGGCTAGAAACGGTGAAAGATTTTGACTGTGAAATACACTACCACCCCGGAAAGGCAAATGTGGTGTCGGATGCTCTGAGCAGAAAAGCGGACTATGTCCCAATAAGAGTAAGGTCGATGCAGCTCGTGGTGACCTCGGGTATACTTGAACGTATTCGAGAGGCACAATTAGAAGCAGTGAAAGAGGAAAATTGGAAGAAAGAAAGAATAATCGGTCAGTTGAAAGATTTGTCGGATGGGAATAACGGGTTGAAGACTCGATCCGGAAGGATATGGGTTCCACATACTTGTGGGGTGAAGGCGCTTCTACTTGATGAAGCTCATAAATCCCGATATTCAATTCATCCGGGTGCGACCAAGATGTACAATGATCTGAAACAAAATTATTGGTGGCCTGGAATGAAGAGGGATGTGGCGAAGTATGTGGAAAAATGCTTGACATGTCTACAAGTCAAGGTGGAACACCAAAAACCATACGGCAAACTCCAACCGTTAGAAATACCGGTTTGGAAATGGGAACATATTACAATGGACCTATTAACCAAATTGCCTAAGACAAATCATGGTTTCGATGCCATATGGGTAGTGGTGGATAGATTGACGAAAAGTGCTCACTTCATTCCGATTCGTGAGACTTATACTTCAGAAAAGATGTCAGAAGTTTACACTAACGAGATAATAGCACGTCATGGAGTACCGGTATCCATCGTGTCTGATAGGGATACCCGGTTCACTTCAAATTTCTGGCGAGATTTTCAAGAGCAAATGGGAACCAAATTGTTCATTAGCACTGCGTACCATCCTCAAACAGATGGACAGAGTGAAAGAACAATACAAACATTGGAGGACATGTTACGGGCGTGTATAATCGATTTTGGAGGAAGTTGGGATATTTACCTACCATTAGTCAAGTTTTCGTATAACAACAGCTACCATGCTAGTATCAAGATGGCACCGTACGAAATGCTCTATGGTAGGAAGTGCCGAACCCCGGTATGTTGGGGTGAAGTGGGTCCACGTGAACTAGCCCACCAAGATGTAGTACGAGCCACTAATGAAAAGATTGATGTGGTTCGGGCACACTTGAAAGCGGCCCAAGATAGACAAAAGGCGTATGCTGACAAAAGGAACAGGCCAATTGAATTCCAGGTTGGCGACAAGGTTATGCTGAAAGTATCGCCGTGGAAGGGGATAATACGATTCAGAAAAAGAGGAAAGTTGAGCCCTAGATTTATTGGGCCATTCAGAATCACTGAACGGGTTGGTAAAGTAGCTTATCGTCTCGAATTACCCGAGGAGTTGAGTGGGATTCATAGCACATTCCACGTGTCACATCTCCGAAAATGTTTGGCAGACGAAACTGCTCGTATCCACTACGATGATATCGAGGTGGATAACAGCCTCAACTATGCAGTAAAACCAATTGAGATTTTAGATCGTAAAGAGAAGAGTTTGAGGAACAAAGTGATTAATCAAGTCAAGGTCAAATGGGAGCATAGGAAAGATTCGGACACTACGTGGGAGTCCGAAGAGGAGATGCGACGTCTCCACCCTACATTATTTGGTACGTACTTCAGTTTCGGGGACGAAACCCTTTTTAAGGGGGGTGGACTTGTAACACCCCGAAAATATAAAACTTTATATTAGAATTATAAAGTATAAATAAACGAGAATTTACTAACTAGGAATTTTAACCTAGTTAGTTACAAGTCTAGAAATAACTTATAATAGGGTTAAAAGCTACCAAACTATATGTTGAACAAAGAAGAGGGGCCTAAGTTGTTAAAATTGAAACTTAATTTGATGAAACAAATAAAAAAATAAACCAAACACCCCAAAAGAGGTGTCTGGTCGATCAGAAGAAAGAGCAGGTCGACCCCCATGCTCCAAACCCTAAAAATTCACTAAAACTCTCAAATTGGAGGTGCAAATCTGGTCCAAAACGAAAATCGAGCATATATTATTGATCCTCATCACAAGAGGATTACAATGTATGTAAAATTTGATGAAAACTCTCAACTTGAAATTCTCATGAAATTGGGAAAATCTGAAATTATGGTTGCATGTGTGTCTTATGATGATTTAGGAACAACTATAATGTCTAGTATTTCGGTCCGTAAACAAATTTTTTGGTATGAAATTTGTAATAGGCATGTCGGTAATGAATTTACAGACGCATAGGAAAAAGAATCACCCAAAACGGACTTACGAGTCAAAAGTTATGGCCATTTTAAGTTGGGACTTGAATAAACATGGAACTGGGTTTGTTCAGCATCAGCAAAAGCAAGAGTCTGTGAAAATAGGGGCTAGGCATCACGCGAGCCCCCTTGGCGTCACGCGACGCCCTCATTCCGGAAATTTTAATTTTTTTTAATGTTGACCCATAGAACTTGTTTGTATTCATTTTAACTTGATCAAAACTAACATTTGTTATGGTTTTGATCTTAGGTGATGTTGGAAAGTAACCGAAAGATGATCGAGCTAGATTTTGATGAACCGAACACTACTTACAAGCTTTCGCGATGTTTTAAATCGTTAATAGACTTTCTTTATGGGTTGTAAACAATTGTTAAACAACTTTTGAAATGTTTTAACTTAGTCGTTAGTTGACTAAGGTTTATGCTACTTATGAACTTCTTTTATGAAATTTATGTTAATTAAGCATCTTTTATTTACAATGGCATAATCTATTATTAAATTCAAGTAAAATTAGAAGGGTGTTACAAATTACTTTGTTTAGGTAAGGCGAATGAAGGTGGTATAAAGCTCATGTGTGAATGTATGGTCTTGTGTGATGTAATCACTGACCGTTCATGAGACTTGTATTATATTTACCATAATGTTTTTGCGCTTACCAAAAGAAATTGCATGCACTTTGTAAGAAAAAACAAAAATAATAGAAACTTTTTTGTTTATTCATGGATAAGGCGCAGAGGCCGTACAAAGTCTACTAAAATAATTACACGGGACTTAACTTACACTCTATTTCTTGCTTCCATGGTTCACACCTTCACCAAAACACAAGTCTCACCATATTGAAGATGGTGAGCTTGGTTGGTCTCAACACTTGTATATTGTCTAAACCTTTGACAAAATAGAAAGTTTAGAGGTTCTTGGACCTTAAACTTGATGGATAACAACCACACACAAGCCCCACAATCATGGGTTTGATTGAGGACAAGGTGGGTAGAAGTTCTTCACAAGACATGAATTAGAAGATGAACATCTATGAGGTTTAGTGAAAGCAGAAAATTAAACCCACTTTGGACACCAAAATGGGAGTTTTACCACCTTGTTACACCTTAGTGAACATTGGGTAACAAACCTTGATGTTTTCCAAGTGTTTTCAAACAAGAAAACTCAAAGAATAAGTAGTAGAAGTGTGTGACAACTGGCACTTTTCCAAGCATTCCGTACAATGATTAAACAGTAATATGTGCTTTAATAATTGTGCATGATTTAGTTTACAAGACGAATGAAATCCTGATTACTGTTATATGCATACAATGGCATTTCATGTTGCAAGACTTTTATCATTACTACATTCAACACAATATAGTTCTATTAATGCACAGAACAGAGTTGGCACAGTTATCAGACAAACTAGAAGTATTGACGGGAGTTCAGTACTTAGACAGACATGATGTTAAGACACAAAATAAGCCCCAGGACCAAGTGTTACACTAGTATAGTGTGTAGGAAAGTAGGGATTACAAAACTTCCTTTCTAGTGATGACATAGGTACCAGAAAGTGCCAGAAACACCCTGAAACTGCAGAATTCTGAAGAAAATAAACAAATTCAGCTTTTAACAACTAATTATAATGCAGAAAAGTGGTTTAATGGTCCTGAATACCTTCCTAGGTGTCGGGAATCAAAACTATCATGAAAGACAACGTAAAGCACACTAAACTGCGCAATTTAGGACTTTAACGAACAGTAATGAAACGAACAACCGGACACTACCTGAAACATCAAATTCTTACTAGAAGCATTGTTTTAGTGTCACAAAGCTAGTTATGGTCACCAAACATCATAACACATCTTATAAACATATAACACATATAACCCTAACTAGTATACTTGAAATCTAACTATAACACTTAACTTACCATTAAATGTTACACTTTACCCCCCCCCCTTTTGATGGCCGGTTAGGAGACATGGGCCCCACATGGGATTTCTTTGTTATATTTTATAAGATATGTTAGGGAATATTCCAACACATATGCCATAAAGATTTAGAGAATTTTATAAAAATCCTAAACATATACCACTCCATCATTCATCACCTCCTAACTCACCATCACACCCTTCTTCTTTTCCCCTTGCTCAAGGCTCCAAACACACACCCTTACACATCCATTTTCAAGCCATTTTCAAGCATTCTAAGGTGATTCCATGGTGTAAGGAGCATATCTAAGAAGGTTGCAAGCAACGGAATTGGAAGGACCTCTCTCTAGTGCTTTTATCCACCTCATTTGTCATCTTCATCTTCTTGAACATCATCCCTAGCCTCGTGCTAGTAGTAAGACCTTCCTAATCTCATTTTACTTCATATCATTTTGGTTAAAAGATGATATAAGTTGTTAAACATAAAGATCATGAAGAAACATAAGCATAAACATGAACATAAAGCTCTAAATCATGAAAATCAAAGATGTTTAAGTGTATGTAATATACTTGATTGTTGATTTCTTGTGTTTATGATGTTGATCATCATAAGAAGCTTGCTAGATTGTGATTAAACACATGATCTAGCAAGTATGAGGATGATTCTTGAGAAAATCATAATGAACATCATTTATGTTAAGCATGAACTTGAAAATAAACTTGTTTTAGTGTATGATGATTTGTGATACATGTTATAAGTCTTGAAAATAAAGGATTTCAAAGATAATATTTTCAAGAAAACAAAGTTATTTACAAGATTTACAAGATCATGATTTTTAAAGAAACTAATCGTATTTTTAGTGATAAATCAAGTATAGAAACATTTTATTAACAAGAGAAATACAAAAGAATTGTTTTTGGAAAAAACATCTTGTAAGTTGTAAAGGACTAGATTTTGCAAGAATGTGATTATTAAACAAATAACCATGTTTTAGAGGGTAACTTAACCTACTAAATAACATACTAAGTTACTACAACTTTTTACAAAATTTCAAGTTCATGTCAAAGTGTAAATTGCATATTTAAAGCATATGGTAAGTCTTGAATGATTTGTTGATGATTGATGATTATTTATAAAAGAAAATGATATGCTTTGAAATCATGGAAACCTCTATTTTAAGGGGAAACTATGACAATTTTTTTCTAAAAATATAACACTTAGAAAATTGTTTTTAAACAAATAATTACAAGTATATTTTAAACCATGAAATTTTATATAAATTTTGCCATAATTTTTGTCACAAGATTATAAATATTGGAGGTTGGTTTTTGTAAATAAAAGTGACTAAATATGTATTTAGGAAATATATATTTAGATGTCACCATGTGTGTGATTATTTGTATATTATGTGTATTAGTTATATTATTCTAGGGCTTGAAATAATATAACTCACCAAAATACCAAGAAATTACAATCCACAATACTACCAAAATTCCAAGAAATAAATATATAGTTTATACCCAAAATATTGGTGAAACCAAACAAGGAATATAACTTACATAAATATACCGGAATTAAAGTTATAAGTAAATTTTGGTAACGATATTTTGGAAACCAAGAGAACAAAAATATGATTTTCGTGAGTATTATAAAATAAATCATATCTTTGACAAGGAGAAAATATATTATTTTTGGTAAGTAAAAATATATATATTTTCTTGGAAATTATTAGAAGATATATTATTTTTGGGAGAAAATATATATTTTCTTAAATAAACTTTGGACATTATTTTTGGGTGAAAAATAGATTTATATATATTTTTTCTAAGTTAGACTTGAAAATATATTATTCTTGAGATTTATATGAAAAGTATATATATTTTTGCCAAGGAAAAATTCTAAATAATTTTTCTATGTAATATTTCTTAAAATACATATTTTGGAAATATATATTGATGTATTTTTATTAGAAATATTATTCCGGAAATGTTAATACAAAAATTAAGTGTGAGATACTTAATAAACACAATAAAATATGCATTCTCGTACGTATAATTACACACCAGAATACGCCATCGATACTTGGTAAAAATATAGAAGGATAAGAATACGAATCCAAATGCACCCAGCCTTGGAGAGTTATACAAGTACAAATACATAAACTTGGCAAGTTAAAATGTACTATTTTAACTAATATTCCAAAATTCATAAATATAATTTAGGTTAAAATATTTCTTATTTTAACAAATAATTATATAACTTGGAATAATATTAAGAACACAAAGAAACGTAACTCAAATACACTAATTAATACTAAGTCAAGGCACGACACGCTCGTCTAATAGACCGTAGTACGTTGTAGGTAGTCGTGCACACTAGTTGTCACGGCCCCCGACCCGGTTTGACCCGTTTCAGGAGCCGCGGGATAGAAATCCCGTGGTATTTATTTAATTGAGTTTAACAGCGGAAGTTTATCATCAGGATCTTTTTAAAGCTAAAATTTTCCCGATTATTTTATTTCACAACTCGGGATAAAACCCCGGTAATTTACAATACTATGATTTCACTGAGAAATCTTTATGTTACAAAATATATTTCTTTATTTTATAATGAGCCACTTTCTTAAGCTTGCAGTGCTCCACAGCACCTTTCCTGAATCACAATAGATCACCTGAAACATGTTTGAAAAAGGTTTTGTCAGCGGGAAATACTGAGTGAATCATTCTATTAAATAAAACAGACCTGTTTGTTATAATTTACCGTATTAAGGGTGATTACATTGTTTCTATATCAACCAACTACCCACAGTATTTGTCACTCGACTTATTTCTGTGACTGTGGTCAGACCACCCATTGGCTAAATCGTTGTCCAATGGTGGCAGGAAAAAGTAATGTATACAATACCCCACATACCGGCTGTAATTTGGTGATTACAAAGACTTAATCCCCGTAATTATAACTTTGAAAATAAACATGCTTTTGAAAGTAATTTGATAAAAAGAGAATGACTCACATTGCAGATTTAATACGGATAGAGTCTAGTCTATGGATTAGCCTTGTTAACCTAATTTAAATAACCATGCACACAAAACTGGGTTAGTGATCAATACAGCATTTACGATAACTCACGAGATCAAGCCCACACAACGAATGACAAAGTATAACCCTAATGTGGGCAGCACTTAAACATCCATTGGATATATTGATCGATCGGACAATGAATCGTAATAGCGATCGAGTTATTACCCAGTTTTGCGACAGCACTTCATGATTCGTGTGTGTGTTTTTGGACTGTTTTCACTATAACTTTGTGTACGAAATGAATTTAAACATCAAATCAACGCAGAAGTTCCAGTCCCACAGCCTACTATTTATAGCTGAAAAATCGTCCCCCTCGCGCCACGCGAGGGGTCCCCTTGTTCCTGTCGCGTGGCGCGACAGGTCACTTCTATGGTAGAGTAGGCTCGTGTCTTTTATAGCTTTGGTGAGTCAAATTTCGATGTAATTCAATTCCTACAGCAAACTGTAAGGATATTACCAATTAGGGTTTACCCAGCCCCCCCCCCCTGAGTTTTAGGGGCCCTGATCCTGATTCCGATTGTTCTGAAAATTTTAGGGTTTGTTCAAAATCACTTGGGTTTCTCAATTAGGGTTTCCTATTGGTCAATTAAAATAATAAACAAGACTTTTGATGAGAGTTGTTACATTCTCCCCACCTTAATAAAAATCTCGTCCTCGAGATTTACTGGAATAAATGAGGATACTTTCGCTTCATTTCTGATTCCAGCTCCCAAGTGTATTCAGCTCCTCTCTTTGAATCCCACTTGACTTTAACTAGAACTAGTCGCTTGTGCTTGAGAATTTTCACCTTTCGATCTTCTATCTGAAGAGGTTTCTCAACAAATTTTAACTTTTCGTTTACCTCTATATCTTGAAAAGGTATTATCAGTGATTCGTCTGATAAACATTTCTTGATATTGGATACATGAAATACATCATGTACTCCAGCTAGTTCTTCGGGTAGTTGTAAACGATAAGCAACTGGTCCTATACGTTGGATTACTGGAAATGGTCCTACGTATCTGGGACTTAGCTTTCCTTTCTTACCGAATCTAGCAACTCCTTTCCAAGGAGAAACTTTCAACAATACTCTGTCTCCAACTTGGAATTATAACTGCTTGCATCTATTGTCTGCATAACTTTTCTGGCGATCTCGAGCCGTCTTCAGCCTTTCCTTGATTTGAGTAATCTTGTCAGTCGTTTCTTGCACTATCTCCGGACCTGATAATTGACTTTCTCCTATTTCCGCCCAACAAACTGGAGTTCTGCACTTTCTTCCATACAATGCTTCGAATGGGGCAGTTTCAATACTTGAATGATAACTATTGTTATAGGAGAATTCAATTAATGGTAAGTGATCATCCCAATTTCCACCAAAATCTATTACACATGCTCGGAGCATGTCTTCTAGAGTTTGGATCGTCCTTTCACTTTGCCCATCTATTTGGGGATGGTATGCAGTACTTAGGTTTAGTCGAGTTCCCATTGCTTCTTGGAAACTTTTCCAAAAATGAGAAGTGAAACGACTATCTCTATCTGATACAATGGAGATTGGAACTCCATGTAGAGATACGACTTTATCTACATACAACTTTGCCAATCTTTCCATGCTAAAGGTTTCTTTCATAGGTAGAAAGTGAGTAGATTTGGTTAATCGATCCACAATTACCCAAATCGCATCATTACCTTTTCTGGTTTTGGGTAACTTAGTAACAAAATCCATTGTTATGAGTTCCCATTTCCATACTGGCATTTCTAACTGTTGTAATAGGCCTGATGGTTTCTGATGTTCTGCCTTAACTTGTGAACAAGTAAGACACTTAGAAACATAACTAGCTATATCCTTTTTCATACCTATCCACCAGAAAATTTTTCTTAAATCTTGGTACATTTTATTGTTTCCAGGGTGTATGGTATACCTAGATTTATGAGCTTCCTCTAAGATCTTATTTCTTAATTCTCCCTGATTTGGTACCCAAATTCTGCTTTTGTGGAATCTCCAAATTCCATCATCTCCCTGTTTTAAATCTTTTATTCGTCCCTTCATTCCTTCAGCAACATCTTCTATTGTTGTTTCTTGAAAATGCTTTAGTTGTTCCATTAAATCTAATTGTTGATTTAATATGAGAGCACGAACCCATCGTTGTTTCTCATGGTACTTACGACTTAAGGCATCTGCAACTACATTTTCCTTTCCTTCGTGATATTGAATATCACAATCGTAGTCACTTAAGATTTCCATCCATCTTCTTTGCCTCATATTTAACTCTTTTTGCCCAAAAATATATTTTAAACTTTTATGATCTGTATAGACAGTAAATTTACTTTCGTACAGATAATGTCTCCAAATCTTAAGGGCAAAAATTATGGCTCCTAATTCTAAATCATGAGTCGTATAATTTTCTTCGTGCTTTTTCAATTGCCTTGAAGCATACGCAATTACTTTCTTGCGTTGCATTAGCACACATCCTAATCCTAGTTTTGAAGCATCACAGTAAACTTCAAAATCTTCAGTCCCTTCCGGTAGAGCTAGGATTGGAGCATTGGTTAATTTCTGCTTCAATATTCTAAAGGTTTCTTCTTGTTTAGGTCCCCATTCAAACTTAATGGCTTTACAGGTTAGCTTAGTTAATGGTACAGCTATTTTGGAAAAATCCTTAATAAACCGTCTATAATACCCAGCTAGACCTATAAAACTTCTAATTTCCATTGCGGTTTGCGGAACCTTCCAATTGGTAATTGCCTCTATTTTAGCAGGATCTACATGAATCCCTTCGTGATTCACCATGTGTCCTAAGAATTGCACTTCTTGTAGCCAAAATTCACACTTCGAGAATTTGGCGTACAGCTTTTCTTTTCTTAACAAAGTTAAGAGTATATGCAAGTGCTGACAATGTTCGTCCTGACTTTTGGAATAAATAAGTATATCGTCTATGAAGACAATTACAAATTTATCCATGTACGGTTTACAGATTCTATTCATCATGTCCATGAATGCTGCAGGTGCATTCATTAACCCGAAGGGCATGACTGTAAACTCGTAATGACCATACCTAGTTCTGAAAGCAGTTTTAGGTATGTCTTCTTCTTGTACTTTCAATTGATGATATCCGGAGCGTAATTCAATCTTAGAGAAATATCTAGCTCCCTGGAGTTGATCAAAAAGATCATTAATCCTAGGTAATGGGTATCGATTCTTAATTGTAACTTTATTCAATTCTCTATAATCAATACACGTTCTCATCGAACCATCCTTTTTCTTTACAAACAACACTGGAGCTCCCCAAGGGGATGAGCTAGGTTGTATGAATCTTTTACTTAGTAATTCATCTAATTGTGTTTTCAGTTCTAACATTTCGGTAGGAGCTAACCGATAAGGTGCCTTAGCTATCGGTGTAGTTCCAGGAATTAGATGAATCCTAAATTCTACTTCCCTGTCTGGTGGTAATCCTGGTAATTCTTCTGGAAATATATCCGGGTATTCTGAGACTACATGGATCTCCTTAAGTTCTTTGTTCTTAGTATTAATGATTACCGAAATCATATATACTATTCCTTGCTTTCGTTCATAACTAGCAACTTTCATTACTGATATGAACTTCATGGGCTTACGTGGTTTATCTCCTGTAATCACGATTACTTCTCCGGTTGGTGCTTGAATTTCTATGGAATTCTTATCACAAAGAATTCGAGCATGGTTGGCTATTAACCAATCCATTCCTAACACAACATCGAATTCAGCTAATTTCATAGGTAACAGATTTGCAGAAAATTTATGACCTGAAAGTTCTATTTCTACTTTTTGCAAAACCTGATCTATTTTAACTGAATTCTCATCTGCGGTTTCGACTGTAAAAATCTGCCTGATGTTGGTTAAAGGTAACTTAAGAGCTTGACAGAATAAAGTATTTATAAAACTTTGGTTTGCACCAGAGTCAAATAATAGTTTTGCGTATATGTTGTGAACTAAGAACGTACCAGCTATCACATCTGGAATGAGTTCTGCTTCTTGAGTGGTTAGCTGGAATGCTCTAACATTCTTCTTAGTAGCTCCATCGGCTGTCTTGGCTTTGTTATCTGTAGGTTTGACCAATTTAGGACATTCTGGCTTAAAATGTCCTGTTTCTCCATAGTTGTAGCAGATTTTGGTTTTCTTCCTGCAGTCTTCTTCACGATGTCCTATGGCTTTGCAAAAGTTGCAGATTACATTACATCTTCCATAATGTTTCTTTTTGCAATTTCTGCAAAATGGTAAAGTTGAAGATTGCCCTGTTCCTCTTCTCTTGAAGTTGCTATTAATACCCACCCGAAATCCTTGGGTAATTTTCTGAGCCAGTTCTTTTTTCCTGTTTTCATCTCTTGTGCGTACTAGTTCATCAGTTAGGGTGTTAGCTAATTCCACCGCATCATCAATAGTGCGAGGTCTCGCAGCCTTAACAATGTTGCGAATTTCGCTAATTAATCCCCAAATGTAGCGAGAAATGAGTACCGGTTCTGGCGAAGCCAGTGTTGGTACTACTCTTGCATATTCGAATAATGTCGAAATATAACCACGACAATCCACATTAACCATCCGATGGTTTAGGAACTTATTTGCCATTTGATCTTTTTCATACTCGGGACAGAATTTTCTTTCTACAAGATTCTTAAATTCTTCCCATTTCATGGCATATGCCTCAATCCTTCTTTTAGCTTGTAATACTGTGTTCCACCATTCTAACGCCCCTTCTTTAAAAAGATTGGAAGCATACATAACTTGATCCTCCTCAACACATTTACTTATAGCAATTACTGCCTCAGTTTTTTCTAACCAACGTAATGCTGCAATAGCCCCTTCATTACCTACAAACTCAGTTGGTTTACAGGCAAGGAATTCTTTGTAAGTGCAACCAGGTGTTGCAACTTTCATTTTCTTGAAAATTGGAGCTTGCAAATCATTATTGTTATTAACATGATTACCGCCTCCATTTATACTATTACTAAAATTGTCGTCTTGAGTACGTTTACTAGGAATGATTGATTGAGGTTTAATAGGTTTCTAGACAGCAGCCACGATTGTTGGAATAGCATTGGCTATTCCTTGTGCAACAATATCCTCTATATCTTGCCTATTTAACAATTGTTCCTCCTGAATTGGCTCAGATTGATTTACTTCATTTACTGGTTCATTACCAATGTTTGCCATCTGATAATTAATTTATAGATAAATAATTAGTATAAAAGAAATAATCCAATGTCACAATTAATTGCACATAATCACGAAAACTAATATACACACAAAATTGTAAATTTTCTAAAATTCCATTTGTTTTATAGATTATATCATGCCTCTATATACAACCATTTTATTATTTCTTTTACACATACTGATTTTACTATTACTATTACACAATCATAGTCTTACTACCCACTTCTCTCTCGTCACTTGTTTCCCTAAAAACGAAGCTCCCTTTCATCATATTTCCAGGCAATTTGTCCTCCTATCTCTCGGATCCTATTCCCAGCATCCATCAGCTCTTCATCAAAATGGTGAAGTTCAGCCATATTCTCGTTACTCATCGGTGGATTGGGTAGGGGTTCTGGATCAAATTGTGGGAGAAAGGAATAAGGACTGTTGACAATGTTTTGGAATTGCCAGTCATTTGTCCACCATTCGTCCATTCCCAGAGGTTGGGTATGGATTATGGGTTCTGGGATTGCTGGTTCAAGATTTATAGGGATTTGGGTTTCAATAGGACAAGTAAAAACATTTGTATTGACATGCTGAATAGTATCACAGCTTGCCAATATAAAATCTATTTCCTCCTGAAATGTTATTTCCTGGTTTCGTTTAGAACTTTCTCCAATTTCCATCTGAGTTTGTCTAGTATCTTTTCCAACCTCCATTTCTATTTCCTTAGAATATTCCTCAAATTGTATTCCCATTTGCCTAGATTCTTCCCTGACTTCAGTCTTCAATTCCTTCTGTTTAAAACTTTCCCTGGTTTCAATTGCTTTTCCTTTTTCTAAGGAATTATTTATTCTAGGAAGTCTCTTAGCTGGCTTTTTCCTACGTAGACGACTCCCCCACACGTATCTCCTTCTTTTCTTTGGTTTTGGCTTTTCCAGAGGTGGAGCATTGAATTCTATTGTTTGTTCCACATCAGGAAAATACCCAGTAAATTCTTTAGAAACTTCTATGTTTACGGGGTAAAGGTTGAGATTCTCTAGGGCTCCAGATAACTCATTCATGCTGTTTAAAATAAATTAAAAATTTTATAACAACTTTCAAAATAACCTTCACATATTATTGCATACCATATTATTACAAAACAACTGAATTTTAAAACATACTTATGTTTTATTGTAAATTTATTTATTTACTGGATGGATTTTCTAGCTTGTAGGTGATATGATTTGCTAAAACTGAAACCAATTATTTAAAGATCTGCATTTACTGCTATTGTAGCTAACATATAAAGATCTGCCCATTTTTCGTCTAACTTGTCTTCCCAAGGTGAGATACTGATTAATTCTTGGGTTTCCTTTTTAACATTCTTTTCTCGGGATTTCCTTAATTTCTCCTGACTTTTTCTAATAATTAAACTTCTTTTATCAGAAGAAAGTGGTTCCTCGTATTGGGCTTTTCGAATGAATATTCCTTCTTCAGGAGTTTGGGATGAACTTCCTTTTTCATTTGATGACCTATCTAATTTAAGATAGATGTTTGAAAGCTTTTGCTTACCCATACTGTAACTAACAAATAGTCAGTTAATAAGACACATAATCACATAATAGTAATCAGGAAAAATTAAGTATTTCTAAATACTTAATTAGCTTAACTCAGTGGCTCTGATACCATATTTTTCTGTCACGGCCCCCGACCCGGTTTGACCCGTTTCAGGAGCCGCGGGATAGAAATCCCGTGGTATTTATTTAATTGAGTTTAACAGCGGAAGTTTATCATCAGGGTCTTTTTAAAGCTAAAATTTTCCCGATTATTTTATTTCATAACTCGGGATAAAACCCCGGTAATTTACAATACTATGATTTCACTGAGAAATCTTTATGTTACAAAATATATTTCTTTATTTTATAATGAGCCACTTTCTTAAGCTTGCAGTGCTCCACAGCACCTTTCCTGAATCACAATAGATCACCTGAAACATGCTTGAAAAAGGTTTTGTCAGCGGGAAATACTGAGTGAATCATTCTATTTAATAAAACAGACCTGTTTGTTATTATTTACAGTATTAAGGGTGATTACATTGTTTCTATATCAACCAACTACCCACAGTATTTGTCACTCGACTTATTTCTGTGACTGTGGTCAGACCACCCATTGGCTAACTCGTTGTCCAATGGTGGCGGGAAAAAGTAATGTATACAATACCCCACATACCGGCTGTAATTTGGTGATTACAAAGACTTAATCCCCGTAATTATAACTTTGAAAATAAACATGCTTTTGAAAGTAATTTGATAAAAAGAGAATGACTCACATTGCAGATTTAATACGGATAGAGTCTAGTCTATGGATTAGCCTTGTTAACCTAATTTAAATAACCATGCACACAAAACTGGGTTAGTGATCAATACAGCATTTACGATAACTCACGAGATCAAACCCTCACAACGAATGACAAAGTGCGATAGTTAAACATCCATCGATTTAACGACGAATGACAAAGTATAACCCTAATGTGGGCAGCACTTAAACATCCATTGGATATATTGATCGATCGGACAATGAATCGTAATAGCGATCGAGTTATTACCCTGTTTTGCGGCAGCACTTCGTGATTCGTGTGTGTGTTTTTGGACTGTTTTCACTATAACTTTGTGTACGAAATGAATTTAAACGTCAAATCAACGCAGAAGTTCCAGTCCCACAGCCTACTATTTATAGCTGAAAAATCGTCCCCCTCGCGCCACGCGAGGGGTCCTCTTGTTCCTGTCGCGTGGCGCGACAGGTCACTTCTAGGGTAGAGTAGGCTCGTGTCTTTTATAGCTTTGGTGAGTCAAATTTCGACGTAATTCAATTCCTACAGCAAACTGTAAGGATATTACCAATTAGGGTTTACCCCCCCCCCCCCTGAGTTTTAGGGGCCCTGATCCTGATTCCGATTGTTCTGAAAATTTTAGGGTTTGTTCAAAATCACTTGGGTTTCTCAATTAGGGTTTCCTATTGGTCAATTAAAATAATAAACGAGACTTTTGATGAGAGTTGTTACACTAGTAGCAGCTTGAGTTACGTCGGATTGAAGAACGCAAAACTGTGAGTTCATTTCCCCTTTTTCTCTTAACTGTTTTCGGATTTATAACTCTCGGGGGTGGAATACATGTTGCATATGTTTAAATGGTATGATTTGACTATGAAATGAATTATAGATCATGTGAGCATAGATTGAAATTGAAATGCCATTAACTCTCATAATAAATATGGACGAATGTTAGATCTAACGGGTACGGCCGAGCCCCACTCATGGTCCTTATGTGACCACTCGAGTGCTTTGGTGTCCCAGTCGAGGTAATTCGACAACGGTCAAGGATAATTTGACACAGTCAACGTAAATTAACACAGTCAGGGTGAATTTGACTCAGTCGAGGGGAAATTCGACACAGTCGAGGAAATCGACGAGGGTATAAGCCTACTCATATTGAGTGCTCCCTATGTCTTCACATACCTTAATGTCTTTGCAAAACATTAATTTGATCTGTTCATAGATGCTTTTCATACCTGTTTTCAAAGGAGTCTCTCAAATGTTTACAAGCTTATCAGTACTCATACAAAACGCATGAACTCGCTCAACTTTTGTTGATGTTTTTTCAAAATTACATGTATTTCAGGTAACAAGTTGGATCTTGGGCGCGGGTGTTGTTTCTAGAAGTAAATTCCAAGTTAGATGTCATCCACTTGTGTTGGTTTGTAACTTAGTCAAAGGTCGTGTTGTTTGAAACTTAAATGACTGGTGTTTGTAATATTTTAAACTTAATGAATGGATGAACATCGTTTTGATCATATAGTTGTTTATTATGATTGAATGCAATGATATTGAACAAGTCACACATCATACGCTTCCGCAAAAGTCAGGGTGTGACAAAGTGAGTTAGAACTCACTTTGAACTCCAAAGATATTCTGCCTAAAATCTTAATTTTCTAGCACTTTGAGAGAGTTTAGAGGGTTTGTAAAGTGTGGAGGAGTTGTGAAAGTGATGTATATATAGTTGGGGATTAAGGTTTGGGTTAAAAGGAGGTTGGAAGGTGATTGGATGAGATGGGAGGTGGAAAAAGGTGAATTTCGCGCTTCTTCTAACATTCTATCCACCCGGATTCGTAGGCTACGGCTTGCAGGCCGTAGGCTACGAATTAGTCTCTTTCAATTTTTTTTGGCATCTTAAGGGATATATAAGTGTGTGAATATCAAGAATGTATATGAGTATGATTTCAAAAATAATTTAAACATCAAGTATAATTCAGTTTCGTATATAAAGCACGTATTAGAGATTGATTAAGTATCATGTATTTGTGCATAAACAAGTGTGAATAAAAATGAATTGCCATTATGATTAACGCCTCAAATTGTGATATTGGAAACGAAATATGAATGTAAGGTATCTAAAAATAGGATGCGAATACGGAAATACGAGGCGTTACACTTACCTCAGAGACATTTAGTATCTACCGTCGTTTCGACTATCAATCGCACCATGTCGCCGGAGTTAATCGGAGGTGATCAAAGATGATGATCGGTTCGAGGGTTCGATGGCTGGGACTTATATGGTGGGTTAAAGCGAAATAGGGGGTCCAAATGGGTTTTTAGGTGTGTGATTTGGTAAAAAGTCCAAAATGTCCTCACCATCGTTAACCATTTAACAATATATTTTACCTGCGTTAAGGTGAAGGACTCAGATGTAGGGGTTTTCATCGGTTCGGTTTATGGTTTATTTGGTTTATTCGGTTTTCAAAATTTTGTACCCCAAACCAAAAACCAAACCAAACCAAACCAAATAAGTAATATGCAAACCGATCCAAACCAAACCAAATTCAATTCGGTTTGGTTTCGGTTAGAAACCAAATAAACCAAATCTAACCAACTTTCGAACATCGCAACTAATTTACACCTAACAATATATGAATACAAGAAAGTTTCATTGCGAAATAAAACAAACACATCCATAACGTAGTCGTAGACACAACCACAAAGTTAAAGCTTCAAAACATAGATTATAGAGACTATAAATAGTTAACAAGTCTAATGGCACAAAATATAAATAATCTTCAAACATGAGTCTTTCTCCAAGAAAATGTAGAAACCTGAAACCCTAGCTTCTATAGGTATGAAGTTCTATTATTTTAGAAATGAGTGGGTTTGAGTTGGGCCTTTAAATTTACATTTGGTATTTTGGGCTGCATAAAAAAATAACTATTTTGGGCTAATAAATTGTATATGATTTATAAAATATTATTATTTTTATTTAATAATTAATTAAGTTAAATGGTTTATTCGGTTATCCAAATAAACCGAATAAACCAAATAAAATAAAATGTGGATCCAAAAACCATAAACCAAACCAAAAACCATATTCACAATTCGGTTTCGGTTAGAAACCAAACCAGAAACCGAATTCGTTATTCGGATCGGTTTATTTGGTTACGGTTCGGTTTATGGTTTTTATTTAGTTACGGTTTTTTCTGAACACCCCTACTCAGATGCCAAAAATCTGCAACCACGAGAACTCGGATTACAAGAAGAAAAAAAGTTAAAGGGCTCAATATGCAATTTCATATCAAGCACATAGACACAATTTCACGCAAACTGTTACAAAATGCATAGTAATGCTCGCTGCTATTTGTAAATATATATTTTCCAGTTTGTTTTATTAAAAAGCCGCTAAGTAAAATGACATTGTCATAAAGACATCTTGCGTTCATTAATAACTTATGAAGAAAATGATATGCAACATATTTTTAAATTTGACTGTAACAACAATATGCTTGGACAACGACTTGCGGCTTGATTCGAAACACCCAATAACTTGGGTTCTAGCTAGTTATTGATACATGTATCTATAGTTGTTTTCCGAGATTAAGTGAGAGTCATCAACGCTTATCGCAGGGCCGACAGTAACCCAGGCTTGGGCCTCCAAAAGAACAGGGCCTCCACTTAAAAGAAATTAATATGCTAACTATTAATATTAGGGCAAACTTATGTTTTAGATTTGTTTGATTTCTTTTACAAGCAAATGACTCTCTATTATAGTTGTGTTAGACTTTTGCTTCGTTCCAAACATGGATAAAGAGTATCGTTTATAACAAACAAAGAAGAAAAAAGGGCCCTAACATTTCATTTCGCCTTGGGCCTTCAAAAAGGTTGGAACGGCCCTCGCTTATCGTTTGCACTACTCATTGATGTGTAAAGGAACGTTTGTCACGATATTATTTTACGCTAGTACATTAGGTAACGTTGCTCGAGTCCAAGAGACCAACACATGTAACACTGGTAAAGATGAAGATCCTATTTCTAAGTGTAACAGCTTAGACAAATCATTCATCCTTCTAGTTTGTTGCGTCCACATAAATATCACGCTCTAACAAATGCTCCACCTCAAATATTATATCAACTATCAAAGTTTGAACACCAAACATTGTACTAAAATCCATCTTTTCAAACACAAAAACACCAACTATACATAGTACACAACGTGGCCCATAGTCTAGTCACCTCTGACCTCCCCTTTCGTCTATATTATTATACAACAATACACGTACTTGTAGAGAGAGAAACCCTTAGAGACACACACACACACACACAAGCAATCGATGTATACTCGCTCTTCATTCCTACGTTTTTGCGACACTTCCCCAACGATTTAAATATCCTATTTCTATCATTCCGACGTTTTTGCAACACTTCCCCAACAATTTAGTCATCCTATTTCTATCAACCTTCCATTCCTTCACACTTATTAATAATATCAATTAATTTCATTCCCTCCATCAAGACCGTTCGTCGTCGTGATTTCACAACCAACCTCATCCCGACGACGGACACCCCAACATGGCCGGAAAATCTCCAATATCCATCCATTCCGACGTCGTATAACAACAGATAACGTTTCATCAATCTCCAATGAATGATCCAGACGAGAGTTTATCCCGTCACCGGCTAGCGGAGGTCGCCGGAGGAGCCACGGCGGAATGTGCAGCGGTGGTCTGCTGTTTCCCCTGCACCGTCGTTCATTTCATCGTGTTAGCCGTTTACAAACTTCCGGCAGGTTTGTACCGGAAAGCGGTAAAGAGGAAGCGTCGCCGGCGGCTTTTGAAAAAAGGGTTGTTGATCCAGAGACCCAATGGGGAGATAAACGCCGCCGGCCACCGGGTTGACGGTGGCGGTGAGCGGTTTGTTACGAAATCGATGGAATCCGATGAGGATTTTATTGAGTTTGAAAATGAGATGTGGGAAAAGTTTTACGGGACCGGGTTTTTTAGGAGTTTGTCGCAACGGGTTAATTGAACCGGCTGAATTTGGTGTTTGTTGTTCATGCTTGTACTGTACAAGTATAGTATGCATGGTGAAGAATGAAGATAAAACTGTAAAATGGACCTTCTTGAATGTATAGATTGTGATCCTCATTGCTCAAGATAATAATCTTTTGATTTGTGGGGTGCAGTTTGGGTTTGTTTGTGTCTAGATAAAAAATGAGATATTTTTTTATTGTTTTTTATGTAGTTTAATGCAAAATGGAATTGATATTTTCGTTTGGGGTGTAAAAAAGATAACTTCTTTGTCAATAACACGAGATCAGCTTCTTAAAAGATTCGAACGGAAGTGAGTGTAAAGGAGCTTAAGCTAGAGTTTCAAAATAAGGTTGTTTAATAAATGAGTATGGTGTCAAACATTAGTCATTGAGTGTGTACTGAGTCGTGAACGAGTCTATTATTTATATAATGTTTGTTTAAGGTTTTCATTATTCTCACACCCTTAAATCTTATTTTCATATCCCTTTTCACTCTATCTCTATCTATATATATCTATGTATGTGTAGAGAGAAATAAAGGGGAGGGGTGTGTGAATATTAACTACCATATTAAATTAGTTATAAATAACAAACAAGCCGAGTTTGAGTTTGCAAGAAACTACTCATGAGCGAGCTCTAACTCGAGCTCTTATAAGTTAAACGAGCTTAGAGAAACTCGAGATAAGAAGTCAGGTTCTGTGAGAGATGATGGGAGACAAAACTTGTAGCAATCCATCGAAGGTCTTTTGGATTGTAAGTTTTCGATCGGAAAACTCCTACGTGCAATTTCGTGGCCTCCGGCCCACTATAGATCCTTTAAAGGTACTTTATACTTCCTCATGAACAAAGACGTCCATAAGAATTCATGTACCATGTTCGAGTTCGAAAAATTGTGCCCTTCCATAATATTTTATCATTTTTAATTATTTAAAAAAATCAATTGGGTATTGGGCTCACTAAATCTAATGATAATGGGCTAACTTCTAAACCATAAAAATTGTTTGTAAATTGGCATATCTTGGAGTTAGTATAGGTATACTATTTAATTTTTTTAACATACATATATATCGGATTAAATGGCCTATCTTGGAGTTGGTATAGCCGTATAGGTATACTATTTAATTTTTTTAACATGCATATATATCGGATTAAAAAAAACATGTGCTCCTCAAAATCACAGGCCCTGTACGGTGGTTCTCCCCGCACACCCTCATCACCTCCCATGCTCATGAATTGTCATAATCCAATTCGTATATTTTAAGTTACTGGATGTAATTTGTGTATCGAAATTATAGATTATAGATACATATAATGTAAACACAAAATAATAAACATATACGTATTGAAATCATTTCTACACCCACCAATCAAGAGCCTTCACGTTACCACATCAAAACAACCCACGCCAGTGAAGGTCCTCCCGCCCCGAGGCCATGTTCGAGGCGGTGTGCTCGGCGTTGACTGGCTTCCACGCCAGTTTTCCATCCTCACTCCGTATAGTCTTTTTTTTTCTGAACGGTGAACATCACTCCTTAAGTTTTCCATTCATCACTCCGTATGGTCTAACAGAGAGAAATGGAGACTCAAGTTCAATTCCCACTTGTGTTATATTGGGGTGGATATTGGGCAATGATGGTGACAAACCCACCGAGGGGGTTCGATCCTGAGCCGCACCCCGATTTTCATCCGGCTGTTACTTCAGCGAGACATCTTGTGTGGAGGTAGTACCATGGGCGAAGGATAGTGGGGGCGGGAGGGGGCGACCGACCCCCCGAACTTTTCGCTCAGTAGTGGAGAGTATGTAGTTTTCGTATAGAAATTTTTGGGTACATAAGTTTTCGACCCCCCGTTTTATAGATTTTTTTGGGGGTATATACGTTTACGACCCCCCGGTCGGAAATCTCAAGCTTCGCCACGGGGCAGTACGGTTTCCGGGGGAACGCCGTAACCAAGTCTGGCCAATCCAACGCGGGCCCGGTTAAGACAACATAGTTTGGGCAGATTTTGGTTAGGACCGCCGTTTAAACGGTATGACATTGGATCACTCAAAAAGAAAGTAACCGTTAAAAAAAAATAAATAAATAAAAAAGAGAAATGGGGTTTACCGTTCCCAAGTAATTACAAGTTGTAAGTGGTCCCTCATTTTCTATTTTTCTTACATCCGGACACCTGAGACTGACATCAACAATCCGATTTTAACCATTTACTCGGTCACATGGGATGCTCCAAGACAAAACGAGTGGTCAAAACTATTTATGACCTAAGGTACAAACCCAACATTTTTATGACCTCATGTTTATTTTCGATTTTTATAATTACTGTACTCCCATAAGAATAAAAATAGCCCCACAAAAACAAAACTGTATGTACATGTAAGTCCTCGGTTTGTGCCCACCGGTCCACTGTCACTGTAGTTGCTTCAATGATCATGTTAATAAAATTATTACATTATACTGGATTAGGATCAAATACAAAGGATCTTAATTGTAAGAAGGATTTATAGAGTGACAAGTGTCCAATAACCTAAAAAACCCACTACACAAAAAAACCCACTAAAAAAAAAAAAAACCTTAAACATCCACCACCACCAAACCCCCCCCCCCCACCCCGCCCACCCCCCCCCCCCCCCATCACCCACCCAAAAAAAAAAAAACTTTTTTTTTTTTTTTTTTGCCGAGGGGGTGGGGGTTTAGGTTTTTGGGTGGTGGTGGTGGTGGGGGTGGGTGTTTAGTTTTTTTTATATTTTTTTTTAGGTTTTTGGGGGGTGTGGGGGGGGTTAGGTTTTTTTGGTGAGGTATAGTTTTTTTTTTGTTTTTTTTTTTGCGGGGGGGGGGGGGGGGGGGGGGGGGGGGGGTTTAGGTTTTTGGGTGTGTGTGTGGGGGGGGGGGGGGGGGGGGGTTTAGGTTTTTGGGTGGTGGTGGGGTGGTGGTGGGTGTTTAGGTTTTTGGTGGTGATGTAGTGGGTTTAGTTTTAGGTTATTGTACACTTGTCACTCTATAAATCCTTCTTACACTTCTTACAATTAGAAGTGTTTGTAGAATAACTTGACCCACATTATACTATACTCATATTAACGTAAACGTAACAAAACGCGGGCCTAATTTGCAATCCCTTGTACTTCATTTTGTACGACTTTTCAGCCTGGTATGGTAGATATTATAGACCTGGGCTTTTCTTATCTTTGGATTAATGATTCATTGGTGGGTTGTTGCTAGTTGGTGCTGCGTTTTTTGGGCCCAATACCAAAGTAAAAAACCACATTATATTTGTATATGGGCCAATAGCAAAGTAAAAACCACATGATATTTGTATATATATTTATTAATATTAATATTAATATTAATATTAATATTAATATATCTATTAATAAGAGAGTGGAAATGAATAGTGATTAGAATGGTGTCATTATTAGATTGGTTTTTCTTATGGTGATGCGTGTCATCTCACCATCATCACACATACACATCCTCCTTTTTACAGAGATATAGAAACTACGATATAGATAGAACACTTTAGTGGGAGAGAGAAAGACCTATAGATAGAGAGTGACTGCCGGAACGACGTCGTACCAACGTCTTATGCCGCCATTGACTTCCATCGGCCACCCTTCTGAACCACCTGACTTCCATACGTATAAAGGATTTATCGAAGCAAAAAACTTTTGTAGATGTATCTTACTATGATGTTTTAATAAATTTGACTTGCTTTTAACTTTACATATATGGTAACTCATTTTGTACATTTTTTAAGTTGATGGATGTATTTTATAAACCAAACATTAGGTTGTTATCAAAAGAAAAAGGTTGAGACCTATTTTGGTCCACTTAAAAGTAGGATGTTACACATGATGAAGGAATTATCAACTCTCAAACTTATAACTTCTTGTGCACCACTTTTTCCCTTACAAAGTGGAAATCGATATCGACACAGTAGTGCACTCATGAAATACTAGGTTAGTTAAAAGAAATGTTACTCCAAGATTGTCACAGCATAGTGTTGAATTTAAGTTGTTTGGTCCCCGACTCACAAGAAACAAAACAAACCGAAGCCAAGTAGTTTTATGCTTGTATTCATTAGAGCTTTACATTCATGTTAGATACCATGTGATTGTATGTCCTCAGAGATGTCGAAGAATTCGTTTCACTACCCTTATTGGCGACAAAGGAAATGCTTGGTCTAGTGATGGTCTAAGAGATCGATCTAAGAACACAAACATTGTGATGATAAATGGTGGGATACAAATATAAACTACCATATCGATTGAGATTAGTATTGAAAGACACTAGATCATATGTATCAAGCTTATCGTCTAAGAATCGATATGCTAGAAAAACACATGTAGTGGACCAATAGGCTATTTTATTTGTATTAAAAAGACAAAGATATTGCCTATGTAGCATTGGGAAAGACATGTGGGCAGAAAATAGTAGTGGGACTTCAATCATAGAATGAAGGAAAAGAATGTATCAGTCACTGGTTTAAGATCCCACCTTGAGAAGCAACCATTTATCTTTTTGCTAATAATTGTATGATTATATGTGCTTTTCTCTTTTGATTTAAATTCAGGGGCGGACCTAATGCTTTAGCAGCTATAGCACGGGCTATGGCTCAAATGAGTATTCATGGTGTATTTTTTTTTCCGGTTTTATACCAAAGATACCCCTAAAATAATACAAGGATACCCCTAACCAACCCAAACTTGTAGAATAAGGGAGCCCGATCGAAATAGTGGCCTAATTGCCCAAATTATTAATAATATGATTGAAATTGTGGTCCAGTTAGTTAGGGATTTGTTTTACTTGATTTATATATTGTCGTTTTTTTAGATTGTATAATTGCACAATAATTTTTTTTAAGATACTCCTGATTTAATGGTTTAGTTCCGCCACTAATATATTGAAATAAGAATAATAAAGTACCAAATTGCCTTTATAACACTAGATAACAAAAGATATTACGATAGTTTTGTTTACAATTGATAATCCTAGCTGGAGTGCTGTCTCCACTTCTTGGATTCCATATCTTTAGTTATTTGACTAAAATGCACCCTACACTATCACTTATGCACAAATGCAGACAAATTCGTCCTACTTTTCATGTTTTTGAAATTATTAATATTAACACGAGTCACTATTTTTCCTTATGAAAGTATATAATGTATACTTCTTATGCAACAAAATATGTTATATCTTGATCAGACATCTATTTTCACAGTTGGGCTTGTTGCTCTCTTTTTATTTTATTCTTATATGTTATATGGTTCAGTCTCATGTTTGATACTAGAGAGTTTACAATTTACGGGAAATAACAGTGGTAGTGCGATGTGGTCATGGCGTGATAAGATGTTTTGTATGACATTAGGCTCAGTTTCTCAAGTTGCGCTTGATCCAGTCATTATGATTTACGTTAGATCAATCATGGTTTAGATTTTCAGCTCACTTCTATTCCATAAAGCTTGTAACAAAAGTGCAATTGTAATATCAATAATATTGGTTGTTTCTTAATATATTAAGAGAAAATCAAAAAAAAAAAAAATCATTTGCAGCTATGTATATGTTTTGGTGTTCATGTTAAACAAAATTTACATTTATAGCCATGGTGATACGCTTAATTATTTTACATGTTTATACTTTATGTCCATGTATGACTAAATGTTTTGAATGCACAAATTTGGCTTAAGTTTTTTCTAATTCTATTTTAATGCATATAAACAAAAAAATGAGGAATATCTACTTCTTTCATGTATTACTTTGCTTTCACAAATCCAATTTATATTAACGTGTATACTTTATTTTTCTATAAAATTGAAGATCTTTCTAGTGATACATCAAAATAAAGTAAGTATACGAAATTTGTTTGTATATTTTCTAGTACATATGATTTCCTTAAAAATTAAAAGCTAAATTGCCGCCAAGAAATTCATGCGATTGAGCGGAAAAAAGAAAAAAAAGGCTTGACTTATAATCAAAATGAAATTAAACCTTATAAGTAACACAAAAAAACAAAAAAAAAACAAAAAACAAAAGAATAAAACAATATCACGACAACGACAGTCTGCCTTCCAGCTAATCGTCGGTTCTTTAGTCGGCTTATGTGGCTTGGCTTGGCTTGTCTTAAAGCCAACCGTCTTTTGTGAAACCGCGAAGCTTCGTGAATCCGCCGCTGTTTGATTGATTGCATTAGAACTAAAATTGTACATTAAAAACTCGTTTAAGGTTAACAACACGTGCTTTTTGTCTTGTAGCGCTATTACTTTGAACCAAATTTATTATTATTCCATATATAAATAACCAAGTTTTTTTTTGTGCATAACCACTTGTACTTTGTGCTTTGGGACTTTTAAAAAAAAAACTTGATTTTTTTTACTTTTAACCCAAATGTTTTTACATTTTGCAATTTTAATCCTACATAAATTTTTTTAACTTTAACCCAAAACTTTTCATTATTTGCAATTTAACTTCACAATTTTTGTCACTTGTACTTTTCATCTTTGGCAAATTTTTGTTTTACATATAGTTCTAATTTTTTCGAGTTAATACGACGTAACGTACGAGTGTGGTTCAATTTTTTTATGTTTTGTTTCAAATTTTGCAAGTTAACACGGCGCAACATGCATGTGTGGTTCAACGTTTTACCTCTATTTTTTCATGTTTGACAGGTTCGTCGCAACACGCAGATCCTAGGTCAAGTTAATGATGGTGGTCGATGACAGTTGTGTGACATTAGTACTATTTGACACCGTTTTATGCCCCGCCGCAACGCGGGGTGTGCTTTAGGGGTTTTCCAAAAAAAAATTATGCATATGGTTGTCGTAACCTTGGCTTTGTGGGTTTTCCAAAAAAAAATTGATTTTTTTTACTTTTCACCCAAAAGTATTTCATAAATTACTTTTAACCCAAAACTATTTGTTTTTTTTTTTACTTTTAACCCAACGTGCGTATTTGGTTTAACGGTTTTACGGTTCGTTCTAAATTTTGCGAGTTAACACGATGTAATGTGCGTGTGTGGGTGAAGGTTTTTACACTGTCTATTTTTTTTCCCGTTTGACAGGTTTAACATAACGTGCGGGTCCTAGATCGACTTAGTTATAACTAAAGAATCCCCGCCGCATGCGGCGGGTCTCAGTTCTAGTTTATTAAATAAAGAAAACAAACAAGCTAAGATAATCGAAACGACAGAGAAATGGACGACCTGTTTTATTTTTTTGGTAATTATTTATTATTATGCGTTAAGGGTGAGGATTAAAAATTAAGTTTATTTTGGCTAGAAATGATAGAAAGTAATAGGATTATGACATGTGGCAAAATTTAAAATAAATAGAAAGGATATTTTAGTCAATCCTATCCAATGTTCTTCCTTCTTCTACTCAGTAATTTTAAAACCTACCATTTTCAAAACCCACCATCTTCAACCTTTTCTTCACTTTCTATCTTAATAATCATTATATTGTAGTGCGATTTTCGTCATCAATCAATGATTCAAACACCAAATCAACGTGTTCTTAAACTTTTTTGAAGAACCTCAGTTTAACTTCATACAATATCTCATTTTACCCCTTGATTTTGAAGCGAATCACTCGATCCGTTCGATTCGATCGCTGATAAGTGTTTCTATCATTCAAATTCCATCAATCGATGAAGAAATCGGCTTCGATCCATGTAATAAATTCTTGAATTGCATTTTTACGATCTGGGTTTTTGAATTGAGTAATTGTGTTTTACGATCTTGACAGGTGTCCGAGGGCAGCGCCCTTAGAAATTGCCTCATTTTCGTAGACAGTTTTTGATTTTTTACTTCCTGGTTCAGACAACTTTTGAAGTGTTTTTAGTCATTGCGTTTTAGGTAAAACACATTTTTATGTGTTTTCAGTCCATTGCGTTATAGAAATAACACTTTCTTTTCTGTTTTTAAGCCACTGTGTTTTAGAAATAAGACAGTTTTATGTGTTTTCTGGCCACTGCGTTTTAGAAAAACACATTTTGAAGAGTTTTTAGTCCATTGTGTTTTAGGTAAAACACTGTGTTTTCAGTCCATTGCATTTTAGAAAAAAGAACATTTTTAATTGTTTTCTGGCCATTGCGTTTTAGAAATATGACATTTCTTTGTGTTTTTTGTGCATTGCGTTTTAGGTGAAACACATTTTTATGTGTTTTTTCAGTCCATTGCGTTTTAAAAAAAATACATTTTTAAGTGTTTTATGACCATTGCGTTTTAGAAATAAGACATTTATTTGTGTTTTGGTGCATTGCGTTTTAGGTAAAACACATTTTTATGTGTTTTCAGTCCATTGCGTTTTAGAAAGTACACTTTCTTTTGTGTTTTTAGGCTATTGCGTTTTATAAATAAGACAATTCTTTGTGTTTTCTGGCCATTGCGTTTTACAAATAAGACATTTCTTTGTGTTTTTTGTGCATGGCGTTTTAAAAAAAGTCATTTTTTACGTTTTATTCATTGCGTTTTACCCAACTGAGCTTTTTACCTTTGCGTTTTACGCAACTGGGCTTTTTTCCATTGCGTTTTACGCAACTGGGTTTTAAAAAAAAATCAAAAATATAGAAATAATATACTCGTTTTAAAGATAAAAAACACTCGTTTTTTTGTGCAATTTTTATAAAAAAATAATGTCGTATGAAAAAGTTATTAACGTTTAAAAAATGGGGAGGGGGAATTTGAGGAGAGAGAAACTGTTGTCCTGGATTAACTAGAATACCCTTACACAAACTCACACGCCTCTTTTATTCTCTTCAATTTCACTCATTTAATCTTAACCCTTTATTAAATCAACTGATGGTCAACATTACTTCATAACCTTCCAAGCCAAAAAAACTTCCTATGCATTAACGGTTATTATTCCATATATATAACTTTGCAACTTTTTTGTGCATCATCACTTGTACATTGTGCTTTGGGTGTTTTCCAGAAAAAAAAAAAAAAGTTTATTTTTACTTTTAACCTAAAGGTTTTTACCTTTTACAATTTTAACCATATATAGTTTGTTTTTTTTAACTTTAACCCAAAACTTTTCATTATTTGCAATTTAACTTCACAACTTTTGTCATTTATACTTTTCATCTTTCGCAAATTTTCGTTTTACGTATAGTTTAAAATTTTCTAGTTAATACAACGCAACGTTCATGTGTGGTTCAACGTTTTTACCTCTATTTTTCTATGTTTGACTGGTTCGTCGCAACACGCATATCCTACGTCCAGTCAGTGTTGGTGGTCGATGACGATTGTGTGACATTAGTACTTGCAACTTTTTTGTGCATCATCACTTGTACATTGTGCTTTGGGTGTTTAAAAAAAAAAGTTTATTTTTTACTTTTAACCCAAAGGTTTTTACCTTTTACAATTTTAACCCTACATAATTGTTTTTTAACTTTAACCCAAAACTTTTCATTATTTGCAATTTAACTTCACAACTTTTGTCACTTATACTTTTCATCTTTCGCAAATTTTCGTTTTACGTATAGTTCTAAATTTTCCGACTTAATACAACGCAACGCAACGTGCACGTGTGGTTCAACGTTTTTACCTCTATTTTTCCATGTTTGACAGGTTCGTCGCAACACGCATATCCTAGGTCGAGTCATTGTTGGTGGTCGATGACGGTTGTGTGACATTAGTACTATTTGACACCGTTTAATGCCCCGCCGCAACGCGGGGTGTGCTTTGGGGGGGGGGGGGTTTAAAGAAAAATATGCTATGGTTATCGTAACGTTGGCTTTGGGGGTTTTTCAAAAAAAAAGTTTTTTTTTACTTTTCACCCAAAAGTATTTCATAAATTACTTTTAACTCAAAACTATTTGTTTTTTTTTTACTTTTAAACCAAAACTTTTTATCTTTTGCAATCTATCCACATAACTTTTTTTACTTTCAACTTTGGTCCTTTAAAGTTTTCATTTTCCGCAAATTTTCGCTTTATGCTTGGTTCTAAATTTTGTGACTTAACACATCGCAACATGCGTCTTTGGTTTAACGTTTTTACGTTTCGTTCTAAATTTTGCGAGTTAACACGACGCAACGTACGTGTGTGGGTGAACGTTTTTGCATCGTCTATTTTTTCCCCGTTTGGCAGGTTTAACATAACGTGCGGGTCCTATATTGACTTAGTTAGGCTATAGGGTGTGTGGGTCATGGTTGGGACATGATTTGCCACCTAGGAACATGAATGGTTGGGTCATGGAAGGCTACACCACCCCCTTGATTGATCCACCATGGTTTGCATGGATTAAACCATGGGAGCCATGGTCCTCCTTTCCATTTTTCAACAAATCATTTCCTTTTTCTTTAAACAAAGATAAATTAAAATAAATAAGAGGCTAGTGGTTTGGCTCATGACCACACCCTTAGGGTAGTGGTTTTGGATGGTGGATTAGAGATGGGTTACATGGCACTAACATGGAGGGTCATGACCACACCCTATAGCCTTATAACTAAAGAATCTTCGCCGCATTACGGCGGGTCGCAATCCTAGTTTATATTACCATATAAAGCATTTTTTATGGATAGAGATATAATTTCATAAATTTTTAATGTATTTGTGACAACTTTCAAAGCATAGGGTAAAAGTTTTATACTAATAGTTCATAATTTGCCCATATTTAATAAACTTTTCTTAATTAATGCATTGTTTAAAAAAGGGGTGCCTTATTTCCACATACCCCTATATCTTATTTTCACATCCCCTATTGTATACGGGCCGTATACAATTATACGACTCGTATAGAATGTTTTTGAATAGGAAAACACGCAGTGAATGTTTTTTTTTGTTTTATTATATACGGCCCGTATACAGTTATACGAGTCGTATACATGTGTATACAATTTGTAAAACGTATACGGCTCAATTGATTTATTTTTGTGGGTTTTGATGTTACCACATGTATACGGGCCGTATAACTATATACGGGCCGTATATATTGGCGTTTTTTCAAGTATCACGTTTTATTCCCGTAAAAACACAATCATTCTAGGGTTTCTAAACTCTTCATCACCTTTAACAATGTCGATAAACGTTGATCGGAACATGCCGCTTAAATCGGAGCACAGGTAGAGTAACGTTACCGATCAGTCCGTTGATGAAAACCTTAGCGATCGCAGAGATCTTCGTGTTGGTTATTTATTGATTCCGAGTAACTAGCAGAAGAACCTGACACAAACAAGTTCTCCACAGTTTTTTATTCAGATCTCTGTTCGGTCATCTTTCCAAACTACAACACACTATACTTTTAATAAGCTGTCATAGTTGTCAAATTCGATTTCAACAAATCTTTTCCTTTTCCTTCAATTTCTACGGAAACGATGGCTATGCGAAATACAAACCGCAACCGTTTTTTGCTACGGAAACGGTGGCTATGCGAAATACAAACCGCAATCTTTTGTGACTATGGGAAACACAAGTTTTCTTTTTGAGCTTGATGGATATCCGTTATCTCAGTTGAGGCGAGCATTGTTTAAATCTGAATATAACTAGATGTTACGTGTATCAGCGTTGTTTATCACCCTGTGTGAGCATTGGAAACCCGACAAACAGTCTTGACAACTGTGACAACTTATCTATCTATGTGTGTCACATCCATCCTGTTATAGCAATCGATATGATTAATTTTACAGATTTTTTTCTAATTAGCGTTGTTAACTACCAAAAGAATGCATACACAAATAGTTCTAGTGGACGAAGCAAAGAGACCATTGTGTATCTGAATCAGGTTCTCAAACAAACACTGCTAAAGATGAGTTGGTGATAAATATCGGAGCTGTTATCTCGGTTGTCCAGTACTTTCGTGATAATAAAACAAGCAGGCATTGATTTTGCCAAGATTGAAGGAAAGAATCTGACCATAAGCGTTGTGGATTCTTAGCGTTATTCGAATGTAAGTGGATCGAGTGATACGCTTATCTATTCTGGTCAAGGTGGGCATGGTTTGTTCGGGAGTAAATCACCACCCAAAGATCAACAACTTGTGATTGTCGGGTTATGCTAGTTATTCGGAATGTTTCGAATCATCACAGAAGACGTGTCGGGTTCTGCTAGTTTATTCGGAATGTTTCGAATCATAACAGAAGACGGATGCGGTTTGCATATTCAATCTTCATTGCTTCATTAAAATTACAACACACGATAAAATGCTTGGAAAATTGCATCAACTCTCCAGATCTCTGTTCGATCATCTTTCCAACATTAACAACATTGGATCTTCATTCTGTCACTTTGTGTGTTGACAAAGCTGACAAACACATTGGTATTTTCTCAAAATGTGCAAACTTGAAGAATCTCACATTAAAGGAGTTTGCAACAACGAGATCAACGTATACAGGTGCAAGAGAATGGCGAGTTATTTTCAGTTATTTCTGTTGATCCACAAATTCCATTGTTTAAATCAGAATCAGGTTCTCAAGACAAGAATCGTTCTAATAGATTAAATAGAATAAACCATTTTTTTACCATTTTTTACCCATAGTATACGAGCCGTATAATATTATACGGCCCGTATACAATCATCGTATACATTGTATACGATCGGTAAATTTGTTTTTAACCGAGAGTATACGGCCGTATAAACGGTATACGGTCCGTATACATATGGTAAAAAATGGTAAAAACTTCTAGCATTACCTTGTTAGTTTCTCAAACACTACTAAACATCTGCTTCCTGGATCTGAATCAGAATGTTAACTTTGAGTCATAACGTCGTTGAGGAAATCAATTGTATTTTTTTAGTTGCTTCTCTTGTTAAGTTTCTGAACCAACCGAAATCCACAAATTCCAACAGTTTCTTCGTAGATTCCGTCCGGTTTCCAAACTCTTTCACTGAAAGTTAATATTCACTGTGGTGGATGCAAGCATAAAGTTAGAAAAATACTCAAGAAGATTGAAGGGTACACAACTGAACGGACGATATGTATCAACAACTTTAAGGTTCAGCCAAAATGACATCTAGCATTACTAACGGTTCAACTTGAAGAATCTCACATTAAAGGAGTTTGCAACAACGGGATCAGATGGTTTGAGTATCTTTCATCCTCGTTTAGCTAATCTCACACTTGAAAATGACAACTTTGTGAGGGTGAGGGCCGTATATTGTTATTTCTGTTGTTCAGTACTTCCGAGATCTGGCCCAGTTGTCCATCACTTAAGACCTTGAAAGATTTGTTGAAATCGAAGCATTCACGAACCACAATTGACTCAGACTCATGTTCAAGTAAGTGTCTAAAAATCTGAAAATTCAGGTTTACCTTGTTAATTTCTCAAAACAAACTCTCTTTTCTTCATCTTCATCTTCAAGAACAATGATGAACACATGATGTCAGATAATACTTCATTTGTCGAGAAACCATACTGTCAAGAAACCATACTGTGTATCTAAATCAGGTTCTCTGTCTTAGATCGGTCATTCCTTGTGATACATGAACGTTGTATTCTTGTCTTTCAGAAGAGTTTGTATTAAATGGCGAGTTATTTTCAGTTATTTCTGTTGATCCACAAATTCCATTGTTTAAATCAGAATCAGGTTCTCAAGACAAGGATCGTTCTAATAGATTAAAGAGAATAAACCCTTTTTTACCATTTTTTACCCATAGTATACGAGCCGTATAATATTATACGGCCCGTATACAATCATCGTATACATTGTATACGATCGGTAAATTTGTTTTTAACCGAGAGTATATGTAACGCCCCAAATCCACAAACTTGAATGGACTAGTATGTTTCTTTATGTGATGACATAAAAATGTAATAACCAAGCTAACTAACTTAGTTAAATAGTTAGTTATGTAACAAAAGAATGAAACTTAGTGTTTTGGAGACAAAATAATAAACTAGAAGGACTAAAAGTGGGAAATTGAGTTAAAGTTTGATTTAACTAGAAAGTTCAGTAGTGTGAGTGTGTGTTTTGGAGGTGTGGTCGACACCCACAAGAAAGAAAAGAAGAAGCCTTCAATTCAGCCCTTTATGCCCAAATTGAAGGTGGATTCAAGCTAAAACTCATGCATGAACTTGAATCTTTGTTCATCTAGACTCGTTATACATGTGGTAAGTTGTAGAATCCAATTTGGTAAAGTTGTATGAAATGGGTTGTGTTCAATCCATGAATTTATGTGAAATTAGAATGATAATGAAGTAGAATCATCTCATGAAACATGAATCATGCTCGAATTTCTGATTATTTTGATGTCTTAATAAAAACCCACTTATGGAAGTAATGTCATGAAGATGATGATGTTGCTTATGCTAGATAGAGTGTAGTTTTGATATATATGAAGTTGGATATGATGGATTATTGTTAATAACCTTGATTTAGGATGAAAGTTATGTGAGGTTAGTGGAATTTGATGATCTTGATATGAACTAGTAAGGATATGCAAAGAATGCTTGTACAATATGCTTCGTTAGTAGTACGCACACCAAGTGTATGATGAAATGTCTAAATGAAGTTAGGAGGTGAAATTATGTGAAACGGCTTGACGTATATAGTGTCGTTTGTATAGCTTATTGGAATATACGGATTTATATATATAATGGTAAGCCGAAAGCTCATACGATGAATTATTGACTTCTGAAAGTCAACTATACACATAAAAAGCATGATTTGGGTTGTTGTTGTAAAAGTAGGATTATAGGAAGTCTTATGGTACATGTTATAGCAATATGTGTTAAATGTAATGACATGATGAACTACATGAGGGCAAACGGATATGGATATGACTATATGGGTTATGCTTGTTAGAAACGACTAATAATATGATCGTCAACATGTACAAATGAATATGCTAATAAGAATGTGATTTCGATGACATGGAAGTATAGGAATCATGTCGAGACGGAATCAAGCACGGAAGGCTAATGGGTCAAGAAGTGGCGAGGAAACGAATATGAACACGGATGCATGAGGTAAGTGATTCCGTAATCACTTCTTAGTTGTTTATGTAAGGTTATATGCAACTTAATTAAATATGATAATTGAGGTCAAATAGGAATGAATTGTATGATGTCAATGAAGTATTAAACGGATCTTAGTTTTGATCCGAGCAAGGTAAGTGTGATTAAGAATTGTAACTAAGTAGTAGGATTGGTTACCATGTAAGGAATTCTTTTGTTGTTAAGGATAGAGCGAAATTGACAAAAACGCCCTTGATAGGTATATCGGGCAAAAGACCTTAAATGTCTATCGGAAACAAGTGAATCGATTAGAATAATGTTTTGGTCATGTGTGAAAGCGAAGAGTATGGTCTTGGTATGTCAATAACCAATTAATGCGCAAATACCCATAACGGGTCAAATAATTAGAATATGATAATAAGCCGATAGGGCGTAAGATAAGAATTTATTTAATCCGGATGTGGGATTTTAAGTTCATATGATAGAATGTGAATTTACAAGCATGTAGGAAGAAACGGGAGGTTAAACGGGTAAACGGTTCAAAAGATATGCGCGTTTTAGTGCGTACGATCGACGAAACGGAACTGCAGAAAAGTGCTTTTTTTAGAGGGCGTCGCCGACGGGCTCTGGTTTGGCCGTTTTCTTCCGACGGGTTCACACACTGGTTACGGGTTAAATGGCACGACGGGCATATTTACAACCCGTCGCCGACGGGCTCTTGTTTATGAGTTTTTATTTTTCGCATCTTGTGTTTCCGGTTGACCCGTAATGCGTCCTGGTGCTTCGGTTTTCGACCCGATGGCATGTAAAGCTCCCGAAAAGCTCCTTAACTTTGTCAAACCTGAAATGCATATTTTGGATTAAAAGCAGGCTATCCGAAATTAAAACTTACGTATAATCATCAAGATATACACGTATCATATGTATGTAGGAATGTATTTAGGAAAACTACGAAAGTATATGCGCGTGTGAGTGAAGGTATGCTCGTGTGTAGTTATGATTCATTCTATGAATGCATGTAAGTATGTAGTTATGTATGTATAAATGTATATATGTAGGTATCGGTGTATGTATGTACGCAAGTAGTTATGTATGAACATGAGCATTATGTATTTGAGTGTGAAGATACATACGTGTGTAGGTATGAATGTTTATATATGTGGGTGCAAGTTATGTATGTATGTATGCGAGCAGGTAGACATAATAATGTGTGTATGTACGTAGATGTGTATTTAGGTGTATGCAAAGATACGTATTGTATATGAACGTATGTAGATGCGTAGTAATGGATGTGCGTGTGTAGATATGTATTTGGTATATATGAAGGTACGTATGGGTATATGCAGGTACGTAGAGATATAAAAAGATATGTACATATGTAGATGCATATGTATACATGTAAGAACGTATATGTGTATGATTTAGATACGTCGAGTAATACGTTATTAATAGTGTGCCTTGAGAATGAAAAGTAATGCAGGTAAATTATTGAAGCCTCACCAGAATATGGTTACGCAGATGGAATGTCTAAAGTTAGAAGGATAACGCATTGGAAAGTGTACGAGATTGTATTTTGTTTATGTTTGTGTACTAATGTGATGAATGTATGTGGTGAGTGCAGGTTGTACGATACACGGGCGGTTATCACGAGGAATAGAGATCGAAGACTGAGTCTCAAGATAGATTGTACGGGAATAATCGAGTATGTACTTTAGTAAACAGGAGTTATGCTTTTGTTTTGTAAAAGAGATATTTTTAAAACAACTTTCAAGTAAGTCAAGACATTTGTAATGAAAGAAATTTTGTGGCACGAATTTCCGCTGCGACTTTTGTCAAATACGTATTAGGGTCTTACAGTATACGGTCGTATAAATGGTATACGGCCCGTATACATATGGTAAAAAATGGTAAAAAATTTCTTTCTTTCCTTTTCATGAGGTAAAACCGGTTTCAACATCAAGGGTTGTATAGGAATCAGGCGTTGGAAGGATTGTAGTAGCAGGACATTGGTACCACTGTGAAAATTGCATCAGGAGGGGAGAGAGTCTGATACAATAAGGATGTTGGGAATTAAACGCATGTACGTAACAAAATAAGGATGTTCGCATAAACATATATTCGTTTCATAACCTCCTCCTATAAATCAACCACAACTGACAAAGAGCCTGTATTAGAAGCCATCCTATGTCTTTTACCAACCGAAGAGGCAGCAGAAGACTTGTCGGGTTCTTCCAACATTCACGAACCACAATGGACTCAAACTCATACTACTCACCCTCCCCTGAGGAAAAGTTTTCCCGACGACTCAACAAAATCCTGATAGTGAAAAACATCAGCAACCATTTTTTCTTTTCCTTCAATTTCGATAACATTCTCCCTGTGTATGTGCTTGTGCTGTAGAACCCGGTGATGAATTTGTGTATAGTTTGTTATTTAGACAACAACAGATAATGAACGGATTGTTGGTGGATAACGCAAACAAGTTCTCCACAGTTTGTTATTCAGATCTCTATTCGGTCATCTTTCCAAACTACAACACACGAAAAGTGTACACAACTGAACGTTAATTGATATTGTTTATAGTGTGTGATTTGACCAGGGAATGATTGGAGGTGAAGGTTCAGTGCACGAAAAGTTTCTTACGAAATGTACGTGACAAAACAAATATGGTGGGAATTAAATGCATGTCCGTAATCCCGCGTTGATAGCTTCCGTTTTATTCAGACTCCTTACAACTCTCATCAAATGCCTCACCCTTCCTTTTATTCTATAAATATTAAATAAAGAATAACACCATGCCCGTAATCCCGCGTTGATAGCTCCGTTTTATTACAGTCATACGACACGTTTTCTTGTTCTTCAATCTTTGTTACTTGTTAATGTTTTATTTTTTCTACTTTTAGATAGGTTTGAGCACCTCACGACTGTAAAATATCTAGTGTGATTTACACCTTAAATCCCTTAAATACTTGAAAAATCAAATTTTCATTCCATACGGACCGTATAATAGTATACGGCCCGTATACAAGTTCGTATACATTGTATACGACCAGACAAACTTATTTACACATGGTGTATACGGGCCGTATAAAAGTATACGGCCCGTATACACCATGTGTAAATAAGTTTTACCATGTGTTAATATTAGGACCCATACCCCTATATCTTATTTTCACATCCCCTATTGTATACGGGCCGTATACAATTATACAGCTCGTATATAATGTTTTTTAATAGGAAAATGCGCAGGGAATGTTTTTTTTGTTTTATTATATACGGCCCGTATTTTTTGTTAATATTAGGACCCTTAAAAAATACACATGAAATTATTTAAGGATCCTATTATCAGAACTTTCAAAGCATAGGGTAAAAGTGTTCTACGTAATAGTTCATAATTTGCCCATATTTAATAAATTTTCTTAATTAATACATTGTTTAGAAAATACACACGAGATTATTTAAGGATCATATTATCAGGAAAATGATAGCTTTAAAATTGCTTTACGCCGTTATACAACGAAGGAAAGATGCTTTCTTTCGACAACAATTCAAACGACGAATAATTTACTCTCTGTAATTCATCTTTTGAATTTCCAACACCGGCATGTTAACAATGTCTTGGTCGTGGGACAACTATTTTTTTCGCGAATCCAACATGAACATGTTTATTCCAGAGAGCAGTCGGGTATGCTATATATTCACTTGTTTTGTTGTTTTATTTATGAAATGCTTACTAAACCATTGTTTTATGAGGGGTCTGTCATGTCTGATTCTTACATGGGAAGAGTGAATGATGATCACGTGGGGAAGTCGTGCCCGACATTCATTCTTATCCAAACGAACTGTTATTGCCAAACCTAAACGAGGTAAGCATTTATTTACTTATTTGAATTAGGCATTAGACCTACCGACACCTTTAAACCATTAGATCTACCGTCACTTTTAAATCATTGCAGTCGTAGCGACGGACATAGCCACGCTTCGAAAAAACTGGCAGCAAAATATGTGGCTGCCCTTTTTTGGTGATAGGGCTTTACAACGTAACGAGTCATGCTTGGAGGGTAGACGTGAAAAACCCGAAACATAACCACAACCAGGTCCAACATCTGGAGGGTTACGTGTATCCCAAGAGACTCTCTCATAGCGAGTTCAGATTGGTGGAGGAGCTGTCAGGGCAAGACATGGAAACGTGTAAAATCTGGAAAACCATAATTGAACATAACCTTAATAACAAGTTTGTTCAAAAAGACATACACAATTAATTGTTCAAACGTTTTACCAGTATATGTTTTGAATTTTCATATGTTTTTTATTACGTGAATGATAACTGGTTAATATCATCCGCCACAAAATTTTATCTGGATCGACCAATCAAGTGGTCAACTTTCGCTAAACTACAACAAATAGAGTCGAGAGTGCACATGATAAATTAAAAGGACATCTTAATTCACATAAAAGCAGTCTGGATAGACTAGTGATATATGTTGACGATATTTTATAAAAACAACATAGATAAATAAAGAAAAGTTTGGAAGAAAGTAATAGCAAGCAAACGAATAAACCACCACTTAGAGATAGCTTTGTTTCACAATCTACTAGCTAAAGTTTCAATCCTTTCTTATTGTTTCACAGTATATTCACACACATATACGTGAGCACTCCTTTCTTATTATTTCATAAAACCCCACTCTAATGTTGCGTCTACACCCTTAATTTGCACACGTCTAGGCGCAATGTGTCACTTTAATGACATACTTTGCATTGCGTAATAGAGTGTGTGGGTTGAGTTATAAACACTAATGAGTAATGAAGCCAGCTGCAACAACTGTTGATATCATCAACTGCTAATGAGGTAAGTAGTGGCTCTAACCATAACTGTTGGTTCGAGCCACTTTGAGGCAACAATAATTGTTTGAACCAACTACTTATTCGAGCCAGCAGTTGCTTGATCATCTGTTTGCTGGTTGACAAGCACTTTGACCCACCAACTATTTAATGGTTAGCAATTGTTTGACAAGTTGTTCCACAACAGTAGTTTTCCACCAGCTGTTAATTAACAACAGTTCCAGATGAGTAGTTTAACGGATCAATAGTTCACACCAGTTGTTTTGAACTGAAATAACAATAGTTTTTGGTCTAACACCATTAAACATAACAAAACACATTAAAGACCAATATTATTTCGTTTGATTCTCCTAGACCTGTTTCATTTCATTTTTAGTATAAATACTAAGTGATCCATCGTATCAAAACACAGATCCTTAATATCAAAACACGCATTGAGACACTGATAATCTTTACAAAAACGATTCCAACCCTCTCTATCTTTTCTGGTCTTTCGTATCAGGTACATTTTCAAGTTTTCGAGGTCGACTCCGACAGTGCAACTGCATGGGTTGTTGCCTCCTAAAAGTAGAAGAGTTCTCGTGGGAGACTCGAAATTTGTTTTAAGAACCTGTGACTAACACGATACTCAGTAAAAACATTTAGTTCAGTATATTTTTTTGTTCTTTTTTTTTCCAGTTGTAACAGTTATGTAATTTACTGTTTTCCTTTTATTAGTGGTTTATTTATATTTACAGGTATATAGGGTATGGATATGGTAAAAAGTGTCTAAAATGTAAGAAGGGTAAGAAGTGTTTTAAACCATTGGATATTTGATCTAATGGTTGAGATCAATAGGGTATAAAAATGTAAATTGTGTTTTAATTAGAGGGACCGTATGTAAAATTGAAGGGCAATAGTGTTTTTTTCAATGTTTGAAATATGGTAACCATATCATACACGACCAAAAACTCCTACATTCACTCCTTTTTCCTTAAATATAGGAATTAATGATTCACCTTAATTGTAGGGGGTCTTTGGTTGCATATTCGTCATACATTATCATAAAGAGAACTGTAATCAGATTCATGGCGTGGTGTTTTAAAACAACTGGATAAAATTGACTATGATTCAAGTCATGGTGTTTTATCTGGAGACATTGTTCATGGCGTGGTGTTTTAAACATCTATGATTCAAGTCATGGCGTGATTCAACGGTATGAATTCGGATTGCTCTACGCTTCAACGTAAATTTAGTTTGAACACGCGGACGTTTTAGTTTTCGGGTGGGATGCAGGTAAACACGCTTGTGTTGATCTTACCGGGGTTTCCCCCTTGTAGGCTTTCGGGATACAGGTTTTGTCCCTAGTCAGGCGATTGCAAGGGCGGCAGCGAAGAAAATGGACAAACATGCAAAAGCCTGCGAGGATAATCAACATTCCTTTATCCCTTTTGCCTTTGATACCTTTGGCTCGCTAGCCCCAGAAGCCATCAGATTTCTTGAACGGGTCCAACGGGTTGTTCACAGCAACATTTCGTCTCCTAGAGATCGGGGTTTCGTTTTTACTAGGTTAGGTTTCGCTATTCAAAAGGGGGTAGCGGCGCAGCTTGTTGCCCGCTTACCGGCTATCTTGGTGTAATTTGTTTGGCCTTATATATAAATAACATTAAATCAAAATTGAAAAAAAAATAATAATCAAATAAACCAAAATAAACCTATATCTAGTAAACTAAACTATATTTATCTTGAACCCACTTAAACTATCTTTAACCCATTTAAACTTTTTGACAAACCCTCTAAGTCAGAATTATCCTTTCATATTATATATATAAAAAAATGAAATGAATGATATGTTATATGAAAAAAAAAAACTATGACTTAGTAATTACTCTTATATGTAAAATAAGAAAGTAGGAGAGAAAGTGAAGGAAGGATTGCTTTGCACAAAGGTAAAGAATACATTATCAGAGCAGTTGAAGGATAGGGATTGCTAAACTTAATCTCACAATTTCAATTCTTCTTTCACTTGCTACCTCACCTCACCTGCTTGCTTTTACTTTTACTTTTATATTACTTAAATACCATTGGGTTTTTTTAAGTCATCTTAGAATATTCCAATACATCTTAGAATATGTATTGGGTATAAATTGATCTTTGAACATATTAAAAGCTAGTAGACCAATAAATACCCTAGATGCCGGGAGATCTCCATTACAGAGAAAGCTAACATTTGGATCCAACGTTATAAAGATATTATCAAAAAAAAAATGGTGAAGATCATCCTTTATATTAATATTTGTGTATTTATTTACACGTATCTAATACTAATAAAAGAATACCTATAATGTCACATGGTATTTTCTTCTCTAATCCCTTCTAATTAATGCCACATGGCATTTTCATCTATAATTCATTTATAATATATAATAATTAATATCTAATTATAATTTATGATAATACACAAATAATATATAATAATTAATATTTATTTCTAATTTATGATTAAAAAATATATATATAAGTGATCTATAATATTTAAAACGATGATTTTAGTACTTTTTAAAATAAAATAGTTTAAATTACAAAAGAAAAAAAGACATAAAATGTTATCCATATATAAGATTATCTATAAATCAATGGGTGATGGTCGAATAGAAAGTTTATTTTGGCTTGAAATGATAGAAAACAATAGGATTATGACATATGACAAAATTTAAAATAAAGAGTAAGGGTTTTTTAGTCAATGTTACACAATCTTCTCCCTTCTTGTTCTCTCTGTAACTTTAAAACCCATCATTTTCAAAACCCACCATCTTCAACCTTTTCTTCACTTTCTATCTCAATAATCACTATATTATAGTGCGATTTTCGTCACCAATCAATTATTCAAACATATGTTCTTCATTTTTTTTGAAGAAACCCAGTTTAATTTCATACAATATCTCATTTTTTCCTGTGATTTTGAAGCGAATCACTCGATTCGTTCGATTTGATCGCTGATAAGTGTTTCTAACATTCAAATTTCGTCAATCGGTGAAGAAATATGAAGAAATTGGCTTCGATCAATGTAAGATTTTTTTGAATTGCATTTTTACGATCTGGGTTTTTGAATTGAGCCATTGCGTTTTAGAAAAAAAAAAAAGAAGACATATTTAAGTGTTTTCTGACCATTGCGTTTTAGAAATAAGACATTTCTTTGTGTTTTTTGTGCATTGTGTTTTAGGTAAAACACATTTTTATGTGTTTTCAATGCATTGCGTTTTGGAAAGTACACTTTATTTTGTGTTTTTAGGCTATTGCGTTTTATAAATAAGACATTTTTTTGTGTTTTCTGGTAATTGATTTATAGAAATAAGACATTTCTTTGTGTTTTTTGTGCATTGTGTTTTAGGTAAAATACATTTTTATGTGTTTTTAGTGCATTGCGTTTTAGAAAGTACACTTTCTTTTGTGTTTTTAGGCTATTGCGTTTTATAAATAAGACATTTCTTTGTGTTTTCTGGCCATTGCGTTTTAGAAATAAGACATTTTTTGTGTTTTTTGGTGCATTGCGTTTTAGAAAAAATTTCATTTTTTACGTTTTTTTTTTCCATTGCGTTTTACGCAACTGGGTTTTCGATTTTTTTTTTGAAAATATAGCAATAGTATACTTGTTTTAAAGATAAAAAAAACGCTCGTTTTTTGTGCAATTTTTATAAAAAAAAATAATGTCCTATGAAAAAGTTATTAACGTTTAAAAAATGGGGGGAATTGGAGGAGAGAGAAACTATTGTACTGGATTGACTACAATGCCCTTACACAAACCCACACACCTCTTTTTTTATCTTCAATTTCACTCATTTAATCTTAGTCATTGATTAAATCAATTGATGGTCAAGATTACTTACTAGCCTTTCTAGCAAAAAAAACTTAATATTATATCCTAACCCTAAAATTAATATATAAGTTTTTCTAACATATAAATAAAAGCTAAAAAAGAGTAACTAACCAGATGACTATCTCGCAACAAAACTAAAATTTTATTGAACTCGGTTTTAAAATGATAAATGGAAAGAACTTAACGTTTTGAAATTTTATAGATGAGATAATATTAAGATTTGTGTTTTCAATTTAATAGAGCTAAATATAGTATTAATTTTATTTTATACCCATTTGTGACATAGTCAATTAACCTTTAATAATAAAAATAAAATGATTTTATTCATCATATATAAACCTTTAATTTATATCATAACTTTATAAAAACTATTTATTAATTAAATTCGCATAACAATTATTAGTAAGAATAACAATCTAATTTATGTCATACCAATAAAATTGGCTTTTTACCAATAAAGAGAAAAAGAACAACTTAAATTATGAATATTGTAAACAGAATTGAGGTCTTAGAGATTTATTTTAAATAAAAGTTATATTTAAAATATACACAATGATAAAAATTATTATTATTTATACATTGTTATATGTAACGTAATATATAATTTAATTCATATTAATAATATATAAATTTGTTTATTACATGTTTTTCAGTATTCAACCTTTGTAATACACGACTATTATGATATTTTCAGTATTACTAATTAAGATGAGACAGTTTTTGTGATAAATTCAAGTTAGTTGTGTGAACCATTATATGGTAATAGAAATTCATATATATAGAGTTTCGTTACTAATTAACATAGGTCGTTAGTATTTAGTAATATAAAGTTTTTTAAAGATTATATAACTATATCATTTATATTGTACAAACTTGTGTAATAGTATATACAAACACTTACTTATATATATATATACATATACTTTCACATAAAATGGAATTTATGATCACACAATTCCGATGATTGATATTGAAATGGAGACGCTTAAACTGAAAATAATCTAAAAATAAAAAATCCTACATTGTTAGATTTTTTTAGGGAATCTAGTTTATTAATTTCTTTAAATCAAAAACTTTTATTCGCTTAAACCGAAAATAACCGAAAATAAAAAATAAATCCTACATTGTTAGATTTTTTTAGGGAATCTAGTTTATTTAATTTCTTTAAATCAAAAACTTTTATACGCTTTGTTATCTTTTGAATTATAAGATAAAATTTTGATTTTCTCTGATTTGAGTATAGTATTACTATGTTTTTATTTTATTATTATTTAATAAAAATGAAGTTTCTTTTAACTTACAATTATGTATCTAAACTAATTACAACGACGTGTACAAGTTATCATGTATTAACGATTATACGGTTATGATGTCCAACTTCATTTATAACGGTGTGCCCATTAAAGAATATACTTCATTTGAAAAACTATACCATAAAATCCAAAATTTTATTATTTCACATTTGAATTTAATTTTGCTATACTAATATAAAGGGTTGAACCTTTGACAAAGGAAGTTAGAAGTTCGAGTCATGGAAAGAGTCTTGGATAAATGTGAGGTATGAATATGTACATCAAGCCCACGTTGGCTTTAACAATCCCCCGGATCCCACGCATACAAGAGCCTTGTGCGCTCTGATTACAAAGAGTGGCTATCCCTATTACAATAAGTGCGTTTAACTCAGTACAAAAAACCACCTAATCCATTACAATGACGTATCAAGTTTTTTAGTTCGGGTTCACTATCTCACTTAGGTTGATTGCACCAACATTTGTGTGGGGTGAGTTTCAATCATAACTGTATATTTACAAATTATTTATTCCCGAGTAAATAACATATATTCACTAGTAAATATAATGTTTGTAGAACTACTAAAACGTTACAGTAAATTTACTAATGCATATATAATGGTTCCCATTTGAAGTCATCTCTATACATGAATACACGTGGTTAAAGTGCAACGTGTGAGTGACTTAATGGTCGTACAACGATAAAACAAATTATTTTCTACGTTCAAATTGGAGTAAAATACAAAAATAAGAGTCAAACTCACATGGCAACATCTTAATCTACAAATTCCAAAAAAACTTACTTTGATTAAAAAAACGTATTTTAATGGCACATGGTATTTTACAATAGTTGTATTTTTTTTTCTTATATTAAATGCACAAAATGTTTATCAACGATGCATCACAAATATTTTATTTGTCCATTATTTGGTGATGTAGTTTTGACGGGGTTGGTGAAGAATTAGTTTATGAGTTAGCAAATTATTTTCCTACTCTACAACTCCACTTATTGGCTAATTGATGATTGAATTTGAGTATATTAAAAACTAGTAGACCAATTAATACGGGACACGGTGAGAGAGAGATCTCCATTAAAGGATTTGGATCCAACGTTAAAAAAGTATTATAAAAAATAATGGCATAGATCATGCTTATATGTATTAATATTTGATTACACTTATATGTATGTATACACACACTCTTTTTGTTAAAGCGGAATTTATGTGTGAAATATTCTCATGTACGAAGTGATCTGACTCGTTGGTCACACAATTCCGACAATGAACATTGAGACGAACACAAAGTTGAAAATAACAGAAAATTGAGAATTAGCTGACGCACATGCGTTTAACTTTTCAGATGTAATTCTTTCTTCACGAGTAAAGAGTAAATTGCCATTTTAGTCCCTGAGGTTTGGTCCAAATTGTCATTTTAGTCCAAATATTTTTTCTTTCTCCTCAGGGTCCCTGACTTTTTCATTTTCTTGCCATTTTGATCACATTGCCTAACTCAGTTTAAAAATTTGGTTATAACCAGGGGTATTTTTGGCATAACTGTTGTGTAGTGATAACCAGAGGTAGTTTACAACATAATTTATAAACCTCATAATAATTTAATGCCAAAAATACCCCTGATTATAACCTGTTTTTTAGACTAAGTTAGGCAATGTGATTAAAATGACATGAAAAAAGAAAAGTCAAGGATCCAGAGGAGAAAAAAGAATTATTTGGACTAAAATGATAATTTGAATAAAAACTCAGGAACTAAAATGGCAATTTACTCACGAGTAAATAATATTCACTCACCAATGAACATAATCCTTGTAGAACCAAAAAAAAGTTTGCATTTACTAATAAATACATGTATAATGATTCTTATTTAAACCCATCACTAAGTCGCTATATACATGTATACAACCAATTAAAAATTAATCTGTGACTTACGATTATACTACAATAAAACAAATCATATTTGAATGATCAAATTGGAGCAAGAAACAAGAATAAGTATCACACCATAATGTTATTCATACACCAACATCTTAAAGATTATCAAGTTCCAAATAAACTAAGTTTAATTAAAATAGTTGTATTTTCTTTTATGAAATGCACAAAATGTTTATCAACGAGAAACAATGCATAGCAAATATTTATATTTATTTGTTCATTATTTAGTGATGTAGTTTTGATAGGGTTGGTGTAGAATTAATTGCCGAGTTAGCAAATTATTTTCCTGCTCTTACAACTCCATTACTCACTACTACTGAACCTTTCTCTTTATGGTATATAAACGCCACTCGGTTTTTTTTTTTTTTTTTTTGGATCTATTTGGTAGCCATACCTAATTCACTACGCAATTTCCTCTAGTATGTAGTTTAAATTTGATAATGCTTAAGACTCTTTTTATCACACTTTAGCTTTTGATCTACTGAAAAGTGACAATAATTATATAAATGCAGACAAAATTGATTCTTATTTAGAAAAGTTTGTTGTTTTGTACTAACTATTCTTAGCTCCCCGCGTTGCGGTGAGGGGCGTAAAGCCATGCCACCAGCGTTGCCGGGAGATATAAAACCATGTTAAGTAGCAACTAAACGATGACAAAACCGGGAAAAACATAAAATAAAAACACGAATTTCTACCACCAAGTGACTCACATGACATAAAATGTAGTCAAAATAGAATTTATACCGACACGTATTAGAAAATCGATGGGGTAAAAAAAACGTAAGGGACCAAATGTGACCACCAAATACATTGCTAAGTACCAACCGAACTTCGACCAAATCCGGGAAAACTTAAAACAAAAGTAATAAAAAAATAAACTCATTTAATTTTTGTGACAAAATTATAAAAGATCAAAGTTTTATTACAAACACACACACAAAAGACAAAACCATAAAAAGACAAAATTTACTATTCTTCCCGATGTAATGTTATGAATTAATATATATAGATAATGGATTAACCAAAAAGATAAACATTGCTAAATACTTAAAATTATATTTAGTATCTTTTCATGTATTAGACTACCCGTAGTGGGGTTTTTTGCTTGGATTGGGCCAAAAACACCCCAAAAGCCCGGCACACCGCCCCATGGGCGTTTGATTTCATTTTTTTGCTTGGTCGTAGCCATTAAAACGCTAGATGAAAAATTGAATGGTCAATAAGAATCCTCCAACTCATCCATCATAATATTATTTTTTTATTTTTTTTAAAGATAATAATTGGGTAATCATTATTGAGGCATTATGTCGCAACCCTCGGCCCCTTGTTCCGGGGCGATGCCGCGAGATCCAGATTAGTGGTATCGGTGTTTATTAATTTGGCAGCGGAAATTACATCAGGACCGTAGTTAGGAAATAATTTATCAGAGTAAAACACCACACTTTTATAAATAATAAATACATGGGAAAAACCCAAGTTTTCATTTATAAAGTGTTTATAGGGATAAACCCTATTTTATTCAAATAAATCTTCTTTCTTGTTTAGGTAACTTTTATAGCCACTTTTCCAAGCCTTCAGTGCTCTCCAGCTAGCTTCTAATTGGCTTTCACATTTTGTTACCTGAAACGCGTTTTAAAAAGTTTTGTCAGGGGGAAATACTGGTGAGTGCATCCCAATTTAATCAAAACATTTTTATATCTTTACAGTATTGAGGGTATCCGCAATTACATTTGTTTATATCTACCAAATTACCACCCACGGTACTGTCAATCCTGACTTGTGGTCATGTTACTATTCACAGTATTAGTAACAAGTAATGTATACAAAACCTCAACATACCGACAGTAATTGTAGAATCACAAATACTCAATCACTGTTAATTATATTTTGAAACAATTGAGGTTTTGTAAAATCAGTTGGTTATAAAAAAGAGAATGACTCACATTGCTACTTTAGATAACCCTACAGCTTTCTGGTAACTTCCTGGTTATAATCTATTAAATTAAACAATGTACACGTGTTAGTAAGATAACCCAATTTACATTAGCTATACCCCCATCCCGAGACAGAACTCCAACGACTGAGTCGGGCAGAGCCTCGACATGCGTTACGGAGCTCTAGATCAATCAGGTAGAGTAACTAATACGTAACTGGGGGTTATAATACTTACAACGAGGCAGAGCTTCGCTTTTTAGTGGGTATTATGCCCGAGAATTATTTCTACTATCAAGAAAATGAGAGAGAATTTTTGTTTTTGAACGAATTGGAAATGAAACGTCGAGCTCCTATTTATAGGTCTGATCAGCCATCTTCTCGCGCCCCGCGAGAGATTTTAGTAAGGGCCTTCGCGGCCCGCGAGCTGTATAGGCTAGGTCATAGCTTGGCTAAGTCAAGTGCTAGGCTTGACACGACTGGGACACGTGGCAGCACCGGGTTTCGCCTGGTGTCCAGCTGTCGCCCCCCGCGAGGACCCACCAGAATTTGTTTTGTTGGATTTTTATTAAAATAAATGTATTTTAGGTCCATTTTTCGTATACGATGTGTATTTTAGGACGTGTATTTTAGGACGTATAGGAATACTTTAAGGGTTTTGGGAGAGTTGTTATATCCTCCCCACCTTGTTTTAGATCTCGTCCTCGAGGTCTACTGTAACATGTATGGATATTTCCTTTTCATCTCGGCTTCGAGCTCCCACGTGTATTATGGTCCTCTCTTGGAATCCCATTTCACTTTGACCAGAACTAATCTCTTGTGTTTGAGATTCTTGATCTTCCGGTCTTCAATCTGTAGCGGTTTCTCTATAAACTTAAGTTTCTCATTTACCTCTATATTCTTAAGAGGTACCACTAATGTCTTCTCTGCTAAACACTTCTTGAGATTACATACATGAAATACATCATGTATTCCTGCCATTTTCTCTGGCAGTTGTAGCTGATAAGCTACTGGTCCTATTCTTTTAATAATCTCAAAAGGTCCAACATACCTGGGGCTTAGCTTTCCTCTCTTGATGAATCAAACCACTCATTTCCAGGGAGAAACTTTTAATAATACCTTGTCTCCTACCTGAAATTCCAACGGTTTTCGTATGTTATCAGCATAACTCTTTTGACGATCGCGTGCTGTTTTCAGTCTTTCCTTGACTTGAATAATCTTGTCCGTTGTTTCTTGTACTATTTCTGGTCCAGACAGTTGTTTTTCTCCAATTTCTGCCCAACAGACTGGAGTTCGGCACTTCCGTCCATAGAGTGCTTCAAATGGTGTGACATTGATACTGGTATGATAGCTGTTATTGTAGGAAAATTCTATTAATGGTAAATGATCGTCCCAATTTCGTCCGAAATCAATTACACAATCTCTAAGCATATCCTCCATTGTTTGGATTGTCCTTTCGCTTTGTCCGTCCATTTGAGGATGATAAGTTGTGCTTAGTTTTAACTTGGTTCCTATTGCTTTCTGGAAACTAGTCCAAAAATGAGAAGTAAAACGACTATCTCTATTAGAAACAATAGACAAAGGAATTCCATGTAATGAAACTATTTCATTTACATATAACTTAGCTAATTGTTCCATGCTGAAGGTTTTTTTCATAGGTAAGAAATGAGCAGATTTAGTTAATCTGTCTACAATCACCCAGATTGTATCATTATCTTTTCGTGTCTTGGGTAATTTAATAACAAAATCCATTGTTATCAATTCCCATTTCCATATAGGAATTTCTAGTTGCTGCAATAAACCTGAGGGTTTCTGATGTTCAGCTTTAACCTGAGAACATGTTAGACACTTATCAACATAGGCTGCTATATCCTTTTTCATTCCTATCCCCCAGAAATTCTTTCTTAAGTCTTGGTACATTTTATCATTACTAGGATATATCGTATACTTAGACTTATGGGCTTCTTCTAAAATTCGGTGGCGCAGTGTCACACCCCGATAATTCCATGTATTACTGGGGTCTGACAGGTTGGTATCAGAGCCAACGTTGAGTGAATTAAACACTAGTCTTTTGTGTTTAATCTCAATGACACAGTTTGCACATTCCTCGACTTTCGAGTCTAGACAAAGAACTTAGGACTAATTCTGACTTATTTTGTTTTGTCCTTTATTGTTTCTTTTGTTTGTTTTGACAGGACCAACAAAAATGCCGCCAAGATTCCGAGGAAGAGGAAGAGGCAAGGGGCCATTCATCGCCCCCAACAATCACGAGGTCGGACCTTCCCACCGGCGAACCCCATCTGCTACCATGAGTACCAGTCCTCAAGAAGACTAGAGGACCTCTTTAGAACCCGCGAGGCATTCAGTCTCGCTGAGCTCCTCACCTTCCTACCTCAACTCTTTCGGGCCTCAATCGGAGAACGAGCCCCACAACTCACATCACTCTTTCATAGCCCTTCAACGCCCCAACTCACACCATTCCTTCAACGACCCAACACCCTACTTTCAAAGCCGGTTCAACCCGGCAAACCAAATTGATGAGCCAACAGGCTATAACCCGTTGGGACCGGAGGACCACTTCTCCATGGACATGGAATAGGATCCGGAACCTGCCCAGTCGCCAACCGGAACACCTACTCACCCTATCGAGATTTCGGATGGGTCATCCTTTCATGGATCACCTTATCGTGGTCCCGACAGCTACGAGGCGAGGTTTGCCCAATATGACTGGGTGTTCACTCCCCCTACAACCAAAAACAACAACAACAACAGTAGGATCCCTCTGAGGATTCACGTTTTATGGCGGTCACGCCACCGCCACCACCACCGCTTGAGCAGCAGCTGCCTCCGGAGCCACCGAGGCGTAGAAGAACAGGTGCACGGATGTTCGTGCAAGTAGGGGACTTCCACTTCAGTACCCCTCAGCATTCAAGTGGCAGTCACTACCCGCCACTACATGAAGACCCACAGATGGGTGGGCCTTCAAACCCCGTTTCCGAGGTGGACTCTGCGTCAGTCGTACCACCACCATTGGGTTATGATAACCCAATTCCTACCTACGCCATTACAGTGGCATACAACCCCTTTGAGCAGCCTACCTACCTGGGGTATAACTTCTACAATGCTCCCAATGTTGACCCATACCTTGTAGCAGCCAACTACAATGCCCATCATCCTGAAGGGCCTTACACATCCTCCTACCAAACCGGGTACCCACCTTATGGGTATCAACACCCACCACCACCTCAACCTCCGCATCAGCAGCCGCCATTGATTCAGCCCCAGCAGCAACAGGAGATTCTACAGAGGTTGAGCCAGGTGGAACGGGAGGTTCAAGAGGAACGTAGGAACCACCGGAGATTTCTCAAAGGTCTGGCGAATCTAATCAAGGGAAATAAGAAAAGGGATTTTGAAGATTCCTTATTTTATTTATTTGTATTGTAATTTCCATGTTTCAATCAAGTCCCTGCATGGACAATTATTTATTTATGTACTTAGTCCCTGCGCGGACTTGTCTTTCTATCCTTAGTCCCTGCGTGGACATCTATCTTTGTATTCAGTCCCTGAGAGGACTTGTATTTTCAGTTTAGCCCCTGCGTGGGCAAGTTATTTCTGTTAAAGTCTCGTTTAGGGCAAATATGTACTCTTTTTAATTTTAGTGGAATGTTGAATTTTCAATTTTTGTCATTATATGCATAAATATAATATATATGAAATAAATAAATCAAAAAAATTTCATTCCTTTTAAAATAAAATGCCTATTAAATATTAAATAAGAATCTTAAAAGGTATAACCTAGCCCGCATGTCATTATAGACCTGGCCATAATGGTAAAGCCTGTTTAAAAAGATTCAAATCCTTGTTAACATCTGAAAACATGTTAACACTCCTGGCAGATGTGATTCGTTAAATCACACATGTCATTCTTATATTGGATTCTTCCAATTCCTTCCTTATTATTTAAACATCCATTTGTGATGTAGGGCCTACGAGCCATAATCATTGTCATATAAGACAAAAGACAGTTGTAGTCTACGACTCTGTCACGGCCCCCGACCCGGTTTGACCCGTTTCAGGAGCCGCGGGACAGAAAATCCCGTGGTATTTATTTAATTGATTTAACAGCGGAAGATTTGAACAGGATCTTTTTAAAAGTGAAATTTCCCGATTATTTTATTTCACAACTCGGGATAAACCCCGGTAATTTACAATCATATGATTTCACGGAGAAATCTTTATTGTTTCAAAACATATTTCTTTATTTTATACTGAGCCACTTCCTTAAGCTTGTAGTGCTTCGCGGCACTTTTCCTAGATCACAACAGATCACCTGTAACATGTTTGAAAAAGGTTTTGTCAGCGGGAAATACTGGTTAATCATTCTTTTTACTTAAAATGACACGTTTGTTATAATTTGCAGTATTAAGAGCGATTACAATGTTTCCTGATATCAACCAACTACCCACAGTATTTGTCACTCGACATTCATCGGTAGCCTCTTAGCCCGATGGTGTCTGTGACTATGGTCATATCACCCCTTGGCCCCGTTGTTCAATGGTGAAGTTTATCAAGTAATGTATACAAAACCCCACATACCGGCTGTAATATGGAGATTACAAAGACTTAATCCCTGTAATTATAACTTTGAAAACATTTAAGAATTTATAAAGCACTTAGATAAAAAGAGAATGACTCACATTGCAGATTTATTTGAGCAGAGCCTAGCCTACTGATTAGCCTTTTAACCTAAATTTAATAACATGCACACGAACTCGGTTAGTAACTAATACAGCATTTACGATAACTCACGAGATTAAACTTTCACAACGAATGACAAAGTGCGATACTTAAACATCCATCGTATTTACGACGAACGACAAAGCATAAACCCTAATGTGGGTAGCACTTAAACATCCATTGGATAGTTTTAATCGATCGGACATTGAATCGTAGCAGCGATCGAGTTAATACCCGGTATCGGAGCAGCGCCTTACTAATAATATATGAAATTTCGACTTCAGAGTAGTATCAATTCGTTTTTGAAAGTTTTGATCGAAACCAGTGGACTGTGCAAGTGATGGGCTATTTATAGCTGAATTTATGGCCTTACGCGGCCCGCGTAACCTATCCCCTATATCTTACGCGGCCCGCGTGGCCGCCCAGTCTACGTATAGGTTGGCATGGTCATGGGCTTAGGTTTGACAGGTGGGTTATACGTGGCCCGGATACTTATCCGGTCAAACTCAAGGTTGACGCGGCCCGCGTAAGACAGGGCTTGTCTCTTACGCGGCCCGTCTGAGAACCATATTTCTGGTTTTCTTGATTTTTTATGTACAGTATGGTTTCAGGGGTTCTGGTTTTTACTTACGGGTATTTTTAGGATAATTTTGAGAGTCCTTACATTCTCCCCACCTTATTTAGAATCTCGTCCTCGAGATTCATTGGAATAAGTGAGGATATTTTCGCTTCATCACTGATTCCAGCTCCCAAGTGTATTCGGGTCCTCTCTTCGAATCCCACTTGACTTTGACCAGTACTAACCATTTATGTTTAAGAAATTTCACCTTTCTGTCTTCTATTTGAAGAGGTTTCTCAACAAATTTTAACTTTTCGTTTACCTCTATATCTTGGAGAGGTACTACCAAAGATTCTTCTGATAAACATTTCTTGAGATTCGATATATGAAATACATCATGTACTCCAGCTAACTCTTCTGGTAGTTGTAAACGATAAGCAACTGGTCCTATACGTGGGATCACTGGAAATGGTCCTATGTATCTTGGACTTATCTTTCCTTTCTTACCGAATCGAACTACTCCTTTCCAAGGAGAAACTTTCAATAGTACTTTGTCTCCTACTTGAAATTCCAAAGACTTCCGTCTATTGTCTGCATAACTTTTCTGGCGATCTCGAGCAATCTTTAATATTTCCTTGATTTGAGTAATCTTGTCGGTCGTTTCTTGCACCATTTTAGGACCTGACAATTGACTTTCTCCTATTTCTGTCCAACAAACTGGAGTTCTACATTTTCTTCCATATAGTGCTTCAAATGGGGCAGTTTCAATACTTGAATGATAACTATTGTTATAGGAGAATTCAATTAATGGCAAGTGGTCATCCCAGTTTCCACCAAAATCTATTACACATGCTCTGAGCATGTCTTCCAGAGTTTGGATTGTCCTTTCACTTTGTCCGTCTGTCTGAGGATGATATGCCGTACTTAAATTTAGTCGAGTTCCCATTGCTTCTTGGAAACTAGTCCAAAAATGGGAAGTGAAACGACTATCCCGATCCGAAATAATGGAGAGTGGAACTCCATGTAAGGATACAACTTCATCTACATATAACGTTGCCAATCTTTCCATGCTAAAGGTTTCTTTCATAGGTAGAAAGTGAGCTGATTTGGTTAATTGATCCACAATTACCCAAATCGCATCATTACCTTTTCTGGTTTTGGGCAACTTAGTAACAAAATCCATTGTTATGAGTTCCCATTTCCATACAGGCATTTCTAGTTGTTGTAGTAGACCTGAAGGTTTCTGATGTTCTGCCTTAACTTGTGAACAAGTAAGACACTTAGAAACATATCGAGCTATATCCTTTTTCATTCCTATCCACCAAAAGTTGTTTCTTAAATCTTGGTACATCTTATTGTTTCCTGGGTGCATGGTATACCTAGATTTATGAGCTTCTTCTAAGATCTTATTTCTTAATTCTCCCTGCTTGGGTACCCAAATTCTTCTTTGGTGGAATCTCCAAATTCCATTAGATCCTTGTTCTAATTCTTTCATTTTTCCTTTCATTCCTTCAGCATCATCCTTGATTGCTGTTTCTTGAAAATGCTTTAGTTGTTCCATTAAATCTAACTGTAGATTTAATCTAAGAGCACGAACTCGTCGTTGTTTCTCATGATATTTACGACTTAAGGCATCTGCAACTACATTTGCCTTTCCTTCATGATACTGAATATCACAGTCGTAGTCACTTAGGATTTCCATCCATCTCCTTTGCCTCATGTTTAACTCTTTTTGCCCAAATATGTACCTTAAACTTTTATGATCTGTATAGACAGTAAATTTACTTCCATATAAATAATGCCTCCAAATCTTAAGGGCAAAAATTATGGCGCCTAATTCTAAATCATGAGTTGTATAGTTTTTTTCGTGCTTTTTCAATTGCCTTGAAGCATACGCAATTACCTTCTTGCGTTGCATTAACACACATCCTAATCCTAGTTTTGAAGCATCACAATATACTTCAAAATCTTCAGTCCCTTCTGGTAAAGCTAGGATTTGAGTATTTGTTAATTTCTGCTTCAAGATTCTAAAGGCTTCTTCTTGTTTAGGTCCCCATTCAAACTTAACTGCTTTACAGGTTAGCTTAGTTAATGGTATAGCTATCTTGGAAAAATCCTTAATAAACCGTCTATAATATCCAGCTAAACCTATAAAACTTCTAATTTCCATTGCGGTTTGCGGAACCTTCCATTTGGTAATTGCTTCTATCTTCACAGGATCTACATGAATACCTTCATGATTTACCATGTGTCCTAGGAATTGCACTTCTTGTAGCCAAAATTCACACTTCGAGAATTTGGCATAAAGCTTTTCTTTTCTTAACAAAGTTAAGAGTGCATGCAAGTGCTCACAATGTTCTGTCTGACTTTTGGAATAAATAAGTATATCGTCGATGAAGACAATTACAAATTTACCCAAATACGGTTTACAGATTCTATTCATCATGTCCATAAATGCTGCAGGTGCATTCGTTAATCCGAATGGCATGACTGTAAACTCGTAATGACCATACCTAGTTTTGAAAGCAGTTTTAGGTATGTCTTCTTCTTGTACTTTTAATTGATGATATCCAGAGCGTAAGTCGATCTTAGAAAAATATCTAGCTCCTTGAAGTTGATTAAAAAGATCATCAATCCTAGGTAATGGGTATCGATTCTTAATTGTAACCTTATTCAATTCTCTATAATCAATACACATTCTCATCGAACCGTCCTTTTTCTTTACAAACAACACTGGTGCTCCCCGAGGGGATGAACTAGGTTGTATAAAAACTTTACTTAGTAATTCATCTAATTGCTTTTTCAGTTCTAACATTTCTGTGGGTGTTAACCGATAAGGTGCCTTGGCTATTGGTGTAGTTCTTGGGATTAGATGAATTCTAAATTCTACTTCCCTACCGGGTGGTAATCCTAGTAATTCTTCTGGGAATACATCTGAGTGTTCTGAGACTACAGGAATCTCTTTAAGTTCTTTACCCTTACTACTAATGATTACTGAAATCATATATACTATTCCTTGTTTTCGTTCATAACTAGCAACTTTCATTACTGATATGAACTTCATGGGTTTACGTGGTTTATCTCCTGTGATCGTGATTATTTCTCCAGTAGGTGCCTGAATCTCTACGGAGTTCTTATCACAAAGGATTCGAGCATGGTTGGGTACTAACCAATTCATTCCTAATACGACATCGAATCCAGTTAAATTCACTGGCAATAGGTTTGCATGAAATTTATGACCTGAAAGTTCTATATTTTCTTTTTGCAAAACCTTATCTATGTTAATAGAATTTCCGTCTGCCGTTTCGACTGTAAAAATCTGCCTAAGGTTGGTTAAGGGTAAATTAAGAGCTTGGCAGAATGAAGTATTTATAAAACTTTGGTTCGCACCAGAGTAAAATAATACTTTTGCGTAAATGTTGTGAACTAGGAACGTACCAGCTATACTCGGCTTCCTGAGTAGTTAACTGAAAGGCTCGAACATTCTTCTTGGTAGCTCCATCGGCCGTCTTGACTTTGTTGTCTGCTGGTTTGACCAATTTAGGACATTCTGTTTTGAAATGCCCATTTTCTCCACAGTTATAGCAGATCCTGGTTTTCTTTCTGCAATCTTCTTCGCGATGTCCTACAGTTTTGCAAAAGTTGCAGATTACATTGCATCTTCCATAATGTTTCTTTTTGCAATTTCTGCAGAATAGCGGAGTTGAAGATTGCCCTATCCCTCTTTTCCTGAAGCTACTATTATTACCCGTACGAAATCCTTGGGTAATTTTCTGAGCCAGTTCCTTTTTCCTGTTTTCATCTCTGGTGCGTACCAGTTCGACAGTTAGTGTGTTAGCTAATTCCACCGCATCGTCAATAGTATGAGGTCTCGCAGCTTTAACGATATTACGGATTTCGCTAATTAATCCCCAAATATAGCGAGAAATGAGTACCGGTTCTGGTGAAGCCAGTGTTGGTACCACTCTAGCATATTCAAAGAATGTTGAAGTATAACCGCGACAATCTACACCCATCATTCTATGATTTAGGAACTTATTTGCCATTTGATCTTTTTCGTATTCGGGACAAAATTTTCTTTCTATTAAATGCTTAAATTCTTCCCAATTCATGGCGTAGGCCATATTTCTTCCTTTGGCTTGAAGTACCGTGTTCCACCATTCTAGTGCCCCTTCTTTGAAAAGATTCGACGCGTACATAACTTTGTCGTTTTCGGCACATTTACTTATTGTGATAACTGCCTCGGTTTTCTCTAACCAATGAAGTGCCGCTGTCGCTCCTTCATTGCCTGCAAATTCAGCGGGTTTACAAGCAAGAAATTCCTTGTAAGTGCAACCAGGCGTTGCATCTTTCATTTTCTTAGGAAGCGGAGCCTGCCGTAGATCATTATCTTGATTAGTATGATTACCGCCTCCATTTACGCTATTACTGAAGTTATCTTCAGAAATACGTTTGCTAGGGATGATTTGTTGAGGTTCAACGGGTTTCTGTGCAGCAGCAATTATTGCTGGAATAGCATTGGCTATCCCTTGAGCAACGATATTTTCTATATCTTGTCTAGTCATAAAATGATCCTCCTGATGTTGCTCAGATTGATTTACTTCATTTACTGGTTCATTACCAATGTTTGCCATCTGATAATTAATATATATATAATTTATTAGTATCGAATACTTAATAGCAATATACAAATAATCATATAAATTTCAAAAAACTATCGATTTCTCGATTCCCATTTTTATATTTTATAATATGCGTCAATACATACCACTTATCTTACAAAGTTTTATTTTATAGTTATTTTACAGACTATATTCTACTTATTTATTTTACAACCACAGTTTCCCATTCTCATACCACTCTATCCCTTGCTAGTTGGTATTTCAGTAACGGCGTTCCCTCTCGTCGTATTTCCAGGAGATTTGTTCTGCTACTTCTCTGATCCTATTTTCGGCATCTACCAGCTCCTCGCCAAAGTGGCGGAGTTCAGCTAAATTCTCATTGCTCATCGGTGGGTTTGGTATAGGTTCTGGGTCGAACTGAGGGAGAAAGGAATAAGGACTGTTGAGCAGGTTTTGGAACTGCCAATCATTAGTCCACCACTCATCCATTCCTAGAGGTTGGGTGTGAATTATAGGTTCGGGAATTGCTGGTTCTAAGTTTATATGGAGTTGATTTTCGACAGGATAAGAGTAGAAATTATTATTGACAGGCCTGACTATATCACAGCTTGCCAATGCGCGACCTAATTCATCCTGAAATGGTAACTCTTCAACTTGTCTAGAGCTTTCCCCAAATTCCATCTGATTTTGCCTAGAATCTTCCCCAAACTCTTTTTCCATCTGCCTAGATCTTTCCCCGACTTCAATCCCCTTTCCTTTATCTAAGGGATTTTCTATTTTAGGAATTCTCCTAGTTGTGGGTTTCCTCCTGCGCACACGCCTCCATCCTACAAATCTTCTCCTTTTCTTGGGCTTAGGTTTCTCTGGAGGTGGAGCATTGAATTCCATAGGTTCTTCTATATCGGCTATGTAACTCGTAAAGTCTCTAGAAACCTCTATTTTCACTGGATAGAGATTTAGATTTTGAAGGGCGTCAGACAAGTCATTCATGGTGTTTAGCACATATGCAAAATACACAAAAATTGCTAAGTTAATATTTTTATAACAAAATTTCATAGAAAAATTATTGCATACCGTGTGATTAATTTAGTACAAAGAATAACTGAAAATAAAACATATTAGGGTTTATTGTAACTTATTTATTTACTAGATCTGGCTTGTAATTGATAAGGGTGCTAAAACTTTGAGTCAGATGTATTTAGAGATTTGCATTTACTGCTACAGTGGCTAGCATATAGAGATCTGCCCATTTTTCATCTAACTTGTCTTCCCATGGTGATTTATTGATTAATTCCTGGGTTTCCTGTTTAACTTTCTTTTCTCGGGATTTCTTTATTTTCTACTGACTTTTCCTAATAATCAAACTTCTTTTATTAGGAGAAAGTGGTTCCTCATATTGTGCCTTTTGAACAAATATTCCTTCATCAATATTTGTTGGGTATTTTGAGGATTTTGTTTGGGATGAAATTCCCTTCTCGTTGGATGACCTATCTAATTTAAGATAGATGTTTGAAAGCTTTTGCTTACCCATACTGTAAACAATTATTCAAATGATAAAACACATAATCATAGAATAGCAATCAGAAAAATTAAGTATTTTCTAAATACTTAATTGGCTTATATCAGTGGCTCTGATACCACCTTTTTCTGTCACGGCCCCCGACCCGGTTTGACCCGTTTCAGGAGCCGCGGGACAGAAAATCCCGTGGTATTTATTTAATTGATTTCATAGTGGAAGATTTGAACAGGATCTTTTTAAAACTGAAATTTCCCGATTATTTTATTTCACAACTCGGGATAAACCCCGGTAATTTACAATCATATGATTTCACGGAGAAATCTTTATTTTTCCAAAACATGTTTCTTTATTTTATACTGAGCCACTTCCTTAAGCTTGTAGTGCTTCGTGGCACTTTTCCTGGATCACAACAGATCACCTGTAACATGTTTGAAAAAGGTTTTGTCAGCGGGAAATACTGGTGAATCATTCTTTTTACTTAAAATGACATGTTTGTTATAATTTACAGTATTAAGAGCGATTACAATGTTTCCTGATATCAACCAACTACCCACAGTATTTGTCACTCGACATTCATCGGTAGCCTCTTAGCCCGATGGTGTCTGTGACTATGGTCATATCACCCCTTGGCCCCGTTGTCCAATGGTGAAGTTTATCAAGTAATGTATACAAAACCCCACATACCGGCTGTAATATGGAGATTACAAAGACTTAATCCCTGTAATTATAACTTTGAAAACATTTAAGAATTTATAAAGCACTTTGATAAAAAGAGAATGACTCACATTGCAGATTTATTTGAGCAGAACCTAGCCTACTGATTAGCCTTTTAACCTAAATTTAATAACATGCACACGAACTTGGTTAGTAACTAATGCAACATTTACGATAACTCACGAGATTAAACCTTCACAACGAATGACAAAGTGCGATACTTAAACATCCATCGTTTTACGACGAATGACAAAGCATAAACCCTAATGTGGGCAGCACTTAAACATCCATTGGATAGTTTTAATCGATCGGACATTGAATCGTAGCAGCGATCGAGTTAATACCCGGTATCGGAGCAGCGCCTTACTAATAATATATGAAATTTCGACTTCAGAGTAGTATCAATTCGTTTTTGAAAGTTTTGATCGACACCAGTGGACTGTGCAAGTGACGGGCTATTTATAGCTGAATTTAGGGCCTTACGCGGCCCGTGTAACCTATCCCCTATATCTTACGCGGCCCGCGTGGCCGCCCAGTCTACGTATAGGTTGGTATGGTCATGGGCTTAGGTTTGACAGGTGGGTTATACTTGGCCCGGATACTTATCCGGTCAAACTCAAGGTTGACGCGGCCCGCGTAAGACAGGGCTTGTCTCTTACGTGGCCCGCCTGAGAACCATATTTCTGGTTTTCTTGATTTTTTATGTACAGTATGGTTTCAGGGGTTCGGGTTTTTACTTACGGGTATTTTTAGGATAATTTTGAGAGTCCTTACAGACTCCCTGTCAATAAAAGGTAACGAACTAAGTTCAAACCTTAATACCTCAATTCTCTGAAATCATGGTTTATAATTCAAATTGTCCTTGTGACTAGGCCTTATGTGCCATTAATAATACCCTTAATACTTTATAATTAGGATAAATTATGATGAAACTCCTAAATGAATACGTTTAATAAATTAACCAAGTATGGTTTATAGTTACCATGGTTAATGAATTGCCATAAAAGACAATTCCATATTAGACTCCTGAATAAATCCTTGTTAATATTTTATGTAGCAAGCAAGCTACATGGCTGGGTCTGATGAAGTCAACAGTCACCCGAGAGAGAATCATGATACCACCAGAATCAACATAGCTGGTGCAGAGCTGCAGGCATTGATAGATAATGTCGTTACTTGAGCTCTAGACAGACGAGATAATGAATCAAGTGGTACCCGCAGGAGGACCCTATCTGTACAAAACGCAAAATCACACCCTAAGGTTCACTCTGAGGCTCATAGTAAGCCACCTTCTAAACCTCATAAGTCAAAGAAGGATTATACCCAACACTCCTCAAATCAGCATAGTGTTCCGTCTAAGAAGATCGTATTCGATCAAGAGCCACGTATTGGGGGTTGTTCCTATAAGTATTTCGTCTCCTGCAAGCCCATGAATTTCACTAGGGAAAAAGGAGCCATTGATTGCATGACGTGGCTAGACGAGATGGATACCGTTGTTGATATCAGTGGTTGCACTGATAAGGATATTATGAAGTTTGTGTCGCAATCGTTTAAATGAGAAGCTCTAGCATGGTGGAGGTCATTGATCCAAGCTACTGGGAAGATCCCGTTGTACAACATGACTTGGGATCAGTTTGTTACGTTGATTAAAGATACTTTCTGTCCTCAACATGAAGTTGCGAAGATCGAGACTGACTTCCTGACATTAGTTATGAAAAATTTGGACTGTCAGGCATATCTTACGAGTTTTAATACCATGTCTTGATTGGTTCCTTACTTGGTGACACCGAAACCAAAACGAATAGCCCGTTTCATTGGGGGTTTAGCCCCGAAGATCAAAGCTAGCGTGAAAGCCTCTCGACCTACTACCTTTAGGTCTGTAGCTAATTTGTCATTATCTCTTACCCTTGATGCGGTCAGGCAGAGATCGCTTAGGCATTCTGATGCTGGGAAGAGAAAACGTAAGGATGATAACTCACACCGTTCAGACAAGAGGCACAAGGGGAACTCTGACCACAAAAAGAGTTCAGGGTTCAAGAAGGATGACCAACAGTCGGGCGAAAAGCCCAAATGTAAGATCTGCAAGAAACACCATCTTGGGAAGTGCAGATATGAATCAAAGTCCCTGTCACAGCCAAGAGCTTGTGGGATTTGCAAGTCAAGTGAGCATAAGACATTAGACTACAAGAAAATAAAGGATGCTACTTGCTACAATTGTAATGAGAAATGGCACATCAAGTCCAACTGCCCAAAATATGCCAAGAAAACTGAGGAAGGAAAGAAGACCAATGCTAGGGTCTTTCAAATGAATGCACGGGAAGCAGTTCAGGATGACAACGTGATAACAGGTACCTTTCTTATCAACGATGTTTATGCCAGGGTGTTATTTGATTCGGGTGCAGATAAGTCATTCGTTGATAACAAGTTTTGTAAGTTATTAAACCTGCCTGTTAAAACCCTGAGCATAAAGTATGAAGTAGAATTGGCCGATGGTACCATAGAAACCGCCTCAACTGTGATGTTTCATATCCATTAGGAACCATTCTTTTCCATTGTCCTTGCTTCCTTTGAAATTAGCTGGTTTCGACATAGTAATAGGCATGGATTGGTTATCCCATAACCAAGCTCAGATCGTTTGTGATAAAAAGCAAGAAGTGATCAAGACTCCGTATGGTGAGTCACTCACAATACAAAGAGATACTCAATATGGGTTGCCTAAGCAAGTGTCAATGCTTAAGGCATCAAGGTGTATGAAGAAGGGTTGTGTCATCTACATGGCACAAGTGACTATTGATGAACCAAAACCGAAGATTGAAGACATCCCTATCATTGCTGAATACCCTGATGTATTCCCTGAAGAACTACCTGGTTTACCCCCAGATAGGCAAGTGGAGTTCAGAATCAACATTATACCTGGAGCAGCACCTATTGCAAGAGCACCTTACCGGTTGGCCCCAACTGAGATGAAAGAGTTGAGAACTCAGTTAGATGATTTGTTGGCAAAAGGATTTATCAGGCCTAGCTCATCTCTTTGGGGAGCACCAATTCTGTTTGTAAAGAAGAAGGATGGATCGATGCGTCTATGCATCGACTATCGCGAGCTTAACAAGGTCACAATCAAGAATAGATATCCATTACCCAGGATCAACGATCTGTTCTATCAATTGCAAGGAGCAAGTTACTTCTCCAAGATTGATTTAAGGTCTTGTTACCATCAGCTGAAGGTTAGAGATGAAGATGTGCATAAGACTGCATTCAGAACTCGCTATGGCCACTACGAGTTCTTAGTGATGCCGTTCGGGCTCACTAATGCACCAACAACGTTCATGGACCTCATGAATCGCGTTTGCAAACCCTACTTAGACAAGTTTGTCATTGTCTTCATTGATGACATTCTTATTTATTCAAAGAATCAGGCTGACCATGAAAAGCACCTTCGGTGTATGCTTAAACTTCTTCAGCAAGAGAATCTTTATGCTAAGTTCTCTAAATGCGAGTTTTGGCTTCGTGAAGTCCAATTTCTTGGACACATGGTTAGTGAGCATGGAATCCAGGTAGATCCCGCTAAGATTAAAGCCATCATGAATTGGCAAGAACCGAAGACGCCCACAGAGATTCGCAGTTTCTTGGGTCTGGCAGGATATTACAGGCGTTTTATTGAAAACTTCTCAAGAATTGCAGCACCCCTAACTTCACTGACTCGCAAGAATATCAAGTTTGACTAGGGTCCTAAGCAGCAAGAATCTTTTGACATCCCTAAGCAAAAGTTAAGCAATGCACCTGTGTTGACATTGCTGGAAGGAATAGAAGAGTTTGTAGTGTACTGCGACGCATCACACACTGGTATGGGATGTGTGCTAATGCAGAAGGGTAAAGTTATTGCATATACTTCCCGACAACTAAAAGTGCACGAAAAGAATTATACCACCCACGACTTGGAGTTGGGTGCAGTTGCGTTTGCACTAAAACTTTGGAGGCATTATTTACATGGTACCAAGTGTGTGATCTATTCTGATCACAAGAGCCTTCAACATCTGTTTAATCAGAAGGATCTGAACATGAGGCAGCGACGATGGATGGAGACACTGAATGATTATGATTGTGAAATCCGATACCATCCAGGTAAGGCGAATGTGGTCGCCGATGCTTTGAGCAGAAAGGAAAGGGTTAAGCCTATTAGGATCAATGCCAAGAGCATTGAGTTAAAGAACAGCCTGAATGAAAGATTGCTAGCCGCTCAGAAAGAAGCTGTACTAGAAGCCAACTATTCAAATGAAAAGTTGGGAGTAACTGATGTACAATTATCATATAGCAAGGATGGAATCCTAAGATTGAATGGACGAATATGGGTTCCAATTTATGGAGGACTTAGGGATGTAATTCTTCAAGAAGCCCATAACTCCAAGTATTCTGTTCATCCTTGCTGTGATAAGATGTACCAGGATTTGAAGGCAAATTATTGGTTGATAGGTTTGAAGAAGTCTATAGCTACCTATGTGGCCAAATGTCTGACATGTGCTCAGGTTAAGGCCGAACACCAGAAGCCGTCAGGTTTGCTGCAACAGCCTGAACTTCCCACCTGGAAATGGGAAATGGTAACTATGGATTTCATTACTAAGTTACCAAAGACAAAGCGAGGAAATGAAACTATTTGGGTTATAGTGGATAGATTGACTAAGTCAGCCCACTTCTTACCTATTAAGGAAACACACAGCTCAGATAAGTTAGCTCAGCTGTAAGTGGACGAGATTGTATCTCTACACGGAGTGCCAGTGTCTATCATCTCTGATAGGGATACGAGGTATACATCGCATTTCTGGAAAAGATTCCAGCAATCCCTAGGCACTCGATTAAATTTCAGCACTGCATATCATCCTCAGACGGATGGTCAAAGTGAACGTACTATACAGACACTCGAGGATATGCTACGAGCTTGTGTTATTGACTTAGGAGGAAGTTGGGATGATCATCTTCCATTGATAGAATTCTCATACAACAATAGCTATCATTCCAGTATTCAAGCTGCACCTTTTGAAGCTCTGTATGGAAGAAAGTGCAAAACGCTCGTTTGTTGGGCAGAAGTTGGAGATGTCCAACTAACAGGACCTGATATAGTCCTGGAGACGACAGATAAGATTGTACAGATACGAGATCGTCTCAAAGCTGCCAGGGATAGGCAGAAAAGCTTGGCAGATAAAAGGCGTAAACCTCTAAAATTCGAGATAAGTGACAAAGTATTACTTAAGGTATCACCGTGGAAGGGGGTAATGCGATTTGGCAAGAAAGGCAAGTTAAGCCCAAGATACATAGGACCATTCGAGATCATCGAATGTGTCGGAACTGTGGCTTACAAGTTAAACCTGCCTGAAGAGCTCAGTGGAATTCATAATGTGTTTCATATCTGCAATCTGAAGAAATGTCTAGCTGATGAGTCACTAGTCATGCCACATAAGGATGTGCATATTGATTAGAGCTTAATGTTTGTAGAAAAGCCTTTGTCGATTGAATATCGGCAGGTTAAGAAACTTCGAAAGAAGCACGTGCCAATTGTAAAAGTTAAATGGGATGCCCGTAAAGGTCCCGAGTACACGTGGGAGGTAGAGTCCACAATGAAAGAGAAGTACCCTCATTTATTTCAGTAAATCTCGAGGTCAAGATTTCTTTTAAAGGGGTGAGGATGTAACACCTCGTAAAATCACGACCAATATAATGAAGACACGTGTCATGAGCTTTAAACGTGTAATGGATTGAATAGGAGGGACTAAAGTTGACAAACAAAGAAAGTATGGGTGTAAAAGGATTCAAAGTGTCAACATTGGATATTTATACCTTTCAACAACCCTACACGATGTTTATACCCTTAAACGAATGACTTATGAATCATATGGAGCCGTTTATGGAAAAAAGTGAAAGTTTACAAACCACAGGGGTTAAATGTGTCAACATGTTTAAGTTGTACCTCTGAGTGACCTTTTAACAAACCCAAAGCTTTGTAACGATTAATTATGCTCACTAGAATAAGTGATAAAAATTTCACAAGGTTTCGATATCGTATGAGAAAGATATGCTAACATTCGTAAGTAAGGGGTTAAAAGCGTCAAAGTTGAAATTCAGGACTTTTCGGTAATCGTATAACTAACCGGGGACTTAACAAAGTCTGTTTATGACTTGGAGTCCTTAAAAGTCAAGTTGGAGGGTTAAAAGTGCAATAAAACAAGTTAAAATAAAGATTTGAAGGACCAGGGACCAAATATGCAAATCTGGGAAACTTGGTGACCGGATTTGGGAGCCATACCGGCCACTTAAGACTTCCCAGGACTCTTACGCGGGCCGCCTGAGAACTACCAGCGACCAAAATGCATGACAGGTGCCTGTGCAGCCTGTTAAACCGACTTATTTGCATGGTTTTTGGATCCAGGAGCTTGGCCAACAGTTTCTCATGCATAGGGGGCCCTTGGACTCATCTGGGATCAATCCTAGACTTGTGTGTAAGGATCTCATGCAATCAAAATCACTATATAAGAACACTTGTTGCAAACATTGGACTTGCACTTTGAAAATCACTCTAGCTTATTTTCTGGAGCCTCCTGGAGCTCAAGATCATTCCCTAAGGATCATTAGTCGTGCTAAGAACTTTAGTAAGCTTCCTTAACCTTTCTAATTCGTGTTTTATTAGTTTAATGGCCTAATGTCAAAACCGTCGTAATTAAGGTTTGACTTAGTGATTAATCACTAATGGTCCAGTCATGTTTCGAATTGAAAGTAGCAACGAGTTGGTAATTATGTGGGTAATAAACCCTTAAAAGGGCACCCTCTGATTCCCACTCTAACTAGGTCAATTGTCGGGTCAAACTTAATTGTAAAAAGTCAACAGAAAACTAATTTTCGAATAAACACATAATTAACAATTTAGAAGCCATGAAACCTGTTTTATCACTTGTATAATTTGGTAATTAATGTAAGAACATGGCTAAGCATGTTCAACCCGACAATTTCCAGTTTAGACTCGGTTCGGAACCGAAAGTCGCAAAAGTAGACTTTTGCTTTGACTTTCAGTTCTAACCCAATGTAGCATATTTTATAAATTCCCTAGAGCTCTATTAGGACCAGGTTATAGGTTAGTGTAACCCTCTGAGGTTATACAATTTGGTTCCTTAGTTATCCGATTCATGTGCATGTTTCCGTTATATGCCTAAATAATGACCATTATGCCCTTTTGACCTTAAAACGAGATTTTTTAAAATGTGAGAGGACAAAAACCTTTGTTACTGATTTATAAACATGACCTAAAAATTTGACATCAGTTTGAGGTCTAGATTAAGAGTTATGCTCAATATCGTAATTAGAAAGCTTTTTATTAATTAAACGGCGTAATTAGCATAAAGCCTATCTAAACCCAAATTTTGATACCAAACTTTTTACCCACTGATATAATATAATATTTTGGGATTTTTGAAGATTTTTATTTATTTTTAGGCTGAGCATAACATAGGGTTCTTGCTTTAATTCGGTAATTGTCGGTTATACCCTTTTTGCTAATAAAATGAGTTTTACATAATATTTTGATACCAAACTTTTTGCTACTAATTTTATATAATAAATAAAATATTTTGAACCTAATAAACTGATCAAAAACTCAGATTTCCTTTTATGACCCGAAAATCGCTTAAAACCGACTTTTACGCTTTTTAAACGCATAGTATAAGTTAAAACTATTTTTAACATATAAAACATAATACCTACTGATTTTTTAAGTAAATTTTTATAATTAAACAGTAACCCAAAGTTTTAAACTCAGATTTTCAGATTTGACCTTTAAAGCTTATGTGAAATTACCAAAATGCCCCTACGGTGCATAGTTTGGTTATAAATGATAAATTTCACATATATGCAATACCCTACTGATATAACTTATTAAACTGAGTATTTTTACTGATTATATCAGACCTAAAACCCAGATTAATATTTAAACTCTTTTATAAGCTTTAAAATGACCAAAATACCCCTACGGGGCTTAATTTGAGTTTAAATTCGTTTTGGGCATAATGGAAGGTATCCTACTGATATCACAACATATTTAAGGCATATTAACTTAGGAAACCTGTTCATGACTCATTTGGTTACCGTTATGCATTTATCGCGTTCGGTACGGTTTATGTAACTAGTTTGCATAAATTAACCGAAACGGGTCAAATCTTATCATTTTCACTTCAAAATCCAGAATGTGTTTAGTTTAACCATATTATACAAGTCTTCATACTTTTCAGGTCTAAATCACACTCTGATCCAGTCTTCGCTTAATCTTGCGTTTGTACCGTATACCTTTCTTTAAAACTAACCGGTCTAAAGTAAGACCGTTAGGAATCTAATAGGTTATTAAAACCTTCATTCCAGATTTAGGAGCCCAGTAAAAGATATCTGCATTTTCTTGATTGTATGCGGCTGGGATAAATTGTATAATTTGCTCAGGTAAATACTTTTAACTTATTTTCCCTTATACGGGCTTGGGGTACGGTATATAAAATAAAACTTGGTCGGGCATTGAATTGTCAATCATATGAAGGTTAATTTATTGAGATGACTCGTTTAATCTGTTTTGTTTGCTTAAAGCCTTTGGGGGGTTAATGACCATGTCCCGGATATCCTTGGCATCATTCATTGAAATGGCCACGACCTAAGCACGGGGTGTAGGCATACACTTGCCGGTGCGTAAATAAAAAGATATAACCGCCGTTCGAGAATAACTCGCCGCGGGATTGTATTATGTGGTGTGTCAATTAATCTTTAACCCGGTATTCAGCCCGGGCTACTGAACGTATAACAAACATGTAATTCTTTTACAAGTTTATATTTAAATAATTATCCCAAGTTATAAAAGATATTTTGTGCCTTGTGCATTCAAATCAATTTTCTTAAACATTTTCAAAATGAGACGGTTAATTGTATTTACCAGTGAAAATTGACGTATTTTCCAAAAAGGTTAAGTGCAGGTACTAATCGGAATAGGCTGGCTACTCCTAGCATCAATAAAGAGTCTTGCAAGCTTAGATGTTTATAAATCTGCTGAACAATGTTTCTTTCAACTTAGGTCCGCCTGTGGATCCTTTACAACTGTTTTGTAATAAATGATATTACTTTCATTTGGTTTGTAATGATTTTATCTTTTGACTTCCGCTGTGTATATAAACTATGATAAAATGTCTATGATGATATCAACTACGTCACAATACTCCCCACCGGGCCCACCAGTAATACGTGGAATTATCGGGGTGTGACACGTAGGTTTCTTTGTTTGGGTATCCAGACTCTTTTCTTATGGAATCTCCAAATTCCATCTGTTCATTGTTCTAATTCCTTAATCATTCCTTTTAGTTTTTCAGTATCGTCCTTGATTACCGATTCCTGTATTTCTCTAATTTGTTCATTTAAATCTATCTACAGATTTAATTTTAGAGAACGTACTCGGCTTGGTTTCTCATGATACTTTCGACTTAAAGCATCAACTACTACATTAGCCTTTCCCGCATGATACTGGATATTACAATCATAATCACTAAGAATCTCCATCCATCGTCTCTGTCTCATATTTAACTCCTTTTGCCCAAAAACATATCTTAAACTCTTATGATCGGTGAAAACAGTAAACTTACTACCATAAAGATAGTGTCTCCAAATATTAAGGGCAAAAATTATAGTTTCTAACTCTAGATCATGAGTCGTATAATTCTCTTCATGATTCTTAAGTTGTCTAGAGGCATAGGCTATAACCTTTTGACGCTGCATCAACACACATCCATAACCAAACTTAGAAGCATCACAATAGACTACTAAGTCTTCAGTTCCTTTTGGTAATGCTAGTTTGGGTGCCTTGGTTAACTTATGCTTTAGAATCTTAAAAGCTATAACAACCCTCCTAAAATATTTATAACATCCCTATACGCCCTAAAATACACCCCGTATACGAGAAACGGCCCAAAATACTTTTATTTTTATAAAAAATAAATAAAAACAAAATTTAATGGTCTCTGGCGGGGCGCGACAGACAACCTTAGGTCTGTCGCGGGGCGCGAACGAGTAACGGGTGGCGGAACCCTAGGCCGCCACGTGTCCTGCCATTCGTCGAACCTATGCTTGTGACTGGTCCAAGCTATGCCCCTCCTGTCTCCGTCGCGGGGTGCGATAAACCCGCCGAACAACCCTATAAATAGAGGGTTTCGGCCTTCAGTCCAAACCGTTCATTTTCGATCTTTCTCTCTCAATTTCTGCATAGCAATTATAATACTCGGGTGTTATACCCACTAAAATAACGAATTTTTGCCTCGATGTAAGTATCGTAACCCCCGGTTACGTATTAGATACGCTGCCCGATTGATCTAGTACTCCGTAACGCCTGTCAAGGCTCTGCCTGACGTAGTCGTTGGAGTTCTGTCTCGGGGAGGGTATAACTAATGTAAATTGGGTTATTATACTAACACGTGTGCATTGTTTAATTAATAGATTATAACCAGTAAGTCACAAGGAAGACACCTAAATTAGCAATGTGAGTTTATCCTCTTTTTAAATGCTTTTTTACAAAACCTCAAATTATTTTACATGATAATTAACAGTGAATGAGTATTTCTAATTCTAAAATTATCATCGGTATGTTGGGGTTTTGTATACAAAATTTGTTACTACACTGTGAGTAGTAACATGACCACAAGTCGGGTTGACAGTACCGTGGGTGGTAATAAAAGTAGAAATATAACAAATGTAATTGCGAGATCGCCCTCAATTCTGTAAAATGATAAAACCTGTCTTGATTAAATTGGGATTCACTCGCCAGTATTTCTTGCTGATAAAATGTTTTTTAAATGCGTTTTAGCTAACAAAATGTGAAACCCAATTAGAAGCCAGCTGGACAGCACTGAAGGCTTGGAAAAGTGGCTATAAAAGTTACCTAAATAAAGAAGATGTTTTATTTAAATAAATTAGGGTTTATCCCTATAAATATGTTTGTAATGGGAACTTGGGAATTTCCCATGTATTTATTATTATAAAAATGTGGTATTTTACTCTGATAAAATATTTCCTAACTACGGTCCTGATATAAATTCCGCTGCCAAATTGATAAACACTGATACCACTGATACTGGTTCGCGGCCGCCCATTCCCAGAGATAGGGGACGGGGGTTGCGACAAAAGCTTCCTCTTATTTTGGTCCCCATTCAAACTTAATTGATTTACGGGTAAATTTCGTTAAGGGAATGGTTATTCTAGAAAAATCTTGAATAAAACGTCTATAATAGCCTGCTAGTCCAAGAAAACTTCTCACCTCCGTCGATGATTCAGGGACTTTCCATTTAGTAATCACCTCGATTTTGGTGGGATCTAAATGAATTCCTTCATGATTAACTAGGTGTCCAAGGAATTGTACTTCTTGTAACCAAAATTGGCATTTTGAAAATTTAACATAAAGCTTGTCTTTTCTCAGCGAATTTAAAAGTATAAACAAATGCTCTGCATGATCCTCTTTACACTTAGAGTAAATAAGAATATCATCTATAAAGATAATTATGATTTTATCCAGATATGGTTTACATATTCTGTTCATCATGTCCATAAATGCGGCTGGGGCATTGGTTAAACCAAATGGCATGACTGTAATATCATAATGACCATACCTTGTTATGAAAGCAGTTTTAGGAATATCCTCTTCTTGTACTTTCAATTGATGATATCCTGAGCGTAAATCGATCTTATAAAAGAATCGAGCTCCTTGCATTTGATCGAACAGATCATCGATTCTCGGTAGTGGGTACCGATTTTTAATCGTAACCTTGTTCAATTCCCGGTAATCAATGAACATACGCATCGACCCGTCCTTCTTCTTGACAAACAAGATTGGTGCTCCCCATGGCGATTTACTAGGCTGTATGAAACCTTTCTCCACAAGTTCATCCAATTGGTTCTTCAGTTCTTACATCTCTGCTGGTACTAAACGATAAGGTGCTTTGGCAATCGGTGTTGTCCCTGGAAATAGGTGAATTATTAATTCAACCTCTTTATCTGGCGGCAATCCAGGTAATTCTTCTGGAAAAAAATCTGAGAATTTAGATACTACTGGGATATCTTTTAATTCTTTTCCTTTAGTGTTAATGATTACGGAAATCATATACACTAGTGATCCTTTCCTTGCACAACTTGTTGTTTTCATCATAGAGATGAATTTTATAGATCTAGTTGGCTTGTTTCCTTTGATTGTGATCTTTTCACCCTTTGGTGAACTTACTTGTACTGACTTTTGATCACATAGAATGTTGGCATGATTAGCTACTAACCAATCCATTCCTAATACAAAATCAAATCCAACCAAATTCATTGGATACAAGTTAGCAATAAAATCATGGTTTAAAATTTCTATTCTTGCTCCCTGCAAGAATCTTAATGGATTCTCCATTTGCCGTTTCTACCAGACATTCTTGTTGAAGTTTAGTTAATGGTTGATTGAGAATTTTGCAGAACGAAGTATTAGTAAAACTTTGGTTCACACCAGAGTCAAATAGTACTTTAGAAAAAATATCATTAACTAAAAATGTACCGGCAATCACATCCGGAATCATCTTGGCTTCTTCAGCTATCAGAACAAAGGCTCGAGCATTCTTGGCAATTTTGTTGTTTGTTGCTGTTGCTAGTTTCGGACAATTCGGCTTGATGTGTCCCATTTCTCCACAGTTGAAGCATAGCTTGTTGCTGGGTTTCCTCCTACAGTCTTCTTCCTTGTGTCTAGACATTTTGCAAAAGTTGCAGTATATCGAGCATTTTCCTGAATGCTTCTTCTTACAGGACTTACAGTAAGATGCAGAGGTAGAACCTGTACTTTTCCCATGATAGTTATTTCCATAAGGAAATTCTTGGGTAAGTTTTTGGGCTAGGTTCTTTCTCTGGTTCTCTTCTTGCGTACGTACCAATTCGTCAGTCAAGGTATTGGCTAATTCTACTTCTTCTATGGTTTGTGGTCTAGCTGCCTTGACTACGTGTCTGATTTCACTAATTAATCCCCAAATGTAACGAGAGATTAATGTTGGTTCTGGTGAGGCTAAGGTTGGCACTATTCTAGCATATTCGAAGAATATGGTAGTGTAACCCTTGCAGTCTATTCCAATCATTCTAAGGTTTAAGAACTTACTAGCAATTTGTTCTTTTTCATTGGGAGGACAGAATTTTCTTTCAACCATTTCCTTAAAATCAGTCCATTCCATATTATAAACTCTGCCATTTCCCCTAGACTGGAGAATAGTGTTCCACCATTCTAAGGCTGTATTCTTAAAAAGATTAGAAGCAAACATAATCTTATCTTCATCTGCACATTTGCTTATTTTTAAGACTGCCTCTGTCTTTTCTATCCAACGTAGAGCTGCAGTGGCTCCTTCATTGCCTGAGAATTCTATTGGTTTGCAAGACCAGAATTCTTTGTAAGAACAACCATAAGACATGGTTCTTCTTCTTTTTGGAATTGGTAATTGGAGTAGCGGTCCATTATTCACGCTATGACTATGTTCACTAGGTGGCCGTTTACTTCCACTTTTATTAGTTTCTGCTTCTTTAACAGACTTAATAATATATGGCATATCATCTATAATTCCTTATGGTACGATGTGTTGGATGGCACTGTTATCTATTTGGTTTCCATTATTATCATTATTCTGGTTATCCTGATTTTCTTCGTTGTCCATCTGGATTTACAAACAATTATCAGGTATTCATATCACAGAACAAAATTTAATGAAAACAATCAGACAAACAGATTGATCAAAATCGTCGAGCATTGCAACATTTACTCGTTTTCATATATATATATATAAGCTAAAGCTAGATAGGAAACCCTAAAATTTTAAAAAAAACCCTAGAAAACCCAACCTCCCGACATTTTTTTTTTGAAAAAAATAACACATGTAATATACATGTTTTTAAGAGTTTTGGGCAAAAAAAAAAAACAAAAAAGCGCCGAAGGATTATTTAAAAAAAAAATAAACAAATTTCAGCAACTTCGGTGACTAACATGTGTTAGACAAAAAAATGCTGAAACTTGTTTATTTTTTTTAAAAAAACATTCATTCGGCGTTTTTTTGTTTTTTTTGGCCCAAAACTCTTAAAAACATGTATATTACATGTGTTATTTTTTTCAAAAAAACAAAATGTCGGGAGGTTGGGTTTTCTAGGGTTTTTTAAAAATTTTAGGGTTTCCTATATAGCCCTCCCCTATATATATATATATATATATATATATATATATATATATATATATATATATATATATATATATATATATTGTCACAATCTAAAACGAAAATGTAAACACACTACTAGTTATGCATCTATAGATATTAGGTTACCTATTTTAGTTGATTTGGTTTTTTTCTTCACACTACACACATTTATATATATATATAGGATTGAGTTAAAATGAGAACCACTCCCAGTTGTAAGAACCATGAGAACCATCTCAACCAATCAGGTTATGCCAACAGAAAGGGCATTTTAGTCTTTTACCCCAAGTGTCATATCTTCCCTCTCTCTTCATTTAATATATATCTCCTCTCTCCTCTCTCCTCTCTCCCCTCTTTCTTGTTTTTAAAACCATTTCTTGTTTTAAAACCATTTCTAAGAACCTGCAACCCACCCTCACACAAAACTTGCAACTCACCCCTCACAAAAACCTGCAACCCACCCTCATCACAGAGAGATCCGACCTACACTTTTCGGCGGCGGTGCACCACAAACAACGGCAGCAGCGGCTGATGTGTCGACGACGGTGGGTTGTGATGTGGTTGGTGAAGGTGGGTTTGTGGTGGGTGGTTGGTGAAGGTGGGTTTGTGATGTGGTTGGTGAAGGTGGGTTTGTGGTGGGTGGTCGACGACCGTGGTGGCGGCGGCTGATGTGTCGACGACGGTGGTGGCGGTGTGTCGACGGCGGTGGTGGCGGCGAATGATGGGGTGAAGGGGGGTGGTGGCGGTTGATGTGTCACCGAGTTTGAATCTTGTGGTTGTTTTGGGTTTGAATCTGTTTGGTAAGTGTTTTTTGATGAACTTTGATTTGTTGATTTTGTGGGTTTGATGAACTTGATTTTTCTAGTGATTTCTCTGGCATGTGTTCTTGATATGTGGGTTTTTTGAATGATTGAATCGGTTTAATCTGGGTTTTGAATGTTTGATTTTGTCGGTTTTGATCTTTTGAAACTTGGCCTGTGTTCATGATCTGTTGAATCTTTTTGGCCTGTGTTCTTGATGTTGAATCTGGGGTTTGATGTTGAATCTGGCCTGTGTTCATGATATGTGTTCTTGATATGTGGGTTTTTCTGGGTTTAGTTGATTTTCTGTGTTCATGTTGAATCTGGGACCTTTTCTGTGTTCATGTTGAATCTGCGTTTAGTTGAGAATCTGTGTTCATGTTGAATCTGGGACCTTTTCTGTGTTCATGTTGAATCTGGGTTTGAATGTTGTTCTTGTTGAATACGATCGATGGGGTGGCGATGATGAAAAAAAAACGTAGATTTTGATGACGATGGCGCGGCAAGGAAGGCGGAGGGTAGGGTTTTTGATCCTGCAACCCCACTTTTGCAGCCTCTTGATTATCGGATAATCTGAGCCAAACCCCGTTTTTTTTTTCGAGATACCCTTTGGTTTTGATGTTTGTTGGGTTTTTATATTTTTTTTTAGGCGTCGATGATGATAAATCTATCTGAAACACCTACCGAGTAGCGATTTTCTGGATGCGTTCGTTTTGTGTAAAAAAAATTTAGATAAAACGTAAAAAGTTTTATGTAGAACGTAAAACGTAAAACGTAAAACGTAAAAAGTTTTTACGTGAAACGTAAAAAGTTTTACGTCAAACGTAAAACGTAAAACTTTTTAACGTGGACCCGTAAAACTTTTTAACGTAAAATTAAAAAAAAAAAATTAAACCGTAAACTTTTTTAACGTAAACCGTAAACTTTTTTAGCATAAAACGTAAAAACGTGAAGCGTAAAAAGTTTTACGTAAAACGTAAAACGTTTTATGTAAAACGTAAAACGTAAACAGTTTTAACGTAAAAAGTTTTAACGCAAAACGTAAAACGTAAAAAGTAAAAATTTCTACGTAAAACGTAAAAGGTAAAAAGTAAAAAGTAAAAACTTATACCGCCAAACGTAAAAAGTTTTACGTAAAACGTAAATTTTTTTTTAGTAAAACGTAAAAAGTTTTACGTAAAACGTAAAAAGTTTTACGTAAAACGTAAAAAACCGGCGCGAAAAAAAGTAAAAAACGTTAACGAAAAAAAACCAGCGCGTAAAACGTAAAAAGTTTTACCGCAAAACGTAAAAAGTTTTTATGTAAAACGTCAATTTTTTTTAGTAAAACGTAAAAAGTTTACGCAAAACGTAAAAAAGCGGCGCGTAAAACGTAAAAAAACATTAACGTAAAAAACCGGGGCGTAAAACGTAAAAAACCGGCGCGTAAAAACGTAGAAAACGTTAACGTAAAAAAACCGGCGCGTAGAACGTAAAAAAATCGTTAACGTCAAAAACCGGGCCGTAAAACGCAAAAAACCGGCGCGTAAATCGTAAATAACGTTAACGTAAAAAACCGGCGCGTAAAACGTAAAAAAACGTTAACGTAAAAAACCGGGGCGTAAAACGTTTAAAACCGACGCGTGAAAAAGTCGGGCGTAAAAAACGGCGCGTCAAAAAACGAGGCGTGAATAGGCCGGCCGTAAAAACGTAAAACGTTAAACGTAAAAATTTGTAAATAAATCTGAATATGAAAATGTTTAATAAAAAAAACTAAGTTTAAAAAATAAGAATCTAATATAATAATACTAAAAAGTAATAAAAAATAATAAAGGTAAAAAGACAAAATAGTGTAATTTTACCTAAATACCCTTTTGGATTAAAATATAAAAGACATAATAAGACAAAAAATACTTAATATTAGTTTTTTAATACTTTTAATCTCATCCATCCATCTACTTGATCCAATGGTTAGAAAGTGGTTCTCATGGTTCTTACAACTGGAGGTGGTTCTCATTTTAGCCATCCCCTATATATATATATATATATATATATATATATATATATATATATATATATATATATATATATATATATATATATATATTATCATTATTATTATTAGGGGTTGAATTGCATCTCTCGCTCGTCGTATTTCCACACGAGCTATTCTCCTATCTAATTCATCATCTCTCCTCCCTCAATCAGTTCTTCACTATATGTGCGGAGTTCCTGCATATTCTCATCACTCATAGGTGGTCGTAGTGCGGGTACTAGATCAGGGTACATAGGTAACGGTTCTCCATATGGATACGGATTGTTCAGTATCTCCTAAATATACTGATCATTATCCCAGTATGGAACTAAAGGATTAAGGTTGGTGTATTGGGCTATGGGGTTTGGTATTGGTTCTTTTTGTGGGTAGAGTTCCATATAATCCCTATGGTCATCATTCCACAGATCATATGCTACAGGATTGGGTGCTGGGAATCTAGGTATCTCGTCAGGGTCAAAGACTGGGATAGGAAATTCGTTTCCTGGGTTAGGCTCTATCTCTATTGGTTGGGTTGGAAACAATGGCAATGGTTGTGGTGCAATGAGTTGGTCTAGGTTTGGATCTGCTGCAGTGGTAGCTAATATATGGGAGTTTGCCAAACGTCTATTAACTATGTCTTGTGTATGGGCATTGACTTCCCTATTGGCTGCTGCTAAAGCTCTTTGTTGGTGTAACTTTCTCATTCGATTTCTCCTCTCGTGTGCTCCCATGCTAAACCATCCTTTCTTTTTCGAAGGGAATGGTTCCTCGGATTGCGCCTGTTGATACAACAAATACAAGACCAACGGTGGTAGCTGGACTGGCTAGGCAGAATGGTTGAAGGGTTCAACCTTGCCTAACGCAGGTCGTGGGGTCCCCCCACGTTTGCGAGACGTGGAAGGAGGTTTACTAGTTTATTGTTGTTCTTTGCTGTGGATCCTCCTCTGAGTTATGCTCAGATTTGGAAGTGGAAGCAAAAGGAATGTGTGTGTTGGATGTGAAAGGGAATGACTTGTGCGAGACAAGCATTCGATGTGAATGACCAGAGATTGAAGAATCAGAGCTGGTCCAGATGTCCTCTGAAGTAAATGAAGTGTCATTTTATAAGGGAAGGCATCTCCCGAAGTGGAATGGATTAGACTAGCAACCTCGCTTGCAGTGGAGGGTTTCCCCTTTTGGGGGTTGAAGGCTTTTGTTCCACGGATAATAGCGTGCATCGTGCAGACCTGCATTGCCTTTGCGGCTGTGGGTTGGTGAAGCGATCGCCAGATGTGACTGGCTACTGTTTCCGTGTTGCTTTTTCCTTTCTCACAGCTTTTTAAGCTTTGAACCATTTAACCATTTAAGCATTTACGTAATTAGCCATTTTATTCAATCTTGGGCTACCCCCGTCATCAGCCCCCCAAGTCAGAGGTTTTTGGGAGATGAGCTCAAAGACTTCTGACTTTATACGCGTGTTTTACTGCCCAAAAGTTTCAAGGGTTCCATGCTTGAAGGCTTGAAAGGTTGAAGGCAGTTAATGTTTTGAATTTGAATTTCAAATAACTGACAATTGATGTGATTGATGTATGGCAGTTGATAGGGTGGCGGTTTCTTCAGAAGTTACTGTGTTGCCATTATTACCCCTATTGTAGACTTATATTTATTTTATATTTCCATACTTATCATTTTGTTTCATAGTTTATTCCAAGTTTCAATTCCATTCCTCTTCTCTAAGGTAAGTCCCTGTTTCTTATTCATCTTTCATTCTGCATTTTTTGCTTTCGAAAAATGGGTGCTCGTAAGGACTTAGCAAAATCTTTTTCCCGGTTAACACAAGAGGAAGTAGATTTATTTTGTATGGAATATGGTATTGATAGGAAGTTTGATCCTACTGCCCCTGCTTGTGATGTTCCCGTTGATAAACCACCTTCTGGTTCGATTGCTCTTTATTGTAGTCATTTTGAGTTCTCAAATCTTCGATATCCCTTTTCGTTTTTTGTTTTGAACTTGTTGGAGTATTATCGTGTTTCTTTTGGGCAAGTTCATCCAAAGGGGATGGCTAGGGTTTTGCATTTTGAGGTTTTATGCCGTGCTCTCGGCTATGATCCTTCCCTTTTACTCTTTCGCCGGTTTTTTCGTTTGGCTAAGAATGGTGATTGGTTTACTTTTGAAACAACCAAAGTTGATACCTGCCTTATTGCATCGATGGTTACTACACTTGGGGCTTGGAAAGACCGCTTTTTCTGGGTTTCCGATACTATCATCCCCTTCAAAATGGTGTGGAGGAATCCGGATGCTGTTCTCAATGCTCCGGAACCTTCCGAGTCTGAATTGAATGCTGTTTTTCTTAATGCCAACCGGGACTGCCCTTCTAGGGTTCGTCCCTTTCCTGAACACTTACTTGTTCTATTAGGGGTTAGTAAAATTTGGGGGAATGTTGATCGGGATCCGGTTCTTATGAGGAGTGGCATGGGTATGCATTTTCCTTTTTCGTTCTTTTTGTTGTTTTCTTAATTTATGACTTATGTGTCGTCGTTTTTTGTAGTCATGTCTGCTTTGGATTTTATTAAGAGCGACGACACTTCTGATGTTGTTTTTGAGGATGCTCCATCTGTTCCTGGTGAGAATGTTGTGGTTAGAACTGCTGATCAAAGGTTTGAGTGCTCAGGCTATGTTAGTGCTGCTACTGCTAAGGGTTTTTCTAAGTCTAATGCTCCTAAATCTTCAACCCGTCGATCTTCTCGTCGGTTGTTGAAAGCTGGTCCTCAATCCACTTCTACTGAAAAGGTGGACTTGAGTGATGATATTGAAGTTTCGGAAGATCAAGGTGTTGAAGCAGGTGCTGAGAAGGATAAGGAATTGGTTATTCATGGTAAAAAGGTTTCAAGCAAGAAGGTTGTTGCCACTCCTGTTCAGGAGTCTTCGAGCAGGGACGTTGAAGGGTTGGACTCGGAAGGGATTTATGTGCCTACTTGGTCGGTGAAGAATGATGACAGCTTCAAAGATGCTGCTGTTTGTGAGGATGCTCTAAGTCACATTGCTCCTCCATCAGTTCACAAGACCATTGCTGGGATGGATGATGATTTGATGTTGTCCCGTATGATTTTAAGTACTTGCAATCTTGCTGCCATGCTTCCTCAAGGCATTGCCCGTTTTCGTCAGAGGATGCAGGAGTATGAAGAGTTCTCCAAGAAGAAAGATAAAATGAAAGCCTCCATGGCTGTGATGAAGAAGGAGATTGCAAGTTTTGCTGAGAAAGAATCGGCGTGGGACAAGAAGGTTAGTGATCTTAAAAAGACGCATGAGATTGAGATAAGTGATTTGAGAAAGAGCTTTGAGGCATCTAGGCTGAAACTTAGGGCTGACCGGGAAGCTTTGTTTGTTCAGCAGCAGGCCTTTATTAAGGAGAAAGAAGGGTTGAAAGCTTCAGTTGCTCAGGCTACTGGGATAACCAGTGGCTCATAGAGCAGGGTTTTCACCAAGTGGTTACTTATCTATTGCACTCCAAAGAGTTTAACTCTGCTCTTGGTGACGTTTACACTAAGCTTCTCAACCTGGGGAAACACCAAGGCCTCATTGCTGGGTATAAACTTCATGAATCCGGTCATCCTTTGGAGAAGTCACCTCTGTTTCGTCCCGAGGCTTCTGATGTTTTTAAAGGCTCCGTTGAGCAAATGGAGAAACTGACCTACCCCTACATCCATCAGGTTTCCACTTGTTTTGGTAAACCTCTTTCTGTATTGCAGGAATTGAAACCGGAGGGCCTAAATGAGAAGGTTTGTGCTGAGGTTTTGGGCTCTCTTTCGAGGAAGAGGTCCTATTCGGGGGATAGCGATGATACCCTTTCAGGTCAGCCGGATGTTCCTAAGGATGCAAGCTTGGAGGCTTCGGCGGTTGGTGGTGATGGAGGTGTGAAGACTAAAAAGTTGAAGAAAACAAAGAAGGCCAAGGGTGAAGGTTCTGGAGTTTCCAAATCTGTTGATGCTTGATTCGTAGCTTTCTTAGCACTGAAAACAACTTATGTTTGTAATGTTAACTTGAACAATGTTAGGTTTGGTAGGAACCCCTAAGGTTCCTTTTGGTTATGTTGAAGGCCTGTATGGCCGTTGGACAATGATTAAATTTGCAAGTTACTAGGACTTGCCTTAACTTATGTTTGGAATTCTTTTTAGGACCTTTTATGATGTGATGTTCTAACTATTTCTTTTATTGTGGTTTTATGTTTGTGCCTCTTCAGTCAGGGCAGTTCGTTTGGTTTTTAACCGTTCAAGCCTTTGGCTGTCTGTTAATAGGTTGAAGCCTTTAAGGTTTCGGGATATTGCCCGGGTGGCTTGAAGCCTTGAAGGCTTTTTGGTTTTGCATCCAGGCTTGATTTGTGCCTTTGTGATTTTTTCCAATTGACTTTGTTCTTTTTTGGACTTGTTTTGTTGTCTTTTGTAACTTTGTCTTTGTCGGGTTTGTGTTGCCCTTATGTTTTACACCTAAAAGGGTTCAGTGCTGCAGACACTTGGCCTTGGCATTTTTAACAAGAAGAGATAACACCTATCCTTTTCATTATTTCTTTTGGTTTTTCTAGCCTCTTTGTAGACTATATTTCTAAAACTTCTTGAACATTTGGTGTGGGCTGCTTATACCCGTCTATGAGACAATTTTATTTTTTCTTGACAAGTCTCATGGAGTTGTATTGATTTAGGAACTCACCCCTTATATAGGCTCATTCAACCCTTGAACCTATTGAGCGATGTGGCCTGGGAGCTCATCCCCTTACATGGCACTTGCCATGGAGTTTTTTGCTAGGTTCTCAACCTGATTTTAGGATAGAAAGACAAGTTTGATAAAAACAACTTCATTCATTAAAGCCATACTTGCTTTTTACAAAAGGTATTCATAATTCTGCTTGAGATACATTTTGATACAAACTAAACTTTCCGTTTAAACATGGAACCTTTTCAATGTTTTGCCGTTCCAATGCCTTGGAAGCCTTTTGCCTTCTGAATCAGCCAGCTTGTAGGATCCACCTTTGTGTGCTTCAAGGATGGTGTATGGACCCTCCCACTTTGGGCCAAGCTTTCCTTGATTTTCTTTCTTGCTGGCTTCGTTGTTTCTGAGAACTAAGTCCCCTGGCTTGAAACGTTCGTTTTTTACTTTTTTGTTGTAGTAAGCTTCCATCTGTTGCTTGTATTTGGCTTCTTGAATTGCGGCTTGATCTCTTGCTTCTTCTAGGAGTTGTAAATTCAACATGGTCTCTTTTTGGTTTGCTTCGGGATCCATGTTGACAATTCTTTGGGTTACAACTCCTATTTCGGCAGGGATCACAGCTTCGGATCCAAATACCAAGCTGTAAGGTGTTTTCTTATGGCTTGTTTTTTCCGTTGTTCTAATTGCCCATAGAACACTAGGCAATTCTTCAAGCCAGTTGCTTGCATATCTTCCCAATCTTGTCTTGATTCCTTCCACTGTGCTTCTATTTGTTCTCTCAACCTGCCCGTTTGATTGTGGATAAGCCACTGAGCTGAAAACCTGATCGATTTTGTATTCTTTGCACCAAATGCTAAAAGGTTTCTCAGCAAATTGCCTTCCGTTGTCGGTGACAAGTACTCCTGGCAATCCATAACGGCAAATGATGTTTTCCCAGACGAAGTCGATGACTTGCTTTCCTGTGATCTTGGCAAGTGGTTTGACCTCGGGCCACTTGGTGAAATAGTCTACCACCACTAGTAGGAATTTTACTCCTCCTTTGCTTGGGGGAAATGGACCAACAATGTCCATTCCCCACTTATGGAATGGCCAAGCGGGGGTTATTGGGACTAAATCGTGCTTGGGGCTTTTTGGGATTGGTGCATGGATCTGGCAGGCATCACATTTCTTCAATTCTTCAGCTGTGTCGCGATGCATTGAAGGCCAGAAATATCCGAGGTTCATGAGTTTTGCCACTACCGACCTAGCTCCAAAGTGAGCTCCACACACTCCTTCATGAATTTCCTTGATCAAATACTTGCTTTGCTCGGGGCCGACACACCTTAGCAAGGGAGCAAGGTAACCCTTTTTGTAAAGGGTTTCTCCTTGCAGCATGTATTGTCTTGCCTTGATTTCAACCCTTTTAGCTTCCACTTGATCGTTGGGTAATTCACCATTTTTGAGGAACTTTCTTATGGGAGTCATCCAGTTTGGTTCTTCTTCGGTAACCACATCTTGAACCTCCAATTCATTAATGGATGGTGCCTTCAACACTTCTACCAGTACCTTCTTGGTGAGGTGGGCAAAAGTGAGAGATGCAAGCTTGCTTAGGGCATCGGCCTTTTTGTTTTGAGATCTGGGGATTTGTTTGATGTTGCATGCTTGGAAGGTACTCATTAGTTCCTTTGATTTTTCTCTGTATTTTTTCATGTTGGGCTCTTTAGCTATGTAGCTATCATTCACTTGGCTTGAGACCAGCAACGAATCCGTGAACACTTCAAGCTGTTCAACCTTCATTTCTTTGGCCAGCCTTAGGCCGGCTATTAGTGCTTCGTATTCAGCCTCGTTATTGGTGGTCTGAAAATCAAATCGAAGAGCATATGTGAACTCCAAACCTTTTGGGTTAATCAAGATTAATCCAGCCCCTGACCCTTCAACGCTTGAAGCCCCATCGGTAAAAAGCTTCCAGGCTTCAGGGTTGGAAGGTTTAGTGGTGGCAGTGTTTACTTCAGTAAGTGTTTGGTTTGGGACTTCCACAATGAAATCAGCCAAGACTTGAGCCTTGATAGCTTTCCTTGGGACATAGGTGATGTTATGTTCACCCAGTTCTATAGCCCATTTGGCTAATCGCCCCGAGTTTTCAGGTTTTTCAAGCACACTCTTAATAGGTTGGTCGGTGACCACCTATATGGGGTGTGCTTGGAAATACCTTCGAAGCCTTCTAGCTGTTTGAACTAAGGCTAAGGCAAGTTTTTCAAGGGGAGGGTATTTCGTTTCAGCTAATTTTAAAGTTCTGCTGAAAAAATAAACGGGTACCTGGGCCTTGTCTCGCTCAATGGTGAGGACTGCACTGATAGCCTCGTCCGTGATTGAGAGGTACACCGATATTAACTCCCCGGTTTTTGGTGCCGCAATGTCTGGTAGGGAAGCTAGATGTTGCTTCATCTGGTTGAAAGCTTCTTCAGCTTCTTCAGTCCATTTGAAGTCCTTTTTATCTGAGCAGTTCTTGAGCGTTTTATAGAAGGGCAGAGATCTTTCGGCTAACTTGGAGGTAAAACGCTTCAAGGCTGCAAGCTTCCCATTCAAGCTTTCAACCTCCTTCTTGGTCTTTGGTGGCTTGGTTTCGAGGACAGCTTTTACTTTGTTAGGGTTGGCTTTGATGCTTTGTTTTCCAACAATGTGGCCCAAAAATTTTCCTTCCTCAAATCCAAATGAACACTTTTCTGGATTAAGCTTCATGTTAACTTTTCTGAGGTTCTTGAAAGTTTCTTGAATATCATCGAGCATTTGGTATTCCGTCTTGCTTTTAATAACCAAGTCATCGACATATGCCTCCATGTTTTTGCCAATCTGGCTTTCGAAGGCTTTGTCAATGAGCCGTTGATAGGTTGCTCCTGCATTTTTGAGGCCGAAAGGCATCTTTTGATAGCAAAAGATTCCTTTGTCCGTGTGAAAAGCTGTTTTTTCCTCATCTTCTTCCTTCATGAGGATTTGGTGATAACCTTTGTATGTATCAAGAAAGCATTTGAACGAGTATCCGGTGAGGGAGTCAACTTTGAGATCAATCTCTGGTAGTGGATAGCAATCCTTAGGACAAGCTTTGTTAAGATCCTTGAAGTCTATGCACATCCTCCAGGAGTTGTCTGGTTTTTTGACCATAACTGGGTTTGCAACCCATGATTGGTACTTGACTTCTCGGAGGATGCCGGCTGACACAAGCTTTTCAACTTCTTGGCAGGCTGCCAGACTTCTTTCAGGTGCCAAGCTTCTTTTCTTCTGGACCACAGGCTTGACCTCTGGTGGTATTCTCAACTCATGCTCGGCAATATCCCGAGGGATCCCGGTCATATCTTCAGGACACCAAGCGAATACATCACTGTAGTGTGTTAGCAATTTTTCAAGATATGAAAGAGTCTCTTGAGAAAGGTCAGGGTTGACCCTTATCCTTTGTTCCGGGTATTTATGGTTTATGACCAACCTTTGCCTGTCTTCTTCACTGTTTGAACTTTCACCTTCAACCATGTAGGCCTCCTGAGAGGGTTGAAGGGTTGCTATGCCCCTTTCGGTGGGGAATTTGACTGTGCCATGGCCAACAAACACGGCCATGTAAAATGCACACTGTCCTGGTCTTCCGATGATCACATCATAGCTCGAGGGGATGTTGATAACCACAAAGGTGAGTGGTTGGGTTCTTTCTTTTGAACCTTCACTAAAACGAACATTAAGTGTTAGTTGCCCTAAAGGCTTGAGGGGTATGTCAGCGATACCTTTTATAGAGGTTCCAGAAGGTTGAAGCCTTGAACGTTCTTCATTGCTCAATTGGTTGAAGAATTTTTTGAAACATGATTTCGGTGGCTGCACCCGTGTCTATGTATGCTTTGCATGTTTGCAACGTTCCCACGGTAGCCTCTACCACGAGAGGGCTAGAGAGAGGATCATTCTCCGTAGGGGGGAAACAGACACATTGAAGCTCCCAAGCTTCCAACCTTTGTCTTTTGTGAGGAACCTTTCCATCGAAATCTACCATATTGACTTCCTTACCCTTTCCTTCAGCCATTTTGTCCCGGACTCCCTTTACCAAATGAGCGAGTTCTCCGGATTTAACAGCCTCTTCTATTCTTTTCTTGAGTTGGAAGCAATCATTGGTGTGGTGACCCTTTTCTTCATGAAACTCGCAGTATTGGGTGGAGTTCTCATTTTTCCTGCTTTTGGGGAGAGGTCTAGGAGGCCGAAAGTTTTGTTTAACTTCTTCTGTTGCAAGGATTTCTTGAGGGGTCTTTTTGAGGGGTGTGAAGCTTATGCCTCTCTCTGCTTGAAAGGTTCCGACCTTCAGTCCTTCGAGAATCTGAACCCTTTGGCCGCCTGTCATAGGGGTTGAAGTTTCCTCTTTTTCTGGCTGGGCTGTTGCTTCTCCAGCCGGACCCTCTTTTTCTTTGTTCCTTAATGTCTACTGCCTCCTCTCCCCGGATGTGGGCTTCGGCCCTTTCAAGAGCTTCTTCTAAGGTCTTGGGTAGAGATTTGTTGAAATCCCTTGTAAGGTACTTAGAGGTGATGGCATTCATGAAGCCAGCCACCCTCATTTTCTCATCGGCCCCTACATAAGTCAGACCTTCCTTCTTGTATCTTTCGATGAAAGCACGGAGACTTTCATCATCACGTTGCTTTATCTGAAAGATCACTGTTGCGTCTTTGACATATCGTCTTTGTTGAGAGAAATTGGCCAGGAAACCCTTGCTGAGATCGTCAAAGCTTCGAACGCTTTGAGCAGGTAAATCGTTGAACCAGATCCTGGCGGATCCAACAAGAGTTTGCATGAACATTAGACAACACTCAGCGTTGGACCATTTCTCTATCCGAGCTGCACCGGTGAAGATCTGAAGATGGTCCTCAGGATCTTCAGTCCCATCATATGTCCTGATGTGTGCTGGCATTTTGATCTTTGTCTGGAAATCATAATCGGCTATCTGTCTTGAAAAGCATGAGAGGTTACTTGGCTTGTATGGTTTAGCCAAGTCTTCTTCAGTCCTTGCATCCATAGTACCGCTATTGCCGTTGTTTCCCTGAGTGGCAAGCACTTGATTGATGAAGTGTTGCCATGGGAAATTGGCCATCATCTGGGTCATCATGTTGGGCATAGGGTTGAAGCCTTGAGGGCTTCCTGGGCCAGTTGAGCAGTTTATCCCGAGGGGAGCACTCATAACAGCACTTCGTGCTAAAGGGAGCACGGAGAGAGCTTGCTCCCATGTGGTTGTAGTAGATGCTGGATAGCTTGTCACCGGGGATTGTAGAAGCTGGTCAAGAGTTAGCTCATGTCCCAGAGGAGCACCACTAGTAATTGGTTGGGAAGAGAAGATAGGATGCACCGTAGGATTTGTCATAGAGGACAGATAGGGGTGAGGGTTTGAAAGGTTACTGGGACCAGCCTCACTTCTTGTTGCAAAAAGAGGAGGTGGTCCAGGGGACAATGTTGGCTCAGGTTCGTCATAGTCTAACCGAATCCTCACTCCCTTTTCTCTCTCTTTACTCACGTGCTGGTTGAGAAGAGTCCTTAGCACAAGGAAATTGTTTGCAACCCCTTCAGGGGTGAGTTCAACACATGATGGGGCATCAGAGACACCGATATTAGGAGACGGAACTCCGGATCGGGACGGAGTTGGTGTGTTGAAGTTGAGGAACTCGGGTGTGCTCCCCGGAGTTGAGAAAGAAGTTGGTATAGCCACGTGAGCTTGGCTACTACCCGGAGTAGAAGTGTTTGGAATCTGATTCACTTCTTCCGGGGATCCACTTTCAGACATGGTGATTATAAGTGAATAGAGCTACACTACTAGGTCTTTTTGAGAAGAAATAGTGGCGTAGCCCCACGGTGGGCGCCAACTTGTTGATACAACAAATACAAGACCAACGGTGGTAGCTGGACTGGCTAGGCAGAATGGTTGAAGGGTTCAACCTTGCCTAACGCAGGTCGTGGGGTCCCCCCACGTTTGCGAGACGTGGAAGGAGGTTTACTAGTTTATTGTTGTTCTTTGCTGTGGATCCTCCTCTGAATTATGCTCAGATTTGGAAGTGGAAGCAAAGGGAATGTGTGTGTTGGATGTGAAAGGGAATGACTTGTGCGAGACAAGCATTCGATGTGAATGACCAGAGATTGAAGAATCAGAGCTGGTCCAGATGTCCTCTGAAGTAAATGAAGTGTCATTTTATAAGGGAAGGCATCTCCCGAAGTGGAATGGATTAGACTAGCAACCTCGCTTGCAGTGGAGGGTTTCCCCTTTTGGGGGTTGAAGGCTTTTGTTCCCCGGATAATAGCGTGCATCGTGCAGACCTACATTGCCTTTGCGGCTGTGGGTTGGTGAAGCGATCGCCAGATGTGACTGGCTACTGTTTCCGTGTTGCTTTTTCCTTTCTCACAGATTTTTAAGCTTTGAACCATTTAACCATTTAAGCATTTACGTAATTAGCCATTTTATTCAATCTTGGGCTACCCCCGCCATCAGCGCCTTAAATATGAAAATCCCCTCTTCTGTATCAGCAGAATACCCCGAAGGAGTAGGCTGTGACGAGGTTCCTTCACTTTTGGGAGACCTATCTAGATGACGGTAGGCGTCAGACGTACCTTGCTCACTCATACTGTAAACTAACAAATGGTCAAATAACACAAAACAATAATATACATATATACACTTAAGCATATAGGTTATTTCCTAACATATTTGATAAAATACTTGTGTCAGCAGAACACATCTGTGGCTCGAATCAGTGGTTGTAGCTCTGATACCACTTCTCTGTCGCAACCCCCGGCCCCTTGTCCCGGGAGCGGTGTCGCGAGATCCAGATTACTGGCATCGTTGTTTATTAATTTGGCAGCGGAAATTACATCAGAACCATAGTTAGAAAATAGTTTATCAGAGTAAAACACCACACTTTTATAAATAATAAATACATAGGAAAAACCCAAGTTTCCATTTATAAAGTGTTTATAGGGATAAACTCTATTTTATTCAAATAAAATTTCTTTCTTGTTTAGGTAACTTTTATAGCCACTTTTCCAAGCCTTCAGTGCTCTCCAGCTGGCTTCTAATTGGCTTTCACATTTTGTTACCTGAAACGCGTTTTAAAAAGTTTTGTCAGTGGAAAATACTGGTGAGTGCATCCCAATTTAATCAAAACAATTTTATATCTTTACAGTATTGAGAGCATCCGCAATTACATTTGTTTATATCTACCAAATTACCACCCACGGTACTATCAATCCTGACTTGTGGTCATGTTACTATTCATAGTATTAGTAACAAGTAATGTATACGAAACCCCAACATACCGTTAGTAATTGTAGAATCACAAATACTCAATCACTATTAATTATATTTTGAAACAATTGAGGTTTTGTAAAAACAGTTGGTTATAAAAAAGAGAATGACTCACATTGCTACTTTAGATAACCATACAGCTTTCTTGTAACTTCCTGGTTATAATATATTAAATTAAACAATGCACACATGTTAGTAAGTAACCCAATTTACATTAGCTATACCCCCCTCCCGAGACAGAACTCCAACGACTGAGTCAGGCAGAGCCTCGACATGCGTTACGGAGCTCTAGATTAATCGGGTAGAGTAACTAATACGTAACGAGGGGTTATAATACTTACAACGAGGCAGAGCTTCGCTTTTTAGTGGGTATTATGCCCGAGAATTATTTCTACTATTAAGAAATTGAGAGAGAGTTTCTGTTTTTGAACGAATTGGAAATGGAACGCCGAGCTGCTATTTATAGGTCTAATCAGCCACCTTCTCGCGCCCCGCGTGTCGCAGCCCCTGATCCCTGTCACCCGGGAACGGGCGGCCGCGAGCTCAGATTTAGTGGTATCGTTTGTATATCAATTTGGCAGCGGAATTTACACCAGGATCGTAGTTAGGAAAGATTTTATCTGAGTAAAATACCACATTTTTATTATAATAAACACATGGGTAAAACCCAAGTTTCCATTACAAACATATTTATAGGGATAAACCCTATTTTATTTAAATAAAACATCTTCTTTATTTAGGTAACTTTTATAGCCACATTTTCCAAGCTTTAGTGTTGTCCAGCTGGCTTCTATTTGGCTTTCACATTTTGTTACCTGAAATGCGTTTAAAAACATTTGTCAGTGGGAAATACTGGTGAGTGAATCCCAATTTTGTCCAAACAGATTTTATCATTGTACAGTATTGAGGGCGGTCTCGCAATTATATTTGTTTCCAATTCTTACTTTAATTACCACCCACGGTACTGTCAACCCGACTTGTGGTCATGTTACTACTCACAGTGTAGTAACAAATTTTGTATTCAAAACCCCAACATACCGACGATAATTGTAGAATTACAAATACTCAATAACTGCTTATTATAATGTAAAACAATTGAGATTTTGTAAAAATAGTTTTGCAAGAAGGTTTACAAAAAGGTGATTACTCACATTGCTACTTTAGGTTTTTCTCTTGGTGATTTCCTGGTTATAATCTAATATATTAAACAATGCACACGCGTTAGTATAATAACCCAAATTTTACATTAGTTATACCCTCCCCGAGTCAGAACTCCAACGACTACGTCGGGCAGAACCTCGACAGCCGTTACGGAGCACTAGATCAATCGGGCAACGTATCTAATACGTAACCGGGGGTTGAAATAGTTACAACGAGGCAGAGCTTCGCTAATTAGGGGGTATAATGCCCGATATTACTTATACTATTTCAGAATTTTGAGAGAGAATCGAATTGTGAGCGGATTGCAACAGAAGGCCGATGCCCCTTATTTATAGTGTCTGATCGACACTTTGTCGCGCCCCGCGTAAGAAAAGGAAAGGTCCTTCGCGGCCCGCGAGGCCAACTAGGGTAGGCCCCAGCTTGGCTGAGTCGACCCTAGCTTCCACACGCGTCACGACACGTGGCACCTCAGGGTGCGGCCTGGTGGTTGATCTGTCGTGGCCCGCGACTAGGTTGGCTAAGGGCTTCGCGCCCCGCGAGCCACCTTAATTTCTTGTTTTTATTTTATCAAATTAAAAGTATATAGGGTCTTTATACGTATACGGGGTGTATTTTAGAACGTATAGGAACGTTCTAAATACTTTGGGAGTGTCGGTAATAATTGTAGGAGGGTTGTTATACCGCGAGAGTTTACTGAGGGCCTTCGCGGCCCGCGAGCTGTATAGGCTAGATTCTAGCTTGGCTGAGTCAAGGGCTAGGCTTGACACGACTGGGACACGTGGCAGCACCGGGTTTCGCCTGGTGTCCAGCTATCGTTCCACGCGACTCATTCTTCCAAACGGGTCGCGCCCCGCGAGGACCCACTAGAATTTGTTTTGTTGGATTTTTATTAAAATAAATATATTTTAGGTCCATTTTTTCGTATACGGGGTGTATTTTAGGACATATAGGAATACTTTAAGGGTTTTGGGAGAGTTGTTATACATTATACCACCACACCCTTTCTAACTTCAAACCCCATAATGCCCCTTTATTGACTAGAACGCTATATGTCGGATAATCTCCAAAAAAAGAGCTTGAACTTCAAGCCCCGATACACATGGTCCTATGCTTATATATCTAACTATTGATTGATAGCATATATATTAGACAATACATGACAAGCTGAAAAGAAAGCGAAGTGGGAGGACTTTGAAGTTGGCCTGTACTTTTTTTAATGGCTAAACTTGCACATAGAATCTATGATCTTCTACTACCTTAAACTTTATCTAACTCATCAACATAGTGAATTATTCCCAATTAGATTGACTTAGACTCTTGGTATGAGATGAATTCATATTACTAAATATGTTTACCATTATGAATACTTTTTTATTATCATAAAGCTTACAGTCTACACTATTGTGTTGGAATTTTAGTTAATTTCGATAACCAAATGTCCTTAAAAAATTAGTAGACTATCTTAAGTTTTTGTTAACAAGAATAAAGATTTTATTCAAACACAAGAAAAGCTAGCGAGAAGCTGGAAGGCATTCAAAACGCTTATGCTAAATTAATTATGACGGACTAGAAGTAATCTTAAGAGTAATACGAAAACCTACACCAATACTCTCGATAAGTGTTAAATTGATTTCCTTGTTAGACAACCATGTGCATGATTACAACCATGTTGTAAAAATCCAGACTAGCATCCGATTAATCGCTAGTCAGAGGTTCACCAAGTAGTTTTCCTCTAATCGGCCAATTAATCGATAGACAGTGAGTGAGGGCCCTAGGCAGCCCTAATCGGCAAAAAATCGGCAGTTTCGAAAATTTTTCAGCCAACTACCGACCAAATTCCTGTAATTTTTCAGTCAAACCTTGTAAATTTCGGTGATTAATCTCGTCTCTTTAAAAAATGAGCCGATGAGGGGTTAAAACCTCTCTTGTTAAAAAAATTACAATATAAAATTTTGCGTGCATATATATAAAACTGAATATAATGTTTAAAAATCCCAGTCCAATTAATCGCTGATTCGTACCCTACCGGCCGACTAGCGCCTAGCGATTCTTACAACATTGATTACAGCTCGATATCTTCCACCAGATTTTCAATCAAAATATTACCCAATCGTTTTGAGTTTTCCAAATAATCCAAAAGGTGGAATATAAGACAAGAACCTTTAAATTTTGAGCCTACACTAGCTTCCTTAGTATAGTCGTGACCCGTCCATGCCGATATCTTATTCCAAACCAATTTAGCCACTGGGCATCTAACAAACGAATGATCCACATCTTCCTCCTCAAGTGAACGAAAAGAAAATATGGTAAATGAGATAACTAAAACATAATGACACTAATAAAAGTTCCTTTTAAACTCGCTATATGTAGTATATCTACACATGTAAAGATCGTCTCTTAAGGTTGTAAATGAGTAAACTCTTTGACATTCATATAAACTTGGATTTTTTTGAAAGATAACTTTTATTAAAAGAACACAGACCTGGCCAAGAAAGCACAGGACCAAAAGACCCACTACAACATATACAACAGACAATTACACCATTCACTCCAAACTAAATCGGAAAACTTAGACCAATTTTTTAGCCAAAAAAAAACTAAAGACTTAACCTCCCCGAAGATCTCCTCCCTATTTACATTTCCATCCGAGAAAATCTTTGCGTTCCTGGCTTTCCAAATGCACCAACAAACCACAATGACCATGTCACACCCCAACCGATGGCGGAATCATCGGGGCGCGGCACTAGGCGAATCAGATTGCTCAAGAGAATCCACAACAACTACATTGCGACAATATTTAATGCGTTCATTATCCCATACTAATAAACAATTACAATCACATAAGCTGTCACGAATTTCTTGTTCTCTCAAACAATACAAATCCGACAACCTATATTTTTTTTGGTGTGTTTCTAGACTTCCTAGCTTGATTTGATGTAGACTGCGACTAAACCTGCAACATATGTCACACCCCCAAAATCCACACGCGGAGTATCACCGCTTGGAGGCGTGACTGACCAGGATCAAACCACCAATCATATCAAACATAATAAGTATTAAATGTAATTTAAACCAAACGATATGAAAGGTGTTCAAACAAAACATGCTAAGTGTATAGCGGAAGCATAAAATGTAAACCCAACGTAAGTAATAAGTTCAAATGTTTAAATGTTTTATCATAAGTTCCACAATCCGTGCCCACAACGACCGCATCTCCCGTGCAAGCTCCAAGAGTACCTATGGTCCTGCAAGGCATGTAATAGAGAGTCAACAACTAGTTGAGCGAGTTCACAGTTGGTTATTCAGTTATAGTGTTCGTATTGTAATTCGTAAGCTCGTTTAGTAATCATGTAATGTATGTAATGGTATCGTGGCCCTCCAGGCATGTTTGCGAAGTTTAGTGGGGGTTTCCCATGTTTTCTAGACTAGGTATATTTGTATCGCGGCCCACCCGGCATGTTTGCGAAGATTAAAGTATAGTTCGCGGCCATTCTAGGCATGTTTGCGAAGATTGTTCTATTATCGCGGCCAATCCCAGCGTGTTTGCGAAGAGAGAGTAAATGTATCACTAGTCTAGCAGTATCTACTAATAACCTTCCCCTCCCGAGGAATAATTCCATTAATCATGTAAGTATAAGAAACATTCAACCCATTCCCAACCCCGGGAATCCCATGCCTTGGTAAGAGTGTGAACTCACCTTGGGTTTGCTCGGTATGCTAGGTTATGTACTCAATTAATCAATCACGTCCTATAGTACGCACGTATACATAATCAGTTTGTGTTCACATATAAACACACAGTGATAAACAAGTAGCACATAGCACGTATTTGAGATCAGACACAAGATGGTTACACTTAACAGCAGTTAACTAACCCGGTTAACTTCTAAACAGAATTAAAGTAGGTTACTGTGCTGATTACACATTTGGTGAAACACAAATCGGTGAAACACATATCGGTGAAACACATATATTGACGAAACACATTCTGTTTCATCGTTCAGGGTCTCGGTGAAACACATTCTGTTTCACCGTCACCTGTGTTTCGTCTAAGATGTCTGTTTCATCGAAGGTCAGTTACGTGGAAATCAGTGACATCAGTTACGCAATAACACAGAAACCCTAATCATGCTATCAGCCGTCATCAGCAAATCATCAATCATGCAGAAATCATTCGTTCACAGAATTCATCATCGCATCATCATAACATAAGCATCACAGTTCTTAACGTCTAGCATGAACCCTAGGTTATGTGTACACGAATCAATTAACATAAAACATCACATCATCGAGCCTTATCAAGATGCTAACGTGCATTCAGAACCAGATCACATTAACAACATCTAAAACCGAGTATTCGATCGTATTAAGTTTCACATAGAGTTACGCATCTGATTAACCATGTATATCGAAATCAAGAACATCATGCACATATATTCATAACCGTTTCATAAAAATATAAATTAGCAACCCTAATCATCGATTTACATAATACACATCACATGGATGAGCGATTAATCAAGAAGTTATGAGGTACTAACCGAAACAACAATGGAATTGATAACAGGTCTCTGGTTGTTCCTAGATTGCCGACACAGTGCTTCTAGGTTTTTCTGGTTTGCAAAAAGTGTCGATGAATAACCCTAGTACCACTTATATACACGAAATAACGTTCTGGGCCCGAACTGGGCTCGGCGAAACAGACTTGTTTCGTCGAGTGGTTGATGAAACAGATTCCTGTTTCATCGAGTAGCTTAACTGGTGAAACATTTCTTGTTTCGTCGAGTGTGCATAGTGAATTAATCTAAGTGTTTCATCAAGTAACATCAAGCAATCAAGTCACGTTAAACAGATAGCATGCAAACAACATCCCACTTTATAATCCAACGTAACTGTTACAAGACAAACAAGTCAAACGACTAAGCAGTAAACGCGCAATAAATGCGAATAAGAAATGTCAGAAACTCGAGTTGTCACAACATACGTTAAAACAACGTCAATACAAAAGTATTGGAGAGTATACAAGTTTATATAGTGTAGCGTAAATAGTTAAAAGTGCTGCAAATTACCAAATACATAAACGAGATACCTCAACATATATGCATATAAGACAGATACTACCAGCTAGAGGTATTCTAGTGTTCTTGAGGACCTTAACATCCTGGTCCGTGATTTCAACAGGTTCCTCGACGAATCGTAACTGTTCATCAATAGTGAGCTCTTTCAGAGGAACTATGTGGGTCTCATCTGACAGACACTTCTTCAGATTCGACACGTGAAAGACGTTGTGAACTGCACTGAGTTCAGCTGGTAAGTTCAATCTGTAGGCCACCCTGCCTATCTTCTCAATGATTTCGAATGGTCCGACGTATCGTGGATTAAGTTTGCCGCGTTTGCCAAAACGAACCACACCCTTCCAGGGTGAAACTTTGAGTAGTGCTCGATCTCCAACCTGGAATTCGAGTAGTTTCCTGTCTTTATCAGCGTATGCTTTCTGACGGTCACGAGCTGCCGCCATGCGTTTTCGTATTTGAGCAATCTTTTCAGTAGTATCAACTACCATTTCTGGACCTGTGATCTGACTGTCACCCACCTCTGCCCAACAAAGAGGTGACCGGCATATACGCCCGTACAATGCCTCGAATGGAGCAGCTTTAATGCTTGTGTGGTAGCTGTTGTTGTACGAAAATTCCACAAGTGGCAGATGTTTTTCCCAACCATTGCCAAAGTCGATTACGCACGCTCAAAACACGTCTTCTAGAGTTTGAATAGTGCGCTCAGACTGCCCATCCGTCTGAGGATGATAAGCTGTGCTCATGTCTAAACGAGAGCCAAAAGATTTGTGCATTGCTTGCCACAGTTCTGAAGTAAAACGTGCATCACGATCAGAGATAATAGAAGTGGGCACTCCGTGCCTTGAGACCACTTCCTTCAAGTACACATCTGCTAGTGTGGAGAACTTGTCCGTTTGCTTGATAGCCAAGAAGTGAGCAGACTTTATGAGTCGATCCACAATCACCCATATAGTATCATTTCCGCGCTGAGATCTAGGTAGGCCAGTAACAAAATCCATGGAAATTTGTTCCCATTTCCATTGTGGTATCTCAGGTTGTTGGAGTGGACCTGAAGGTTTCTGGTATTCGGCTTTGACTCTCGCACAAGTCAGGCACTTGCTAACGTATGTTGCTATGTGGGCCTTCATGCTAGGCCACCAGTATGTAGTTTTGATATCGTGGTACATTTTATCCGAACCTGGATGTACCGAGTAGCGAGACTTATGAGCTTCATCCATTACAAGCTCGCGTAAGTTACCATAGAGTGGGACCCAGATGCGTCCTGTTACGTAATAAGCACCATCTTCCTTCTGTTCTAAGCGTTGCCTTGAGCCACGTAGGGCTTCAGCCCTGACGTTGTCTGGTTTCAATGCTTCTACCTGAGCATCTCGTATCTGAGAAGGAAGGCTAGACTGGATAGTAAGTTGCAATGCTCGTACACGCCTAGGCGTAGTATCCTTCCGACTGAGGGCGTCAGCCACCACATTGGCTTTGCCCGGATGGTACTTTATAGCACATTCGTAATCGTTCAGTAATTCGACCCATCTACGTTGTCGCATGTTCAATTCTTTCTGCTTGAAAATATGTTCGAGACTCCTGTGATCAGTGTATATAGTGCACTTGGTACCGTACAGGTAATGTCGCCATATCTTGAGTGCAAAAACAACCGCTCCCAGTTCTAAATCGTGTGTTATGTAATTATGTTCGTGAATCTTAAGTTGGCGCGAAGCATAAGCAATGACTTTATCCCGCTGCATCAACACACGTCCAAGACCCTGGATAGATGCATCGCAGTAGACTACAAAATCGTCCGTGCCTTCAGGAAATGAGAGGATAGGTGCGCTACAGAGTCTATCCTTTAAGTGCTGAAACGCTGTTTCCTGTGTATTACCCCAACGATAAACAACACCCTTCTGCGTCAGTAGTGTAAGCGGCTGAGCAATCTTCGAGAAGTCTTTGATGAACCGTCTATAATAACCCGCCAAACCTAAGAATTGGCGTATTTCGGTTGGTGTGCGAGGTGCAGGCCAGTTCTTGATCGAAACCACCTTGGATGGATCGACATGAATCCCATCCTTGTTTACCACGTGGCCTAGAAAGTGGACTTCACGAAGCCAGAAGTCGCATTTTGAAAACTTAGCGTATAGCTGTTCCGTTCGTAGAAGTTCCAAAATAAGTCGTAAATGATGCTCGTGCTCCTCCTGACTCTTCGAGTAGATCAGAATGTCGTCGATGAAAACAATGATGAACTTGTCGAGATAAGGTTTGCACACCCTGTTCATAAGATCCATGAAAACCGCAGGCGCGTTCGTCAACCCGAAAGGCATGACCAGAAACTCGTAGTGGCCGTAGCGTGTTCTGAACGCTGTTTTGGAGACGTCATCATCCCGGACTCTCAGTTGATGATACCCTGACCTTAGATCAATCTTCGAGTAATAGCTCGACCCTTGCAACTGGTCGAATAAATCGTCGATGCGTGGAAGAGGATAGCGATTCTTCACAGTCACCTTGTTCAATTCGCGTTAGTCTATACACATGCGGAAGGTACCGTCCTTCTTCTTTACAAATAATACCGGAGCTCCCCAAGGCGAAGAGCTAGGACGTATGAAACCCTTTTCCAAGAGTTCTTGCAGCTGCTTAGACAGTTCTTCCAGTTCCGTTGGAGCTAAGCGATAAGGTGCTCGAGCTATAGGTGCTGCTCCTGGAGCTAGCTCGATCTGGAATTCGACCTGACGATGAGGCGGTAACCCAGGTAACTCTTCAGGAAATACTTGAGGAAAATCGCGTACTACAGGAATATCCTCAATCTTTTTATCTTTCTTCGATGTATCCGTAACGAGTGCTAAAACAGCTGTGTGGCCCTTTCGCAAACACTTCTGAGCCTTCAAGAAGGATATGATGCCACTCACGACACCACTCTTGTCGCCTTGAACTTCGAGAGGTTCTTTACCAGAACGAGGAATACGAATGATCTTCTCCTTGCATAAGATCTCTGCTTGCTGTTGAGATAACCAATCCATACCGATGACGATGTCGAAACTACCCAGAGTTATAGGAATGAGGTCGATAGAGAAAGTCTGACCAGCGAGGATAAGATTACAACCTTGAACTATGTGTGTGGCCTCTAAACTCTTACCGTTAGCTAACTCTACGACATGTTTGGTGTTCAAAAGTGTTGGTGCGCGTTTAAGCATTTGGCTAACTTTCAGAGACATATAACTGGTATCCGCACCCGAATCAAATAATACAGTAACATAAAAGTCGTCGAGAAGAAACTTACCCATAATCACATTAGGATCGTTCCTTGCATCAGCCTGACCAATCACAAATGCACGACCCCTAGCACCATTGTTGTTGTTTCCCCCATTGTTGTTCCCATTGCCCTGATTATTGTTGTTGTTATTCTGGTTCTGGTTTAACTGAGGGCAATCCCGCTTAAAGTGGCCTTCAGCCCCGCACTGAAAGCATCCCCTATTTCCTTGCTGTTGTTTTTGCGGCTGGTTTCGTGGAGCTGGTGGCTGTTGTTGCTGGTTCTGATTCGCAGGCCTTGAGCTCCTGCAGTCTTTAGCTTCATAACCTACCCTTAGACATCTCTGACAGCGGCCCTTACGACACTGACCACTGTGGTGTGTGTTGCACCTGTTACACAGTGGATGATTTCCCCGATATCCACTCTGCCCCTGACCACCAGAAAATTGCTGACTCGGGCCCTGGTAATCATTAGTCTTGCGTTGCTGAGCTTGAGACTGAACGGTAGCTGAACCTTTGCTGGAATCCCCCTCCCATTTCCGCTTGTTGTCACTGGGAGTAGCAGGAGTAGCTGAAGTAGTAACGGTAGTAGTAGTACTGATGCGTTTAGGCAACTTGTTCTACTCCACCGCCTGATCCGTGAGACAGTGAGCCAACTGGACAACCTGCTGGTAAGTGGCAAGGTTTGCTGAAGTCACATGACTTTGGATCTCTGGTACTAGGCCACTGAGATAAAGTTCGATACGCTTAACTGGGGGGTCCACCATAGTAGGACACAGTAATGCAAGCTCATTTGATCTCTTTGTATACGCCTCAATCTCTGACCCCGTCATCTTGAGGTTGAAGAACTCGACCTCCAGCTTATGAATGTCGTCACGACTGCAGTATTCCTCCTTGATCATTTCCTTAAAGTTGTTCCATGGAGTGGCGTTAGCTGCGACCAACCCCAATATTTGAACCTGAGCTTTCCACCATGTGAGGGCTAAACCCTCGAGAGTACCAGTAGCATACTTCACCCTGCGTGCCTCAGGGCATTCACACATCTCAAACACCGACTCTAACTTTTCAAACCAGTGGAGGAGACCTACGGCTCCTTCAGTGCCGCTGAAAGTAGTTGGACGACAGTCCATGAAAGTTTTGAAAGTGAAAACAGGTGGTTGACCTATTGTGTAAGAATCAGAGTAAGGTTAAACACAAGAGTTGGTTTAGGAATGTAGGATCTAAGGATCCTAGTGTGAGTTGTAACTGCAGGGTATACCTACTGCTTATGCGACTGCAACTGCCGCAGCAACTTGTTCGTTAATAAGAGCCGTCAACTGGGCTTGTGTCATGTTGATACGTCCAGACATGATCTTCATAGCAAAGGCAACATGAGTGAGATAGGTTCGCGAATAGTGCGATGACAGAAGAGAGTGAGCACACAAGTATTCTCAAGCAATAACATATAGTAGGTTCTGTAATCTAAGCATACCACGAGCAAAGTTCTATGTAATTCTAGCAAGTAGGTAAAGTAACATGAATAGTAGTACCTATGATGTTGAGCCTTGCACGTGGAGCGAAGCGTCGTTGTGGATCGTTGAGCACTGTACTGGTTATAATATGGTTTTAATAAAAATGTTTTCCCCTTATTAAAGCCGAGTTCTCTATAACCAATGGCTCTGATACCAATCTGTCACACCCCCAAAATCCACACGCGGAGTATCACTGCTTGGAGGCGTGACTGACCAGGATCAAGCCACCAATCATATCAAACATAATAAGTATTAAATGTAATTTAAACCAAACGATATGAAAGGTGTTCAAACAAAACATGCTAAGTGTATAGTGGAAGCATAAAATGTAAACCCAACGTAAGTAATAAGTTCAAATGTTTAAATGTTTTATCATAAGTTCCACAATCCGTGCCCACAACGACCGCATCTCCCGTGCAAGCTCCAAGAGTACCTATGGTCCTGCAAGGCATGTAATAGAGAGTCAACAACTAGTTGAGCGAGTTCACAGTTGGTTATTCAGTTATAGTGTTCGTATTGTAATTCGTAAGCTCGTTTAGTAATCATGTAATGTATGTAATGGTATCGCGGCCCTCCAGGCATGTTTGCGAAGTTTAGTGGGGGTTTCCCATGTTTTCTAGACTAGGTATATTTGTATCGCGGCCCACCCGGCATGTTTGCGAAGATTAAAGTATAGTTCGCGGCCATTCTAGGCATGTTTGCGAAGATTGTTCTATTATCGCGGCCAATCCCGGCGTGTTTGCGAAGAGAGAGTAAATGTATCACTAGTCTAGCAGTATCTACTAATAACCTTCCCCTCCCGAGGAATAATTCCATTAATCATGTAAGTATAAGAAACATTCAACCCATTCCCAACCCCGGGAATCCCATGCCTTGGTAAGAGTGTGAACTCACCTTGGGTTTGCTCGGTATGCTAGGTTATGTAATCAATTAATCAATCACGCCCTATAGTACGCACGTATACATAATCAGTTTGTGTTCACATATAAACACACAGTGATAAACAAGTAGCACATAGCACGTATTTGAGATCAGACACAAGATGGTTACACTTAACAGCAGTTAACTAACCCGGTTAACTTCTAAACAGAATTAAAGTAGGTTACTGTGCTGATTACACATTTGGTGAAACACAAATCGGTGAAACACATATCGGTGAAACACATATATTGACGAAACACATTCTGTTTCATCGTTCAGGGTCTCGGTGAAACACATTCTGTTTCACCGTCACCTGTGTTTCGTCTAAGATGTCTGTTTCATCGAAGGTCAGTTACGTGGAAATCAGTGACATCAGTTACGCAATAACACAGAAACCCTAATTGTAGGTCCCTCTCGAGGATGAGATAAAACCTTATCCTTGTTATATCAAACACACTAGCGAGTGCGGAAACCAAGCTAGCATGCAACCGAGACTTTATACGAGAACAAGCACAAACACAACACACAACATTCAACGATTAACACCACTTGTATTAATGCGTATGAAAGGTTCGGTTACAAGTCCAATGTTTACAGATGTATTCTGCAAACTCTCAAAGTTCTCTCGTGTGTGTGCTCTCAACAGAATGCTCTCTCTCGTCTAACCTGTGATCTAATCTATGATCTGTCGAACTGAACACAACACATGGGTATATATACCCGACACAGCAGGTCTGGTCGAAGGATCAGACAGATTGATCGACAGATCATCTGTCGACCAGAAAGCCCATCGAAAGATCACATTCACCACGAAGGATGATATCCTTCGAGGTCTATCCTTCGAGGTCTATCCTTCGTGGTCTATCTTTCGAGCTCATCATCGAAGGATATAAAGCAATCCTTCGATGACACATCCTTCGACACAGCCAGCTTACAACATTTCTCTAACTGTTTGGTCAAGTCAAACCAGGAGGATGGTTGACTTGGTCAAACTTACATCAACCTTACATTAAAGACATCGTTTTGTATCATGACGAAATACAGACAAAGTACAGACACAAGTGCACCAACAAACTCCCCCTTGGCTGTAGCTTTGTCTCGATCTTCGTGTCTTCAAGTCTTCAAGGCCGAGTCGAACCGAGCCGAGTCGCGTCCACACAAAGTGCATCAACAAACTCCCCCTTGGACGCTACTCGTGATGGTTCGTCTTCTGTCACATTCAAGTCGGAGGATCTTCAAAGTCTTCACGCGTCATAAGTAGAAAGTGTATCAACAAACTCCCCATTTAACTTAGGTAGTGTGTCAATAAACTCCCCCTTAGATTGAACTCTCCATTGAGTCATCCTCGTGAATCTTTTGACTTGTCAATTCTTCAGATCCTTGTGGTGTTGATGAAGGGACAGCGGCAACTCGATCATTTTATCCTTTGAGTGCCTCCACTTCGTGTCTTCATTCCAAAGCTTTTCATCGAACATGTTCTCCTCGCCTTTAGCATCTGCACATGCAAGAAAGCTAAACGCATAATGAGAACAACCGCTTGGAATATAGTTAACATTTAAACTAACGACACATATGAGATCAAATCTCAATCAAACACCAACCGACAGCAGTTTGAAAGTTTAGAAAAATATTCATCTTAAACCTTTATCTTTCAAAAATCGTTAACTTCGACTGTTTATGAAGATGCAATTGTTTTCCAGCTTACGATCAGGATTTTGGTAGGATAGACTCGAGTTCCAACATCAGTCAATCAAAAATAATCTAGAAGAAAAATCTTTTTGGATTTTATAAAGTTTAAATTAAAACACACCTAAAATCTTTTTGAAATTTTCATATTTCAAATGTAAAGACGGAAAGCAATAAATAAATATATACAAAGATGCATAAACAGGAAACATTAAATAAATATTTACAGACATTCTTTTTGCGAGTTTCGAGGGTAAGAGAATCATATCAGTGTACGGTCATGCCAAAAACACTCTCTTTGTTCAGTTAATTAACATTAAGATAAGCATCCTATAACAATTATCGGTATTGTTGTCCACATAAGCTCAACTTATCATTTGTACTCATGGCGAAGGGATACGTTAAGGTATAATTTATACTTACCGACCGGTGTTCATCCACATCACGACACATTCCCGTATCAAGGTATGCACGAGGGTTCATCTTACCGGTGAGTATACCGATTATCATCTGTTTGACCGTATATGATGTGAGATTCTCACTTATTTTGATTTGAAAACAAGCCCTGTGTGATATAATCACTTATTGATGAGGAACTTGATTTTCATATGCATGAGGGCACAGGAGCAAGTCCGTGAACAGGTCAGTACTTTCGTACAGCAGAGAGACGAACTTGACTCCCGGAAGAATGTGATATTTTATCACTTATTTGTTTGGACATGTGATTGTTGATCACTTATTGAGGTCGTATGCAATATGTACACGTATGTATGGTATCATGGAAGATCTAGACTTGCGTCCCCGTTATTTTTCGGTAAAAGATACAACCATGATACCCAGATGATAAGCAGCATAAAGACCGAATATCTCAGAACCTCGGCAATCTCTCAAACGAAATTTCGGTACTAAGACCATATGCCAATGAATGGTTCCCACCCAGTCTTCAGTCGGATTTAAGTTTATATCACCCTGCACACTTTAAAATGATTGTGAGCCTACCGATACATCTTATATAGAGCTGCTTATCGTTTTTCATTTAAGGTTTAAAGAGGTTTGGACAGACCACTGATGTACTATCATTTTCTCTTTTGCTCGCCAGGAAACTCATTTTTGTTTTTCTATTGTTTTTGTGTTTTAGAAATTTTTCAATGTTTTTGGATTTTTCAAAGTTTGGATTACTCCCCCTAAAATCAATAAACTAAGACAAAATTTAAACACAAAGGTATTTACAAAAAAAAATGATTATCCGATGTCGGTTAACTCATGTTTTACCTCAATGCCGTTTACCAAAATTAAGTTGTAATCAGAAATGATTTAGCGAATTTTGGAAAAATCAGTTGGCATGTCGGTAAGCGGTGCGGACCATGACAACATTGTCTGGTCAAAGAGTGCTGAACGAGATAATAATGCACAAAGCAGCTTAAATATCGACAAGTATAGGAGAGATTAGAAATTTAAAACCGTATCCTGCAACTGCTTCGTGCATTGCCAGGAATCTGAGTGCTCTCCCAAACTGGATATCCACCCGGTGTGGATTTCAAAGTCGATTTTGCAGCTACTGAAATCCCTTCACAGCAACAAGATCAAAAGCCTTTGGGTCCGGCTGGTCTTCCACACTGCACCAGCGAAGGTTTTTGTCTTTCTCTTGTGAAGTAGTGTGCGGTTGTTCAACCCATGCCAAGGCATCCGCACACCCAGTTGGTTTGTTCAACAAACACATTTTCTTCAATCACACCACGAAGAAATGTACACTGCACGTTCATCTTGTGCATTGTTGAACTTCAGTCGTGCTGCAGGTGCGTACATTTTGATTTGAATCTATCCCGGGGACCCGATCAAAGCCTTGAACATTCACATTTTGAAATGTTTTTCATTTTTGTCGAAGCTTTTCAATCTCTTTCAACAGACATTTCTGTTTCCCTTTACTTTTTCTCTCCATCAAAGGCAGCAATTTCTTCTGTTGCCTATTTTGTGCAAGGATGCTCCACTATCAACAATCTTACGACTATCGAAAGTTCCTCCTGGAATATCCTACACACTCACTCAAAAATTAGTTGGAGAGAGGGACCCAAGCCTTTGTGGACTTGGGTCGTCCTTGATCATCAAGAAAAGTGATTTCAATCACTTGATGATTAGGAAAAAGAACCTGTGGTGCTCCCCCTGACTGAATTACCTGTTTTTGTTTCCAAGCTGTTTGTCCTTTACCAGTATTTGTATTAATTGTTTTAGCATTTACTGGTTTTACAGTTTTAGGTTTTGCTTGAACAGGTTTTTCTTCTTTGACCTCTGATTTTAAGGCCTTTTCAATTACCTTTTGATTCTTTTGTTTTAATTTCTTTTCCCTTTCTTTCAAGACACGTGGGTCTTGTTTCGGTGAAAATGATCGTTTTTGGTAATTGGTTTCTTGGGGAGCACTTGTTTTTGCCTTCAACTTTTGCAGGTATGGGCAGTATCTTACAATATGCCCAATTGTGCCACACTCAAAACACATTCTCCGCTCTACAAACCTCGGAGAAACATGTTGATGATCAGACGGAGAACCAGACAATGAACTTTGTGATCTAGACGTGCTTGGACCTAAATCACCTCCGTTGGTGTGTTGGGTGTAGTTATTCTGATCATTTCGTTTTAAAATTCTAACTTGTTTTACAAAATCAATGTTAGATTTATCCTGAAATGTTTCAAGTTTATCTGAACCCGTGGATCCAACAAAGTTCACTCTCGGTTCTCTTATCTTAACAGGAGCTCTTTTGTTTTGCACCCATTGTTGTTGAACCTTAGGTGCTTGAACATTCTTGTTCTGAGCCTTCTTTCCCTGTACCTTACCTTTTCCGGAATTGACTTGTTGTTTTCGCTCAACTTGTAGTTTTTGGTTTCCGTATTGTTTTCTAATTTGTTCACACGGAATTGGATCACATTGAGTGACGGTAACTCTGCCACTTTTGTTCCCCAAAAACTTATCAGTGCATCCTTCAAAAATTTGCTCAATTAAATCTTGATTTACATTTTTAATTGGAAAATCTTTGTTGGAGTAGATTTTGCTATCTCCTTTGAGCGTGTACAACAAGTTATTCTCTTCACTGGTAGAAACAAGGGACTCCATTGCTTTAGACATTTCAGTCTTACTCGGTTTCACTGGTGGATCACACAGGATGTGATTCTCGATTGGAATATCTGTTGTAACCGAGTTAGACTGTTGGTTCACAATTTCATCAGATTCATCATCCGAAGAATCAGTATCCTCAACAACGGGAGGACTCTGTTCCTTAACACACGATGAATCAGTCTCATTCTCAGATTCAGATTGACCCGAGGATGATGTACCCGTTGTGAACCCGAGGCCTGCTGCAAAGTCATCTAGACCGAGTGGCACAGTAGGTTCAAAACGGGGCATATCCTCGTCATCAGGCAATTTGGAGTAATTGTGATTCATTGGGGGAGGACATGATTTGAATCCCATACACTTCTTATCCCCCTTTTTCTTTTGAACATCAATAATGTGATCCAATACATAGCGGGAATTGGAATAACTTTCCAATTTCTGCTTGATTGTTTCACATTCACATCGAGCGGTTGCCAACTCTACCATCTGCTTTTCAATTGTGTCTATAAGATCATTGTTAGCATGTTGTTTTCGCAAAACAGCTTTTTGTAATTCTGAAACATCATGTCTTAATGACGCAATTGTTGTTTTAAATTCCTTTTCATTTCTGGTTAAAAACAAGTTAGCTTCAGTTGCTTTAGCAAGATCTACAATCAATTGTTGATTGTGTTTGTGTGTGACTTCAAACTGACTTTCCTTTTCTGCATATTTAACATTTAAACTATCACACTTTTCACAGCTAACTACAGTGGGTTCATCGACACATACCTGACCTGATGAACTGTCGACATTAGCCATAAAGGCTGAATGGAAAGAAGACGAAGAGTAAGTAGCTTGATCCATCAAATTAGATCTTCTTTCAGTTCCTGCTGCAGATTCTTCCAAAAGCTCATCAGTATTTGCATCGACTGACGCACTCGATGTCTCATCCACATGATCATTTCCTGAAGTCGAGGATTCTTCATCTGAGCTTTCACTATAACCAGAACTGTCTTCATCTTCAGAAGATGCAACACCATTGGTGGAAGATTCTCCACCACTGGCGTGCTTTAAATCCTTTACGACTTCAGCAAAACATGCTGTTCCACCATTTCCTCCTTCTCCAAGCTGAAGCGACCAATCACAACCCTCATCTATTTGAACCAGTAGCCCCCGGTTGGCATTTGATGACCCTGCTTGGCCTTGGTTGTTGACAGGTATCAACGTACGAACATTGTTCCCGTTCTGGTTCTGCTGGTTGCCTTGATTTCTGAACGGATTTTGATTTCCATGCTGAGCTGGTCTTGTGCATTCCCTTTTGAAATGACCCCGTTCGCCACAGTTAAAGCACTTGACAGCTTTCTTGTCGAACCCATACTTGGTGTCTTTCTTGTGTTCCAAGTTGGTTCTTCCCATCCTTTCCATAAACTCCTTTGCTCTTCGAATTGCACTAGCAAGAGCCCATTTGATATCCATCATTTCAAACTCTTCTTTATCCACTTGCTGATAATCTTCATTGGTTAGATTGATATTCCCAATCTGACCTGCGATCAATCCACTATAAGCACTAACCAAGGTATTCAACATCTCCATATGCTCCTTGGCTACTTCGACACTGACTTTGGAAAAGTTGGAAGTGTCTAGTCTGACTGTGTTAGGATTGGAAGTGGCTTGAAAGTTTGAAGAGCTTCCATAAAACCCTTGCTGTTGTGGTTGTTGCTGCTGAGCTGTCGGTTGCACATTCGGTCCTGAATACATCATCGTGTATGCTGAAGGATCAAACTGATCTGTTGTCGAAGGTCCGGTGCTTGAGATGAAAGCTGTTTGAAGCTTCGCGTGTTGAGAAGCTGGTTTTTCTCCACTGATACCTCCTGCAATCCCAAAGTACATTTCTGGATTTTGAGGAGTTTGTGTTCTTTTTGCCTTCAGCTTTTCTTCTACATCCTTATTCTCCAATCTTTGAATTAATTCATAAACGGTGATTGTTTCTAAAACACCATTTTCTTTGAGAATTTCAAGATAACTGCTCCACTTTGCTGGTAAGCTATCAGCGAATCTCTTCACCAATTCTTGTGGAGTGGCAGTGACTTTAAAAGCAAACATCTCGCTCAACAAGTGATGGAACCTTGTAGATAAGTCTGCCAAAGTCTCATTCTCCAAACACGTGAACCCTTCAAACTCTTTCTTCAGTAATTCTTGCTTGATCTTTCTAGATTGAGCATTTCCTTCACACCGTAACGTGAGCATATCCCACAAGCTTTTAGTAGTCGTGCAGTAAACAAACTGATGGTAAATGTCTTTATGGAGAGCTTGTGTGAGAATCATGAATGCCTTCTTTTCTAACTCAAACTTCTTTTTATCTTCTTCAGACAAAGTGCTGTAAGTTTGTGGATTAGATCCTGCAACTTCCAACTCATTTTCAAAAGCTGTGAAGAAGCACATCCATAGATCTTGACCTTGTCCCTGAACATAAGTTCTCAGCCTTTCTTTCCACCATCCCCAATCATTGATGTGATTTAACTTTGGTGGTTTTGTGCTTGTACCAGTTTCACTGTCGTTCTGCATCATAGATTGAATGCTGTTGCTTTGATTTGTGACCAAAGCCCATTGATTTGCAGTTATCATTGCAGCTTGAGGTGGGGCAATAGCTCGCATCCATGCCGTTTTGTCGAAATCAGACGTAGATTGCGTAGATTGCATAGCTGATGATTGTGGAGTCGAAGTTATTTGAGTCCACGCGGTTGGATCCCACTGACCGTTTGTTCCCATTTTATGAAAATTAATATATTAAGTGAAAATTGATTTAAAATTTGAAAAATAAGTTTTCTCCTTTTAAAAATTTAATTTTCACAAAGTATGTTAAAAACTCGAAGGATAAACAACCAGTCGAAGGATCAAGAATCGAAAGACCTGAAAAGCACAACCTGTTAAACGTAAACAAACAAGGATCGAAAGATCAACACCTGTTCGAAGGATCAACAGTGTTCGAAAGATCACTGTTGAGTGTCGAACAATGTTTTTCGAAAGATTCTCCAAACGAAGGATCCTTATCTTTCGAAAAAGGACTGTAGACCGAAAGATGAACACGAAAGATGACTTCGAAAGACTCCCCAATCGAAGGATCCTAGTCTTTCGAAAATGAGCAGAAGACCGAAAGATGTATGTTTCGAAAATATTCCTTGGAACGAAAGATAAGTCTCACACTTCGAAGGATGCTCGAATGATGACTATCTGTCGAACCTCCTTTGGTCGAAAGATGATCTTTCGACTTCGAAGGATATCTTTCGATCGGTTCTGACACAGTTGACAACGGGTGACAGGTTGGTGAAAAGTTGATGGGTTGGTGAGAACTTTCGGCAGAAAGTATGTTCAGACCATATCTTTCAGGTCTGAACATGCAGGTTTTCACCAACCGGGTAATGTCCAATATTTTTAATCAAAAAACAACTTCCAACACACAAACACTTTGAAATTTGAAAATTTTAAGATCAAAAGTGTAAAATACCAAGAACACTTAAGATATCGGTTGAAGATAAGAAGAACAAACCCAGAAATATGAATATTTCTGCAAACCGACAACAAACCGAAACCCGATTTTAACAAGTTTTTCCAGAAAATATAAACTACAAACACCCGGAAAACACCCGAAAACACTCGGTTTTAACAAGGAGAAGAGCCAAAGCTCTGATACCACTTGTAGGTCCCTCTCGAGGATGAGATAAAACCTTATCCTTGTTATATCAAACACACTAGCGAGTGCGGAAACCAAGCTAGCATGCAACCGAGACTTTATACGAGAACAAGCACAAACACAACACACAACATTCAACGATTAACACCACTTGTATTAATGCGTATGAAAGGTTCGGTTACAAGTCCAATGTTTACAGATGTATTCTGCAAACTCTCAAAGTTCTCTCGTGTGTGTGCTCTCAACAGAATGCTCTCTCTCGTCTAACCTGTGATCTAATCTATGATCTGTCGAACTGAACACAACACATGGGTATATATACCCGACACAGCAGGTCTGGTCGAAGGATCAGACAGATTGATCGACAGATCATCTGTCGACCAGAAAGCCCATCGAAATATCACATTCACCACGAAGGATGATATCCTTCGAGGTCTATCCTTCGAGGTCTATCCTTCGTGGTCTATCTTTCGAGCTCATCATCGAAGGATATAAAGCAATCCTTCGATGACACATCCTTCGACACAGCCAGCTTACAACATTTCTCTAACTGTTTGGTCAAGTCAAACCAGGAGGATGGTTGACTTGGTCAAACTTACATCAACCTTACATTAAAGACATCGTTTTGTATCATGACGAAATACAGACAAAGTACAGACACAAGTGCACCAACACTAATCATGCTATCAGCCGTTATCAGCAAATCATCAATCATGCAGAAATCATTCGTTCACAGAATTCATCATCGCATCATCATAACATAAGCATCACAGTTCTTAACGTCTAGCATGAACCCTAGGTTATGTGTACACGAATCAATTAACATAAAACATCACATCATCGAGCCTTATCAAGATGCTAACGTGCATTCAGAACCAGATCACATTAACAACATCTAAAACCGAGTATTCGATCGTATTAAGTTTCACATAGAGTTACGCATCTGATTAACCATGTATATCGAAATCAAGAACATCATGCACATATATTCATAACCGTTTCGTAAAAATATAAATTAGCAACCCTAATCATCGATTTACATAATACACATCACATGGATGAGCGATTAATCAAGAAGTTACGAGGTACTAACCGAAACAACAATGGAATTGATAACAGGTATCTGGTTGTTCCTAGATTGCCGACACAGTGCTTCTAGGTTTTTCTGGTTTCGCAAAAAGTGTCGATGAATAACCCTAGTACCACTTATATACACGAAATAACGTTCTGGGCCCGAACTAGGCTCGGCGAAACAGACCTGTTTCGTCGAGTGGTTGATGAAACAGATTCCTGTTTCATCGAGTAGCTTAACTGGTGAAACATTTCTTGTTTCGTCGAGTGTGCATAGTGAATTAATCTAAGTGTTTCATCAAGTAACATCAAGCAATCAAGTCACGTTAAACAGATAGCATGCAAACAACATCCCACTTTATAATCCAACGTAACAGTTACAAGACAAACAAGTCAAACGACTAAGCAGTAAACGCGCAATAAATGCGAATAAGAAATGTCGGAAACTCGAGTTGTCACAACATACGTTAAAACAACGTCAATACAAAAGTATTGGCGAGTATACAAGTTTATATAGTGTAGCGTAAATAGTTAAAAGTGCTGCAAATTACCAAATACATAAACGAGATACCTCAACATATATGCATATAAGACAGATACTACCAGCTAAGTCACTCGAGCTGCGATTGTGATTGCTATTCATCCTAACTAGACCCCGTCGGGTTCTATAGTATTATACTAGTTAAGGCGGGACCTCGCGAGTATAAGTCCTAACACATATGTAACTAGCATCACGTGTGAATATGCATAACAGTTATTCGCAAGTGATAAATAGTTTAAGCATTCGATTAGTTTGATTTAATAGAAACATATGTTACACCCAAAAAATGCGATAAAAAAGGTTCGAGTATACTCACAGTAGGTGTTCAGCAAGTAAACATAACTTGGTTGGATTGAAGGGAGCGCGTCTGAGGTCAGCCTGATTACAGATTGATAGCGTAAGCGTTGAATAGTGTCATAACGATGAGATGTGACTGAGCGTCGAATGGCAACCCGATCGGATGGCAATCCGATCGGGTGGCCAGTCGATCGGGTGGCAATCCGTTCGGATGCTCATCCGATCGGCTGGCCATTCGATTGGATTGTCACCTCGTTTGGTATGGATGTGTTGGTGTATGATGGTTTGCCTTTTGAAGTTTTCGTTGTATTATTCTGATAACAGATAAGCATCTCTACCCTTCGGGTCGATCGATCGAACGGCGGCTCGACCGGGTGACGATCTGATTAGTAGGACACTTAGTGAGAACAAGTTCATAGTAGTTTGTCACTCAATCGGATTGCAATCCGATCGGGTGGCAATCCGTTTGGAACTGGCTATGTGTTGAATATGTTGAAAATTGTTTTTGAAGTTCAAAACATCACAGGGTCAGATGGTCGTTCGATCGGACGGCAATCCGTTCAATGTTCAAAACTCTTGAGGAGTTGAAATATAATTTAAGTGTGGAACCAGGTGCAAGCCGATCAGACGGCTGTCCGATCGGGTGGCAATCCGATCGGGTGGCAATCCGATTGGACGGCAATCCGTTCCGGCGGCCTAAGTCGTCTTGACACTTGTTTGTTTTGAAAGTTTTGCGGTTTTCTCGAGACGGTGTGACAACCTGCCAAACAACAGAACCTTATCAACACCCAGGTGACCCGATCGGGCAGGAATCACCCTAGTCCGATCAGTCCTCTGTTTTAGACGGTTGCTCATGTTTAACCCAAAATCAGTAGTCTCTTTGATAGAACTCAGATCTTGAACCAACGCTTCCCTAAGAACGAGTAGAAGATCAGAACAAGCTCCTATTCCATCGGTTTTGAGTGCATTGAGTGTAAAAGAGTTGAAAGAAGGTTAGAAAACCATCCTTCAATCCTTTTATCCATGAATATGTGTAGATCTATGTGAAAATGTTGTTTATTCTTGTGAAAATCCTTCTGATCTGAGTGGTTCTTGGTAGGATGAGGCCAACACTTGAAGTTCATAAGAACTCCATGATGACATCACCCTAGAACACCTCAAATTCATTGATTTCACGGTTAAAAGTTAAGATTTAAAAGAGAAAATGATGAAGAAGTGCGTGTAGATCATAGAAGTACAAGTTTTGAGGTAGAAACTTACAAGAATTGCGAGAAATCGCGAGAAAATGGCCCTAAAGCGTGCTGGTCGAGTGAGAGCTGTCACATCACTTGAACAGTGATGTGACAAGGGCTATTTATAGGTGAAGAGGAGAGAAAGTGAGGGAGTGCCATGGATCGGATGGCTGTCCGATCGAGTGGCTGTCCGATCGGGTGGCTGTCCGATCGGGTGGCAATCCGATCGGGTGGCCATCCGATCGACCAGTCACTCAATCGGTGGTCTCCGGCAAATTATGTTTCGATGTTTCGTTTCGATCGTTAAGCGTTGCGATAGTTTGGTCACACCTTTTCATACCCACATTCATATATTTAGTATAATTAGTCACATAGGGTCGTATAAATATCCATATTTCAATGTTGCGATATAATAACCAGGTTTCATTTTGAATATGCGTTACTCTGGGACGCATCACTGCTATCGAGGAGGGTAGAATAGGTCTTCACTCAACGTCATCGTGCGCGTTAGTGTGTGTGATGCGGTGTGTTATAGTGATATAGTATGCGTAACATGCGAAAATACAGCGAAATAGCGATGCATGCGATATAGCTACATTATGATCCGAATCTCTGGTCCTAGGCGTAACGAGTGTAATGAGTAGTAACAATGCACGAACGTGAGGATTGTTACAGACCAGGCCATTGATAATTACTTTAGCCTTCTTATCCATCGCAACATTTTTATGAAAGTCCAAAAGATCGCTGAAGGAGAAAGCGAAAAAAGAAGGAAGCCTGGCCCATGAACACAGCCGATTCCAAATGTACACCAAGAGCTCACACCCGGTGAGTAAATGGTCCACAGATTCCGAAGCTTCGCCGCAAAAAACACACTCTTCGGTTTCCAGCCAAATGTTTCTCCTAACAAGAGCTTGCCTGGTCGGGATGCGGTCTAAATTCGCTCTCCAAATAAAGATATTGCACTTCAAAAGGACCCATTTACATTTCCTGAAAAAGCGAAACGCTTCCGAGTTCAAAGCTTCTAAAGCAAAAGATTTATAAGAAGCTGTCGAGAACGCGCCCGGGGAATCCGGAACCCACAGCCAACTGTCCTTAACAGAAGAGAGGACAACCTCAAAGAGCAAAGAGGTCAACTCAAGACTTTCAGATTGTTCTTCAGCGGAAGTCAGCTGTCTCGACCACTGCCAGAAGCGACTAATCGCAATACCTTCCTCCGGTAAACGATCGATGACCCGACAATTTTTAACTCTTTCTAACGCGAAGAGATGCGAAAACTTGAAACAGAGCGGAACCTCTCCCAGCCAAACATCGATCCAGAAGCGAATACTTCTATCATCCCCCAAAACCCCCTTTAAAAGATTATTGATTTTTTTCCCGTTCACCAAAATCTTATATTCCATTCTCGCAATGTTCCTCCAAGTACCTAAAATAGCGGCATTGGAAGGTAAAGCAGACCAGGATCTATTACTATCATAACAAGCTACAACCACCTTCCTCCATAGATTATCTGCTTTAGTTTTGAATCTCCAGATCCATTTTGAAAGTAAAGCTTCATTCACGAGTTTAAGTTTGCTAATTCCGAGGCCGCCTAATTTTTTCGGACGTGTAACAATGTCCCAAGCCACCCAGTTCATTTTCCTCAACTCCTCCGAACCTTTCCAAAGAAATTTCCTCATAAGAGATTCCAACTTGTAAATCACTTTGACCGGCGCTCTAAACAACGAGAAAAAGTTAATAGGAAGCCTCTCAAGAACCTCTTTGATAAGAATAACCCGACCCCCAATCGAAAGAGATTGAGCTTTCCAAGAGGCTAACCTACCTTGAAAATTTTTCACTATCGGATCCCAATTTTTAACTCGGTTTATATTAGCACCAAGCGGAATACCCAAATAATTAAAGGGGGCATCACCTTTAAGACACCCAATGCTAGAAGCCATTTTAGAGAAAACGCTGTCTTCAACACCAACCCCGAACAAGTGAGACTTATAGAAGTTAATTTTTAACCCCGAACAAGTGAGGAAAACCCTAAGAATTCTGGTAACAACCCTTAAATTCTTCTCCGACCAATCCCTCACGATTAAAGCATCATCCGCATATAAGAGATGAGAGACCACCGGGCCTCCGTTTGGAAGCTTAATACCTATTAAATTCCCCGTATCGCAAGCTTTGGAAACTATACACGATAAGGCTTCCATGGCTAAAAGGAAGAGAAAAGGGGAGTGCGGGTCACCTTGACAAAGCCCTTTTTGGCATTGGAATTCGAAAGTCGGAGAACCGTTGACTAAAACCGAAGATCTAGCAGAAACGAGAACCCCTTTAATCCACTTACACCATACAAACGGGAATCCCATTTGGACCATAATCTCAAGCAAAAATCCCCAGTTAACATTATCATATGCCTTCTCGAAATAAATCTTGAAGATAAAAGCCTTACTTCTAACTTTCTTAGGCCAAGACCAAACTTCACTGAGGATTAAAGGACTATCCAATATAAACCTATCTTTGAGGAAAGCCGACTGAGAGATCGACACCACCTTCCCGACAACTTTCTTAATACGATTCGCTAAAATCTTCGAAATAACTTTACTTATGATCCCGATAAGATTAATAGGACGGTATTCCTTCAACTCCACAGGATCCGAAACCTTAAGGACAAGGGTGATGAACGACGTACTACATTCTTTAGTAATCTCACCCGAGACAAAGAAATGGTTCATAATATTTTTAAAATCAACCTCAACAAACTTCCAAAAGTGTTTTAGAAATCTAAAGTTAAAACCATCGGGCCCCGGAGCCTTGTCGGCACCACATTCAAACACAACGTCTTTTATTTCCTTGTCCGAAAACTGTCCCGAAATGATATAGACATCCTCCGACCCAAGCTGCTTGATGTCAGGACAAATCAGAACAGGTCGTTGAGAAACCTTCTCTGAAAAAAGCTTTCGGTAATAACGTAGGACTTCTCTTTTAACTTCCTTCGGTTTATAAATCCACTCGCCCCCAATACTGAGACCCGGAATGCCATTTCGTTTTTTCCTGTTATTAATAAACCTGTGAAAGAATACCGAATTTTCGTCGCCCTCAACCGCCCACCGACAACGAGATTTTTGCCTCAGGTCCATAGCAGTCATAAACTCCCGAGTCCGAATGTTATTAATGCATTCCTCCTTAATTCAACACTCCTCCTCTTCAAGGTTCCTAGATTCAACGATAACATCCAGTTTCTCTAATTCTTCCTTGTCCCTCAAAAAATCTTCCTTTTCTTTGCTTTCCACCTCTTTTCTCCATTTTGTAATTGATGTGCGCATCATGCAACATATAAATTACATCAAATGAGGCATAAAACTAACCCTTTTTTAGTTCTAATGTTGGAAAAAGTGTGCTTTTGTCTTCCTTTTATATTTTCAGGGTTAAAAGAGCTTAAATGAACAAAAGAAGCAAAAATGCAGCCAAATCCAGCATAAATACACGAAAATGAATAAACGTGGCATGCCCGACCTCTCGACAGCATCCTCTAAAGCAAAATCAAGAGAACAGAAGGCTGAACACGCCCCGTGCTCACTGAGCACGGGGGCGGGCCCAAGTGTCTGCAGAAAAGACAAAGTTGTAGAAACTTCTATCACCTACCACGGGGGCGTGTCCAGTGGACACGGGACCGTGGTCAACTCTAAGATTCGCAGAATCTAGGAAAATCTTGATAGTACAGATACGCTTCTGCACACGGGGTCGTGCCCAGCGGACACGAGGGCGTGGTCAACTAATGCAGACAAGCTGCATTTAATGAAGAAAGAGAAGATGGGTGGACATGGGGCCGTGCCCAATGGACACGGGGCCGTGTCCGGGCTTCTGTGCAGGCTATAAATAGGGGTGCTTGGCTCATTTGCAAACCATCCCTTGACAAACCACCTCTCTCCCACTTCACCCACCCACCACCACCATCACAACCCACATCACTGGTGATCCAAGATTAATCGTAAGAGTTCTTGACAATCAAAGGCCATGTTTTCCTAAGTCTCTTACATCACTTGGTGAAGACATGTGTTTAGTGTAATACTTTTTATTTTTAATCTTTTCGCACTTTTTATTTGGTTATGTATTAATGACTTTAATAACTAGTTTCTTATGTTGAAGGTGAGTATTCCTTATCATTTGTCCGTGGTATCTTGGCATTATTTTACTGTCTATATAAAATAAAAGATTTTCACCATTCATATCTCCACGGTCTATATGGTGGTATGTTGGCTACCTGGTCGGGGGTTAAGGGAACGGTTTGGTAAGAGTCTTGCCTTGTTCAGTGTATAGATCCTGCAAGGACCTGGGTCAACTTTAGTAGGACCTCCTTCAATACCCACTGGTATTGGATGGCGGGGGTCCGAACTCCTTGATCCCCTCATATGTAAACTACTATTAAAACTTTAACCCGGCTACTTAGGACTGTATCCCTGCCGACTCAGACTACTTAGCCGAGTGTAACGTCACCTCCAGAAGAGGGGCCTACCACAATATGCATTAATAACTTAATTAATTATCTTCCAATAATCCAACCCTTTAGGATTGTATCCTTCCTGACTCAAACTACTGGGTTGAGGGTAACGTCACCTTCAGAAGAGGGCCCTACTACTATAACTAAGATAATCTCTTAAAAAGTGCAAAAGCGCGGGAATAATCAAAAGTTACACTAAATACGAGTCGGATCCAAGTGATTTTTCTTGTTTAAAAACCTTTTTCTAAACTTTTGATTTTTATTTTTATTTTTCAGCATTTTAGTTAGTTTTATTTTTCTTGTTTAAAAACCTTTTTCTAAACTTTTGATTTGATTAGACGTTGAGGATAAAGCGGTATTAAAAGCTCTTGTGTCCTTGGACGACCTCGGTATCTTACCAACACCATACTACGCTCACGATGGGTGCACTTGCCCATATGTGTGTTTAGTGTTAGTAAATATCGTGTTTTATAAATTTAAAACTTGGCTAAAAAGTAAAGGGATTAAAATATACATTAAAAACTATACGACACTTCACACGCATCAAGTTTTTGGCGTCGTTGCCGGGGACACAAGGATTTTAAGAAAGTTAGGAATCAACGGCCTAATCATTTTTCCTTATTTTTCTATTTTTTTAGGGTTTTTGTTAAATTTTCAGCTTCTGCAGAACTCAGCACGTGTCGTGCCCGCTGAACACGCCCCCGTGCCCAATCTTTGGTACTGGCAATCCTGTTTTAAGTCAGACAGTAAGCTAAACATGGGGCCGTGCCCACTCAAAACGCCCCGTGCCCAAGTTTCTGTTACTGAAAACAGAACGGTAAGATCCCGACGGTTGGTAATTTCTAACACAAACATAAGTGAAACTGATATTTTTTACTTTCGGCACTCTTATGGTACGTGGTGTCAAATATGTGGTGGCCCTCATAAAGATTTAGAATGTTATTTTCTAAATTATAAGCCCCATTATATAGATCCATTGTTTTCCTGTAGCATTAAGAAGGGCGAAAGTAAAAATAATCCCTATCTTTCCCTCGAATGCTCTCCATCAACCCTTCTAGGAGAAATGCTTCTCGATGAATTATTTCAAATGGAAGATCTAATTCCTAATTGGGTGAAAGAACTTGAGATGGATATCATTAATTCACCTCAAGACGAAGCCCAAGAAGAATTATTGAGATCACATTCGAATAAAAACAACTTCGTTGTTCCCGAAATCACCCTTAACTCTAGCGAAGACTTGAGCGATAGTCGTCCCTGTGTCGATTGTGTTGTGAAGGACTCCCCATCGACCTCGTTCGGTGCATACATAGACCTGAGCGATTCGGCATACACCTTCTTTAACGAGAGTCCGGGAAAGGGTTAGACTTTTCCACCTACATTTAGCATAGGAATCACCCTCACCGACAACCTTTTGCGTTCTCGTCTTAATCTAGAGCAATTAAGGTATCTCAGGCACTTTGGGGTTGTTCCGTCCAGTAAAGAACCACCCGATCTGGATAAATTCCTTAGAAATAGACGAAACTTCATAAACAGCCTCTAGACACGGGGCCGTGTCCAGGTCAACACGCCCCCGTGTCCACCAAAAGATTCCTTTCTGACTTTTTGTCAAATACGGAAAAAATGTGTCAGGATCTTGCCTGCACACGGGGCCGTGTGCAGCGTGCTGTCGTTTTCTATAAATGCAGCCATGAATCCTGCACATTTGGACCATTCCAGGGACAGAGATTTTGTGGGATCTTCACACATACCATCCTAGGTATTTTCTAAAAGAAGGTTCTCAACAACCATCTTGTCCTTTCCTCTCTTGTCCATTCCCTTCTTCTTCATTTTTTTACCTCAACACCTCCATTAGAGCTTGAGATCATCATGATTCCAAGCTTTATTGTGATGTTTGTTAGGTTTTTGTTCAAGGAATCTTGTTAAAAATAAGTTTTACAACATTGTTTTAAGTTATTTCTGCTAAAAAACGCTTCTTAAGTTGGAAAAATAATTTGAAACTCCAAGATTCCTTGTTCCAAAAATCTGCAGAAAGGTGAACACGGGGTCGTGCTCATTGAACACGGGGCCATATCCGAGGTTACTGTTTCATTAAAATGAACTCTTTTCAGTTTATTTTCGTAGAATGTCGAGCCAAAATAGTGGAACTTCGTCGGCGCATTCCAGAAACAGTCGAAGAGAACGGAGGTCCTCAATCGAAGCAACTCTCGTACGCTACGTGATAGCATTATGTGAAGCTCTTGATGAGATGACATCGGTAGAGGAGGTCCTAATAGACCGTATAAATTATCTTACGGTGGGGTTGGAAAACAGTTTTCAAGAAATCAACCTCTTGCACAAGAGGTTGAACATTCTTGTGATGCCTCCCATGGAGCCAATCCTCCCTCAAGAGGATTGGAACCTAGCACTTAGAGTCAATAATCCCACCGGATGGGATAACATCCCCGCGGAGCCTCCTCTTGAAGATTTGCAAGAAGTCCCGGTGGAGGTTGCACCCCCTCAAACTGATGCAAATGAGCCCGCCTTTCTTCTCCCAAGGGAGATAGAGGAATGGCTCGCCGATGTATGAGGAACCCATATCCGGAGGAAGAAGTTCTTCGAGCCACATCAAACCGAGAGAATTATCTTTTCGGAAATTTTGCTAATAGAATAAACTTTAGGCTAGAACTTCTTGGGTTTAGACTTCTTGTGTTTCTTTTGACCTATTTATCTAGAATTTTAATTTATTAGGATTATTATGTAACTTTCTCTATTTGAATGAATGATGGTTCTATTGATTATTTGGTGTTTGGATGATGATGTAATGGGTAAAACACACTCGGGATGGTGAAGGATACCAAGGGAAACTTGCACCAACGCCCCATGGTTTGTTATTTCTTTGTTTTAGCTAGTTTAATTTAGGATTATTTTTTATTTTTATTTTCAGCATTTTAGTTAGTTTTATTTTTCTTAGTTTAAAACATTTTTCTAAACATTTTTATTTTGGTTAGACGTTGAGGATAAACCGGTATTAAAAGCTCTTGTGTCCTTGGACGACCTCGGTATCTTACCAACGCTATACTACACTCAACGATGGGTGCACTTGCCCATATGTGTGTTTAGTGTTAGTGAAATATCGTGTTTTATAAATTTAAAACTTGGCTAAAATAAGTGTTAAAAAGGGCTTAAAATATACACCTAATATATATAACACTTCGCACGCATCAAGTTTTTGGCGCCGCTGCCGGGGACACAAGGATTTTAAGAAAGTTAGGAATCAACGGCCTAATCATCTTTTATTTTTCTTTTTTTTTTTTTTTTTTTGGATTTTCTTAGTTTTTCAGCTTCTGCAGAGCTCAGCACGGGCCGTGCCCGCTGAACACGCCCCCGTGCTCAATCATTGGAACTGGCAATCCTGTTTTACATCAGACAGTAAGCTGAACACGGGGCCGTGTCCACTCAACACGCCCCCGTGCCCAAGTTTCAGTTACTGAAAACAGAACCGTTAGATCCCGACGGTTGGTAATTTCTGACATAAACATGAGTGATAGTAATTATTTTTACTTTCGGCACTCTTATGGTAAGTGGTGTCAATTATGTGGTGGCGAACATGAAGAAGTAAAATGTTACTTCCTAAATTATAGGCCCCACTACATGGACCCACCATCTTCTCATAACCTTAAGAGGGGCGAAAGTAAAAATAAGCACTATTTCTCCCTCGAATGCGCCCAGCCAGATATTCTAGGGGAAATGCTCCTTAGCGAGTTATTTCAACTAGAAGAACTAATTCTGAAATGGATAGAAGAGCTTGGGAAGGATTTTATTGATCCGCCCCAAGACGATACCCATGAAGAAATGTTGGAACCGCATTCCGACAACCTCATTGCTCCCGAAAATGCCTTCGTACCTAGCAAAGACTTGAACGATAGTCGTCCCTGTGTCGATTGTGCCGTGAAGGACTCTCCATCGACTTCGTTCGGTGCATACATAGACCTGAGCGATTCGGCATATACCTTCTTTAACAAGAGCCCGGAAAAGGGTTGGACTTGTCCACCTAGAATGAAAATAGGAATTACCCTCACCGACAACCTCTTGCGTTCTCGCCTTAGCATAGGACAATTAAGGTATATTAGGCACTTTGGGGTTGTTCCAACCAGTCAGGAGCCACCCGACACTAACAAGTTCCTTAAAAAACTAGACAACTTCATAAAACAGTCCCTAGACACGGGGCCGTGCCCAGCCAAGACGCCCCCGTGTCCATCGAAAGATTCCATTCTGATCAGAACGTCAGAATACGGACAAACTGTGTCAGAACTCCACCTGCACACGGGGCCGTGTCCACTGAACACGGGGCCGTGTCCAGGTTGCTGTCGTTTTCTATAAATGCAGCCAAGAATTCTGCACATTTGGACCAACTTGGGGCAGAGATTTGCAGGAATCTTCTCTCAAACTATCCTAGGTAAGTCTAAAAGAAGGTTCCAACAACCCATCTTGTCCTTTCCTCTTTTAGCTATTTCCTTCTTCTTCATCTTTCTCCAAGAGCTACCATTGAAAGTTTGGAATTCCTCCAACTCTATGGTAGGGATAAATGAGTTTTGTTCAAAGAATCTTGGTAAAAACATGTTATGAAACATTGTTTTAAGTTATTAGTAGCCAAAAAGGGCCCACAACATTCAGAAAATAACTTAAAAATACAAGTTTCCTTGTTCCAAAACTCTGCAGAAAGATGGACACGGGGCCGTGCTCAGTGAGCACGGGGCCGTGTCCGATTACTGTTTTATTAAATAAACTATTTTTAGTTTATTTTTCGTAGGATGTCGAGTGAAAACAGCGATACATCTTCTGTGCATTCGTCAAACAACCGAAGAGGAAGAAGACCCTCCATTGAAGCTACACTTGTGCACTATGTGATAGCATTAAGGGAGGCTCTCGACGAAATGACTTCAGTAGAGGAGGTCCTTATCGACCGTATTAACGATCTTACGATAGGACTTGAAAGCAGCTTCCAAGAAATTAACCTCTTGCACCAGAGGTTAAATATTCTTGTAGCACCTCCAATGGAACCAGTCCTTCCTCAACAGGATTGGAACCTGGCTCTCGGAATCAACAACCCTACCGGGTGGGAAGACTTTCCGGCGGAACCTCCCATGGAACACCAACAAGAGATCCCGGTGGAAGTTGAAACTCCTCAAACTAATGACAATGAGCCTTCTTTTCTCCTTCCAAGGGAGATAGAAGAATGGCTCGCCGACATTTGAGGAGAACCGCACTCGGAAGAAGGAGTTCACTAAGGCCTTGTTTAACCAAGATTGATTATTTCTTGGAAATTTTGCTAAATTAAAATAAAGTAAAGGCTAGGACTCCATGGTTTGTTATTTCTTTGTTTTAGCTAGTTTAATTTAGGATTATGTAAGTTCTCTCTATGATAAAATGAAATGATGGTTTTAATGTTTGGATGGTTTGCAATGAATAAAACACACTCATGGTGGTAAAGGATGAAAAGGGGAACGAGAAAAATGATCCCATGCACAAGAACGAGGCAACCCGACAATTTTCTCCATTTCAGAAGGTTCAACACGGGCCGTGGCCAACCAACACGGCCCCGTGTCGAACCACCTGCAGAAAACGCCCAGTACAGGTAACTGGACACGGGCCGTGTTCACCCAACACGCCCCCGTGTCCAGACTTCTGTTTCTCTTATTTCAATGTTGTTACTGGCACTTGAACACGGGGTCGTGCCCGGATAACACGGGGCCGTGTTCAGTGCCCAGTAACACAATTTTTTTGCTTTTTAAACACTATTTTACACATCTAATCAACCTAAAAATTTATTTTTGGGACACATTGAGGACAATGTGTAATTTAAGTGTGGGGGGGATGCTAAAACCTTGAATTTTGCAAGTCCTAAACACAAGCCTTACACAAAACTCTATTGGAACCGCTAATCACCCCAAATTTTTTCAAAAATTTCATTTTTTTTACTTGTCTAGGTTTAACTCGGGAAATTCAAGTTCTCAAAAAGGTTATATTTTTACAAATTTACAACCGATAGCGTAGTGATAAAAAGAACCAACATAAGAAAATTATGAAAAGGCATGACAAACTTATTTAAAATTTGATTATATATACTTGATCACATAAAAACCCATTCCCACAAATGTGAGTTTTGAGCCTTTATTGAGCACACAATTTCATATCATTTGACTAAATGCTCATTTTTCGTTTCTTGTGTGAATAGCCGCTTGGTTCTTACGACTCTAGAACTTGCCATGACAATACATTCCCGGTCCTTATCAACTTAAACCCGAGTAAGTAAATGATGGAGGCATTAGGACTAACCTTTTTCATTTCTACACCATTATTTTTCTTTTTCTTTTACCACCTACCCAAAAACCCCCCTAGTTAGCTCATTTGAGCCTAAACCTTTTCATTTCATCACCCAAACAAAAACCCTTTCACCCACCAAAACCTTTTTCATTTTCTTTACCCTTTATTTTAGTAACAAGTTCGGTTTTTCCTTAAAAAAAAAAAAAAAAAAAAAAAGTAGTCAAAAATAACTTTGTTTGAATAAAAGCTTCATCAAAATAAAAAGTTGCAAAAATGCGAAAACCGACACTTGTTACGCTTTTAGCCCTTTTTCTACTAACCACTAACCCAACCACCTACCTTTAACCCTAGCCAACCTTTAACCCACAAATTCCTCTTGATATCTACAAAGGTATAAAAGTTAAAAAGGAGGAGGATTGATTTCTTGGCAAGCCTATGGTAGGAATAAGTTCCATGCCGCTCTCGAGTGATTCACTAAAAATACACCTTCGGCCGAGTGTGAGTGAATTCCCCGCGAGGTATGTGAACTTGTATATAAATAGAATTTTAAAAAGGCATGTTATGCCCAAATAAGTAATTTCTTTTATGAACAGTTCTAAATAAATCATTACGAATAGGAGTGTAAATAAATAAAAATAAAACCCAAAAAGATCTTGGAAATCCCGACACTCTATGACAAGCCCAAAACCTTCTCTTCTACCTATTCCATTTGGGAGTGTAAGCCACATATTAAAGAGTTTTGCTTGAGGACAAGCAAAAGTTCAAGTGTGGGGGTATTTGATGTGTTTAAAATGCAACATATAAATTACATCAAATAAGGCATAAAACTAACCCTTTTTTAGTACTAATATTGGAAAAAGAGTGTTTTTGTCTTCCTTTTGTATTTTCAGGATTAAATGAGCTCAAAAACACAAAAGAAGCAAAAAGACAGCTAAATCCAACATAAATACAAGAAAAGGAACATTAGTGGACTGCCCGAACCCTCAACGGCACCTTCCAAAGCAAAATAAAGAAAACAGAAGGCTGAACACGCCCCGTGCTCAGCCAGCACGGGGCCGTGCCCAAGAAGCAGCAGAAAAGACAAACCTATAGAAGCTTCTATTGCCCATCACGGGGCCGTGCTCAGCGGACACGGGGGCGTGTCAAAAGTACAGCAGGCGCATTTATTGTAATTGCGAATTACAATTAATGAGGAGAGAGAGTGTCAGACGGACACGGGGCCGTGTCCAGCGGACACGGGGCCGTGTCCAGCTCTCTGTTCAGCCTATAAATAGGAGTGCTTGGATTCATTTCATCTCATCCCTTGGCACACCACCTCTCTCACACTTCATCCACCACCCACCACCATCACAACACCATCATCCACCACCATCATCCATTGTCCATCATAGAGTGTGTGAGTCGTCTCGGGATCCAAGATTGATCGTAAGAGTTCTTGACAATCAAGGCCATGATTGCCTAAGTCTCTTACATCACTTGGTGAAGACAAAGTGTCTAGTATAATACTTTTTATTTCTAATCTTTTGCACTTTTTATTTGGTTTTGTATTAATGACTTTAATAACTAGTTACTTATGTTGAAGGTGATCTTTCCTTATCGTTTGTCCGTGGTGTCTTGGCATTATTTTACTGTCTATATAAAATAAAGGATTTTCACCATTCATATCTCCACGGTCTATATGGAGGTATGTTGGCTACCTGGTAGGGGGTTAAGGGAACGGTTTGGTAAAGGTCTTGCCATTGTTCAGCGTTTAGAGGTCCTGCAATGGACCTGGGTCAAATTTAGTAGGACCTCCTTCAATACTTCACGGTATTGGATGGCGGGGGTCCAAACTCTTTGATCCCCTCATAAGCTAACTACTATTAATACTATAACCCGGCTATTTAGGACTGTATCCCTGCTGACTCAGACTACTTAGCCGAGGGTAACGTCACCGCCAAAAGCGGGGCCTACCACAATACTGCATTAATAACTTAATTCATTATCTTCCAATAATCCACCCCTTTAGGATTGTATCCCTGCTGACTCAAACTACTGGGGTGAGGGTAACGTCACCTTCAAAAGAGGGGCCTACTACAATAACTAAGATAATCTCTTAATTATGTGCAAAAGTGCGGAAATAATCAAAGGTTATACTAGATACGAGTCGGAACCAAGTGATTCATCTTGCCTATCTGTTTTTATTTTTTATTTTTATTTTCAGCATTTTAGTTAGTTTTATTTTTCTTAGTTTAAAACATTTTTCTAAACATTTTTATTTTGGTTAGACGTTGAGGATAAACCGGTATTAAAAGCTCTTGTGTCCTTGGACGACCTCGGTATCTTACCAACGCTATACTACACTCAACGATGGGTGCACTTGCCCATATGTGTGTTTAGTGTTAGTGAAATATCGTGTTTTATAAATTTAAAACTTGGCTAAAATAAGTGTTAAAAAGGGCTTAAAATATACACCTAATATATATAACACTTCGCACGCATCACAAGCCTTACACAAAACTCTATTGGAACCGCTAAACACCCCAAATTTTTTCAAAAAACTTTTCGTTTTTTTTATTTGTCTAGGTTTAATTTGGGAATTTTAAGTTCTAAAAATGTGATATTTTTACAAATTTACAACCGATAGCGTCGTGATAAAAAGAACCAACATAAGAAAATTATGAAACGGCATGACAAATCTAGTTAAAATTTGATTATATATACTTGATCACATAAAAACCCATTCCCACAAAAAGTGAGTTTTGAGCCTTTATTGAGCATATAAATACACATATTTAAACTAAATGCTCATTTTTCGTTTCTTGTGTGAATAGCCGTTTGGTTCTTACGACTCTAGAACTTGCCATGACGATACATTCCCGGTCCTTACCAACTTAAACCCAAGTAAGTAAATGATGGAGACATTAGGACTAACCCTTTTTCTTTCAACACCATTTTTTTTACCACCTACCCAAAATCCCCCTGGTTAACTCCTTTGAGCCTAAACCTTTTCATTTCTTAACCCAAACAAACACCCTTTTACCCACCAAAACCCTTTTTTATTTTAAACCCTTTATTTTAGTAACAAAGCTCGGTTTTCTTATGACTTCCTATAAAAAAAATTTGATGATGACAATGAAGCCAAAAGAAATAAACAAACAAGTTCATAAAAAAGAACTTTGTTTAAGGAAATGCTTCATTAGAATAAAAAGTCATAAAAATAAAAGTCTTACGAAAATCGAAGCTTTTTACGCCTTTCGCCCCTTTCTACTAACCATTAACCCAACCACCTACCTTTAACCCAAGCCTAACCCTTCCCCCAAAAGTCCTCTTGATATTTACAAAGGTATATAGTTAAAAAGGAGGATGATTGATCGCTTGGAAAGCTTATGGTAGAAGTAAGTTCTATGCCGCTCTCGAGAGTTTTCACAAAAATACACCTTCGGCGGATTGTTGAGTGATCCCCCGTGAGGTATGTGAACTTGTACATAAATGGAATTTTAAAAAGGCATGTTATGCCCTAATAAGTAATTTATCTTATGTAATGTTTTAAATAAATCATGACGGATAGGATTGTAAATAAATAAAAATAAAACTTAATAAAGAATCTTGGAAATCCCGACACTCTATGACAAGCCCAAAAACCTTCTCTTCTACCCATTCCATTTGGGAGTGTAAAGCCACATTATAAAGAGTTTTGCTTGAGGACAAGCAAAGATTCAAGTGTGGGGGTATTTGATGTGCGCAAAATGCAACATATAAATTACATCAAATGAGGCATAAAACTAACCCTTTTTTAGTACTAATGTTGGAAAAAAGTGTGCTTTTGTCTTCCTTTTGTATTTTCAGGGTTAAAAGAGCTTAAATGAACAAAAGAAGCAAAATTGCAGCCAAATCCAGCATAAATACATGAAAAGGAATAAACGTGGCATGCCCGACCCCTCGACAGCATCCTCCAAATCAAAAACAAGAGAACAAAAGGCTGAACACGCCCCGTGCTCACTGAGCACGGGGGCGTGCCCAAGTGTCTGCAGAAAAGACAAAGTTATAGAAGCTTCTATCACCCACCACGGGGGCGTGTCCAGCGGACACGGGGCCGTGGTCAACTCTAAGATTCGCAGAATCTAGGAAAATCTTGATAGTACAGATACGCTTCTACACACGTGGTCGTGCCCAGCGGACACGGGGGCGTGGTCAACTAATGCAGACAAACTGCATTTAATGAAGAAAGAGAAGATGGGTGGACACGGGGCCGTGCCCAATGGACACGGGGTCGTGTCCGGGATTCTGTGCAGGCTATAAATAGGGGTGCTTGGCTCATTTGCAAACCATCCCTTGACAAACCACCTCTCTCACACTTCACCCACATCCACCACCATCACAACCCACATCCACCACCATCATCCATCATAGAGTGTGTGTAGTAGTCTCTGGATCCAAGATTGATCGTAAGAGTTCTTGACAATCAAAGGCCATGTTTGCCTAAGTCTCTTACATCACTTGGTGAAGACAAGTGTTTAGTGTAATACTTTTTATTTTTAATCTTTTCGCACTTTTTATTTGGTTATGTATTAATGACTTTAATAACTAGTTTCTTATGTTGAAGGTGAGTCTTCCTTATCGTTTGTCCGTGGTGTCTTGGCATTATTTTACTGTCTATATAAAATAAAAGATTTTCACCATTCATATCTCCACGGTCTATATGGAGGTATGTTGGCTACCTGATCGGGGGGTTAAAGGAACGGTTTGGTAAGAGTCTTGCCTTGTTCAGTGTATAGATCCTGCAAGGACCTGGGTCAACTTTAGTAGGACCTCCTTCAATACCCACTGGTATTGGATGGCGGGGGTCCGAACTCCTTGATCCCCTCATATGTAAACTACTATTAAAACTTTAACCCGGCTACTTAGGACTGTATCCCTGCTGACTCAGACTACTTAGCCGAGGGTAACGTCACCTCCAGAAGAGGGGCCTACCACAATATGCATTAATAACTTAATTAATTATCTTCCAATAATCCAACCCTTTAGGATTGTATACTTCCTGACTCAAACTACTGGGTTGAGGGTAACGTCACCTTCAGAAGAGGGCCCTACTACTATAACTAAGATAATCTCTTAAAAAGTGCAAAAGCGCGGAAATAATCAAAGGTTACACTAAATACGAGTCGGATCCAAGTGATTCATCTTGTCTATCTGTTTTATTTTTATTTTTATTTTTTAGCATTTTAGTTAGTTTTATTTTTCTTGTTTAAAAACATTTTTCTAAACTTTTGATTTGATTAGACGTTGAGGATAAACCGGTATTAAAAGCTCTTGTGTCCTTGGACGGCCTCGGTATCTTACCAACACTATACTACGCTCACGATGGGTGCACTTGCCCATATGTGTATTTAGTGTTAGTAAATATCGTGTTTTATAAATTTAAAACTTGGCTAAAAAGTGTTAAAGGGCTTAAAATATACATTAAAAACTATACGACACTTCACACGCATCAGTAATACAAGATCTAAGGTGCTTAAATTTATTAAACAAAACCACGTCGGGAAGCCCCCCCTCCGAGACATACGAACCCACAGCATTCTCCACCAAAACATCAAAACCCTCCTTGGCGAGCCACGAATTGAAGAATCTGAACGGTTTAGGGCCGAAATTTCTCCGATTTGTCTCAAGGATAAGCGGGCAATGATCAGAATGCAGTCTCGGGAGCGCTCTAAAACAAGCGTCAGGCCAAGCCTCAAAGAAATCTTTGCAAGCCGAAACACGATCAATTTTACTAAGCTTATTTGAATTTGGGACAAGGAAAGTAAACTTACGGCCTTTCGTATAATACTCCACCAAACCGGACTCTTCAATGAAATCATTGAAATCTTTCGCGCAAGTCCTGTTAAAACCGGTGTTCTTCCTGTCCTCGGGAAACCTAACTGCGTTGAAGTCTCCGAGTAACACCCATTTTCCAGAACCAGAATTTATAGCCTCCCGAATGTTGTTCCAGGCCACTTTTTTCTCCGAGTTACTGTGAGGAGCGTAAACATTTATCACATTGAACTCTTGATTGCTGCCTTTCAGGGAACCACTAAGTTTCAGAAATTGTCTTTGTTTTGAGACCCCAAGGTGTCGCAACCCCCGCCCCCTATCTGTCCCGGGAACGGGCGGCCGCGAGACCAGTTTTGGCGGTATCTGTAACACCCGTTCTTATAAATTAAGGTTTAACGTATCATTTACGAAAAACAGTCATGTAATTAAGATTACATATGCATTGGAAATTACGGGTTTATTAAAACTTTTTACAATTTAAAAAGTATACAACATATCATGTGTGCGTTTGTCGTTTAACATAATAATGATGCATAGTGCGGAAGCTTATTTCGTGATCGTGTTCGGTTCTTTCTCGTCGCTTGATCGTCCTCCGGTGCTAAAATTTACCTGAAACTCATAAAACATGAGTTGGATTAGTCATACGTAGCTTAAAACGTATTAAAACGGGTTCGCAACGCAAAATAATTTAAAATAATCATTTTTCCCAAAACTGGCTCGTGCTCGCGTAGCGCCACTGCCAGTCGCGCTACGCCACTGCCTTATTCCATCAGATTGTTGCAGCTGGTTGCTGCATATTCCCAGCACAATCTGATTTCATGGAAACGGCCATAACTTCTTCGTTATTGATCCGTTTTACCCGATTCTTTTTCGTGCGCGTCCGTAATTTAATCCTCCATCTTATGGAGTTAAAATACTACATCCAACATAAGAAATTTTGAGACTTCTAAGCCTTCGACTCGTTACCTTTTTACCGAATTTTAACCCGTTTATGCATTTTATCAAACACACGTATTTATTTGATTCCTATATCTCATACACTTCTTCCAATTAATGTTACCTACTATATTAGGTTCTAATCATAGGTTTATTACACCATTTAAACCCGTTTTCGCTCGTATGCTTATTTTGACCCGTTAAGGGTATTTAAGCACTTTCGAACCTAAAATCGCTTTCATTTGTATCTAACTTTATATTTCCACATTTCTTACCAAGTAGTCTTCCACCACAACTATATTTGTGGTGGATTTAATATGGAGATACATATATTCCGAGTTTTATCCCTCGGACTATCATTTTACGGCAAAGACCCATATTGAGTCATTTGACCCAAGATTTACCCTTTTCATTCTTTATACCTATTCAAAGTATTTGCTTGATCATAAAACTTGTTTTTAAATGACTCTTAAGGTTCATTTACTCGATTTTGCTTACGAGGGCGTTTTGGTTATCTTAAACCCTTTCTTTACAACAAAGGACTTTTCATGTCGTAATTGACCAAAATTCCACTTTTTAAACTAGGATCTTGTTTAAATAGCCATCATGTTTTTAGAACACAATGACAATAACTTAAATCATTCGGTTTACTTAAAAGATAACCCAATGTCCATTTTAACTTGTTTAGCCCTCAGTGAACTTCAAGTTCTAATGATGATTTGACCAATTATACATACCTGGCTCGAATCAATATATTGACCCGTTTTAATACCTTGCCTTAGTAGGCGCTAAGTAATAGCGATGACAACATTCAATTGATATTTATTCCTGTAATCATGCAACTCGACAAAACAGTAGCCGATATTGTCAAAGGGTGATATTTTCACCTTTTGACCCGTTTGGTCTATATGACCATTTACTTTTGCGAGATGGATTTATTATCATCTCGTCTACATAACTTGTACCGGTTTACACCGTACGGTCGATTTGCTTATAAATCTATTTCTTGATTATTTGACCTATTTATATCTTACGCCATAAAGTGTCCTTCAAAACTAGCGGTTATCGTCAACGAGTGACCACATTACCGTTTTACCTTTATTAAATGTATTGATTTACCTTATAAGGTAAATTATTCAAAACTCGTTATTTATTAGTCATTACATAACTAAATGACCTTATTAGCTCTTTTTAACCATTTAACGTGGTTTATCATTATTGTCTTTTGTTCCGAACCTCGCACGTCGGGTCGAAACATCATAAGTCAAATGTGACTTTTGATTATTCAAAATCTATAAAACCAATAGTTATTAAATAAAAGGTGTAAGTTTTAACTTACCTCGCATCCCGAATACGCCTTTCTTCTCACTTGATTCGTTTGACCCGCTCACTCATCAAGCTTCCCCCTAGCTCGTTAAGTGTCAAACTATCATCATAATTCATAAGATGGTTAGATTAGTCATTATCAATTATGACTACTCCATCTAACGGGTCTTATGTCGACTTTATCACTCGATTAAATCATTGGTTAGTTTGACTTCCTAAAAGTCAATTGATCTATCGACATATCCAAATGCACCCTTCACATGGAATTTCAACATTTTAGCTTCGTTTAGGCATTTTAACAAACACCTAGTGGGCATACTTTTACACATTTACAAACTAGTTCATAACTAGTTATTTTATTTTTTATTTTTACCAAGATTAACATCAAAATCAAACCTCTATGTCTAGTGTTCATGAGCTACATCAAGAACTTATATCATAGCAACCAATATTCATCAATTTAACACCCTAATCCGAGTGTTCATCATATTCTCAATAAACCCATTTAACACACATATAAGAAATCACCAAATCATTCAAGTCATAGCATCATATGCATGATTTTTACTTAGGGTTTAGTTCCTAAGCATGTGTACATCACTACTTAGCCATAGCTCCTCTAATATTTACATAATTCGCGAATTATGATGCTAACTCAATTTTTACAACTTCACGAATCATCAAATTTTTACATACCTTATGATCCCCACGACTAGGTGATCACGAATTTGTAATCATGCAGGCGATTTGGGCTTGATTTGAGCTTCAATTTGGAGGATTTTGTGAGAATCAGGGTTTGTGGAGAAACCTGGTTCGCCCCCTGTGTTTAACATCGACCAGACACACACTAAGCGTGTGTTTGGTGTGTTTTATTTTTTGTTTTAATGATATAACTCTCACAATTGTCCCATTTTAGTCCCTCGTGTTTGGTTTTAATCAAATGAAACTATAATTCATTATTTATTATTTAATTACCCATTACTAACTAGGTTAATTTTTACCTAGTTAACTTAGTGGGTTCCGGGAGTTAAAACCCGTTTTATTTTAAGTCCCGTTGACTCGGGCTCTTATAAACTCAATTCCTTAATTCTTTGATTCGTTTGTAATTAATTATTAGGATTTCTTATTTAAATCCAAATATTTACCGGGTTATTTTTACTGCTAGCGGTACTTTACCCGTTTTCGGGGTGTTACAGTATCGATGTTTATCATTTTGGCAGCGGAAATTTCATCAGGATCGTAGTTAGGAAATATTTTATCAGAGTAAATACCACGCTTTTATAATATTAAACATGTTGGGGTAAAACCCAAGTTTTCATTACAAACATTTTTATAGGGAAAATCCCTATTTTATTGAATAAAACTTCTTCTTTTATTTAGGTAACTTTTATAGCCACTTTTCCAAGCCTTCAGTGCTGTCCACTTGGCTTCTAGTTGGCTCTTACATTTTGTTACCTGAAACGCGTTTAAAAATATTTTGTCAGTGGGAAATACTGGTGAGTGAATCCCAGTTTAATCAAGAAGAGTTTTATCAATTAACACAGTATTGAGAGCGATTACAATGTTTACATCTACACAATTACTCATGCAGTACTGTCAATCCTGACTGGTGGTTCATATTACCCATTGGCTAACTCTTTGTCCAATGGTAACGTGTTCCACATTTTGTATACAAAACCCCAACATACCGGCAGTAATTGAAGAATTAGAAAGACTCAATCACTGCTTAATCACATTGTAAAATATTTAAGGTTTTGTAAAACATTTTACAAAAAGGAGATTACTCACATTGCTGTCTTAGGTTTTCTTTAAGGGTTTCCTGGTGATTATCTATAATTTACACAAATGCACACGTGTTAGTTTAATAACCCTTAATATTTACATTAGCAATACTCTCCCCGATACGGCATTCCAACGACTACGTCGGGCAGAATCACGACAGCTGTTACGGAACCCTGGATCAATCGGGCAGCGTATCTAATATGTAATTAGGGTTATGATACTTACAACGGAGCAGAACTTCGTTAATTAGGGGGTATTATGCCCGAAAATAGCTATTTCTATGTGAGAATTCGAGATAAAGAAAAGATTGTGAGCGAGTCGACTGAACAACCGATGCCCGCTTTATATAGGGCCTGAATTCAAGTCCTTCGCGACCCGTGTAGGATTAGGTTGGGGCTTACGCGGCCCGCGTAGTAGGTCGTCTAGGGTTTAGCCTTAACCAGTCACGAATATAGGTCCAACACGTTGCTGCCACGTGGCAACTCAGGGCTGCGTCTCGACGACTGGCTGTCGCGCCCCTCGTAGATAGTAGCCAAGGGCTATGCGCCCCGCGGCAACCCCTTAAATTTCGTTTTTATTTAATTTTAATAAAAATAAGGATATTCGGGGCCCGTTTTCGCATACGGGGTGTACTTTAGGACATATAGGGATATTTTAAAATATATTAGGGTCTCGAAAATATTTAGGAGGGTTGTTATATCCTCCTCACCTTGTTTTAAAACTCGTTCTCGAGGTCTACTGGAATAAGTGTGGATATTTCCTTTGCATTTTTTATTCAAGCTCCCATGTATAATCTGGTCCTCTTTTGGAGTCCCATTTTACTTTGACCAGAACTAATCTTTTGTGCTTGAGGTTCTTGACTTTCCTGTCTTCAATCTGTAGAGGCTTCTCTATAAACTTTAACTACTCATTTACCTCTATATCCTTAAGAGGTACTATTAATGATTCACTATCTAAGCATTTCTTGAGATTAGATACATGAAATACATCATATATTCCTGCCATTTCCTCTGGCAGTTGCAACTGATAGGCTACAGGTCCTATTTTTCTAATAATCTCAAAAGGTCCAACATACCTGGGACTTATCTTTCCCCTTTTGATGAATCTTACCACTCCTTTCCAAGGAGAGACTTTTAATAACACTTTATCTCCTACTTGAAATTCCAACGGCTTTTGTCTGTTATCTGCATAGCTCTTTTGTCGATCACGTACTGCTTTCAGTCGTTCCTTGACTTGAATGATCTTGTCTGTTGTTTCTTGTTCTATCTCAGGTCCAGATAGTTGCTTTTCTCTAATTTCTGCCCAACAGACTGGAGTTCGGCACTTTCGTCCATAAAGTGCTTCGAATGGTGTGGCATTGATACTTGTGTGATAAGTGTTATTATAAGAAAATTCTATCAATGGTAAATAATCGTCCCAATTACCTCCGAAATCAATTACACAAGCTCTAAGCATATCCTCCATTGTCTGAATTGTCCTTTCGCTTTGTCCGTCTGTTTGAGGATGATAAGCGGTGCTTAGATTTAACTTGGTTCCAATTGCTTTTTGGAAACTTGTCCAAAAATGAGAGGTAAAACGACTATCTCTGTCAGAAACAATTGATAGAGGAATTCCATGTAAAGAAACTCTTTCATTTACATATAATTTAGCAAATTGTTACATACTAAAAGTTTCTTTCATTGGTAGGAAATGAGCTGACTTGTTTAGCCTATCTACAATCACCCAGATTGTATCATTAACTTTTCTTGTTTTGGGTAATTTAGTAACAAAATCCATTGTTATCAATTCCCATTTCCAAACTGGCATTTCTAATTGTTGCAATAAACCTGAGGGTTTCTGATGTTCAGTTTTGACTTGTGAACATGTTAAACACTTTGCAACATATGCTGCTATATCCTTTTTCATTCCTATCCACCAAAAATTCTTTCTTAAATCCTGATACATCTTATCACTTCCAGGATGCATTGTATACTTAGACTTATGGGCTTCTTCTAGTATATGGTGACGTAGGTTTCCTAATTTAGGTATCCACATTCTCTTCTTATGGAATCTCCAAATTCCATCTGTTCCTTGATCTAATTCCTTAATCATTCCTTTTAATTTTTCAGTATCATCCTTGATTACTGATTCTTGTGCTTTTCTAATCTGTTCATTTAAATCTACTTGTAGGTTTAACTTAAGAGAACGCACACTTTTTGGCTTTTCATGATACTTTCGACTTAAAGCATCAGCTACTACGTTTGCTTTTCCTGCATGATACTGGATATTACAATCATAATCACTAAGCATCTCTATTATGGATGAGCAAATCAGACCCGGTACCGGTACCGAACTGGTATCGGTACCGAATTTACCGAACCGGGTACCTTTTCGGTACCGATTCGGTACCGACTTTTGACATTTTCGGTACCGGTTCGGTACCGGTATGGTACGGTACCGATTCGGTACCGGTTTTTACCCTTAAATACCAGTACCGAACCGGTACTGGTACCGAACCGGGTATATTCGGTACCGGTACCCACTTTTGGGGATTTTCGATACCGGTACCGAATATACCCGGTTCGGTACGGTTCGGTACCAGTACCGGTTCGGTACTGGTATTTAAGGGTAAAAACCGGTACCGAATCGGTACCGGTACCCACTTCTGGTAACGCTAGTATAGGTGCATTGGTTAGTCTTTGCTTAAGAATTCTAAAGTCTTCTTCTTGTCTTGATCCCCATTCAAATTTAACGGATTTACAGGTTAACTTAGTTAAAGGAATGACTATTCTAGAAAAATCTCGAATAAATCTTCTATAATAACCGGCCAGTCCTAAGAAACTGCTAACCTCAGTTGGTGATTCAGGGGTTTTCCACTTGGTAATTGCCTCAATCTTGGTGGGATCCACATGAATTCCTTCATGATTGACTAAATGTCCAAGAAACTATACCTGTTCTAACCAAAACTCGCACTTTGAAAACTTAGCATACAACTTTTCTTTCCTTAGTAAACTTAGAAGTGTGTGCAAATGCTTTGCATGTTTCTCTTTACTCTTAGAGTAAATGAGAATATCATCTATGAAGACAATTATGAATTTATCCAAATACGGATTACATATTCGGTTCATCATGTCCATAAATGCAGCTGGGGCATTGGTTAAACCAAATGGCATGACAGTAAATTCATAATGGCCATACCTTGTTCTAAAAGCGGTCTTAGGAATGTCCTCTTCCTGCACCTTTAATTGATGATATCCTGATCTTAAATCGATTTTAGAGAAAAATCGAGCTCCTTGTAACTGATCGAACATATCATCGATTATTGGTAATGGATACCGATTCTTAATCGTGACTTTATTCAATTCACGGTAGTCAATGCACACACGCATTGATCCGTCCTTCTTTTTTACGAATAGGATTGGTGCTCCCCATGGTGATGAACTTGGCTGTATGAATCCTTTCTCCAACAATTCGTCTAACTGTTTCTTCAGTTCCTACATTTCTGCGGGTGCCAAACGGTAAGTTACTTTGGCAATTGGTGATGTCCCTGGTATCAAATGGATTCTGAATTCAACTTCTCTGTCTGGAGGTTGACCTGGTAATTCTTCTGGAAATACATCTGAAAACTGGGACACTACTGGAATATCCTTTAATTCTTTTCCTTTGGTGTTAATGATTATAGAAATCATACTAATGATCCTTTTCTTACATAACTTGTTGTTTCCATCACAGAGATGAATTTTGTGGATCTAAAGGGTTTATTTCCTTTAATTGTGATCTTTTCACCCTTTAGTGAATTTACTTGGATTGACTTTTGATCACATAAAATACTGGCTTTATTGGCTATTAAGCAATCCATTCTTAATACGACATCAAATCCTACCAGATTCATTGGGTAAAGGTTTGCAATAAATTTCGGATTTAAAAATTCTATTCTTGCTCCGTGTAAGATATCAGAAATCTTAATGGTTTCCCCATTTGTTGTCTCTACTAGACGTTCTTGTGGGAGTTTAGTTAATGGTTGATTGATAAGTTTGCAAAATGAGGTATTAATAAAACTTTGGTTTGCACCAGAGTCAAATAAATACTTTAGCAAAAACATCATTAACTAAAAACATACCGGCAATCACATCCGGGATCATCTTTGCTTTTTCTACAGTCAGAACACATGCCCTAGCATTTTTAGTATTCTTGGTATTCGTGGCTGGAGCTATCTTTGGACAGTTTGGCTTGATGTGGCCTTGTTCTCCACAGTTGTAGCATGTCCAGATATTTCGCAGAAGTTGCAATATATGGAGCATCTTCCAGAATGCTTCCTTTTGCAATACTTGCAATAGGGTGCATAGGTAGAACCTACATTTTCCCACGATTAAAACTTCCGAAACGGAATTCTTGGGTAAGCTTCTGGGTTAGGTTCCTCCTCTGATCCTCTTCTCGTGTACGGACTAATTCGTCAGTCAAGGTGTTTGCTAGTTCTACAGCTTCTTATATAGTTTGAGGTCTAGCGGCCTTGACTACATATATAATTTCTCCGATTAATCCCCAGATGTAACGGGAGATTAATACTGGTTCAGGTGATGCAAGGGTTGGTACTATTCGAGCATATTCAAAGAATAATGTAGTATAACCCTTACTATCTACCCCAGTCATTCTATGATTTAGGAATTTATTTGCTATCTGTTCCTTTTCATTGGGAGGGCAGATTTTCCTTTCTAACATATTTTTAAATTCCTCCCATTCCATATTATAAACCCTATCACTTCCCCTAGACTGGAGGATAGTGTTCCACCATTCTAAGGCTGAATTCTTAAACAGATTAGAAGCAAACATTATCTTATCTCCTTCCGCGCATTTGCTTATTCTTAAGACTGCCTCAGTCTTTTCTATCAAGCGTAGAACTGCAACGGCCCCTTCATTGACCGAGAATTCCATTGGTTTACAAGACCAGAATTCTTTATAAGAACAACCATAAGGTATGGTTCTTCTTCTTTTGGGAATGGGCGCTTGAAGTATAGGTCCATTGTTCACGTTGTTTTCTGGTTCAGAGGGTCGTTTACTATCACGGTTGCTTTTATTATCAGCTTCCCTAACCGTTTGAATAATATATGGCATCGCATCTATTATTCCTTGTGCCACTACGTGTTGGATGGCACTGTTGTCCACTTGGTTTCCATTATTGTTGTTGTTTGGGTTTTCGTTACCCGGGTTATTGTTACCCTCGTTATCGTTATTCTGGTTTTCCGGGTTATTATCCGGATTCTCTTGATTCACTTGGTCGGCCATCTGAATTTTAAACATTTACCACATATTAATATCACAAGATAATATGTTAATACGATCAATCACATGACACACATTTTGATAAAAAAACGTCAAAATTGCGACTTACTTTTTCTTAGTATGCATCCAATACAAACTGAAACTGGAATTTAAAATTACAATACTACTATGCATCATTAACCACGAAGTGGTCTATACTACGATACTTTTTTTTCCAACCATACACACATATTATATATATATATATATATATATTATATTATTATTACTATTATTACTACCTCCACCATCACTTTCACTGATAGGATTCATCCAGAAAATCCATATGATGCTCGTCGTACTTCCAGACGAGTCGTTCTCCTACTGCCTCATCCTCTCGCTACTTTCTAAAATTTCTTCTCCGAAAGTTCGGAGCTCTTGCACATTTTCTGCACTCATTGGGGGTGCAGGTGCTGGTACGAGATCTAGGTACTGTGGCATGGGTTCTTCCTGAGGATATGGATTCTCTAAAATTTCCCTAATGTATTCATCATTATCATAGTAGGGATCTAGAGGGTCCAGACCTGTGTAAGCTGCTAGGTTTGGCATGGCTAGGTCTGTTAAGTGGTAACGTTGCACATAATCCCTATGATCATCAAACCACGGATCGTAGTCTGGGTCTAAGGGATTGGGTGCTGGTACCCTAGGTATTTCCTCTGGATTAAAATCATGCATTTCGACTTGATTTTCTGGGTTGTTTTCAATCTCCATTGGCTGGGTGGGAAACAAGGGTAATGGTTGAGGGGCTACTAGTTGTTCCAGGTTAAGGTCGGCAGCTGTGGATGCTAAAATATGGAAGTTTGCTAAACTCCTATTAAGCATGTCTTGGGTGTGGGTATCGGTTTCTCTTTTAGCGGCTGCTAGCACTCGTTGCTGTTGTAACTTTGTCATTCTCTTCCTACGCTCATGTGCTCCCTTACTGAACTATCCTCTCTTTTTCTGAGGGAATGACTCTTCAGACTGAGCCTTAAACACGAATATCCCGTCTTCATTGTCAGCAGAATACCCTGAGAGGGTAGGCTGTGAAAAGCTGCCTTCGCTTCTAGGTGAGTTGGACAACTGACGATAGACGTCAGAAGGTCCTTGATCACTCATACTGTAAACTAACAAATAGTCAAATAACACACAACAATAAAATACAGGTATGCACGTATTTCCGTAATTTATTTCCTAACACTTTAAATAATATCTTGGTGTCAGCAGAACACTTCTGTGGCTGAATCAGTGGCTTAGCTTTGATACTACCTTCTGTCGCAACCCACGCCCCCTATCTGTCCTAGGAACGGAAATTTCATCAGAACCGTAGTTAGGAAATATTTTATCAGGGTAAATACCACGCTTTTATAATATTAAACATATTGGGATAAAACCCAAGTTTTCATTACAAACATTTTCATAGGGAAAATCCCTATTTTATTGAATAAAACTTCTTCTTTTATTTAGGTAACTTTTATAGCCACTTTTCCAAGCCTTCAGTGCTGTCCAGCTGGCTTCTAGTTGGCTCTTACATTTTATTACCTGAAACGCGTTTAAAAATATTTTGTCAGTGGGAAATACTGGTGAGTGAATTCCAGTTTAATCAAGAAGAGTTTTATTAATTAACACAATATTGAGAGCGATTACAATGTTTACATCTACACAATTACTCATTCAGTACTGTCAATCCTGACTGCTTAATCACATTGTAAAATATTTAAGGCTTTGTAAAACAGTTTACAAAAAGGAGAGTACTCAAATTGTTGTCTTAGGTTTTCTTTAAGGGTTTCCTGGTGATTATCTATAATTTACACAAATGCACACGCGTTAGTATAATAACCCTTAATATATTCATTAGCAATACTCTCCCCGAGACGGCATTCCAACGACTACGTCGGGCAGAACCACGACAGTCGTTACGGAACCCTGGATCAATCGGGCAGCGTATCTAATACGTAATTGGGGTTATGATACTTACAACGGAGCAGAACTTCGTTAATTAGGGGGTATTATGCTCGAAAATAGCTATTGCTAAGTGAGAATTCGAGATAAAGAAAAGATTGTGAGCGAGTCGACTGAACAGCCGATGCCCGCTTTATATAGGGCCTGAATTCAAGTCCCTCGCGGCCCGCGTAGTAGGTCGTCTAGGGTTTAGCCTTGGCCAGTCACGAGTATAGGTTCAACACGTTGCTGCCACGTGGCAGCTCAGGGTTGCGTCTTGACGACTGGCTGTCGCGCCCTGCGTAGATAGTAGCCAAGGGCTACGCGCCCCGCGATAGCCCCTTAAATTTCGTTTTTATTTAATTTTAATAAAAATAAGGATATTCGGGACTCGTTTTCGCATACGGGGTGTACTTTAGAACATATAGGGATATTTTAAAATATATCTAATACTAATAAAGAAATCCCTTTAATGTCACATGGCATTCTTCTCACTTATTTAGTTATAATAATGCCACATGGCATTTGTTCCTTCAATCTCAAAATTTTTATTTATATTTTTTAATTTAATATAATAAATATCACATAACATTAACTTAATCAGTGAAATAATAAATATTTTAAAAAATATCATCAGTATCTTCTTCTAATATTAATATTAAATATAAATCTCTTCATCTTAGTATATATTATGAACATATATATTATTGATTAGTTTTATTTGGATACTCAAAATATTTTAGATTTTCGCAATGAATGAATAACAAAATATTCTAAATTAGTATTAGCGATAAAAATAGCTAATATAAATTATATTATTACAATTGTAAATGTAATATATTTAAATATTATAAATATTAATTATATAGTTTTTCTTTCTTCAAATATTTATGCTAATAACATTCTCTCCTTTATTTTAATAATAATATTAGTTAATATAATTAATATAATAATTACTTCTATAATAATTCTAATGGGTATCCGATATTATTATAATTTCGATATTATTATAATTAATAACCATAGTATATTTTATAAGATGTGTTATGGATTATATTAATTTATTATGTGATGTATTGTATTGTAAACAAATTCAATATTTAAATGATGTAAAGATAATTAGGTTCTCATGTCCTTAATTTTGGTCATTCACGGGTTTGATCAATTCAATCGGAGAACATCTCCATTTTTGCATTTATGACTCTAATTTTCAGATCTCTTATCAAAATGCATATCAAGATATCAAGATTTCATAATTTAAAAAAAAATGTTAATCTCAAGCTATCTGTGTTGATCTAAATGACAATCTATAAAAATCACCGCTAATAACAATTTTAACTTTACCAAAGCATAGCGGTTTACCTTTTTTATTAACATACCATAAAATACCATAACACCGCTATTATTCTTCAATGTTTAAAAAAATCTAAATATTTTCATAATAGAGTCATACTTGCTACGAACAAAGTTGTACAGAAAGTAAATGATCATCTACTTTCATTACTTCCCGACAAAGAAAAAGAATAACTAGGGTCTCGAAAATATTTAGGAGGGTTGTTATACAAGGACCCTAAAAATTTGAGGATTCCAGATACACAATAACCCCCCGGATCTACCTGTCGCTCCGACAAACTCCGATATAAACTCGGAACTACCCCAAAATTTGGAAATCAAACAATTGCTAACCTCTTCCAATTGAGTTTCTTGTAACGCCAGGAAGTCAATTTTGTTATCCAGACACAGACCACTAACCCATCCAGCCTTGGCCTCAGCCCCCATCCCTATAATATTAAGAGATAAAAAGTTAATTTCTTACCTAGTTGAAAACCTTCATCCCACTTCTCTACCGATCTCGATTGTTTTTTCTGTTTCCAATCTAACTAGTTCCTCCACCGAAGAAAAAACCCCATTCTTGTTAACTTCATCCCTAGAAACTTCTTCCTGTGTAACCCCAAGCTCCTCTAGCCTCTCAGTGGTTGAAGTGGGAAGTTCTGTATCACAAGCTCTGACGCTTAGATCCAGATGGAAAGGAAAGCCCTCATTACCGATAAAACACGTCTCCACAGATTCAGAATGAACCGGAGTCTTAGGCAGAGGGTTATTCAACCTTTTTCTTTTTCTCCTAATGGGCTCGTCAGAATCACAAAAGAAAAACTTTTGGGCCGCAAACTTTTTAGACTGTTTATTCTTATGGGCCCTCACCCCCTTAATTGACTCAAAAGAACTTTTATCAAAATTGAAAATGTTGTCCACGTTTACCGATGGCGGCAACTCACCATCTTCCAAAGGCTGTGGGCCCCCCTCATCCTCCCTAGGAGAACGAACCGAAATACCCACGTCTATGTTAACCCCCATGCAAGAATCAGTAATTTTTTCCGACCCTTCGTTATCGAAAACTCCCTGAACCGCGTCGATTGGATTACCACCAGACTGTGAACCTACCTGATCAACCGACGTGACCTCCAGTGACTTTACGGAAAATTCCGGGGAGTCTTCATCGTCAACCTCGATTCCAGACTCAAACTCTTCGTCCTTATCACTCTTAACTGGCCAATCCGAATAATCTCCAATACTATCGGGAATCCAGTCACCCATTTCTTCCGAAATCCAAACCTTGAATCTCCTATCGTTCCAATGCAGACTAACAGACTGACAAATCCTGTCCCCATCGCCGACAAGGAATTCTACCAGATCGAAGGTGAAATCTTCGTCATCTTTAGAAAGCTTAGACGCATGGATCACCTTTCAAAAAATCCTACAGATTGAGTCGAACACTTCGTTATCCACCAGGTGTAGCGGAACGTCCATGATTTTCAACCATGCGACACCTTCGAAGGGGAGCGTCTGACCTTTCCATATCTCCATCCAGGAAAATCAAATCTTAACGTTCGGGTTGAAATCCATGAAGAAACACATCTCTTCCTTATTGCTGAAAACTAAAAGCATAAACACCCCCCCCCCCCCCCACATATTTAAGCGAGATCTTAGGACCATCAGATTCCATGATGAGTTTATCTAGTTTGATGAGAGTCGTAAGATCAGTCATTCTAACGATCAAACTCCTATCTAGCCATTCTTCAAACGGTTTCACGAAACTGGAGACTTCCACCACCCTTTCGTCCATTTTCTCCTTACTTGAGTTGCCCAAAAATGGAATCCCTGTAAGAAGTGCCCAGTGGATTAAGGGGGAAAGAGAACTTACTGTTGAACTAATTGCCTTCGTTCCCAACGCTACCGGTACCATGCATCTGCTTGGTAGGAAACTCCGGCTGTTGGAAGTCCGCCTTGTTCTCTGCTGCAAATTTTGCTACGTTCACTATGAGTTTATAACTGCCCATTTTCACATTCTTCATACTGGCCTCCAATTCCTTTCTATTATTCACCCCAGTGAAAGACACGAAACCAAACTTGTTACCTTTTTTATCTCTCTTTCTTGCCACGTAAACCCCCACCACTTCTCCGAAAGCACTGAACACCTCTCCGATCTCCTTAGCACTACTCCTCTCAGGAAGGTTGGTGACGAAGAATTTCGTAACCCCATGTTGAACATAACCCATATTCAGAAAAACAACCAAAGAGACCCGCAACAGAACTTTAATAGGTTAATAGGATTCGAAACAATCAAGCTAAACTATATTAGATAGCAGCGATTGATATCAGACCTACTAAGCAATCAAGAACCGAGATGAGGACGCTATGGCATAAACACAAAACAAAAAACGAAAGCTGCCCGAGAGGCGAATGTATTAGGGAATTGATGAAGATTAATAGTTTTATAGTCAAATTTATCATCTAACAAACAAATGATCTTGGCTTAGTGGTCAAGGGGAAGGTGGGAAGCTTTGCTTCTTTTAGAAGTCCTGGATCTAGTCATAGAGAAAATATAATACTAACTTGGTGATACTAACTACTAACCTGGTTAGTGGCATCCTAACCGTACACCGTAAAAAAAAAATTCAAAACTACACCGAATGCTTTAATGCAACTATTATTTATGAAAATATTTATTTAATTATTAAGTAATTTACGGAATCAAATTTGATTATCTTCGTCAAACAAATCAATATTTCTGATTTCCTAATCTTTATTACAAACCAAGAATCCATTTTGATTAATATTGTAGTCATTAGACATGTGTCTTGTTCACTCTTAGAACGCTACATTTATTGCAAGCCAAGCCAAGCCATAGAAGAGCCGAAGAACCACAATACTTTGTTCAACTGGTGTGGTCCCCACTCCAGCCTGTGCGACTTCCTAACTCGTAAAACGACATCATTTATTGCCGTATCATTACGTTCCCTTTCCTTTCCTTTCCTTGTACCACCTGTCCTGTCTCCCCCTCTAAATCAAACCCCCCTTCCTTCCCAAATCTCAATTCCAGTGAGAGAAACCAGAGATAGAATCATAGAAACCCATTTCAACCATCATTACATTCAAAATTTTCATCTGGGCTTTGATTTTTCTTATTAAGATCTTCTTCATTTTATATTAGCATCATGAGTAGTTCTCTGAACTATGATGCACTAAATTTCAAACTCATATTCTTCACCATCCTCCTTATCAACGCAACCGCATTGACCAACCAAAACCCTAAATCCAACTCAACTCAGACTCAGATCAACTCCAACTCGGTCCTCGTCGCCCTTCTTGACTCACACTACACCGAGTTATCCGAACTCGTTGAAAAAGCTCTTCTTCTACAAACCCTAGAGCAAGCAGTTTCACAACACAACATTACCATCTTCGCACCCAACAATGAAGCTCTCGAACGCCACATGGATCCAGAATTCAAACGCTTTTTACTCGAACCAGGAAATCTCAAATCACTACAAAAATTATTGCTTTTTCACATCATTCCGACCCGGGTCGGGTCGGACCAATGGCCGGGTCAGGATACTGGATCAGTAGCTGTAACTCATCATAAAACGCTCTGTGTGGAAGAATCCGAAAATCGTTTACCGTTGACCCGTGGAAATTCCGGGGAGAAAATAGTGGGTGGTCTAGCGAAAGTGACACGACCCGACGACGTGACCCGACCCGACGGGTTGATCCATGGGATTGAGAGACTGTTGGTACCTAGATCTGTGCAAGAAGAGTTTAACCGGAGAAGAAGTTTGACTTCAATTTCAGCAGTTTTACCCGAAGGAGCTCCGGTAGTGGATCCGAGAACACACCGGTTAAAAAAACCCGCTCCAGTTCCCGCTGGAGCTCCACCTGTTCTACCAATATACGACGCAATGGCACCGGGTCCATCACTAGCTCCAGCTCCAGCACCCGGACCCGGTGGGCCACGTCATCACTTTGACGGTGAGAGTCAGGTGAAAGATTTTATTCAAACGCTGTTACATTACGGTGGGTATAATGAATTGGCGGATATTTTGGTGAACTTAACGTCGTTAGCGACGGAAATGGGGAGATTGGTGTCTGAGGGTTATGTTTTAACGGTGTTGGCTCCGAATGATGAAGCAATGGCGAAACTTACTACTGATCAGTTGAGTGATCCGGGTGCACCGGAGCAGATAATGTATTATCATTTGATTCCGGAGTATCAGACGGAAGAGAGTATGTATAATTCGGTTAGAAGGTTCGGGAAGGTTCAGTATGATACTTTGAGGTTGCCTCATAAGGTGGTGGCGGAGGAGGCTGATGGGTCGGTTAAGTTTGGGTCGGGTGAGGGTTCGGCGTATTTGTTTGATCCGGATATTTACACCGATGGGCGGATATCGGTGCAGGGGATTGATGGTGTTTTGTTTCCGGTGGAGGAGACGAGGGAGAAACCGGCTAGTAAGGTTTCTCCGGCGACGGCGACTAAGGTCGTTGCGAACCAAAGAAGAGGTTCGTTTTCAGATGTTTTTTTATTACACGGGCTGAATAAAAAAATATTAAGATTTGCAATTTTCATTCAGAAATTATATAACGATATTTTGAGATAGATCGTAACTTATTTTTTTTAAATCAAAAATAAAATTCTTGAAATAAAAGAAAAAAAAATTAAGCATCAAATACAAATTGCTTTGAACATACAAACCTTTTTGATTTTTTTTCTCACTACTAGTAATTATTACTCTACAAAATTATATAATTATTTTATTGGTGTAAAATATGATTTATTTTTGGATTATGGGATTAAAAAACGTATTCAAGGAAAAAGAATTTAAAAAAAATCTCTTTTTCACTTTTTACGTTAAAAGTATTTTGTATGTTAAATACCTATATATACAATATTTTAACTCCACAAAATTATGACATTTGATGTCGCTTATAGATTTGTAATATTATAATTCCATCAACTGATTGACCGGAACTGTGGTAAGAAATTTTCCGGTGACCGGTGGTCGGTATAAATTTAAGTGATTTTTTTTTTTTTTTGTGGGGGTGGGTCACATGGAATTATTCCTCCGCGTCTATTGCACTCATTTTAGACTACCTAAAAGAATATACAACCTCTTTTATAGTACAATTTTAATAGCATAAGATACAACACTCTATTCGCACGTAAATTATGGAAAGAAAAAGGAACATGACATATAATTGTGTCATTATGAGTTAACAAATTTGGTAAACTTTTTCTGATTTTATTTATTAAAAGTACAACTTTTAAAGCACACGGTACACGGTTTTCCAATATTGGAAACTTTTGTACCACTTCCAAAAGTCTTGATTTTTTAAGGCATTTTTTTAACATTTATAAATGTACATTTACTTTTGCAATAATAGAGTTGAGTTTATATATCAATGTTTTTGGTAAATGCAGGGAAATTATTGGAAGTAGCATGTTCGATGGCTGGCGTATTCGGACATTTTACAAGTTGTAATTGATGTATACATACATATATATTATGCAAAAAAGGTGGGTATTTACTTATTAATTTATTAAATATAAAAAAAGGTGTATTGATTAAAAATGGAATAATTTGATTAATTAAATATTATTTGAATTGGCAGTTGAATATGTTAGGAAAACTGTGTGGAAAATAGGACATAAAAGGGAAACGAATGGTGCAGTTTGGCATGGAAGGAAGTTTTCCCCAGAGAATCAGATCCCCTCACATGAGAACAAAACAAACTCTCTTTTTTTATTATTTTTTTATAATAATTTTCAATATTTTATTTCTTCATGATGCTGTATAAATACTGTAATTAGTAAAAAGAAAGTGATTTTTTATGTACGTATGTTTGATTTTTGCGAAAATTGTATTTGCCCAAATCTGCTAAATCTTGAGGCACAATTCTTTTCCACAAGGAAGATTGATTTTGATTCTTTTTATTTCCCTTAAATTTATAAATGGACTTTCTTTATTCTAAAATAATTATAATTATAATTATTAAGTAGAATTAAAAGGAATAATATTGACATTACTTTTTGTCTTTTTTATATTTAGTTGGACTATAAACAAATATAGGTGTCGGTGGTGGGAAATCCAAAGTGAAATTATTTAATCGACTTTAATTTTGAGAGTTACAACCCAATCATTTTTTTCTCTAAATTATTAGTCACTAAAATAGGTGTGATGGAGGGTAGTTATTTAGGGATGATCGGCTACGTAGCATGGCAAGTGATCGGGTGTGAGGGATGAATCCCAAAAGATAGGTCAAGGGTATGGTGATGAACCCTTTTATCTATCTATTATACTAAATGAATTCTCTTAGGTCACATGGGTTATTCACAATGGTATGAATTCTCTTAGGTCAAGGGTATGAATTCTCTTAGCCAATCATTTTGATGATGTGAACATGCTTTAAAGGCTGATAATTCACAATGGGCGGCAATATGATTTCCTTCATTCTCCTTTCTTTTCAATTTCACCTTCTCACATACGTTTCTTCACCCCGCCTCTCTCTTCAATCAAATACATCTTTCCTTTTTCCTGATTGCTTTCCCTTTTCATATTCCATCGTTCATTGCTAAACCCTAATAAAATCTCCATCGTCAATCACCAGCTCTATATCAATTCTGAAACTTATTTTTCTGAATCAAAAGAAACATCGATTTTCTTTGAGAATCTGGGATTCTTATTTCACATTTTCGATTGCACTATAATGGAATTTATTTGGCAGCAATTGATTCATGGAAGCATCAGGTAATCAAATCTTCTTTCCAATTTGCATTAATGAGGTTTCAATCTTATTTCTCCTTCTTATTTCCCCTTCCTTCAGCCGTACGACTCAAACCCTAACAATCAGATGGATGCCTCTTTCAATCGTTCCATTGAGAAAACCCAAAATCTTATTCAGAAATCACATCCATTGCATCGCACCTGTTTACACTGATTCAGAAATCTCATCCATTGCATCTTATATACTTACAAGTAAGGTTGTTTCTCGATCTAGACTGCTCTAAACCTAACACTCTTTCATGATTCGTCTTTAATCTATGTTTATATGTTATCAATCGTTGAAAAATAACGGTAATTGGTCCAATTTCTAGGTCAACGAACTTGTGTTAAAGAGATTAGGTTTATTCCGTTCATTTTTTTAGAGCTGGTTGTGCTAATTAAAGAGATTAGATCTAGGTTTATTTTACCTAATTTTTATGGATTACAATCTGTTTTTTGGTAAATGTAGCACCAGCGGTGGTAGTCTTCTTGGCCGCCGACGATTGCAGCACATGTGTAATTTCAAACTCAGTGCCTTTTAAATCACTATAAGTCCCTCTTTATGTTTGCTTTGTGATTTCTACCATATTCACTGAATTTGTTTTGGTTTAAGTATATGGATTGTTTGGATATCTTATATTTATGTATTTCCTTTTCAGCCAGACTTTTATCATCCTCTTGCTTCCAGATTCTGGAGATTTGTTTGCATGTTATATACGGGTATGTGTGTTTGCTTATGGGTGTTGCATATAAGAGAGGGCCTTGTGTATTTTCTTTTGGTTGTCTGTTTTTTTTTTTCATTTTAGATTAAAAACGTTTATGCATCTGTTGGGTTGTGTTAAGGGTTTTGATTTTATGCTTAAAATTGAAATTGCAAGATTATTGTTTGGGAATTTTCAGGTTTTGAAATTTCAGGATCTTAAAGAGATTGGAAGCAAGGCGATGTAAAGGTATTCTTGACCAACGATTAGATAATAACATACCTTTGTTTTAGGTTCTTTTGTCAAATTTATCTGTTCTAACGTCTAATTTTTGTTTTCTAACTTAGCAGCCTTTTCACATGTTTACATCTATAGCATAATTTTTGTGATTACAGCTGGTGGATATTTAAAATGCGACTAACACATACATCGCCAACTATAATTTTAAACTTTTTTCGTCATAATTGATAAGGTTTTATGGAAAATTCTTGATGATATTGAGTTTCTTATGCTCATTGTTACTTTAGAAAGTAGCCTAAATAATGGACTTAATATTTGTTTTCCTGTTTTGTATATGCTAACATGTGCTTTTTTTCTTATTCTTCACCCATTATGTGTAAGGGAACAATTGCATCTCAACCTTACCACTTTACTATTTTTGTTTACTTTATTTTTTGTTTGTAAAATCTTGAAATTTGGATATGTTTTCGTAATTAAAAAATGGTTGATTACAAGAAATCAAATCTACCTACTTTTTTTGGGCCTAATTAATGTAGTAAATAAAAATCGGGTACGAGTCGGATTGCATAAATGACAATATGATGTAGAAAACGGTTAATTTTATAAAAGGGTCAATTGGGTAAGCTTAAGATTTAGATAAATTATTAGATGCATATATTGGTTGGTGTATAAATTCTTGATATACATTTCTTTTGGTTGGTTCTGGGCCTTTTTGCTGATTGTTAATTTTGATGATGGTAGGTTGGCGGCTGAGACCGGGAACGCCAGAGAATGTTATTTACATACAGAACTTTGTTTGGAAGGTCAGTGTATACTTTTTTTGAATGTGGTTTTGGAGGTTTGCAAAACTATACCGGCATGGTCGTGGACTTACTTGTAGGTACTGGTAAATTTTTTGTGTAATGTTTATTTCTGACAGTCGAGTGACATCGTATATTTTAGGACGAAGACACCTATATATAATTTGAGTGGCTGAATAAAAGAATGATATATGATTGCAGTAGTTAACACCTTCACCCCTCAGTTAAAAGACTAGGATTCGAATCCTACGCTTCCCTTTTTTGTTTATTATATTTCAAGTACGAGTTGGGTTCTTTTTTCTATAGGCTTTTTTTGTTTATTTTCATGTAGGCCTTTTCTTTTTCTGGGTCATTGTTCAAATGGTGCAGGAGTGTGCTCTTGCTTTGGAGGCAGAGTGGGAGAATAAAGATATTACTAAACTTTATAGTAACCATCTATAGAGGAGTTGGATTATGCATTTCTTTTTGGTGTAGGAGCATTGCACATTGCCTGGAGAAATTAGGTTGAAAACAATCTGGTTATTGGTTGCATTTTGGATCTGCTAATGTAATTCAACCAGATGGTCCAGTGTCCAAATGCTTTTATCTAACCCACTAAATGATTTCTTATGAGCCCATAGAGTCTTAATATAGATGTTTATGTAGCTTCAAGATTGATTATTAACCAACAAGAGTGTTTGTATGTGCTCAGTTTTTTAGTTTCATGTTGGTGTTTAGGAGTCAAGACCATAGCAATGATTTCATTAGTGCTGACTTTGTATCTGATGTCCAAGAAATTGTGAAACCCGTCCTCAAGGCCTACATCAAAGGAGAAACCGAGGTACTGGAGAAATATTGTTCATTTGTTCCCCTGAAATAATTGAGAGATGTAAAGCCGAACATCAAGTTTGTGAGATGCAGGGCACTTTTTATGGCAACAAGGTTAGTTGCTAATTACTTATATATTCCACAAAGCAAAGAACAAATACAGTAGATTTTAAGTTAAGAACTGTGGCGGAATTTGCTAATGGCTCTAATGATGCGGATATCAGATATATCTGAAGTCGATGTAAGAGAGACCAAAATGATGGGTGACAGTCCTTTAATTATTGTCGGAGTATGCAATTTTTTCAAATCGATTAAAAAAGAAAAAAAAAGGTAATTAAGTTTGTACTGAGTTGGGCTAACTTTGGTTGTACAGTTTCATACACAACAGGTGTATTGTGTACGAGATAGACTTGGTGAAATAACAGAAGGAGGCAAGGTAATTTGCTTCAAGTTTCGGTGTCAAGAAGGTCATGCTTTCGTTGGTTGACTGTCTTTGACTTTGACCCTGTTGGTCAATGATTTGGTTTTGCAGGATACTATCCACACAGTTCATTATTTGTGGGCGATGCAGCTTACGGAGGCAGAAGAAGGTTCTCATATGCCAGTTTGGAAGCTTAGAGATATGCAACAACTTGACGTCCGGGCGCTCATTTGATCATGAAATTGGTTCGATGAGGTTTTTTACCCTTCAATGCATTTAATCAAGATGATGACCGTTTGAGCGATAAGAAGAAACATTATGGTGCATTTGTTCAGTTTACTAATGAAGCCCACAATATAGATGAACTAACGAATGCACACTTTGTCGAATTTATATCGGTGACGTGAAACAGCTCGAGCAAAAATGGTGTGAGGTAACCTTTTTTTAATTTATATCTTGAAGAATGGATAAATAGGCTAATTTTAGTGTTTATTATGAAATTTTGAAAAAGGGTATATATGTACCTGATTCTAACAGGATGTGTTTTCTGTAACTGACAAGTTGCAGATCGAAAACATATATTTTTTGTACCTCATAGCTATATTCTTTGACAAGTTGTGGATCGAAAACATAGCTATGAAAGAAGTGATTTGCGTCCCAGACCGCAATAATTGTGGTGGGCAGGCAATGGTTAGAGACATAACAATAGATGAACACAATATCAGGATCCAAAATCGTTCGCTTACCAGATGACCTGACCGCCTCAAGTTTGTGATTAGTCAAGTGTTAACTTTGTTAACACTTGCATTTCTCGGTTGTTAAGGCCTCCGTTGTGTGCTGTCTAGGTTTTGCCTTACATTCTATATAACTAATACCGCCGCAAAGATGCATAATTGGAGGATGGGTCATTCTGGTGGATGTCTAAAATATGCTGAATTGGAGGCCTCGGGTTGAAAAACTGGAATAAGTTTAGTAGGATGGATATTGGTTAGGCTGCTGTTGGCTATTGTTTTGCGTCTCTTTTGTTGTTGGTGTCCCTTTCTTTGCTTTTTGGTTGCTGTATTGGTTGTCTTAGCTCCTGGTTAATAAAGCTTAGTTGTTTTGTGTGGTAATAAAATCTCTTTTGGCTGGCCAGAAGAAACTTATCAATCAGTTTGTTAAAGTAAAAGAATAAAGTATCGGTCAACTCTTTTGGCGTGTTTTCTTAAATCACTTTATGAAAGTAAATGAGAAAGTTTTTTTAGTTAACTGAGTAAAGTAGTTTTATTGGTGCTGGGGAATGCAAATAGCTTCTTTGGTGATGTGAGATGTGGATTGATCTGCTATTAAATATCTCTTATTGAGTGAAGTTAATTTAAAAACTGTCAATGTTAATCGTTTTAATTTTTGAATTAATATCTTTTTTTTATAAATTCTAAATTTTTGTTTCCATTTTGGTGTTTTTTTTTGTTTTAAGATTCAAGATTCGTATGTTATATTAACCACATCTACACTGCTTCATGTTGTAGGTGAAATTAATCCTCCCAATTGTATTGTATTGACTACAAAAGTCTAACTTCTAGATCTTCTCAAAACCAATAAGGTTTGTCTTCTTTTCTTTATGTTTTATTTGCAACTCTCATTGCGTATAGTACAAATGATGATTTATAACAAATACGTTTCACATATATATGAGACTGAAGGCTTAAACAAAAGAAATCATATTTTTTAATTCTTACATTAGAGTCTAGCTATGAGTTGATAGTAGTGGCTTGGTGATGTTTTAGCTCATTATCATACAAAAAAAAAGATTAAATTAGGTTATGTGTTATATTTAACATGTCAAACGGGTCAAATGCCTTGAAAATAACCTGAATGGTCAATAATAAAAAAAAAACATGTGTTAATCAGCTCACTACATGGATCTTATATTTTTTCATTACTAAGTATTTACTATTTACTTTAAGTTTTTTAGCAATAATGGTGAGACTTTAAGTTTTTCCTTACAAACTCTGAGAAGTAATGTAATTTTATTCATTCTTGAGAAAGTATTCTTTTATATTATTTCCAACTTTCATCCAAGTATTTATTTATAATGATTCAAATGTGGTGCATCTTATTTCCATTAACATGTGCAACCATATTTTGAAGAGTTGCCTTCTGAAGCATTCCGTTAATTATATACTTGATTCACTAAACGTTAGTATTCTACACTTTGTATATGCAAGGAGTTTGTTTAACAGCTGGTGTTTTAACTTTTACTAGCAGAACTTATTGAAGACATTTCACAAATCACAAGGGCCTACCTTAAGTTAAAACCCAGGTACAGCTAGCTACAACCTCTTTATGTAAACACACATACTGTGATGAGTTGCATAATATTTATATTTAATAGGCTTATGGGAGGTCAATACTTGGTTTCTAAAGTTGTTTAAAAACTTTCAAAATCAAGTACTTACCATACAAAATGGATTCAGGCAAAATAAGCTATTTTAAAAAAAGTATTATTTTGACTCGGGTCAAAATAGGTTTACTAAATAGAGTAGGTACCAAAGTCGTTTCACCACCTTATTTTTTTAACAAATCTTATTTATAATTCATAAATATTCATAGGTTTGTAAATTATAATTATAGTTTCACTTTTTATTAATTTCATTTATATTTCGTTAAGTGTGAAGTGTCTGTAAGTGCTAACAAGTGAGAGTTGACATATTGGGTCTCAAGATTAAGAATATGTAAGATACCTGTTGCAAATATCTAAGTTAATTGATTTAGTTTTTCTTTTTACCATTTTTTATTGGCAAATATCTAAGTTAATTGATTTAGTTTTTCTTTTTACCATTTTTTATTGTTAAGACGCTTCTTTAGTGTCATGTGAAAAAAATCATTAATACTTCATATCTTATTCGGTAGCATAAGATGATCCTTTGACATCAAGAATCTATTTAGTTATCAATACTTCATATCTTATTCGGTAGCATAATCAAGAATCTATTTAGTTATCATATTGGCCTGACCTGTTAGGTTTTCTTAGAAATTGTTGTTTGATAGCAATAACTGATTCGTTTATCATATGTAATTAACCTGTTAGGATTTCCTAGATGTTTTCTTTGACATAGGACTCTTGACCAATTGCAGCCACCATTTCCTAGCATTGCTGATTTGGTGTTGTGTCCGTCGTTTGCCACAGGGTCAAATGTTGACCACATCGGAAGAACAGGTCTTCGATTGAGGGTACTCTGCACGGATCGTTGATATGACCATGGTTCTTTGATGGTCAGATATGGTCTCCGAGGGTCAGGTAGCATATTCCGATCAGGTCTACGGAAGGTGAGGTATTTATTTGAATTGAAGACGAAAGGTAATTCCTTTTTTTCACATAATAAAAAAAAGGCAAATTGGATTTAAATAATCCCAACTCATTGTTATTGGCCAATAATAATCCCAACTCATTTAATCACCAATAATAATCCGAACTATTCACTTTTGTTTGTAAAATACTCCCAGTTAAAAAAACACTAACTAGGTTAAAAAATTGCTGATGTGGCATGCCACGTCACCTGCCACATCAGTTGCCACGTCATCTAAAATGCCACGTAGACTGCCACATCAGCTGCCATGTCATCAAAAATGCCACATCAACTGCCACGTCAGCAAAATTGCTGATGTGGCATGCCACGTCACCTGCCACGTCAGCAATTTTTTAACCTGGTTAGTGTTTTTTTAACTGGGAGTATTTTACAAACAAAAGTGAATAGTTCGGATTATTATTGGTGATTAAATGAGTTGGGATTATTATTGGCCAATAACAGTGAGTTGGGATTATTTAAATCCAATTTGCCTAAAAAAAACTTTAATAAATTAAATACAAATTATTACAATAGCAAGTAGAACATGCTTGATTATATAAACGAGTTTCTTTTTCTTATATATTTTTTGAGGGACAGATGAGGCCCAGATAGTACCAATTAATCTCAATGGTTAGGTGAGAATGCTTACATGTAACTAAGGATATCCCTCATAATTCTTGTTTTTCATAACATGTAACTGTCAATGGTTTCAGGTCCCAATGTTTAGTAGATTTAGAACCGAAGCCTTGAAAAACTAACACGATTCAGGGTGCTTAGGAGAACATTGAGACATTTTTTTGGAAGACAAATAGATGGGCAACCTCTCTGTTGGTTCAAATGGCCAATGATTCTGAAGACCCTAAAGTTCATGTGAATTTATAAATATTTCTTTGCATGAATTACTTGACAAGTTAGTTGGACAACCCCCTTTATGCATCAATTATTGATAAACAAAGTCAAGATTGAATTTACATAACTATCAGTTCATTATAATTTAATATTTACATAAATAGCGAAACATTTTTTTCATTTTAAAATTTATATTTATAATTATTCTTTTTCATCACACCTATTTATAATTACATTTGATGAGTTATCGTTTTGAATCATTTAAATGTCAATTTTTTTGCTTTTGTTGCGGTAGTCTATGAACGTTGTGTTGTAATTTTGGGTCGTGATCAAACTGTGCGTACATGTTTGGTCTACTTTGTACACATATTGTATATAACACACGTACAGTGGGATTATGGGTTTCGAGCCACGGTGGTCGTGGTCTATAGACACCGATCTGTGGTAAATGGGCGTGGTCATGTAATGGGTCATAAAAAGAAACAAACCCGATGAGCCGAAGCCATAACGTCCAAGTCACATTTCATATTCATTTATTTTAATTAAGTGTAATTTTATATTTACTTTAGTACTAATACTGAAACAAATCTTTCATTAAAAGATTTATGAAAACACCGTTAAATAATATTTTTTTAGGCCACCCGTGTAACACACGGGGTCTTAAGCTAGTATATACATATGTACATGTATATGTGTGTGTGGGATAAGAAATCAATGGGCCCGTCACAAGCGTCAATGGAGGGACGATGAGGACAGGGACAGACCAAAGGGAGGCGGTGTGGACGTCTCTTGACGGGCCTCGACGACCTTGGGACGTCCCCAATACCCACTAGCCTGTGTTATGGTATAATGAATAGTAAGAGCATAGTGTAATTTTATAAAGGTGCGAAGCAAACATGTAAAAATGTCTTACACCGAGGAGTATCCGAGTAATTAAATATATCTTATCTTACAAGTTTGTATAGATAATCTTATAAAGATATACAATCTATATATAAGACATCAGGGTATGGTTCGAAGATGGTAGGTGGTTCAGTGCGTCAAGTATAAACGAGAAGGCTCTATTGCCTCTTCTTAATAGCCAACATGGTATGGGATTAGGAATGGCAATGGGCCAGGTATTGGTAATCCCAGGCCCATACCCGGTTGTAATTCTTTGTCCCATACCCGGTCCGTTACCCGTCGGGTATTTATCGGTTAATTACCTGTCGGGTATCGGGCATATCCACGGGTATCGGGTATACCCATCAATTTTTAAAAAATACCCATTGGGATAAATGTGCAATTTTTACTTTGATGTTTATATAATTTACAATTTTAATAACTGTAACAAATGAAAATATGATTAAATATTTCCTTATCATATTCAGACTACATATACCAAACAAAATCAAAACGATTACTTAATTAATTAATTGTATTATGACTACCTAATTGCATAAACATCCACATAATAAAGGGTGCTAGCTTCCATATCTAATATACATGCTCAAAAATAAGTTATTTGTTCACTAAGTAAGCTTATACATGATCCAAAATAAGCTAGTACTTCCATATCCATATGAAGTACTAGCTTCCATATCTAATATAATTTTGAAGAGATGACTACCGGTAAAGAGAAGACTAGACCCTAGTACTATAGAGTAGATAATAAGTGCATGTACTAAGTTTATATACATGGAAATTTATAATATGATACATTCGAGTATTATTCGGGTAAATGGGCCGGATATCGGGCGAGTATCACTAAATCCCATACCCGTACCCGAATTTTTTCCTTTTTTAAGCCTAAACCCGGCCCATACCCATCAGGCTTTGGGTATACCCGGCCCGTATGTTTCAGGTTTCGGGTATACCCGCCGGGCTTGGGGCTTTTTTGCCATCCCTATATGGGATGGAGGTCCCTCTTTTCCTACTCTCAACAATGGCGCCCCTACCTTTAATAACTCATAGACACACAACACCTCGTGAATGCTTGTTATTGCAATGGCTAGCTTTCAATAGCACCCACGGTATGATGTGGGGGACGCTATTGAGTAAAAAATTGCTCAGGTGGAGGGTCCAATAACCCCATACCGTGCAACCTAAATGCATATGAATTCTTAAATTTTATCAAAAACTATGCATAACTTCAAGGGCGTAGCTTTGTTGGGGTGGGAGGGGCGGCCGACCCCCCGAACTTCTCGCTCAGTAGTGGAGAGTATATAGTTTTCGCATATAAATTTTTGGGTATATACGTTTTTGACCCCTCGGTTTTATAGAAATTTTTGGTATATACGTTTTCGACCCCCGATCAGAAATCTCAAGTTCGCCACTACATAACTTAATTTTATTGTTATAAATTAATAGATTTTTTTATAAAAATTTAATAAGCTTAAATATAAACAAAGTTTATCCCACAAACATCCACTCGTCCTTCAACCGCATACCCGTGACTTCATCAACCATACACTACCCCAGTGACGTTCGTAGACCCACCTTGCGTATTCTTAAGGAACGTACACAATAGTGATAATCTTGTATTTTTAGCAAGTTTATTCGGTAGTTTTGAAATGATAACGTATTATAAAAAACAACTTAATAGAATGACTTTCAACTAATAAAAATAAGTAAATTAGAATTTTCTCAAATTTCTTTTGTTACATGTTAAACTTTAGTGTTGGATATTCACACGCTTGTCCTTTTCATATTTATTATAAAGTTTAAGTCAATTTATATTATAAAAATTATACAAGTCATTTCTATATCTAATCATGAAAAAGACATCACAACCATCGTAATTAAATTTTTCAGCGTTAATAGTATTTGAGCTGAACGATTGGACCTTATAAAACCCATTTTAAGTAAAATATATACTTTTAAAAACAATAATTGCTGTAAGAATTCATATGACAAATGATGGTAACTTATTCGGTCTTTATGCTCGTGTTAATATAACATATGGTAAAATGATAGGTGTTAGTCTTGATAGAAGATGCAACTAAATTCCTTGCATATAAATGATGAATATTTGAACAATTTTATTGAAACTACAAAAGGTTTTACACTTAGACCATGTGTAGTGAAAGACACAAATAATACCCTCACCCTTGGGCGTTTACGTGGCAGTCCAGTCAGCAATATGGCATTGTGGGATATTATGTTAAAAGGGGTGTAGTGGGGCTTGAAATCTTGTGGGACATTATATTCTAATATAATTAAATCAAAAAATAAAAACAAAAACCATAAAAAAAAATGCTATTGACCAAAGATTGGGAAGGTGTGCGTTATTGGCCAAAAAAATAAAGGAAGACGTGGAAAAAAGAATGCTTGGGACAAAAAAATTGAATATAAAAACGCCCAAGGGGGCGGGTAAGGGGGGTGGGGCGTTTTTTTTTTTTAGAAAAACGCCAAAAAAAACCCCACTACGGATCGTCTTATAAATTCAAAACTTTAAACTTTGATTTGAAAATCTGAGATATGATAGTTTATTGGATGCACGAATCAAAATTCAAATAAAAGAAGATACCAAGAGACATGATTTAATTCAATTTTTATTATATCTTCAATAACCCATAACTATTTATAAAATATACATTATTGCATGATACATTTAGGAAAATTCGGGGATGAAGGGTCTAGAAATATAATTAGTATTTTGGTTTGATGAGATGTTATGTTGCTGATACATTTGGTTGAATGTATACTTATCAAGTTTATGATGGATGAATCCCACCAGCTCCGACATAGCTAGGTCTTTTTTTCTTCTTCTTTATTAATGTTTCATTCATTTTATATAATTTTCAAATGTGACCATCTTTTATTTTAGGGTTATTGGATTTTATTACTCCCAACTATTGGGTATTTGTCGCTACCACCTCCAACTATCACTTTGACTCCCACCACTCCAACATAACCTTTTGTGTATTGTGTCACTTCGCAGGCTAATCTTTCTTAGTGTTTAACTTGTGTTTTTGGTGATATTAGGCTAACACTTTGTGAATTACTAATGACTGCAGGTGAATCTACTGCTAAAAGACCAGAGGGGGTCAAAAACCACTCAACCGAAGTGACACAATACACAAAGTGTTAAGTTGGGAGTGGTCAAAGTGATAGCGGTCAATACCTAATAGTTGGAAGTGATAATATCCAATAACCCTTTATTTTACTTTATTTCTAAAAGTCAACCACTTTTAGGATATGTTTAGCATAGAGCTTTTAGGAACTTCAAGCTTTAAGCTTTTAAGAAAAAGCTCATACTCAGTAAAAAGTCTTTTTTGGTTGAAGGAACTTGAAGCTTTTAGGTTAGGGTGAGCGGGGCACTTCTCGGGGAGGGGATCGGTGAGTGAAGTCCCCGAGCGGGAACACCGCCGCCATCAAATCGGGGAGTGTAAGCGGGGAGGGGGAGCGGTGTGTGTTCACCGCACAACCAACACCATTTGACCGTTGGCCAATGTTCGAAAACAATAAAAAAAATCAATTTTAACCTATATAAATAACCAACTTAAATCTAATTTTTTACCACACAAATTCTCAATCTTACTCTAAAAAACTTTCAAATACAACACAAAGCCAAACCGAGCAATGGAGAACCAACCCCGCGAAGCCAAGAAAAAGTCTGTCGGCTCTAACACTAAGGGTCGCGGCTCGCAACCGTCTCGTGGTGGTTCGAGCGGTGCAAGTGCACAACTACAACCACCTTTCGGATATACCTCACAACCCCCGTTTTTTTACCAACAACCTTCACACCCCCTCCTTTTACAACACCCAACCACAACCCCCTTTCGGCTATTTTCAAAATTTGTTATCAATGGAACCTCAATCCCCCGCCTTCGACCCGTATGGTTTTCGTTCCCCACAAGTTCCATCTCCACGAGAAAATGTTGAACGTCCTCTACCTATTCACGAGGACGAGGAAGTAGTGCCCGAAACTCAAAATTTGGGCGACTATGAAGATGACACCGGCGACGATGAATATAATGTGGATGAAGACGCCGGCAACGAAGAAGATGACGCTCGGGGTAAAAAGGAAAAAAATGGAGCGCCAAAATTGGACAAAAGACCAAGAAGAGGCGTTGGCGAAGGCGTGGGTACATTGCTCTACCAACAAAAAGAAGGGCAATCAACAAACCCGCTATGGTTTTTGGCGTATGATTTTAGATCATTATAACGCCACCGTTGGTGGAAGTAACCGGACCGTGCATCAAATACGGTCTAAATGGACCCCGATGATGACGAAAATAAACTTTTTCAACGGCCTATACCAACAAGCGGTAAAAATTATATTTTTTAACGTTGTATATTTTTTAATTTTGTTTACTAAGTTCATATGTTTTTAACACTTGTTATTTTATAATATGTAGGATCGCACACGTGTAAGCGGGTGTAGCGATCTCAACGTGATGAAAATCGCTTTAAAGGATTTTAAAGATAGATATCCGAGCGGTTTTCAACATGTCGAGGCATGGGAGGTCGTTCGAAAACACGACAAATGGGCCCAAGTCCCATTGTTGGGTGAGGAAGGGGAAGGTTCGGCACAAAAAAGAAAGCCCGTTGACGTGGACCCTTCCATACCCGATATGAACGAAGACCCATCGCCACAAAGAACACAACGGCGAGACAAGCGTCAAGCGACATCGTCCGAGGGCTCGGCTGAGTTGGCGGCACAATTCAAAGAGTACACCGCCATGAAAGAAGCGAAGCACGCGATTGAATTGGAGGCGATTGAATTGAGGAAGAAAAGAGAGTTGGAGGCTCGCGAACTCATAACGGAACAACGCGAGACGATGAGAAACTACGCGCACGATCGAGATATGAAAATATTCCTCAAGCCGCACGACGATGCTCCGCCAGAAATGTTGTCGTTCATCCTCGCCCGAAAGCGCGAGATCGCTAACAAGTACGAGTGGCCGTGCAATTTCTAAAAATTTTATGTAGTATTGCGATGTAATTTTTATTTTATTAAATGAAATGTAATTTTTTATTTTATGAAATTATTATGTTTTACTTTTTATAAAAATATTTTCTTAATTAAAAAAATAAAAAAACAAGTCCCCTAAGAGAGGAGTGCCGCCATCAAATTGAGGGTGTGAGAGGAGTTAAGGGGGGAGTTAACGTGGCGCGTGCTGATTGGTTTTTTGTAAGAGATGTCACTCCCCTAAGAGAGGAGTGCCCCTCTCACCCTTAGCAGCTTGAAGCTTTTAGTTGAACGCTTCTACTGGTAGCGTTTAGAAGGAGCTACAAGCTTTTAGGGAAAATGACTATTTTAACCTCTAAAGATAATAATTTTTTTAATACACAAACTTTTTAAATTTTTAGTTATGTCCATTTTGGTCATTTTATACATTTTATTAAAAGCTCCAGCTATTCTGCCAAACACCAAATATATCTAAAAAGATATAGCTACTAGCTAACAGCTAACAACTTCTAGCCACTAGCTACCAGCCTCCAGCCACCAGCTACTAGCTACTTTTGCCAAACATACCGTTGATGTTTTCAATAACTTAATATTCCTATGTGTGAAATTAAAATGGTATGATTGTTGTTTTCATTGTTATTGACTTGATGTAAATAACACACTACGAAATAGTCCTTGAAATGATTTGGTTTGCTTAACAATTTAAAAAATGCTAAAATTGATTCCCCGTGATGCATGGATCGGTTTTATAATGTGATTTGAACATGCTGAATTGTTTTTGCTATTGCTTATCGATTAAACGCAGACAAACTGAAAATGTCCATAAAAATAAGAAGTTAAAGTTTTTAATTTAGGAGAAGTGTATCCAAATTATTAGATAAATTAAAGTTAAAAAATGTCTTGACGTCGAAACGTAAACTAACTTGAATTTATCATGATATGTACTTAAACGTCTAAGCATATACTAGACCAACTGAAAACATCTCAATAAAATAAGCATCAAAACGTATTATATTTGACATGACTCATGAAACGTAAAGTAAATTGAATTTATATCGTCTAATAAAAACGTATTATATCAGACATAACTCATTTTGGAAAAAAAAAAATTACGTCGAAATGTAAACTAACTTGAATTTATACCGACACATACATAAAAATAAACAAGTAAAACTCGAGAGGGTTAAAATGACAATTTACAAAGTTTTTAGAAAGTTGAGATGGGTGAAATAAAAAAAAAGGATGGTCAATCCACTGTATCTAAGTGGTCAACCGTATATAATAATATTATACAAACAAGAATCCCCCCCCCCCCCCTCGTGGCGGATGCGAGAGGGTTCGTAATGCACTAAAAACAAATCGAAATGCTAACATTAAAAAGTAGATTAACATTGATTGCACCATAATATAAAACAAAATTTACAATACATGTTTTTAACAACACACTACACCCTAACTTATTTTTTCACACCACTAGCACTTTCATAACGTGCGCGTATCGCATCACTTGGCCCTGAAGCTCGGCTTGTTTCGTATGAATAACACCAACTCTTTCCGCCTACTCGTTCAGTTTCGCCGTAAAACGACGATCAAATTCAACATCTTCAAGTATCCTTTTGTAGCCTTGTGAAAACCTTAAAATCATCAGAAGCCAACATGCAAACAAATAAACAAATTTAGATAAGAAAATAACTATATAAACAATGCAAAATTTATGAAAAAACCATTATAACATTCCAATAAAGAGGCTCATAAACATAGGTACAATTGGAATCCAATTCTAGGCTGCCATAGTTACAAAAGCGACAACCATGACACATTCATCATCTCATATCACCTCTGAAATCCGAATACAAATAAGAAACCATAAAAGAGGAAACATATCATAATTTGTAAGGCTCAGAGATGCGGCAGGAACCGGTTGCTTAATTTAAGCCGTCTCAGTTGTCGCACATTCAAAAATCACCTCATCACAACCTTTAAACAACATTCAACCCTTCATGTTAATTTGTAAGTTAATCTTACTACACACAAAAAAAGCAAGATGTACAACACCTCAAGTCCACAAATAGTTACAAACACATATATCTTAACTTTACGCTTAATAAACTAAACAATAACATCTACGACTACAACACCTCAATGCTACAAATTGTGGCAAATCAAACACAATTCTAAACAAATTTACATGTAGAACCCACCATTGCAACAATCTCATAAGTGGTTGCCTTTATGCCCATATAATATACAAATGAGTTAATTACTGTTTTCGTCCCTGAGGTTTGTCAAAAATAACAGTTTCAGTCCATTAGTTTAAAAATTGCGATTTCAGTCCATTAGTTTCATTTTCGTAACCATTTCAGTCCACTTTTCAAACGGCGTTTGTTTTATGCAGTTAATGGAAGCATGTGCTTGTCACGTGATGGGCAATTTGGTCATTTCCATTGGATGAATAAGGGGTAGGTGGTGTTTAATACAACTGGGTTTGTGAGAATTGGAATGGAAATGACCAAATTGCCCATCACGTGACAAGCACGTGCTTTCATTAACTGCATAAAACAAACGCCGTTTGAAAAGTGGACTGAAATGGTTACGAAAATGAAACTAATGGACTGAAATCGCAATTTTTAAACTAATGGACTGAAACCGTTATTTTTGACAAACCTCAGGGACGAAAACAGTAATTAACTCTATACAAATTATATAACACAAAGTACAAGTGTACAACAAATTAATGCACAAAAAAACCCAATATGCAACACATACAACACATCATTGTAAATTAACTTTCAAATTAACATATACATAATGATTTGGAACGCAATATCTACAACAAAGCAATCAACGCTCATATACCCCAATACTCTACAAATAGCAAACTTCACAATAGCAGCCCAACACGCACAATATAAACCCATTAGAAGCAAATCTTTGCAACTCAGATTTCAGCCATGGCTACAACCAACGTTGTCATGCCTAATGATGAAATGATACAATAGCCGATATAGACTGAATGTGGCTCATATTTCAGCCATGGTTGCAACCTAGGGTATAATAAATGCAATGACGTGGAACAAATGCCAACCACAAAAATATACGATGGATTTTATACACACCAAAGGTACAAAGTATAAACCACAAAGCACAACAATAAATAGCAGGCAAAACCCATATTGCAAAAGCTGCAACATATCATTGGATAATCAACACGTCATTGTCTATAACAAACCAATGCACACTCATATACACAAATACCACCCAAATAGTAAACATCACAATTACAACCCCAAACGCAGTGGAAAAACCCGTACATAGCAAAGGTTTGTTCCTCAGATTTCAGTCATGCCTTGGCTGTAACCAACGCTGTCATGCCCAGTGACGAAACGATATCATGGTCGATATACAAGGTCTGTGGCTCATATTTCAGCCATGGTTGCTGTAAGGACCTGCAAAAATGTCCCAAAATACCCCGTAAATGAAAACCCTAACCCCTAAAACCCTAATTTCTATGAAAATCAAGAAAATCAAATTTTATTATTTGGACGCGGGCCGCGAAAGATTTAAGCAAAGCCTTCGCGGGGCGTGACAGCCAGGTGAATCTCCGGATAAGCATTAGGGCCACGTGTCGCACACGTGGCAGGTCTAGGGGTTGACACAACAGCCCTAGCTGTAGCTAGGGTGGCCCTCGCGGGCCGCGAAGGATGTTCCTTCATGTTTACGCGGGCCGCGAGAGACCCAAATTACAGCTATAAATAGGTCGTGCATGGGCAGTTCACTTGTGCTCGAAATTTTCCTTCAAAAACGTTACTTTCTTCTTAAAATCGTGTGTATAAGTAGTGAAACGCTGCTACGATAACATGGTAATAACTCGATCACTGCTACGATATAATGTCCGATCGATTGAAACCGATCCGATTGATGTTTAAGTGCTGCCTGAATTCGGGCTATACTTTGTCATTCATCGTGAGGGTTTTGATTTCGTGAAGTTATCGTAAATGTTGTATTAAGTTATTAACCTAGTTTCGTTTGCATTATTTAACTAGGTTACCAGGCTTAATCAACAGGCACTCTGTCCAGTTAAACTTGCAATGTGAGTCATTCTCTTTTTATCAAATTGCTTTCCCAAAACGCTACTTGTTTTCAAAGTTATAATTACAGGGATTAAGTCTTTGTAATCTTCAATTACTGCCGATATGTGGGGTTTTGTATACATTACTTGATAACCGTCACCATTGGACAACAGGTTAACCAATGGGTGATATGACCATAGTCACAGATACGGTCGAGTGACAAATACCGATTTGGGGTAATTGGTTGATATATAAACATTGTAATCGCTCTTAATACTGTAGATTATAACAATGTGTCGTTTTGTACAAATTGAATGACTCGCCAGTATTTCCCCGCTGATAAAACCTTTTTAAACATGTTTCAGGTGATTTACTCTGAACAAGGAAAAGTGCCGCGTAGCACTCCAGCTTGAATGAAGTGGCTCAGTAAATAAATAAACATGTTTTTGTAATCAGGGGATTTCCCAGTGAAATTCCTTTATTGAAAAATACAGGGTTTGTCCCTAAACTTATAATAAAATAATCAGGTGTTTTCAGTTTCACGATCCTGTTAAAATTTCCGCTGCCAAATTACACACCAATACCACGGGTTTCTGTCCCGCGGCTTCTGGACCGGGTAAAACCGGATCAGGGGTCGTGACAGTTGCAACATAGGTTGCCATGCCAAATGACAAAACAAAACAATATCATATCTAATGTAGAAATGAAATGCTTTAGACTTTTGGATCCATGTCATCATCTTCGCAAACCACATGGGTCTCTCCGATGAAGTTGTAGCCATCTTCCTGCAGATTAAAAAAACGAAAACGCCACCAATCGAACAAGTAGTACCACCAACACTAAACCCCCAAAACAAAACAATAATCACAACAGTATAATGCACATAACACTATTACCACAAAAGCCACAACTGAAAAAAGAATCGCACAAATAGTACAACCACCGCAAAAAGCTAATCCAACCAAAAACACAATCAAACTAACAGTAACACCACCACAAAAAGCCCAAACAAAAATAAACTAAATATCATGATGATCATGATCATCATCATCAAAGTAAACAAGAAGACAAAAAAAATAACACAACAGTGTAATCACTATAAAAGACCTAACGCTAAAATGTAAAGCCATCATCATCATAAGCAAAATTAGAAGCAACAACCACACTTTCGGACAAACACAAACCACATCAGAATCATCATCAAAGTAAGAAACAGTACGACCATCACAAAAGACCCAAATCGTCGTCAACATCGATAAACCAAACAAAATCTAAACAAAAATCAATACATGCCTAGGGTTTCTTTGATGAGAGCACTCATCGTCGCCGAAAGCCCGAAATAACCAAACTTTGGTCACCATAATCATCATCAACAAAACAAAAAACAACTAAACAAATATTATCCCACAAAACCTCACCGATCAAGAAACCAAATGACGGCTAAACAAAGACTAACCCACAAAATCTCTGAGATCGACACAGGTAAAGGGGTTTTCCAATGAGACAATAGTTACCGCCATTAAAGCTAAAAGCATAAAAAACCAAAATACAACATGAAAGCAAACCTAGAAACCCAAATGATTCGGCCACCGAAAAACAGGTTAAAGAGGCAGCAACGGCGAAGAACTGACGGAGGTAAAAATCATAAATGTTTCGGCTTAGAACAAATGCGAGGCATCAATAATTATGGTTGCTTTATACCCACCAAAAGTACACACTATCAAACACAAAATACAATAACAAACACTAGGAAAAAGCCATTAAGCAACATGTACAACACACCATTGCACAATCAACTTACAAATTAACATATATATAATATAATTGGTAATTGATGAATTTTGTTGCATAAAAATGGATTAAAACTTCAAATATTATATGATGATGTGGCAAATATTTGGTCCACGCATATCGCACATATAATCCAATATATGAATGCCAAACAGACACAATATTGTCCAACTTATGCGCTGACGTGGCACAAACCATTTATTGTCGTCACTCGAAAGAGAGATTGCACATACATGGCGCTTAACTTTTGTTGTATTGTGCTAACCATAAGATTTAACCCGTCAACCATTTTAGCATTGCCATTCCCCCGTATGACATGCTTTATGGTCGGAAATGCCGAATATCGGTGTGTTGGGGTGAGGTGGGTCCTCGGGAGCTTCCTCACAAAGATGTGATTAAAGCCACGAATGAAAAGATCGATGCAGTCTGAGCCCATTTGAAAGCGGTCCAGGATCAACTAAAATCTTTTGCGGATAAGAGATGAAGATCCATAGAATTTCAACAAGGAGATAAAGTTATGTTTATGTTGAAAGGGGATAATCTGTTTTAGAAAGAGAGGGATATGTCTTGAATCATGTGTTTCGAAGCTCGGGTCTCACTATCTTAATGTCTAAATTTTGAGGCATACGTTACTTCATTTTTCTTAACATATACACTAATGGTTTAGACAGCTTTAGTCCTTTACAACCCATGTATTCCCGTAACGGCTTCTTTATTATTGGTAATCTTAGTAGGATTATAGGTGAAAAAAGCCTTTGTAAGTGCATCTATTCGTGGTTAATTTTATCTTTGCAAGAGTTCTCAGTAGAATTACTCTTATTAGCGTAAGTTTTTAGACGTTTTGTGCCTAGCACAACTTTAGCTACAGGTTTCCTAATGCGTTAGTAATCTAAGGTAACGCAAGGGGAATTCTTATACTTTTGATGGCGTCCCTACATAAAGGATTTACATCGTTCATCTTGTCACACGAGTTATGAGACGGATGTTCACAATGGAATAATGTTCGATATTGGAATTATAGATGTATACAAGAGATTCCTAATAAAGAAATCTAGAATTTTCATTGACACCCATGCTCGTGCTTTATTCTAATTTATCAATCCTTATGGTTTTTGGGATTTCCTTATAGACATACATATCTATATAATCATATATTTCACATATCATTCATAAGGTCAATGTATTTAACAGATTTATGTTTCCAAAAACAAGTCAGATATCAGGTCATGATACTATTTAGGGAATTTTTGTCACTTGTTTAACATATTATATACCCCATCTTACCCGGTTCTCGCCGTAGAGTATGCTATACCATACCCAGTCTTGCCGGAGAGGTAACTTATATTTCCTATAAATAGATCTTTCTTAAATCATGATTTTGAAAGTGCATCTTTTATTATGGTTTGCATCAAGAAGCAAGGAAATTAATATTCTCATGATGGATCATATGCCAGAACCAAGTAGTACCAATAAATAAGAAATAACAGTGACCAAGTGTTATCGCTTATTTACCATACTTGCAATGTTCTAGTCATCGTCCTAACGACATACCAATACCCATCACACTTTTATCCATGCAAGTAATTAGCTTATCTCGAAGCTTATACTAAGACATTTTTCTTAGGTTCAATTCTAAATATTATCATGTGTGCTACCAGTTAATAGCAATTTCCTAACTTTTTCATTTAAGCTTAGGTATTATTATCACAACACCTATTGGTTTAAAGCAGTGGCTCTGATACCACCTCTGTCACGACCCCCGACCCCGCCTTGGACGGGAGTGGGAGCTGTGAACCAGCCCAGTGGTACCGGTGGTTATTTTGAAAAGTGTGCAGCGGAAATTTTATCAGGACCGTGAGTTAGGAAAATATCAGATTTTTGAAACACCGGATTTTTATTTATTAAATAGATGGGGATAAACCCATGTTTCACAAAGGTAGCTTTACTTACGGGATAAACCCGAATACATAAAACAACCTTTCTTGATTTAATTTAATTGATAAAATAAGCCACTTCTGTAAGCCTTTTGGTGCCGTATCACGTCTCTTATTCCGATCTACTGTCATTACCTGAAACGCGTTTTAAAAAGATTTGGTCAGCAGGAAATACTGGTGAGTTCATTCGTTTTGTACAAAAACACATTTGTTATAATTCACATCATTAAGAGTTTTTACATTTGCCCCTATCTTATAATTATCTGGTCCAGTTGTCACTCGACCGGATCTGTGACTGTGGTCATATCACTATTGGGTCCGTTCACTCAAAAGTGACGTGTATCACTATTTAGGTCCGTTCACCTAAAGTGATAAAACAACAGTAATGTGCACAATACCCCACTTACTGCCAGTAATTTAAGATAACAAAGACTTAATCCCTGTAAAATATAACTGGAAAATAGTTGAGATTTTTGTAAAAGAGTTTGATAAAAAGAGAATGACTCACCTTGTTAGCATATAGTCTTTGATTAAACAAGCCTCCTGATTCTAAGTCTTCTGATGATTAAGCATCTTGTTTAATTGTAAGTGTTTTGTTTGGAGTTTTCTGATAGTTAAACATTTAGTTTAACAGAGTGGAATACGTATTTGTGTAAAACCATATCAAACCTAACGATGGTCACGTGATCAGGACCTTAACGAAATTCACAAAGTATAGTCTTATTTAGAAAACACTTTGGCATTCGTTAGTTGGTTCCCGAATCGATCGGAAAGAATATCGTATCGGTGATTATTGGTTAGAACGCCAACGTATAGAGAGAAGAATAGAAGAATTGTGCAAAGAAAATGAATCATAAGCTTCCTATTTATAGGTAAGGGATAAGTCTTATCCCATATAGAACTTCCCTTGGTGTTATCTACCCAGATACAACTTCCTCAGTTGCAACTTCCCTAGATAAAACCTTCCTCAGATAATACCTTCCTTATATACTACTTTCCTTAGATAATATTTTCCTTAGATAATACCTACCCCATATATAGCTATTTAGATATTATCTACCTTATGTATATCTTGTTGTTTAAACTTTAGCTGTTTAACTGATTAACTTACTTAACTGATTAATTAATCTCACTTAGCTAATTAATTAATCTTACTTAGCTTGCTTAACTACTAAGGTGCTGTTTGTTTTTTCTGCAGGAAAACCTCTTCTGCTGCAGGCCACATCTGCAGACATCTGCAGGAGAAGAGGTGGACCAAATGTCTGCAGTCTGCAAGGAGAAGAGGGTTTGTTTTTTATATAAAACCTCTTCACACACATTACACACACAACACACACCTCTGCTTTCACTTCACCACCGACACCACTTCACCACCGTCACCACTTCACCACCGCCACCACTTCACCACCGTCACCACTGCACCACAGCCACCACTGTCACCACTACACCACAGATCGATGATGATGATGCAGATCGACCACCGCCATCAAAACCCACCGCCACCGCCGCCCCTTCTCTCTCTACGATATCTCTTCGTTCCAGATGTCGATGTTGATGATGATGAGGGTTTTCGATTTAGGGTTTTCGATTTGGGGGTTTTGTTTGTGATGTTGATGATGATGTCGGAGGTGGTGGCGGAGTGGAGGTGGAGCAGATGTCGGAGGTGGAGCAGAGGTGGTGGCGGAGTGGAGGTGGAGGTGGAGAAGATTTTGGGGTTTTGTTTGTGATGTCGATTTGGGGCTGGAGCAGCGGAGGTGGTGGCGGAGTGGAGGTGGTGGTGGCGGAGCAGGGGTGGTGATGATGATGATGGTGGCGGAGCAGTGGTGGTGGTGGCGGAGCAGGGGCGGAGCAGGGGTGGAGGTGGAGGTGGTGCCAAGAAGAGGTAAGAAGCTTTGTTTTATATCTTCCTCAGGAAGAGGCTGGGGAGAGGTAAAAAGCACTTCTCAAAAAAAAAACAAACACTCTTTTGAGGCTAAACCTCTTCCCGCGTCTGCACGGTGCAGACAGAAGAGGCCAGGAAGCTCTTCTTGAAAAAAACAAACACCACCTAAGTTTCCTTTCCTGTTAAGTTTCCTTAGCTATTAAGTTTTCTTAATCGCTAAGTTTTCTTAATAGCTAAGTTTTTCATATCCATTAAGTTTACTTAATCATTAAACTTTTCTTAGCCACTAAGTTTTCTTAACTGTTAAAGTAATCTTAATTACTAAGTTTACTTAATCGCTAAGTATTCTGGTTTAGCAGCCCCTAGTTATGACTTCTAATTTCTAACTACAATGGAACTCGTATTAGTGTATTAACTCAATTCAACCTTAACGATAATCACGATATCAAAACCCACAATGAATGACCAAGTATAGCCAGGTATCAGCAACACTGATCGGCTTCAATCGATCGGATAAAGTATCGTACCAGTGATTAGAGTTATTACCCTAATAACGGGGCAGAGTTTCGGGGTTTAGGGTATAATATCGAGCTACTATTTTGTTATACTAGAAACTAAGAGAAAGAAAAGAATTGAAAGATTTCAACTGAAGCTTGAACTCCTCATTTATAGGGCTGGAAATGGGACTCTCGCGCCCCGCGAGAGAGTTAAGACAGGGCTTCGCGGCCCGCGAGACCATAAAGGCGGCAGTAGGGTTTGCTGAGTCATGGTGTGGTCTTGACACGTGTAACGACACGTGTCCCTCATGCTTATTCGGAAACCATAGGTCTGTCCCGCGAAGACCTTTGCTAAATCTGTCGCGCCTCGCGACCGAGTGAAAAAAATTGTATTTCCTGGATTTTTATGAAAAGTAAGGTTTTACGGGTTCAGGTTTTCACTTACGGAGGGTTTTAGGGTGTTTTTGAGGGTTGTTACATGTTCCCCATAGTCACAAACGATTGCGGTTTGTATTTCGCATAGCCACCTTTCCCATAGTCAAAAACGGTTGCGATATGCACATTCAATCTTCATTGCTTCATTAAAATTAACAAGCGGTCTCTTTGCTTCGTCCACTAGAACTATTTGTGTATGCATTCTTTTGGTAGTTAACAGCGCTAGTGAGGCGCCATTAGAAGAAGTACCCAAATATTCGGTCGAATAATGGCCAATAAGAAACAAATTTGTAAAATTCAACAATATCGTTGTGTTGTATGACTGTAATAAAACGGAAGCTATCAACGCGGGGATGGGTAAAGAACCAGACATGTCTTCCTGAATCTGAATCTGAATGTTAACTTTGACTTATAAAACCCACTAACAAAATAAGCGCTTTTATCATGTTAGGGAGAATGTTCTCGAAATTTAAGGGAAAGGAAAAATGGTTGCTGACGTTATGCCCACCCGAGACCGACCTCTGGATTACACGTGTTAAATGATCGAGAGAAACTTCTTCGATCTAATTGCCGATATCTCATCCTTCTTATCTTACTATTAAACGAGGTTGTTCTCCACAACGACGATACGCTTGTTGACTGTCACATGAATAAGTAGTGTTTGTTTTTTTCATTGCTTCATTAAAATTAAAAAGGCGGTCTCTTTGCTTCGTCCACTAGAACTATTTGCGTATGCATTCTTTGCTATAACAGGATGGATGTGACACACACAGATTGAAAAGATTTGTTGAAATCGAAGAAAAGAGTAAAAAAGATGAATTGAGGCGTCCATTTGGAACAAGAAGTACAACAATCCGTTCAGATTGTTGTCTAAACTATGAATGCACACAACGAATTTGACAACTGTGACAGCTTATTAAAAGTATAAGTCACCTCCAATCATCTCCTGGTCAAATAACACACTATAAAGTTTAAACTTATCGTGTGTTGCAGTTTGGAAAGATGATCGAATAGAGATGATCGAAGAAAAGAGTAAAAAAGATGAATTGAGGCATACATTAGGAACAAGAAGTCCAACAATCCATTCATTATCTGTTGTTGTCCAAAACAATATGAATGCACGCAACGAATTTGACAACTGTGGAGAACTTGTTTGCGTTATCCTTCAACATAACAATTTTGAATGTATATAAGAGCGTGATCAACTACTTTGGGTATATTCGAAACCAACTAAAATACGCTAAAATACACCAAAATACGTTAAAATACGCTAAATTACGTCAAAATACGCTAAAATAAGCCAAAACACGTTAAAATACGCTAAAATACGTTAAAATACGCTAGATATACGTAAAAATACCCTAAAATAGGTTAAAATAAGCTAAAATACGTTAGAATACGCTCAAATACGTCAAAAAATACTATTAAATACGTAACAATATGTTAGAATACGTCAAAGTACGCGACTAACGATATTTACACACACGTATACATATAACACGGTGCTGAATCCAGGAACAGGCGAGTTTGACGGAGCTTCGGTCTCGAAACGACGTGTTCGGTGCGATTGTTACGACTAAGAAAGGAGTAGAAGATAGATAGAACACCGAGCAGTCAATTTCAATCTGGTCTCGATTGATTATTCAACTTTACAGCATCACGAGACCAGTTGGACAGCATGTCCCCTCTGGGAACCAAAAGCTTGTCCAAATGGGAGCCCCAACCCCCTATTTATAGACAACTACCAATGTGTCCATCCGATCGGATTGCCATCCGACTGGATGGTCATCCGGCGGGATGGTTATCCGGCCGGATGGTCATCCGGCCGGATGGTCATCCGTCCGGATGGACCTTTACAATATAAAAACCGTGTCCAACTTTCTCTATTTTATACAATATTCAACACACGCTCTATCTAACTATTCGCACAGTGGCAGACGTATGAAATATGCACCAACGGATTCCCCCTCGGATGTCACTGTCGAGTCGTCTTTAAAACTTTGAGAACCTTGAGCCGTGTGTAACACCCCGAAAACGAGTTTGGTAATCAAACCACGTTAATACTAAAGGGTGGGTAAAATACAGTTAGTGGTAAAACTTACCCGGTAAATATTAGGACTTAAATAAATAAATCTAATATTTATTAAATGAATGAGAAATATTTTGAGAAAGCAAAGTATATAAAAAGGCCTGAGGTTAACGGGACTTAAAATAATACGGATTATGAACAAGATAAAGTAACTGGGAATAAATGACCTAGTTAGTCATAAGTCTTATAGTAATAAGAAAATTTGTTAAAACACACTATATGCAACTGGGTAAACTATAGGGACCAAAGGTGACAAACTTGAAACAAGTTTGTATTAAATAAAACATTCAACACCAAAACATACACTCTAAGTGTGTGTTCTGGTCGAAAATTGCAGAGGAGCCAGGGAACTCCATGCTCAAACCCTAACTAGCAAAAATCAAGCAATTGAGAAGCCAAATCGACTCCAAATCGAAATCTAAGTTTAGATTAGTGATCACCTCAGTGAAAGGATCACAAGGTATGTCAAATTTCATCTCCTAGTTACATCTCGAAATTTTGATGAACTTATGAAATCGAAAATTTGGCTTGCATGAATGTTGTTTGGATGAAATTAGAATAAAATAGTGTCTAGGAATAAACCCTAGCCATTAGATTGTTGAAATTATGCTCAATACTTGAGAATCCCATAATCACCATTGAAGGTGTTAAGTGGGTGATGTAGAAGTATGAAGACACTAGGATTATGATAGTTGTACTAGTGTAATTTGAATTCTATGAAGCAATTTCAGGTTTGTTGATGTTAAAATTGATGTGAAATTACCAAATTGATGTTAACCATGGTAAAGATAACTAGTTATGAACTAGTTAGTAAATATGTAAAATTATGCACACTAGGTGTTTGTTAAAATGCCTAAATGAAAACTAAAGTGCTGAAATTGTAAATGAAATGTATGATTGCCAAAATCGATTTATCCCGTATGATATGGGGTAATATGAACTCTAATCATGATGTTGATTTAATTTAAATGGTATTTGTCATATGGATAACGGTAGTTAACTTTTAGAAAGTTAAACTAACCAATGATGAAGTCGAATGGTAGATTCGACACAAAATTTGTAAGACGGAATAGTCGTAGCTAATAATGACTAAACTAACCGTCTTACGGATTATGATGATAGTTTGACTCATGAAAAGCTATACGGAGGCTTGGGAGGAAGCGGGTCAAACGAAACAAGAAAGAAGAAAAGGCGTAACTTGGATACAAGGTAAGTTAAACTTACACCCCTTTTTTAATTACTATACACTTACTAGCGAAAATTGATCGTGAATAATGTTAAATAATTGAAATACGATGTTCCGGCATGATACAATGCAAGTCGGAATGAATAAAAGTTAGGAAATCATGAATTATGGTAAAAGGGGTAAAAAGGTAAATTAGTCATGTAATGACGAACAAGTAAAAACGGTTTTGAGTAAAACGAGTTTAAGGGAAAACCGGGATAGGTTTAAAGGGATGAAATGGTAACTAAATACCATCTCATATGGATAAATGGTCAATTCGGCTAAATGGGTCAAATGGTGTTGTTAACACCATTTGACAACTTCATTTGACAATTGCTTGTTGAGTGTTGTAATCACAGGAAACAACATAAACGTGCGTTGCTTTAACTAGAAAGATTTAAAGCAAAAAGTTATGTAAACGGGTCAATACCTTGACCCGAGCCAGGTACGCATAAGTAAGCTTTTAGTTAAATATATAATTTATGGTCAAATATTTAACGAAAGTCCTTCGTCGTAAAGTGAGGGACTAAAGTGGACCAAAACATCCTTGAAGGGTATATTGGGTAAACGACCCATAGGGGTTGTTTAGGAACTTGCATTAAGATTATGGAATCATTAGATATGAATAAAAGTTTCAGGAATACACATTCATGGGTCAAATGCATAAAAATGGTCATTTGCGTAAAATGACCAACCAATGGGTAAATCTTGGATAATAGGTTAGTTATGCTAAATCCACCATAAAAATAGTTGTGATGGAACATAAGCAGATGTGTAGATATGGCCTTACGAAGTATGAAAAGAAAAGAGTTAGTTTTAGACTAAAATGCATAAAAGATCCCCTGAATGGGTCAAAATGAATTACGCGCGTAACTTGGGTGTTTGTCGTGTAATTCACAAAACTTATGAATCCAAGATAGTTATTTTGAGTTAAATACCTTGGTTTATGATATACGAATAACTAGAAACACGTTTGGAGGTCTTAAATACAAACGGGCCAACATGTGGATTTTGAATAATAAACCGAATGCTTAGAAATCCCGAATTTTATTAGTTTAAAGGTCGGATTTAAACTCCACGAGATGGAAAATCAAATTTCGATCATGTAGGAAGAAACGGGAGATCAAACGGATATGCAGATTGAAAGATACAAAAGTTTTCGTGTCAAAAATGACAAAAATGGGAGGGTCTGATACAGGGGCCACCGTAACTTACGGTGCCCACCGTAAGTTACGGTGGGGCTGAAATCATTACGTCAGATACCTACTGCCTTACGGTGAGGCCATTTTAAATCAGGGGCCACCGTAACTTACGGTGCCCACCGTAAGTTACGGTGGAGGCCAGATTCGAGTCCTTGTTTTTGGGATCAAGAGATTAATGTTCAGGATTACCTCCCATTATCATTTATCTTGTCTTGTACCGTTATTTAAACTATCAATACTAACATTTAAGATGGTATTGATCATAGGTGAATGTCGAGAGTCCCGGATGAAGATCAAGCGTCGAGCAAGAACCGAACACACGTTAAATGAAGCTTCCGCAAGTTGTTTCGTCTTTATTCTAAAACGATGAATTAAATTACATTATGTTGTTTTGCTTTAAAGTTTAGAAAAGTTTTAATAAACCCGTATTTGAGCATGAATGTTTAAATATAAATACTCAGTAATTTGTGATTATTTACGGAAATCGCTAAATAAAATTATGGTTGTTACACCGTATTTGAATATTCTGTAATCTTCAACTTCTCTTCAACTTCAATCAGGTATCTTGAAATCTGACTATCCAAATTTCCCCTCGATTGATGCTTTGGGTTTGCTTTTGCCAAAGTTAAGCATGAATTCCCCCTGGAATGAATCTTCAGGTCTTTTGCACAGTTTACGACTCTCCTCTGATTTTCTAAACTGCAACCTTCACGAACAATCACCAACTTGAAACTAATCAATGCAGCATCCTCTGTTTCAACTTTAACCGCATCCGAGCTCAGTTTTTGATATGTCATGTCAGAACCACGATCTCGCATTCCGCTTGGTCGATCTAAGAATGTACAAAAACTCAACCGGCAATTGATAGAAACTTCAAATACCCCACTAGTTAACATCAAATCCGTGATTCCCCCTGAAGACCTGATATCCCGTTTACCGTGATCCACGTTAATGCACCATGAGAATGACAGATCCGTGTAAATGGTATTCTCCGCAATCACCAAATATTCATCGGAAAACAAATCATCTGGTAATGTAATCCGATCTCTGAAGCATTCATCCACAATCAGATTCATCTCCTCGGATAATCTAGATCTCGGAAGCTTTCATCTACGATCACTCTCGGATCTCTGAAGCATTCGTCAATGATCAGATAGCAACACCTTGGATCATCTTGATCTCGGAAGCTTACATTCACGATCAGATTCACATTCCCCCTGACAATCTGAAGTCAAAACTACCCGATTACTGTTGCAGTGTCACGAATTTCAAAAATGCTGGAATTTCAACATACGACAGTGAAATTTTTATTCCCCCTCATTTTTTCAAATTCTGACGTCTCTTCACTAAATTCCCCCTTAAACTGAGCAATTCAGTCCTCTTTTATCTGTAAAAAACTCGACTATGCCGAAAATATGACAATTTTCCTCAAAATGTCAGTTTTTCATCATTGCGGATTTTACGTTTTGGCCCATAAATAGTCAGATAATCTAGATGATAAACATTCTACGCTATTATCATGACTACCCCACTAATTTCCACAATCTGTGATCGCATCATCAAATCTGTTCACTGAAGCCCCCGACGGTGTCCCCGAACAACCCAGCTTGGTCGTTAAAAACCCGAAACAATTGTCAATCACCAAATTTTTTCTGGAGACTCTCCTCGTCGTTGCGATCAAAAAATGCTTTTTTTAGGCATTTGATCATCTGGTCGAATGGCAAGTGACGGATGGTCATCCGATCGGATGGTCGTCCGATCGAATGACAAAGTGGGCAAACATGTGTTTGTGGATCGAATGGCCCTCCGATCGGATGGTCATCCGATCGGATTGCCATTCGATTGAAAACAACTGAACTTTCAAACACTCCAAAATGACATGGATCGGATGGTCATCCGATCGGATTTCCATCCGATTTGATATGTTCTAACAGCTCAAGAACACTCCAAATCACGTTTTTTCGATCCAGAATCTTTATTTGTGTGAATTTCATGATGAAACTTCACAGGATTGTGCGCGAATCAATTCCGAACAGAATGATGTCTTCAATTCCAAAATCCATCCGTGAATTGACCTTTATTTTGATGATTTTCTCTGTTTAACTTCAAAACTCCCATTTGACTCAAAATTGATGAGCTTTGGGTGATTTAACCGACTGTTAGATCGATTAAATCGGTACCGTAGCTCTGATACCACTGCTGAATCCAGGAACCGGCAAGTTTGACGGAGCTTCGGTCCCGAAACGACGTGTTCGGTGCGATTATTATGACTAAGAAAGGAGTAGAAGATAGATTGAACACCGAGCAGTCAATTTCAATCTGGTCTCTATTGATTATTCAACTTTACAGCATCACGAGACCCGTTGGACAGCATGTCCCCTCTGGGAACAAAAAGCTTGTCCAAATGGGAGCCCCAACCCCCTATTTATAGACAACTACCAATGTGTCCATCCGATCGGTTTGCCATCCGACCGGATAGTGATCCGGCCGGATGGACCTTTACAATATAAAAACCGTGTTCAAGTTTCTCTATTCTATACAATATTCAACACATACTCTATCTAACTATTTGCACAGTGGCAGACGTACGGAATATGCACCAACACACGGCACTATGGAGTCCAAGTGGATTTCAAACAAAACTGTACATAATCATGGAATACGATATTCACACGCAACCGAACGGCACCGAAACGACTTATGTTGAAGGTATACGTCATAAAACAACAAAATATGCGAAAGTTCGGCAAAAAAGAGACGTATACGCGTCTAATCGAGGGAAACATGATAAAACTAAATTTGAAATTATGCCATATACGGTCGTATAGGCCTATGTTGTATCGTATATCAGACTAATATGCATCGTATAAGCTTATACGATTCGTATTAAACTTTGAATTTTTCTCAAAATTACCCCTGAATTTATCAGAAAACAGGGGTATTTCAGTAAATTCATCGATTAATATGCATCGTATAGGCCTATACGATGCGTATTGAACTATAAATTTCTTAAAAATGTTTTTCAAATCAAGGGTTCCATCATTACAACCACTTGTTTTCAACGGGGTTGTAATGCAATGATTCCTCTCAATTGAATAGACAGACACTTGCTTCATTGGACTCACTTGAATCGTCTCTGAAGTACTAAACAACAGAAATAACAGCTTTGGTTTCATCAGATGCGTCGTTTACCATGGAAAAATTAGTGAGTCTAGAACACTCGTAATCCTCAACCGACTTTGAAACCGGACGGAATCTGTTAAGAAACTGTTCGATTTCACGGTGAGTGGAGAAATTAGCGACGGAGAAACTGTTCGACACAGACATGCACCAGGAAAGAAGCATATAATGATTCATCTCAATTGAGTAGACAGACACTTGCTTTATAGGACTCACTTGAATCGTCTCTGAAGTACTGAACAACAGAAATAACAGGCATCCCTTGAACGAGTTTAGAACTGCTAGAAATCCCTCAACCGACTTTGAAACCGGATGGAATCTGTTAAGAAACTGTTCGATTTCTTGGGGAGTGGAGAAATTAGCAAGATAAGAAGGATGAGATATCGGCAGTTAGCTCGAAGAAATTTCTCTCAATCAGGTGTTCCAATAGATTCTCCCTTTTTACAATGTCCTGTTAATTGTTTCAGATGACATGCTCGATTGAAGATGTAATTGCAAGACTGTTTGTCGGGCTTTCAATGCTCACACAGGGTGATAAACAACGCTGACACGTGGAAAGAAAGTCATTGGACTGCCGCAGATGAAGTCAAATGTGATCAAATTTGGACATCAGACGTAAATCTTGAAGAAAGATCTGTGGGCCCTATTGTCGGATCTGTGACTCCATGGAAGATGTGATTAAGGTAAGCGTGCTGTGTCATGTGTCATAAAATGGAACATAATCCCAGATTGTCTAAAGAAGCGCTTTTATCATGTGTGATCCAGAGGTCGGTCTCGGGTGGGCATAAGATCCGTGGGCCCTATTGTCAGATCTGTGACTCCATGGAAGATGTGATTAAGTTAAGTGTGCGGTATCATGTGTCATAAAATGGAACATAATCCCAGATTGTCTTAAGAAGCGATTTTATCATGTGTCATATTAGAGTAGTATGAGTCTGAGTCCATTGTGGTTCGTGAATGTTTCGAATCATCATAGAAGACGTATCGGGTGAGTTGTGGTTGATTTATAGGAGGAGGTTATGAAACGAATATATGTTTATGCGAATTTAAAGGACAATACTGACGTATCGGGTGAGTTGTGGTTGACCAACTGGTGGGCTTGAATGGTTTTAATAATACTTGAAAATGGAAATAATCATGTCAAGATCTTTATCTATCATATCATCGACCAACTGCTCGAAATCCCTTTCGTTTCTCGGGTTCGCATTCGACACATAAACTTTGAACAAGATAAGAGGAGATATCGGCAGTTAGCTCGAAGAAGTGTTGGTGTTGATCAACTCGGTATATATGAAATGTTGGTTTTTGTCACATATCATTTTATCTTCGTTATCCTTTTGTCCCATACGAGATTCTTCGAGAATTAGACATGACACATGATAAAAGCACTTCTTTAGACAATGTTTTTCTGTCCCATACGAGATTCTTCGAGAATTAGACATGACACATGATAAAAGCGCTTCTTTAGACAATCTGGGATTATGTTCCGCAAATTGGGAACCACATATTCGTGTGTAAAAGCTTGGAAAGATGACCGAATAGAGAACTGAATATCCCCTTGGTAGTTATTACCATATGACACATGATAAAAGCACAGTCAAAATAACCCTTACCTGCCACTTAGGGTTTCTTCATCACCTATAACAATGTCGATAAACGTTGATTGGAACACGCCGCTTAAATGGTTTTAATATATTTCATCTTGGACTATATAGTCTAACTCATAAAAATGGATATGATCGAGTCAAGATCTTTATCTATCATGTCATCGACCAACTGCTCGAAATCCCTTTCGTTTCTCAGGTTCGCATTCGACACAACACATCAAAAAATAAAATTCAAAAAATAAGTGCCTTGATACGCATCGTATAGGCCTATACGATGCGTATAAAGCCCGCCGCCAGACATAACCTGCACATGTCAGTCTGCCATGTCTTTTACTTTATTTCAATACGCATCGTATAGGCCTATACGATGCGTATTAAATTGAAAACGTGTGCGGATAGACAGGGGGTGTGCCATTAGAAAAGCCCTTGTGAATATGGTTTTTGGTTCGGTTGTTGGATCCACCTTTTTTTAATTTGGTTTATTCAATTTATTTGGATAACCGGATAAACTGTTGATTTAATTAATTATTAAATAAAAATAATAATGATTAATAAACTATATACAATTTATTAGCCCAAAATACTAAGTCTAATATCTAATTATATGTATCCCTATGGTTTGAAGATTATTTTAATTTTGGGGTATTAGACTTGTTGACTATTTATAGTTTCTATGATCTATGTTTTGAAGTTTTAACTTTACGGTTGTATGTACGACTATTTTATGGATATGTGTGTTTTATTTTGCTATGTCTTTTATTTATATATGGTTAGGTTTAAATGCGTTGCTGATTTGATGTTCGGAAGTTCGAACACAAATATAAATATAAATTAGGAAAAAAAATACTTAGGTACAATTTGTTTAAATTTGGTTTATTTAATTTATTTGGTTTCTAACCGAAACCAAACCGAATTGAATTTGGTTTGGTTTGGTTCGGTTTGTATATTCCTGTAACACCTCGAAAAAATTCACGTCCTATAATGTGTTGACACGTGTCATATGTTTGAACGTGTGAAAGAATGTTATAGAAGGATTAAAGTTGACAATCATGGAAAGTATGTGAATATACGAGTTCTAAACGTCAACAGTGAATAAATATATTGTACATTAACCCTACATGATGCTCATACCTTCAAACGAATAAGTCATGGATCATACGAAGCAAAATATGAAAGAAAGTGAGAGATTACAAACTACAGGGGTTAAATGTGTCAACATGTTTAAGTTATACCTCTGAGTGACCTTTTGACAAACCCGAAGCTTTGTAACGGTTAATTATGCTCACTAGAATGCACGATATAAATTTCATAAAGTTTCGTTTAACGTATGAGAAAGTTATGATCAAATTCGTATACAAGGGGTTAAAGCGTCAACGTTGAAAGTTATGACTTTTCAGGTAACAACAAAGTTAACCGAGGACTTAACAAAGTGTGTATATGTCTTAAAGCCCTTATAAGTCAATTTGGAGGGTTCAAAGTGCAAGTAATAAAGTCGTAGCAAAGTTTCCAAGAGCCAAGGACCAATGCATAAAAAATCAAAAATTCAGATTTGTTCAGAGGAGGCGTCGCGCCACGCGAAGGCCCTGGGGGGGGGGGCTACGCGTGCCGCGAGGGCCTGTCTGTTCCGAAAACTTTGGGTTCTTGTCTGCCTTTGCCATTTTAACTGACTTATGAACGATTTTCCTCATCTTGCACGACCCCTAGGCAACCCCTAGACACTTAGGGACATCTGGAAGTGATCCATGGCCCTTGTTAGACTAGTGTGTCAATGATCCATGAGTTCTTGAGCACTATATAAGGCCACAAGGTTGCAACCAATTCTTCACACCTTCCTTCAGCATTTCTGATCATTTCTGGAGCTCCAAAGCAGGCTCAAGTGAGCACTAATCATGCAAAGGACTCTAGTAAGTATGCTTAACCTTTCTTAGTTAAGTTTTTGCTTAGTTTTAGCTTAAAAGTCAAACCGTCGTAATTAACGGTTGACTTAGCGATTAATCATTGATGGCTCAGTGATTAGTCGAATTGAAAGTAGTTATAAGTTGGTAATTATGTGGGCATTAAACCCTTAAAAGGGCACCCTCTAATTCCCACTCTAACTAGACCATTTGTCCGGTCAAACTTGTTATTAAAAAGTCAACAGAATGCTTATTTTCTAATTTATGCATAATTAGCAATGTAGAACACATACAACCTGTTTGATCATCAATATAACTTGGTAATTAGTGTAAGAACATGTCTATACATGTTCAACCCGACAATTTTATGTTTAGACCCGGTTCAGAACCGAAAGTCGCAAAGCTTTGACTTTTACTTTGACTTCAGTTCTGACCCGTTTTGGTATGTTTTATAAATACCTTAGAGCTTTAATTGGACTAGGTTACATGCTAGTATAACCCTCTGTGATTATACACCTTGGTTCATTAGTTATCCAATTAATATGCATGTTTCCGTTAATTGCTCATATGTTGACCATTATGCCCTTTTCACCATAAAACGTGATTTTTGAAAATGTAAAAGAGTAGAAACCTTAGCTACTGATATATAAACTTGTATCCAAAATTTGATATCAGTTTGAGGTGTAGAATGAGAGTTATGCTCATTAGCGTAAATTGAAAGCTTTATGTTAATTAAACGGCGTAATTAGCGTATAGCCTATTTAAACTCACTTTTTGATATCAAACCTTTTACCCACTGATGTAATATATTATTTTGGTATTTTTGAAGATTTTTAATTAATTTTAGGCTGAGCATAACTTATAGTCATAGGCTTAATCCGGTAATTGTCGGTTTTGTCCTAACGGGCTATAAAATGAGTTTTTCATATCTAATTGACTCCAAACCTTTTGCTACTGATTTTAAATGATAAATAAATTATTTTAAGCCTTCTGGAATAATAAAAATATCAGCTTTATGTATAGAACCCGTAAATGGCTTCTAATCGCCTTTTTAAGCGTTTTTAACGCATAGTATGTACTAAGACTATTTTAAACATACAAGGGTTGATACCTACTGATATTTTAGGTAAATTATAATATTTTAAAAGTAAGCAAAAGTTTTTAAACTCAGACTTCAGTTTTGAGCTTTTCGGCTTATGTGAAATTACCAAAATGCCCCTACGGTGCATAGTTGGTTATAATTGATAAATTTCACATATATACTTTACCCTACTGTTATAACTGATTAAATTGAGTATTTTTGCTGATTATATCAGACCTGTAACTCAGGTTAATACTTAAACTCTTTTATAACCTTTTAAATGACCAAACTACCCCTACGGGGCATAGTTTGTGTTTAAATTCGTTTCGGGCATAATAAAAGACATATTACTGATGTCACAACATATTTGAAGCATATTAACTTAGGAAACCTGTATATGGCTCTCATGAATACCCGTAACGCTTATTACGCGTTCGGTTCGGTTTATGTAACTAGTTTGCATAAATTAGCCGAAACGGGTCAAACCTTATCGGTTTTATCTCAAAATCCAGAATGTGTATAAAATACCCATATTAAGAAAGTCTTCAAACTTGTCGGGTCTAAATCACATTCTATTCCGGTCTTCGCTTAATCGTGCGTACGAACCGTATCTTTAAAACTAACCGGTCTAAGCTTATGCTTAACTAAAGACCCGTTAGGATTCTAATATGTTATTATAAACCTTTGTTCCAGAATAGGAGGACCAGTAAAAGCTACTTGCATTTGCTTATTGTGATTATTACTTTGCTCAGGTAAATACTTTTAACTTATTTTCCCTATACGGGCTTGGGGTACGGTATATAAAATACCGCTTGGTCGGGCATTAAATCTTCCATCGTTTGGTGGCTAATTGATATTTGATCGGCCCGTTTAAATTGTTTTGTTTGCTTAAAGCCTTTGGGAGGTTAATGACCATGTCCCGGATATCCTTGGCATCATTTTACGAAATGGCCACGACCTTAGCACGCGCGTGTAGGCATACACCCGCTAGTGCTTATATAAACAATAAGGTATAACCGCTGGTCACGGGAACAACCCGCCGCGGGACTATATCATGTGGTGTGTCTATTAAGCTTTAACCCGGCACGACCCGGACTACTGAACGCATAAGTAACATGTAATTCTTTTACGAGATTATATATTTAAATAATTATCCCAAGTTATAAAAGTTTGTGCCACGTGCATTCAAATCAATTTTATTAAACTTTTCAAAATGAGTCGGTTGAATGTATTTACCAGTGTAAACTGACGTATTTTCCCAAAAAGATTAAATGCAGGTACTAATCGTAATCGGCTGGATTTCTCCTTAGCATCAATAAAGAGTCTCGCAAGCTTAAGATGCCTAAAGTCTGTTGAACTATTGTTTCCTATTTATTTTTTATCCTTCTGTGGATAAACTTTCAACTGTTTGTGATACACGATATTACAATATTTTATTCAGTTGAAATATATCTTTCTTTTGCTTCCGCTGTGCATATTAAATAATGTGTTGTTTGACTATTATGTTGCCAACCACGTCACGATACTCCCCACCGGGGCCACCGGTCAAGCGTGTGGAATTCGGGGTGTGACAGGTTGGTATCAGAGCCAATGCTGAGTGAATTAAACACTAGCCTTTTGTGTTTAATCTCAGTTACACAATTGCACATTCCAAAATTTTCGAGTCTAGACAAAGAACATAGGAACAATCCAAATTTGTTTCAATTTATTTTAACTTTGTCTTTTATTTTATATATTCTTGTTGTTATCCTATGTTATATTGACAGGACTAAATATGCCACCAAGATTCTTTCGAAGAAGAGGACGAGGCAAGGGGCCAATCACCGCCCCCAACGACGATGAGGCCGGACCTTCGCACATGCGAGCTCCTTCCACCACTGCGAGTGCTGACCCTAGAGAAAACCGGAGGAACCTCTTTGAACCTGCTAGACGATCTGTCTCGCACAGTTCGACACCTCCCATTCACAACTCATATGGGCCACAGTCGGAAAATGAGCCCGACAACCCTCAACCTTCTTACATACCTCGTCAGCGATCCCTATCGCATAATTCCTTTGGTGACCCTACACCTGTTTTTAGGGGCCGGTTTAACCCGGCAAATTACATTCAAGAACCAATGGGTTTTAACCCATTGGGGCCAGAGGATCATTACTCCGGCGATCATGCAGATGATATGGACGAGGATACCGATCCCATCGAGCCCGCAACCGGAACTCCCAACCATCCCATCGAGGTCTCGGATGGTTCCTCTTTTCATGGATCACCCTACCATGGTCCGGACAGTTATCAGGCACGATTTAATCAACACGAGTGGTATTTTACACCCTCGCATCATTCGTCGCCTCACCAGCAACAGCAGCAGCAGGATCCCTCTGAGGATTCACGATTCGTGGCAGTCACGCCACCGCCTCCACCGCCACCAGTTCAGTCGGCACCTCCACAACCGCTGAGGCATAGGAGAACCGGAGTACGTATGTCTGCACGAGTAGGGGCCTTTCATTTTAGCTCTCCTCGACAATCAAGTAGCAGTCATTATCCGCCATTTCCAGAAGATCCGCAAATGGGTGGACCTTCGAACCCAGTTGCACCGCAACCACCACCGATGGGTTTTGATAACCCGATTCCTGCCTACACTGGTTCTATGATGTACAACCCGTTTGGGCCACCGGTTCACACCAACTACAATTACGCTGAAGCCGACCCATACTTCGTAGCGGCCAATTACAACGCCTTTAACCCTGAATGACCGTATGGAGCTCCTTGGGGAGCAGGATGCCCAACCCATGGGTACCAGATACCTGCCAGACCTATAATACGAACACAATCACAGCCGCCATGGTTCTCCCCACCAGAGCGTGAAGAAATTCTGCAAAGGTTGGATCAAGTCGAGCGAGACTTTCACCGAGATCGCAGGGAGCGACAAACTTTCTTCCAGGGATTGACAAGCCTAATAAAAGGGAAGAGCAAGAAGGACCATTGAATCCTTCCACTGTTGTTGTAATCTCCATGTATCAGTTGAGCCCCTGCGTGGGCCTGTCTTGCTGTATTGACCCCTGTGTGGGTATGTTTGTTTGTTTTGAGCCCCTGCGTGGGCCTGTCTTTCTGTTAACCCCTGCGAGGGTATGTTGTTTATTTAAGTCCCTGCGTGGACTAGTATTTCAGTATGACCCCTACGTGGGTAAGTGTTTGTTAAAAAGACCCGTTTAGGGCAGTATGAAATTTTTAATAATTAATGGAATGTTATGTTTATAAATTTCATTTTTGCTATTATATGCATAAATATATTATATGGAATAAATAAATCAAAATCATTCCTTTTAATAATAATCTGCCTATTTAAATATTGAATAAGAATCTTAAGAGTGAAACCTAGCCTGAGTGTCATTGTGAATACCTGGCCATGATGGTAAGACCTGTTTAAAAGATTCAAATCCCTGTTAACATCTGTAAACATGTTAACGCTCCTGGCAGCAGTGATTTGTTAAAATCACACATCATTCTTATATGAGGATTCTTCAAAAGATTCCTAACCCAACTTAATGATCTCTGAATCATGGGTTTAAATCATCAATTAAGATGATCATATTTTGGCCATACGTTGGTAATATAGTGCCTACGGGCCTTGCTCATTTCTACATGAGCCAAAAGACAGTGGTAGCTATAACTCCCTGTCCGAAAAAGGTAATGAACTATGTTCAAGCCTTAAAAGCTTTGATTCTCTGAAATCATAGCTTATAATTTATAAATGTCCTTGTGACTAGGCCTTTTTGTGCCACTAATAAAGCTGTTATTGTTTTTATAATTAGGATAAATTGTAATAAAAATCCTAAATAAATATGATTAACAAATTAACCAAATATGGTTTATGTATACCATGGTTAATGAATTGCCATAAAAGACAATTCTATGATAAACTCCCAAATAAACTATTGTTATTGTCTTATGTAACAGTTTAAATTAAAATGGCTGACTCGGATGAAATTAATAGTCACCCAAGGGAGAACAATGATAACGCCTGAATTAATATAACGGGTGCTAAACTGAAAGCATTAGTAGACGACGCAGTTACAAAGGCCTTAGAGCGGCAGTACGAAGAATATAGTGGGACTCGAAGTAGGACCCTATCTACACCGCATTCGAAGCCACCTTCCAAGAAGAAAGAACCGAAGAAAGATGATGATCGACTCTCCTCAAACCACCACAGTACTCCATCTCAACAGATTGTACTAAATCAAGAACCCCGTAGTAAGGGTTGCTCCTATAAATACTTTTTTCATGCAAACCCAGAGATTTCACTGGGGAAAAAGGAGCCATTGACTGCATGACGTGGTTAGATGAGATGGATACAGTAGTGGATATCAGCGGGTGCGCTGAGAGATATAGTCAAGTTTGTGTCGCAATCTTTTAAAGGCGAGGCCTTAGCCTGGTGGAGATCGCTGATTCAAGCCACTGGGAAGATTCCATTGTACAACATGTCATGGGAACAATTCGTTGCCCTCATCAGGGAGAATTACTGTCCTCAGCATGAGGTCGAGAAGATTGAATCAGATTTTCTTTCGTTGGTAATGACCAATCTAGATTGCCAAGCTTACCTCACGAGCTTTAATACTATGTCGAGGTTGGTTCCGTATTTAGTGACCCCGGAACCCAAACGAATAGCTCGTTTCATTGGGGGTTTAGCCCCTGAGATAAAGGCAAGCGTGAAGGCCTCTCGGCCAGCTACTTTCAGATCTGTAGCTGACATATCTCTGTCCCTCACTCTGGACGTGGTCAGACAAAGATCGCTGAGGAACAAAGATGCCGAGAAACGAAAACGTGAAGATGATAATTCACAGAGGTCAAACAAGAAGCACCGAGGAAACGGTGACAACAAGAGGGGGTTTGAGTCAAAGAAGGATGGGCATTAGTCTGGTGATAAGCCCAAGTGCAAGATTTGCAAGAAACAGCACTTTGGAAAGTGCAGATTTGAATCGAACTCGCAGACTCAGTCAAAAACATTTGCATGTGGAATATGCAAGTCCAAGGATCACAAGACCTTGGATTGCAAGAATCTAAAAGACGCAACGTGCTACCGTTGCAATGAGAAAGGGCACATTAAGACCAACTGCCCGAAATATGCAAAGAAAGACAACGAAGGAAAGAAGACAAATGCTAGAGTCTTCAGGATGGATGCAAAGGAAGCGGTTCTAGACGACAATGTGATTACGGGTACTCTCCTTGTAAATGATGTCTATGCAAGAGTACTTTTTGATTCAGGCGCTGATAAGTCTTTCGTAGATAATAAGTTTTGCAATCTGCTGAACTTACCTGTTAAAACCTTAAGTGTAAATTATGAGGTGGAATTAGCAGACGGCACCATAGAAACCGTCTCAACTGTGTTAGATGGATGTGTTATATCCATTAAGAACCACTCTTTTCCTCTGTCCCTACTTCCCTTTAAGTTAGCCGGTTTTGACATAGTTTTGGGTATGGACTGGTTATCTCATAACCAGGCCCAAATTGTCTGTAACAAGAAGCAAGTGGTGATTAAGACTCCGTCTGGTGAATCACTTACCATTCGGGGAGATACCCAGTATGGACTGCCTGAGCATGTGACTATGCTCAAGGCCTCTAAGTGCTTAAAGAAGGGTTGTGTCATCTACATGGCACAAGTGATCATTGGTGAACCGAAACCGAAGATGGAGGATATCCCCGTCATTTCTGAATACCCTGAAGTTTTTCCTGAAGAACTACCTGGTTTACCACCAGATAGGCAAGTCGAATTCAGAATTGACATCATCCCTGGGGCAGCACCAGTTGCTAGAGCACCTTATAGGTTGGCACCAACGGAGATGAAAGAATTGAGAACGCAACTAGACGAATTGCTGGCCAAAGATTTCATTAGACCTAGTTCGTCTCCTTGGGGAGCACCAATTTTGTTTGTCAAGAAGAAGGATGGATCGATGCGTCTGTGCATCGATTACCGTGAGCTTAGGTCACGATCAAGAATAGGTACCCATTGCCCAGAATCGACGATCTGTTCGACCAACTTCAAGGGGCAAGCTACTTCTCCAAGATTGACTTAAGGTCAGGCTATCATCAATTGAAGGTCAAAGATGAAGATGTACACAAAACTGCATTTAGGACTCGTTATGGTCATTACGAGTTCCTAGTGATGCCTTTTGGGCTCACAAATGCACCTGCCGCATTCATGGATCTCATGAATCGCGTCTGCAAGCCCTACTTGGACAAATTTGTCATCGTCTTCATTGACGACATCCTCATCTACTCGAAGAACAAGGCTGGTCATGAGAAGCATCTTCGATGTATTCTTTCATTGCTTCAGCAGGAGAAGCTCTATGCCAAATTCACTAAGTGTGAATTCTGGCTCCGTGAAGTCCAATTCCTTGGACATGTTGGTATCCAAGTGGACCCCGCTAAGGTTGAAGCTGTCATGAACTGGAAAGAGCCAAAGACACCTACAGAGATTCGTAGCTTCTTGGGATTGGCAGGATATTACCGACGTTTCATTGAAAAATTTTCAAGGATTGCTGCACCCCTAACTTCCTTGACTAAGAAGAAAGTAAAGTTCGTTTGGGGCCCTAAGCAGCAAGAATACTTTGATATCCTTAAACAGAAGTTGAGCAACGCTCCTGTACTGACGCTACCTGAAGGTACCGAAGAATTCGTGGTTTACTGCTATGCATCACACACCGGGATGGGATGTGTGCTTATGCAGAAAGACAAAGTTATTGCTTACGCTTCACGTCAATTAAAGGTGCATGAAAAGAATTACACCACCCATGACTTGGAATTGGGTGCCGTTGTATTCGCACTGAAGCTATGGAGGCACTATTTGTATGGGATCAACTTTGTGATCTATTCTGATCACAAGAGCCTCCAGCATCTGTTCAACCAAAAGGATTTGAACATGAGGCAGCGTCGATGGATGGATACGTTAAATGATTATGATTGTGAAATCCGATACCATCCAGGCAAGGCAAATGTGGTTGCTGATGCCTTAAGTCGGAAGGAAAGGGTGAAACCCATCCGAATCAATGCCAAGAGCATTGAAATAAAGAACAGTTTGAATGAAAGGTTGTTAGCTGCACAGAAGGAAGTTGTGCTGGAAGCTAACTATCCTAACGAAAAGCTAGGGGTAACTGAGAAGCAGTTATCACTTGGCAAGGACGGAATTCTTAGATTGAATGGACGAATATGGGTTCCAATCTATGGAGGACTTCGAGATGTTATCCTCCAGGAAGCCCATAGTTCTAAATATTCCGTTCATCCTGGAGCTGATAAGATGTACCAGGATCTAAGGGCAAACTATTGGTGGATAGGCTTGAAGAAGTCTGTAGCTACCTATGTAGCTAAATGCTTGACGTGTGCGCAAGTCAAAGCAGAACATCAGAAGCCGTCAGGTTTACTACAACAGCATGAACTTCCCACATGGAAGTGGGAAATGGTAACTATGGATTTTATCACCAAGTTACCTAAAACAAAGAAAGGAAATGATACGATATGGGTAATCGTAGACAGACTGACTAAGTCAGCACACTTCCTACCCATTAAGGAGACTTATAGCTCCGACATGTTAGCCCAATTATACGTAGATAAGATTGTAGCTCTACATGGTGTACCTGTAGCTATTATCTCTGACAGGGATACTAGATACACGTCACATTTTTGTAAAAGTTTCCAACAATCTTTGGGCACGCGCTTAAATTTCATTACGGCTTACCACCCTCAGACTGACGGACAGAGTGAGCGTACCATCCAAACATTGGAAGACATGCTACCTGCATGTGTAATTGATTTAGGTGGTAGTTGGGATAACCACCTACCATTGATTGAGTTCTCATATAACAATAGCTACCATAACAGCATTAAGGCTGCGCCTTTCGAGGCTTTATACGGTAGAAAGTGTAGAACGCCCGTTTGTTGGGCAGAAGTTGGAGATATCCAACTGTCTGGACCAGAGATAGTCTTTGAAACGACGGACAAGATTGTCCAGATTCGTGACCGTCTCAAGGCTTCCCGAGATAGGCAGAAGAGTTACGCAGATCCAAAGCGTAAACCTATGAAATTTGAAGTAGGTGATAAAGTGCTGCTTAAAGTATCACCCTGGAAAGGAGTGATGCGATTTGGCAAGAAAGGTAAGTTAAGCCCGAGATATATAGGACCATTCGAGATCATCGAATGTGTTGGATCAGTGGCTTACAAGTTAAATTTACCCGAAAAGCTCAGTGGTATTCATAACGTATTCCACGTCTGCAATCTGAAGAAATGCCTAGCTGACGAATCGCTAGTCATACCACACGCAGATGTGCATATAGATGAGAGCTTGAAATTTGTGGAAAAACCATTGTCGATTGAAGATCGACAGGTTAAGAAGCATCGAAGAAAGCATGTGCCTATTGTAAAGGTAAAATAGGATGCCCGTATAGGTCCCCAATATACGTGGGAGGTTGAGTCCACTATGAAAGAAAAATACCCTCATTTATTCCATTAAATCACGAGGTCGAGATTTCTTTTAAGGGGGTGAGGATGTAACACCTCAAAAACATTCACGTCCTATAATGTGTTGACACGTGTCATATGTTTGAACGTGTGAAAGAATGTTATAAAAGGATTAAAGTTGACAATCATGGAAAGTATGTGAATATACGAGTTCTAAATGTCAACAGTGAATAAATATATTGTACATTAACCCTACATGATGCTCATACCTTCAAACGAATAAGTCATGGATCATACGAAGCTAAATATGAAAGAAAGTGAGAGATTACAAACTACAGGGGTTAAATGTGTCAACATGTTTAAGTTATACCTCTGAGTGACCTTTTGACAAACCCGAAGCTTTGTAACGGTTAATTATGCTCACTAGAATGCACGATATAAATTTCATAAAGTTTCGTTATCATATGAGAAAGTTATGATATAATTCGTATACAAGGGGTTAAAGCGTCAACGTTGAAAGTTATGACTTTTCGGGTAACAATAAAGTTAACCGAGGACTTAACAAAGTGGGTATATGTCTTAAAGCCCTTATAAGTCAATTTGGAGGGTTCAAAGTGCAAGAAATAAAGTCGTAGCAAAGTTTCCAAGAGCCAAGGACCAATGCATAAAAAATCAAAAATTCAGATTTGTTCAGAGGAGGCGTTGCGCCACGCGAAGGCCCTGGGGGGGGGGGGGCTACGCGTGCCGTGAGGGCCTGTCTGTTTCGAAAACTTTGGGTTCTTGTATGCCTTTGCCATTTTAACCGACTTATGAACGATTTTCCTCATCTTGCACGACCCCTAGGCAACCCCTAGACACTTAGGGACATCTGGAAGTGATCCATGGCCCTTGTTAGACTTGTGTGTTAATGATCCATGAGTTCTTGAGCACTATATAAGGCCACAAGGTTGCAACCAATTCTTCACACCTTCCTTCAGCATTTCTGATCATTTCTGGAGCTCCAAAGCAGGCTCAAGTGATTACTAATCGTGCAAAGGACTCTAGTAAGTATGCTTAACCTTTCTTAGTTAAGTTTTTGCTTAGTTTTAGCTTAAAAGTCAAACCGTCGTAATTAACGGTTGATTTAGCGATTAATCATTGATGGCTCAGTGATTAGTTGAATTTAAAGTAGTTATAAGTTGGCAATTATGTGGACATTAAACCCTTAAAAGGGCACCCTCTGATTCCCACTCTAACTAGACCATTTATCGGGTCAAACTTGTTATTAAAAAGTCAACAGAATGCTTATTTTCTAATTTATGCATAATTAGAAATGTAGAACACATACAACCTGTTTGATCATTAATATAACTTGGTAATTAGTGTAAGAACATGTCTAAACATGTTTAACCCGACAATTTTATGTTTCGACCCGGTTCGGAACCGAAAGTCGCAGAGCTTTGACTTTTGCTTTGACTTTAGTTCTGACCCGTTTTGGTATGTTTTAAAAATACCTTAGAGCTTTAATTGGACTAGGTTACATGCTAGTATAACCCTCTGTGATTATACACCTTGGTTCATTAGTTATCCAATTAATATGCATGTTTCCGTTAATTGCTCATATGTTGACCATTATGCCCTTTTCACCATAAAACGTGATTTTTAAAAATGTAAAAGAGTAGAAACCTTAGCTACTGATATATAAACTTGCATCCAAAATTTGATATCAGTTTGAGGTGTAGAATGAGAGTTATGCTCATTAGCGTAAATTGAAAGCTTTATGTTAATTAAACGGCGTAATTAGTGTATAGCCTATTTAAACTCACTTTTTGATATCAAACCTTTTACCCACTGATGTAATATATTATTTTGGGATTTTTGAAGATTTTTAATTAATTTTAGGCTGAGCATAACTTATAGTCATAGGCTTAATCCGGTAATTGTCGGTTTTGCCCTTACGGGCTATAAAATGAGTTTTTCATATCTAATTGACTCCAAACCTTTTGCTACTGATTTTAAATGATAAATAAATTATTTTAAGCCTTCTGGAATAATAAAAATATCAGCTTTATGTATAGAACCCGTAAATGGCTTCTAATCGCCTTTTTAAGCGTTTTTAACGCATAGTATGTACTAAGACTATTTTAAACATACAAGGGTTGATACCTACTGATATTTTAGGTAAATTATAATATTTTAACAGTAAGCAAAAGTTGTTAAACTCAGACTTCAGTTTTGAGCTTTTCGGCTTATGTGAAATTACCAAAATGCCCATACGGTGCATAGTTGGTTATAATTGATAAATTTCACATATATACTTTACCCTACTGTTATAACTGATTAAATTGAGTATTTTTGCTGATTATATCATACATGTAACTCAGGTTAATACTTAAACTCTTTTATAACCTTTTAAATGACCAAACTACCCCTACGGGGCATAGTTTGTGTTTAAATTCGTTTCGGGCATAATAAAAGACATATTACTGATGTCACAACATATTTGAAGCATATTAACTTAGGAAACCTGTATATGGCTCTCATGAATACCCGTAACGCTTATTACGCGTTCGGTTCGGTTTATGTAACTAGTTTGCATAAATTAGCCGAAACGGGTCAAACCTTATCGGTTTTATCTCAAAATCCAGAATGTGTATAAAATACCCATATTAAGCAAGTCTTCAAACTTGTCGGGTCTAAATCACATTCTATTCCGGTCTTCGCTTAATCGTGCGTACGAACCGTATCTTTAAAACTAACCGGTCTAAGCTTATGCTTAACTAAAGACCCGTTAGGATTCTAATAGGTTATTATAAACCTTTGTTCCAGAATAGGAGGACCAGTAAAAGCTAATTGCATTTGCTTATTGTGATTATTACTTTGCTCAGGTAAATACTTTTAACTTATTTTCCCTATACGGGCTTGGGGTACGGTATATAAAATACCGCTTGGTCGGGCATTAAATCTTCCATCGTTTGGTGGCTAATTGATATTTGATCGGCCCGTTTAAATTGTTTTGTTTGCTTAAAGCCTTTGGGAGGTTAATGACCATGTCCCGGATATCCTTGGCATCATTTTACGAAATGGCCACGACCTTAGCACGCGCGTGTAGGCATACACCCGCTAGTGCTTATATAAACAATAAGGTATAACCGCTGGTCACGGGAACAACCCGCCGCGGGACTATATCATGTGGTGTGTCTATTAAGCTTTAACCCGGCACGACCCGGACTACTGAACGCATAAGTAACATGTAATTCTTTTACGAGATTATATATTTAAATAATTATCCCAAGTTATAAAAGTTTGTGCCACGTGCATTCAAATCAATTTTATTAAACTTTTCAAAATGAGTCGGTTGAATGTATTTACCAGTGTAAACTGACGTATTTTCCCAAAAAGATTAAATGCAGGTACTAATCGTAATCGGCTGGATTTCTCCTTAGCATCAATAAAGAGTCTCGCAAGCTTAAGATGCCTAAAGTCTGTTGAACTATTGTTTCCTATTTTTTTTTATCCTTTTGTGGATAAACTTTCAACTGTTTGTGATACACGATATTACAATATTTTATTCAGTTGAAATATATCTTTCATTTGCTTCCGCTGTGCATATTAAATAATGTGTTGTTTGACTATTATGTTGCCAACCACGTCACGATACTCCCCACCGTGCCCACCGGTCAAGCGTGTGGAATTCGGGGTGTGACAATTCCCAATTTGGTTTGGTTTGGTTTTTGGTTTGGGGTATAAAATTTTGAAAACCAAATAAACCATAAACCGAACCGATGAACACCCCTAAGCCCTTTTCTCCTCGCCGCCGCTCCTCCTCCTCCTCCGACCAGTTTTCCGGCAACCTCCATATTCTCCTCGCCGTCCGACAACCTCCCTCTTCTCCTTTGACCAGGTACCACTCTTTCGACCAGTTTTCCGGTGACCTGCCCTCTTCTCCTCTCCGTCCTCCGACCTCCCTCCTCATCCGACCAGTTTTCCGGTGACCTCCCTCTTCTCCTCGCCGTCTTACGACCTCCCTCTTCTCCTCCGACCCCCCTCTTCTCCTTGCAAATAGTATCAACTTATAAAAACAAAAAGTCTTATATTTTCAGCTTGTAGAGCTTCAGACCACATCTTCAGTTGCAGACATGAAAACAAATGAAATCAGCTTCCAGACAATTTATGTCTGCAAAAAAAAAAACATCACCTTAGTGACAAAGGACAAATCGTGCAACAAACTGAAACATAAATTACAAATCTTGTCAATTTTAAAGATAAACGAAACCACCTAAAATTTGATATAAAGATAAATGACAAAATTTGCAATTCACTCTTGTTGTAATCATTGATGAAAAAGGCTAAGAAAGAAATTGTGTCCTAATAACCACTTGTGTTGAACACTATAGGCAACTCAATGAAAAAGGCTAAGAATGAATATGTGTCCTAATAACCACTTGTGTTGAACACTACAGGCAACTCAAGTAAGGCTTCGGTAAGCTAAGCTGGAAAGGATGCTCGTCAAAAAGGAAAGCTCTAATGTACATAGCTACATTGTTATGTTTTACTAATCTTATATGTATTGATAATGATGCTAATGTAAAATGCTATCAAGAAGTTGAATGAAAGACCCCTTTGGGTCAAGTAGAAATGTGAACTAAGTAAATTCGTATAGCATGTCATGTAAAACTGAAGTATAAATGACCCACGAGATAATAGAAGCGGAGGTGCTGCCTAACAGAAAACAACCATGGTCATAGACCATGGTGAGAACTGAGAATTGATTAAAGGATGGTTGCCACTCGTGGTTGAAAAGAACTATGAGTGACGAACCGAACGGGTCGTTTGTGGTCTATAGGACCACAAATAAAGTAACAGACATGTAAAACCAAGGTATGAGCAACCCTCGAGGTCGTAGAAGCCAAGGTATTGTCCCACGACGCCAAACATAATTTCGATTATGGTTAGGAGGCAATGTTGAAACCATGATAAAGAATATAGGAGGCTTGAGCTAAAATGCTTTTAAGGCTTATAAGGAAAAATTATAAGTATGATAAATTTAGTTTGGACCAACTTGGGTGCAAACTTAGTGAAAATGTGGAAAATTTGGCTAAGTGTGGGAAATGCAGGAAACACCGGCAACTTTATGAAAAATGGCCTCCCCCGCGCCATGTGAGGGAGAGACCAGGCTCTTCCGTGTGTCGCAAGGGAGCTGGTCAACGAAAAATTCAAAATAGCCTCCCCCTCGACACGTGAAGGGGGGAGTTAGCCCCTCCGCGTGTCGCGGGGGGCCCATGTTTCAGCAAAAAATGTTTTGTTTCCGTTTTTAACGATTTCGTTCAGATAACTCAATTACTAATCATTTGAATGAAATCTTATGATAGGTAACATCTAAGTTTAAGCATCGGATGAAGATCAAGTCACATCACGTCAAGAACCGAACACTTCCCGAATGCTTGTTAACTTCCGCTTTTATTTATGTTTCTTCAAGATGAAGAACAGGGAATTGTATTTTGATTCGAGCCATTTGCTACTTTGTGTTAACTTCAGTTTTTAGTAATTAAAAGAAATGTTGGTTTAATTACTTAGTCAAAGTGAAACTTTATGATATCAAAATGAAACATTTTATATAATTGAAGACGGGTCTTAAACATACACAAGACATTTGGTATTTACAATACTCTTACAAAATGTATAAAATAATCATTAGCAAATTATGCAATTTTATCAATGGTATAAAAAAAATCCTCATGTGTAGTTATGAAAAAGCCAAAATTAATATTTTTAGCTTTTTTTTTACCGACTTATACATTATTGAAGAAGAGAATGGTGCCCCTCAAGTGTCCTAAAATCTAAATAAGTGCGCCCTTCAAGTCATGTATAGTGGCGGAGCTACATAGAAAAGATCTGCCCCGGTGCTACCCTTTGACAAATGTTTGATGAACCGATTACTCGATTTTATTGGATTCATAAATAACACTTAAAAACAAGTATCAAACAATATATAACATCTATCTTTTCCACCATTATTATCACAACGTTGTGCATCCATGGTACAAATGAACATTTTGTTGTTTTTTTTTTTTTTTTTTTGAACGGCAAATTTCTTTAATTTCATGTCATATGTGGAGCTTGAACCCAAGACTTCCCCCTCCCTCACCTAGGTGTTTAAAGGCTTCGCCTTTGCTAATGAACCACCACCTCATTGGTATGATACAAGATTTCTAACAACCTACAAAAGAAAAACCTCCTTTTTAGCAAAACAATGAAGCCTGTGAAAAATAATGAATTTTTAATCCCACAATAACCAAGCAGTTTCTGCAAATTATACAAATTTGGATTCAAAGAGCAAAAACAATTCAATATGCATACAAACATCATGTAAAATTATAAACCAGTAGATCATTGAACATGTGCCAGTCTATTCACAACACCAAAGCTTAATAACTTCAAAAACAGAAAAAGAACTATAATAGATACAAATATAAACAAATTGCCTCTTTATTTAACCTTCAACCTCAATAAGATTTGGAGATGGGCTCTCGTAGGATTGTTCATTGCATGCTTTCTCTTCTTCTTGAACCAACTTTTCCTTTGACTTTTCAGGTTTGACTTCAGTTTTAGAGGATGGAGTTTTGGGTTGAGGTTTTCTAATCGGTTTTTTGGGAGCAGCAGCATCTTTATCACCATTTGATGTGTTCGCATTACCAGATACGGTCTTGTTTTTAGTGACATATGGGCCAATCGCGGTCCCATTGCTGGTTGCAGCCACATTGCTCTTGTTCCTGCCAAGCTTGGGCGATTTTGGGCGTGTTGTTGGTATCTGTATACTCGAGTAGGATTGATAGATGAGAATCCAAAAAATATATATATACACATCTATAAGACTATAAGTAATCGCTCATCATGGGTGTAATCAGCAAGTAATAAGAAATAGCATAAAGATTAAATCGTAGCGGATAAGCATAGTAGCAAGAGGTTTCACTTGTGTGATATTATTTGTTTCATGCACTGTTTATAAGAAACATATGCAAGCCAGATTGGTGTGACAAATGTTTGGTGCAAAAATGCACTATGAAGCAAACATGAAAATTAAGATCATGATGTTATATATAGTTAAACTAGGTTTTGCCCCGCCCACGTTGCGGGGCACTAAGCCAAATATTTCTCGTTCATATACGTCTGTGTTTCGGTTACTTGTACATACTACTTATAACACGATCTCAAAAAACATTACATCGAGAAAACCAATTAAAACAAAACACTATCAATAGTTTTGCTAAAAAAAACTAAAACGATAAAAGACTATAATTTTTAACTGGGGCAAAATTGTAATTTTTAGGACAAATGAGCGTGTGTCACGCAACCGCCTGACACAAATAAAAATTACACCGAGTCAACAATTAAAACAAAACACTACCATAGATTTGTCCAAAAAAAAAACTAAAACGATAGCATGACTGTAATTTTACATTGTGGTAAAATCGAAATTTGACAGAAAAAACAAAAACAATGGCAAACCTATAAATTTGAAACCGAGGGAAAATCGTAATTAGGATGGACGGGAAAAAACAAAACAAATGGCAAAACTGTAAATTTAAACGGGGGAAAATCGTAATTTCGCTTGACCAATGGGGAAGTGCCAGGCAACTGTGGGAACAAAATCGTAATTTTTGAAATGGGAAGAAAATCATAATTTTGAACAGAGGGCAAAAGCGTAAATATATTTTGAACTGGGCGCGACATTATAATTTTAAACTAAGGGCAAAATCATAATTTTGAGCTAGGGGGGAACATAATTTATTTTGAACTGTGGGCAAAAACGTTATTTTGAGCTGAGGGCAAAATCGTAATTTTTAGCTAAGGGAAAAACATAATTTTATTTTGAACTGGGTGCAAAAACGTAATTTTAAACGGAGGGCGAAGCCGTAATTTTAAACTGGGAATAAAATAAAAAAAGGGTTTTTGAACTGAGGGCAAAAGCGTAATTTGAAGCTAGAGGCAAAAGTATAATTTTGATTTTAAACTGGGGGCAAAAACGTATTTTTAAACGAAGGACGAAACCGTAATTTTAAATTGGAAATAAAATTAAATTAAAAATGGGTTGGTCCAATAGGGAAGTGCCAGGCAAGCTGCTTGGCACTATTCCCTCAACTTGAGATTGTATATGTAGTAAATACCTTCTTCAAGTCGAGTTTTGGAGGGGGTTCTTTGTAAAATTTTGGCATCGGTGCAGCTTTAAACATCAAGCTCTTTCTCAATTGTTTTATCTCTGCTTCTTGGCTTTCCTGCATAATCAACGTAAATGATTAAAAAAACCTGTCTTTATCGCCTTTTTAAGTGTTCGAATTCCACACATTCTTTGGTATTAAAGATTTCACAAGCCAAAACCTTTGACTTTTCTTGCAAATTGGTTTTCTCTGCTTCTTTTGCATGAATCTTTTCCTCTATCTTTGAGAAGAACTAGAGCACACAAAATAAGCATGATTAATAACGGATACACAATGACAGAAACAAATATATAGATGTTTAAATAATGACCTGTTTTCGCTTTTCAGCTCGTTCTTCCAGCCTAGAAGAGAATCCCGACACGCCGTTCTTATGCTGCCCTCCAGTGGCAACACTTCTAATCATGAAGATAAATCCATGAAAAAGTCAAATCTCGAGATTTATACAAAGAAACCGGAAATGAAACATTACCAATTTAGCAACAAGACATTCATAAATAAAAGGCCATATTTCTAAAATCAACATACAATGTGTCTGCAGAAGGAGGACCATCTTCATTTCCATTCGACTTCTCAGGCTAAAACAAATAACAAAACAGCAATAAATAAGAAGCACATAACAACCAAACAGCCACGAAGAAAGGGCATTTACGGATTTACCCTTGACACACGCGCATTTGGACCCGATTCCTTTGCTTTCACACCAGTGGAAGCTCTTCTATTAGCAAGATTATTAGCATTTGCATTCGACAATGCGGCTCGCCCCTTCACAGGGTGCCCATCCATGCTAGTCCTCATGGAATCATGGGTCCGCTGTTTAGCAGGGAACGATAAACTTTGAGTTATATGGGATTTAGCCTTACGGGTCAACAGACTAGCCGCTGTGCCGTTTTTCACCGTTTTATTATTCTTCAAACTACCCTTATTAGCAGCAGCAACATCATTACTAGCAACCTTAACTGAATTTGATACTTTAGTGCCATTAACATCCTCAGAAGATTCACTCACTTCCACTTTTGATGATTCAACTACATTCGAGTTTTCGTGATCCACCACATTGACTTCCACATCCATTACACCATTTTCATCTTCTACATTGTTTTCATGATGAACCCCATTTCCAGCCTCCATTTCTATTAAACTTTTTTTTTCATAAAAAAACACAAATTCAAAAATCAACTTGCTAACAATACTAATGGATCATAAAGTCTGAAACCACTAAATTATTGCGATTCCGGTTAAACCCACAAAATTTAACACAAATAAACAAAACCCAGATCGATTTTTTAGTAAATTTAGGGTTTTAAACCATAAAAAACCTTAATTTTTCGGAATTTTAATGCTAGAAACACAGACATCATGCGCAACACTCACTTTCATAGTAAAATTACAAAAATATATACTCAAATCAGTAGATAAATACAAATTCAATGCAATTGAGTATCGGGAATTGAGTAAAACAGAGTAAACCCACCTGTTGAAAACCGTCAAAAAGACTGCATAAAGCAAAGAAATTTGACTAAAAAATGTCAACGAAACATAGATACAAAGTTACCTCGTTTGAATGAAGATTTTGAGGAGAGATTCTGCCTTCGAATTCAAATAATGCAATGAAAATGGAGTCTTGATTGATTGTGTGTGTGAAGAAGATTTTGAGTGGGGTGTGTAGGAAAACGGTGGGGTATGGGTAAACTGTATTGTAATGACGGATATGCCCCTATGGTGATTGTTTGGTAAATAACAATTGGGACACTTTTTAATGCATAGAGTACAAGTATCTGTACAGGGATTTACAACACGTGAAACATGATTGATTATGCATGGTACAAGCAGAAGTTGGTTCATCGATTCATAATTAATCAAATGATTAGCTGGTGTCCATGTGGCTGCCAGCTCATGTAAAGGATAAATTAGTCATCTGATCAAATGAAATTAAACTTATTTATTATTTTATTATATATTTGAAGAGATAAATAGTATAATTACCAGAAATATAACATTCTTTTGGTGGCATTGAATTAACAAGCTTCAGTTTATTCATATTGGCAGATCTTTTAAATATTTGGTAAATTATTTAGAACTTTCATTAAACTTGCAATATATTTATATCATGGTTGTAAAACAAGGTTTCCAAGGCCAATTACTCCCCGAGTAGTCGCTACAAGGTAGGCTGCCGATGCGACTTTCTCTAACTCCGCCTAATTACTCGGAATCGATCAAACGCGGTCAACCTAGGCCAAAATCAAATCTAATAGGTCATTTTGGGCCGAGTTTGACTTAAAAAATAATAAAACATAATTTATATGACTATCATATTAAGTAATTAATATCCTTTTTACATATTTTGTTATAAATATTATTAAATTTATGCTATTAGACTTATAATTAATTTCCGAAAACTAATTTCTTTATAATTTAACATGTCCAAGTACTCTCCGCCTATACCGAGTACTCTCAACTCCCCGGTCGACCGGCTAGGGAGCGCCTAGCAAGGGCGGTTCTTAGAAGTGTTGTGGCAGGGCCACGGCCCGGGCAAGTTTTTCGGCCGTAGTGCTAATTTTTCGCATTTCGACCGAATTTTTTTATATATACTATGTTTGGCCCGGGCTTGCCCGGGTTTTTTTTAGTGCCCGTGTCTTTCGGCTCTGGCACGTTCAACGGGCAAGATCCGCCACTGGCGCCTAGCGATTTTTGCAACCATGATTTATATATAAGTATGGCATTTTTTAGAAGAAAAGGCTATATGCTTTTGTGTGCTGTATGCAATTTGAATTATATGGTACCTATGGGAGGATTTTTCAAAGAATTCATTGATTGATCAAATAATTATCTGTAAAGTATTGAAGTGAGTGTAAAAAAATAGCTATCGTGACTAGTTAAAAATTTATTATCTCACCTCTACAATACATGTACATGTAATATTATTTTTAGAGAATATAAATGAAGTTAATTGTACTCCAAGTATATTTGTTTGTATTTGATGTACAAACACCATACATGTGCGTATTATATTTCAAACAGTTATTTTTATTTTATGTGTTTGCTTTTGCATTGAATTTGTAATCTTTTTAGAAGATTCAACAGAAAGTACAAAACTCATTCTTGTTAGTTATTTACAGAAGCTTTTGAAGACAAGAATTAATCAATTAAAAAAATCCAAGTCATGATCACTTGCCCATATATATAGGCTTTAAATTGGTAAAGAAAGAACAGAAACAGCTAGGTGTGTGTGTATATGTATATATTTGTATACTATTCATGATTAAGATTTTTGAAATAAAGGATCCTATGCTTTGCATGTTGTCCTCTTGTGTTGTTATAAGATCATTCATGCATGTAGTCGACATGGGTCATGGGGAAGAGCATCCCATGCAAAACAAATAACAGACCCCCCCCCCCCCCCCCCCCCCTTTTTTTTTAAAGAAAGCAACTTAACACCCCTGTCAGTGACCAGTCAAGTCTCCAAGTTAAAGAAGGAGAAGAGAAACAACACACACATGCTGTCTTTAAACAATGGTACAAGAACCAAATCCAATCAATACATGTGTTCTTTCACATGTGCAGATGTATATTTGTCAGTATGTGTTTTATGTAATAAATTCAACATATACACCGGCTCCCATGGTAACTTTCTTGTGCATATTAACTTTTGTACTTCCAGGGACGGATCCAGGAGTTTTTTGCAGGAATAGGTGGTTTGACCACCAAAAGATCACCTCTAGGTGGACTTGGAATAAAAGAGTGAAAGTAGGTATATAGTTATTTGATATGGCGATATTCAGTCTGACTTTATTTAATATCGCTATATCATATACATATATACATCAATATCGCTATTTGATATACATATATACATCAATATCGCCAACTAGCATATATATATATATATATATATATATATATAAGAATGATATCGCTATTTGATATGAATGTATATATCAATATCGCTATCCCCTATCTATATATTCTTATATTGCTTTTTAGCATAAACCACTATTACATTACATTGAGAAAAAAAATACAACCAAATAAATACATAAGCGTTGACTGTACAAGTCACCATGGAATTTTTAAACTTAACAAAATCTCATAGTTGGAAATTGAAATTCGAGTATACATTTTTTTAACAGCAACTTTTATAAAAAAACGGCCATTAGCAAATCGCTAGGGCCAACAAAACACACACGACTTACAAATTAAAGTTACACCAATCCCTCCACGTAATACTCTTATACATCGATCTATTTTTAATCCACAAATAACCCAACGCCTTGATATATTCTTTTATGTTCGCCACATTGACGCTTTTACTAGCGAAAATGACTTTGTTCCTAGATTTCCATAGGCACCACGTAGCCGTGAAAACAATCGCCTGTATCGCCTTCCTTTTCTTGTTATCCCCATAAGCATTCTTGTGAGCCGTGATGACATCTTTAACCGAAAATGCAAAAAAAAAAAAAAAAAAAAAATCGACACACCACACCATTGGCTAATAAACTCCCAAAACGAATGAAGAAAAAAAAAAGATACGCGAAGTTGATGTATTTTGAAGCAATCGCAAGCACGAGTATAAAAGGATGATACTCAAATTTGATTGTCGTAACATTATATTATATTATACTATATATTAAAACCCAACGTCGGGGCTATAGTGCCAACGTAAAAGAATATATCAAGGCGTTGGGTTATTTGTGGATTAAAAATAGATCGATGTATAAGAGTATTACGTGGAGGGATTGGTGTAACTTTAATTTGTAAGTCATGTGTGTTTTGTTGGCCCTAGCGATTTGCTAATGGCCGTTTTTTTATAAAAGTTGCTGTTAAAAAAATGTATACTCGAATTTCAATTTCCAACTATGAGATTTTGTTAAGTTTAAAAATTCCATGGTGACTTGTACAGTCAACGCTTATGTATTTATTTGGTTGTATTTTTTGCTCAATGTAATGTAATAGTGGTTTATGCTAAAAAGCAATATAAGAATATATAGATAGGGGATAGCGATATATGCTAAAAAGCAATATAAGAATATATAGACAGGGGATAGCGATATTGATATATACATTCATATCAAATAGCGATATTAAAGCATATGTATACATGGGATAGCGATATTCTTATATATATATGCTCTAGTTGGCGATATTGATGTATATATGTATATCAAATAGCGATATTGATGTATATATGTATATGATATAGCGATATTAAATAAAGTCCCAGATTTGTGTCAGAAACACCCTGAATATCGCCATATCAAATAACTATATACCTACTTTCACTCTTTTATTCCAAGCCCACCTAGAGGTGATCTTTTGGTGGTCAAACCACCTATTCCTGCAAAAAACTCCGGATCCAGCCCATATCTATGGGTTTCTAGGAACCCAGTGCTTTTGGGAAAAATAGAAAAAATAATGAAAATCTTATAGAATTTAGAAAAAATATAGTGAGAATTAAAGAGAATTTACCAAAAGAAACTCATTAGAATAAAATCTTGGATCCACTACTGTGTGCTTCACATGTTAAGGGGGGTAGGAGTGGTTATTACTCGGGTAGGGGTGGTTATTACTCACCACCCATTTATCACTCACAACATTCAATCAATTTCCGCCATGTCATCAACCATTATTCCATCAGTCACAACCTTTTTTAGTGGAAATGCTCATCACTCGCAACACCCAACAATAAACCCTCACACCCCCTGACATCCTTCCTTCCATCACGCGTCAATTTTATCACGTGAATTAAAATTCACGCGTTAAAGTTTGTAGGTGGCGGTGGTTTATGCCAATCTTCCACGTGTTGAAATTGTTGATCACGGACCAAAAAGGCACCGCCCCGGGTGCCCTAATGGTTGTACTCAGAAGTTAAAACAGATGAATAGTTTGGTACCAAAACCCATATTACTAGATATCATTGATCTCTGGACCTCAAGAACTTTGATCGGACCTACACAAGCAACAACCTTTAGTCTCGTCACAACAAGGGACATGAGTTTATCACTGTGACCGGACTCCGACGTGAGAATGCTTCTCCTCTCTCATGAGTCCATGACGAAGAGACACTTATATGGTATAGCACTTTTTGGTATACTTGCATTAGTGCCCCTACACCTCCATGTTGATTATAGAGCTGAATGTTATTCGCAGGTTCGTTATATTGCCCCGATGGACAAGACATTTTTTCGCACGTTGCTTCACTGTTAATTGTGACATTCCTCATTGACTTAATATTGAGATCTTTGGTAGTGGCAATGCATTTAATGCTTAGTAACCAGTTGGGTCACTCCTTGAGATCCTGCCTATCTGGACCGACCCTATGCTACTAGGCATAGTTGTGCATCTTAATTTGAAGGCCCCAGGCTTTTAAGGTTTCGAATAATCCTTTACAAAATCTTCATTGCCGGTTTAGATGGCGGTTTAGGTTGGTTTATGTCTTCCTTTGGTACAAACAAGATCCGTGGGTGTGTATTTTGAACGAGTCTATTAACCTTATGTTTTTTCACGGTGATCATGATGGTTTCTTGCTTTTCTTTTTTCGCATTTTAGTATTTTATCAGATTCCTGTATCACCATTATGATATGAATGTACAATTTCATCTATGAAATCCATGCTTTAAGCATCTTGAAGATCCACATATATTTCCCCTCTATAAGCGGGGAGGGGGTGGTCATCACTTGCAAAAATTCCATCACTCACAACATCCAATCAAGTTTCACCATGTCATCAACCATTTTTCCATCACTCACAACATTTTTTAGTGGCAATGGTCATCACTCACAACACCCAACAATAACCCTCACACCCCCTCACATATTCCATCACTCACAAGCCATAACGCGTGAAATATATCACGCACATCAGTCCATCACTCGTTGAATATGATGGTGGCGGTGGTCTTGAAAATTCTCCACGCGTGGTATTTGTTTTATCATGGAGAAATACTCTCCCACCCCCACTGCCCTAAAAGTTGATCATTTTGTCATGTGTTTACTGATTTTTTCATGTATTTGGGTCTTACTACATGTACACCCAATTAGATCTTTTGACACCCAATATACAATATACGAGTCGTATATAATTTGTTGGGTGAGGTGTCTATATACTACTCGTATATCGGTATACGAGTCATATACTTCATGTAAAAAAAGATGCAACACTCGTATATTTGTATACATCAAGGGACGTTTTATGAATTAAATAAAAGTTGAGGGGTGCATCTTGATTATCTAACAGTAAAGAACTAAAGTACGCCATTATTTTCTAGGGCGTGTTCACTTTTAAGTTACCCAAAGCTTTATCGATTAATAACCAGAATAACGGTCTTTAGATATGAAATGTTTATTTAGATTCCGAACAGTATACTCGAATGCTAATCTATTACCCAATCATGTCACAAATCTACAATTTTTATGTTATTCAATCACCACAAGACAGTCTGGTAACCCAAATCGGAAGAACACCGAAGAAGCCCATATGAAAAATGGAAAAGAAAAGAAAGATTTTGCCGATCTGTTCAACGAAATCACTGAAATTCTAGGAACCCATGAATTCAACGTGGATAATACCACCGGAGCTAATCAGTTTCCAATAATGAACAAAGGGGGTGTTGAGGTGAGAGATTTATTGGAATGCACAGAAGGTGTTTGTGAAAATGCCTACATGAATCAAGAGTTGGAAATGAGAATGAGAACAGCCCATATTGCTGAAAGGGATGTGAGTCCCATAGTCCATAAGGCTACCCAGATTTTACGGGGTGGAGAGAGTGAAGCGTCGGTTGAGAAACGCTTGGAAGAGATGAGTGTCGAGTTTGATTCTGATGTCGTTGATAAAGTTCTAAAGAGATGTTTCAAAGTGCCTGATTTGGCTTTATGGTTCTTTAATTGGATAAAGGTTAAAAATAGATCATTGGTCACAACTGCGATATACAATACGATGATTTATATACTTGGAGAGGCTAAAAAGTTTGAAGTAGTTGAGGAGTTGTGCAAGGAAATGGAGAATAACTCGTGTAAGAAAGATATTAAGACGTGGACGATCCTCATTTCTCAATACGGGAAGTCGAATGTTATCGGGAAAGTCTTGTTGCTATTTGAAGACATGAAAAAGTCTGGTTTTGAACCCGATTTGGCGGTTTATAAAGTAATGCTGCGTACACTTTGTAATAGTAAACGAGCCGACATTGCAATGGAGTTCTACAAGGAGATGGTGTCTAAACAAATGGAACCGGATAAAGTTACATACAAACTGTTATTACATTGTTTAGCACATTCTGGAGACACTAATTATATCCGCTCGATCGCTAACGACATGACAAAGATTTCCCAAATCCCAGAACAAGAAGTTTACACATGTATGCTTAAGAGCTTTTGTGTTTCAGGTAGAATAACAGAAGCGTTAGAAGTCATAAAGGATATGAAGAACAAAGATATAGCAATGGAGGCTAAACATTTTGAGATGTTGGTGAATGGAATGTGTCGTGCTGGTAGGATCACTGACGCTTTGGAAATTGTCGATATATTAAAAAGAAAAGACGTTATTGACAACAAGATCTACGAAAGTGTTATCCACGGGTACTTAAGAAGAAACGAAATCTCCAAAGGACTCGAATTGTTTCACAATTTAAAAGATTGTGGACAAATGCTTACTGTCTCTACGTACACAGAGCTGATGCAACACCTTTTTAGAATCAATGAGTATGAAAAAGGGTTTGATGTGTATAACGCGATGCTGGAAACAGGACTTGAGTTGGACAGTGTGGCTGTAACTGCTGTAATTGCTGGTTATATTCAACAAGACCGTGTTTCTGAAGCGTGGGAACTTGTAAAGAATATGGAGACCAAAGGAATGAAGCTAACTAGCAAATGTTATATGGTTTTCATCAAGGGGTTATGTAAGATTTGTAGGTATGATGAAGTTATTAACATTTTGAATCATATGAAAGGTTTGAAGTTAGTTATAACAGATAATATATTCAACTGGATTATATCTCATTTCAGTAAAAAAGGAGAATTCGAGAAGTTACAGGAAGTAAAAACGATCCAAAGGACCGGCAGTAACACAAACGAAACCACCCTTGATTCAAGCTCAAGCTCGGTCCAGGTACAACAAAAGGATGAAAGTACCCTTGATTCGGTAGTAACATGTCCGCCTTCTAAGTCTTTTACCGATCGGGATCTTCACAAAGCCTGTAAAATTGTGTCATCCTCTATGACTTGGTGCGCAAAGGAAGAAGCTTTACAAAAATGTGATCTTTATATCACACCAGATTTAGTTGTGGAGGTGCTGCGAAAATGCAGCCTACATGGCGGTGCAGCGTTGCGTTTTTTCTCATGGGTTGGAAAGATAGACGGTTACCGACACACTGTGGAGACGTATAACATGGCTATGAAGATTGCTGGAAAAGGGAAGGATTTTAAGCATATGCGAAGCTTGTTTAATGAAATGGTTAGGAAAGATTTGTCGGTTTCGTCAGACACATTGACGATCATGATTTTGCAATATGGTCGAATCGGTTTGACTGAAATTGCTCTAAAAAGTTTTAAAGAAATGAAAGATAGAGGTTTCAGTCCGAACAGTAGTACTTACAAATCTTTGATCATTTCCCTTTGTGGAAAAAAAGGTAGAAGGGTGAATGAAGCAATCGAAGTGTTCACGGAGATGATTCAAGCTGGATTTGTACCCGATAAAGAGTTGATCGAAATATATCTTGAATGTTTATGTGAAGTTAATAACGCGTCGGAAGCGAAAAAATGTGTCAAAAACTTACGGACACTTGGATTTCCGACTCCTTTAGCGTACTCGTTGTGTATCAGGGCTCTTTGTCGAGCAGGTAACGTAGAAGAAGCTTTGGTAATGATTAACGAGGTTAGTGAAAAAGACCAAAATACCCTTAACGGCTACGTTTATGGAAGCTTAATTCACGTGCTACTTAGGAAAGGACGTTTACAAGATGCATTGGATAAGATAGAATCAATGAAACAGGTAAACATCTTTCCAACTGTTCATGTTTATACATCTCTAATAGTTTATTTCTTCAAAGAGAAACAAATATCTAAAGCTTTAGAGGTTCTTGAGAAGATGAAACAAGATGGGTGTGAACCCACAATCGTTACGTATTCATCATTAATTCGCGGTTATGTGAGTAACGGGAAGATTAGTGATGCTTGGAATGTTTTTCATAAGATGAAAAATGAAGGACCGTTGCCCGATTTCAAGACTTATTCTATGTTTATTTCTTGTTTATGCAAAGAAGGTAAGTCTGAAGAGGGTATGCAACTTTTATCTGAGATGTTAAGTGTTGGGTTTGCTCCAAGCACGGTTAATTTTCGTGATGTATTTTACGGATTAAATCGAGAGGGAAAACAGAGTCTAGCGCAAACTGTTCTTAGAACAAAATGGGATCTTGCGAGTAAACGAAAATTCTTAACTTAACTTTTGTAAAAACTGTTATAAACAAAACGGGTCTTCTTGATTTTTGTATTGATATGTTATCACTTATCAGTCTTGTAACATAAGTAATGCTTGATTCACTTCTAAAAGATATTTTTAAAGCTTATTTGTTGTTACAGTTGAGATTCCTGAAGCATATCCCATGATTTAGTTTGATCAAATCATATATGAAAATTCCTCTAAAACACCATTTAATCAAATTGAATTAAGTCTTTGTAATGACTAAAATAAGTTGGATGTATATGATAAATTCATTTTGACAGATATTTTTTGAATAAGTGCTACAAAAATATAAAGCGTATGATGATTTGAATGTAATTGGCACCTACAACCTAGCATATAGATAATGTAACATTTTATCGTAGGTTAGGAAACAAATGTGTTACCGATAGGTAACCATACCTTTAACTTCAAAAAAAAAAAAAAAAATCAAACACGCTATAAATATGTCGCATAAATCATCTGTGTATTTAATTATTTATAATTACGATAATTCGTATATTTAACTCTTTATACCAAAGAGCCTTTGTCTAGCGGTAATAAGGTGTTAGGTAATGTTTTGTCTTTCCAATTGGTAAGGTCCGACCCTCGTGATTGATAAAAAAAATATGTTATTTATTATTAACTAGTTTAAGAACCCGCGAGGTTCGCGGGTGGACTAAAACACAAATGAATAAGTTTAATTTATTGAACTAATCGTTTGAATTAAATGACCGTTCAAGTAATAATAAATTAGTAAACTACAATGAGACAAATAATTTAATCTCTCGAGATACATGATGATGCAAATTTGTGTAATATTGTGTTTATGGAAGATAATGGATGGCGAATTATAAGTCAACGTACTGTTTGAGTGGATCGGCCGAACCAGCCAGTCTTACCGGTTTAATGGTTTGGTTTAAGGGTTACATATTCATGTATTGACGGCTAACCTTTGGTAAACTGTTGAATTCTTGATTGAGGCACTGCGTCCCTCATAGATCTGCAATTGAGCAATTAACCATCAAAAACACCAGTTGATATGTGTTCAGCTTAGCAAAATTGTTCAGAATACACCACTGTGCTAATTAAATGCGCCATGAGATCAGCAACATCAGAAGCACAAGTAACATGTTAGATGTTCAGATCTGATTATATGAATATTTACAAACCTGCTAGATAATAAAAAGTAAAGATAATTTTCATAAATTAGTAGTGTACTGATATCTAATGTACTAATTTCAATATGACGACTCTCAAAGTCAAAATTGTGTTTTATTATTAAATAAAGTTTACACCGGCCTTTATTTGGATTCATAACATATTTCATTTTCTTGTGTAGTTATTTATTTACAATAAAGTTACCTATAATCAATTAATTATATCAGTTTCAGATGTCAAACACAAAGTAAGATAAGTAAAAGTTAGCTGAGAGAGGAAGTACCTCCATGGAAAAAGACTCTTCTTTTGTTTCTTAATGAAGCACTTCTCCATGGAAGATGAGTTATTCATGTTGCTCGTATATCTTACTCTTTTAAACATACACTTTAATTCTCCCAGTTCGTCAGGCAGTTTTTAGGCATCCTACAGCCTTAAAGTGAAACTTTTGGAGATATTTTCACATACAAAGATCCTGCGAGTTTCGCGGGTGGCTTAACAGAAACATATAATATCTACTGGTATTGAAGCTCATGTATGAACCATACCCGCTTGCAGGAACCCCCAATATTTCCGTTTCAATATTAGCTGCCTGATAAATTCATATATATCTAATTAGTGTCAATCAAAGGATATAATACAAATACGAACTTAGATTACAAACCACTACTGAAAGGGAAAAACAAACCAACAGGTAACTAATAATATATCTAATAAGTAAAAAAGAATACTATATATCACCCGTGTGTAGATCTTTAAGTTATGGTTTGCAAGGAGTCGATTTTGGTCTTTGGCTTTGGATGTGATCAGACATGAAGGTGCTGATGTGGGGTTTGATGGTTAAGGTGGTAGTAAAGGATGGTGTTGAGTTGTTGTGGTTATGGTGGGGATAAAGGTGGTGCATGGCATTGGTTAAGATGGTTATTGGAGGCGGTTTTGTGAGTGAGAGTTCGCGATGGCGATGTGTGGTCACGGTCCCGGTGATGACGTGATGGCAGAGAAGTTACACGGGTTGTATAAAGGACAACCAAAACTCAAAATCGGCGTAGAAAATTCAAAATTCAAAGGAACTTCCATCACATCTGGTATATGTACAAACCATGCTTGGCAAGATTCTCTGAACCTATTATTGGCATGTCTTTGATATCTTGCAATATCCTTTTAAGGAAAGTTTTTGTTTCGCAAAAGAGGAGAATATGTGGCTAATGGTAAGTGAAAGTTCCACTTTTTTCATAACCCATCACTTCATTATTATTTGTAAAAACCAAGTAAAATGGGCAGGCTTGGTCGGGGTTGTATACTCTCAACTTCGATTAACAAACTATCAAATATATATATATGAAGCATAAAGTTTAAGTTTTTTATTCGTATTGAGTAGGCATTCACATACTTATTAATCTAGTCAAAATGAGAGTTTAATTCTATCAATCAAGTCAACCTTTTGTCATGTCGATGCTACATGAATCATGTTAATTCGATAAAAGCTTAAATCTCATTATATGAAGTTGATATTCAGATACACACAATCTAAACTCCAAAAAAAAAAAAACTATACAAAACTTAATATTTCTCTAAGAATGTAACTTGAAAACAAAAAACAACTATAAATTTAGCATATTTTACTCCTTCCCTCAAGAAACAACCAATGTCTTGACTTCTCAAACTTTCTAAACATAAGGACCTACTCGAGCTTAAAAAAACCGTTTTCCTAACTTGGGTAATCAAATTTTATGGTAATTTCAAATTTTCAATCATTTCATGGATAGGTTTCATACTTTCAACTCTAAAAGTTGTCTCAAACTCATGTTCATACTTTATAACCATCTCCTTATAAGAAGTTTCATCATCCACAACTTTCTCTTTTATCGGTGTTGTGGTCACTTTTCCAACGGTTGCCATGCCCTTCTTTGTTTCCTACCATTCACATCATCAAACTCAGATTTTGTGTATTATTCGAAAAAATAAACCTCAATGCTGAGATTCAACTAAGCATACCTCTATGTCGAGACTCCATCTATAGCTTTAGGTACACCATGGTAAGATGAATTCTCTGTTTTGCCCATGAATTTTTAAATTTTTTATGATTATAAGACCACATAACCCTAACTGTTATTCTATAAGAGATAAATAGGAACTACATTGGAGACGAATGCATGTTTGCACTGGCAGAAACGGTTGAAGACAATTCTTTAACTGAGTTAGCAGAAGCTGAAGCTTGATCAAGTGTAAAGGGTGTTAAATTGGTTGGAGATTGAATCCATCTAGAAGCTTCATGAGTCAGCTAACCATACATAAACAAAAAACTAAAGTTTAGAGTTGGAACATTTTTGTTCTGCTAGATATTAAGAATAGCATGGTAATAAGTTACTGTTTAATTAAACCTTCAGTTCCTCAAGTATTCTCCATTCAGATTGTTTTATATCCTTGTTGTAATACTATTTGTGTAGTGTAACGATGAGCAAATGGTACCAGGTACCAATTCGTAACCGGTACCTGTACTGATTTTCCTAAACCGACTTGGTTTTCCGTATCGACACTTTGCGTTACCAGTTTTTACCTTCAAATATCGGTCCATATCGGTATAGAAGCGTACCATACCAGGTATTTTCGGTATCGATGCCCTTTTTTGGGATTTCCGGTACCGGTAGGTACAGAGCTCATTCCTAGTGTAGGGTATAAATTCGATTAAATACAAAAAAAATATAACAGTTAGAGATTACATAAAGTTAGTCGTACTTTTTGTGCTCTGTCATTGTGAGCTCCTTCCAAACAGTAGAAGCATCAGCTCTCTGCAACATCAAAGTTATGAACATTAATAACGTATCAAATCATTTCTAATACACACACATAACAATAACCATATGCTGACTACATATGAATGTTCAAGTAATAATAAGATTGATGCATAACTCCAAAACAATTCCATCTGTAACAGAACTTTTATAGTCCAATCTAGTTGCCAGCATATCATCATCATCGGAACTGCACCTAAAACCGGAGTCAAAAGAAATAAATAATATTTTTTTAAAAATAGTATGAGTATAAATATATTAATGTAGTGGTGTGGCCAAACATATTAATCTAGCCGCGATTAAGTTGATAGTTAATCATGTAAGTTAGTAAAACATATAAAATTTGACCAATGGGGTACAAATGGATGATAAAAGCAGCCTTTGGAAAGCTAAGAAATCCTCAAAAAAAGTACTACAAATTTTGATTATGAGCATTCTGCTTGCAAAAACAGCAACCTCCTACAACATATTTATGATAGTCAAAGGTTAGTACGAAATCGAAATAAGATTAAAATGTTGAAAGGAAGCACCGAAATCTATAGTGGCGCTCCATCGTCGGATCAGAGACATTAGACGTGGACACATTCTATATCTACAGTGAGATTTAGACAGCTCCACTTTCTCTAAAGAACTTGGTGAAGACGCGTGTAAGAGTTTCATCACAGATTAGGGTGTCGTCATTTTTAGCCAACCACGATCAAGGAATTGTCCATTTTAGCCAATCATATCAACGTATCATTGTTCATTTTCTTTGCTAATTAATAGATAGTATAATTAAAGCATACCTGCATAATCTTTTTCGTACCTTCAGAACCAATCCTTAACTTTTGGTTAGGATTTGTTACCTACAGAACATTGAAAGAAGCATCACAAACTAATTAAAACATGCAAAATGAACCTCTACCTACAATTTTCTAGAAAACATCAAGAAACATTTATAAAAATCACTGGAATCATTGGACCTTTGTTCTAATTTAATCAAACACACTTTACATATTCATAGTATCTTGGTAGTATTCCCAAAGCACATGATGGATATAGAAATAAACATTCAAATGATCAATTTGAAAGTATCTTGACTACCCTAAAAAACAAACAAATAAAAAAAAATAAGAAAAAACCAAAGCTTCGTATTCCTAAAACACAATATAACTCAATGAACTTTAATTAGATCTAGAGCTCCTTCATTAATATTTCTTCGTCGACCTTTCTGATTCTCCCCTTATCGTTCTTGATGTCTGCTTCTACAGTTCTACATTGAGAAAACCCTAAAAACAATTGAGGCTTCACTTACCCTAAAACCAATCCTGAACGTAAACGATGTCAGATAATGAACCGGAAAGAATCAACAGAAAAAGTAACAATCAAGAATGAAAACAATCAGATCGGGTGAAACTAACTATTTAATATATCAGAAGTTATTTTATTTTATTTTTTATTTTTTTGAAAATTGAACTTCATTAAAACATCCGACCCAAACGGGCAAAAGACATATCAAAAGTTAAATAAGTTCAAAAACTTAAAAATGATAGAAGTGTTTCATCAATTTGTGAAGACCTTTGGGCTTAAGTATTTGGGCTCATGGATGGAGATCGACATTGAAGACTAATGGGTCGCCCTAACTTAATGTTTTTATGGTCTATGTTTAGTTTGTACGTGAAACAAGGAGTAAATTGCCATTTTAGTCCCTGAGTTTTGTCCAAATTTGTCACTTTGATACAAATAGTTTTTTTTTTCCCCTCTGGGTCCCTGACTTTTACATTTTGTTGCCATTTTGATCATTTTGTCTAACTCCATCCAAAAACCCAGTTTGTACTAAATCACTAATGTTTTCAGTTGCCATTTTGATCCAATTCCAAAAAATCAAAAAAATTCTAAAAAATCAAAAAAATTCTAAAAAATCATAAAAATTCAAAAAAATCCAAAAATCATTAAATGTTTCGACACGTACTGTTTCGACCCGTACCGTTTCGAACCGAACCGTTTCGACCCGTACCGTATCGAACCGAACCGTTTCGACGCGATACGGTATGGGCTCGAAATGGTACGGGCTCGATACGGTTCGGGTTCGATACGGTACGGGCTCGAAATGGTTCGCGTCGAAACGGTTCGGTTCGATACGGTACGGTTCGAAACGGTTCGCGTCAAAACGGTTCGGTTCGAAACGGTTCGCGTCGAAACGGTACGGTTCGAAACGGTACGGGTCGAAACGCTTCGCGTCGAAACGGTTCGGGGTCGAAACGGTACGGGTCGATACGGTACGGGTCGAAACGGTTCGGTTCGAAACGGTTCGCGTCGAAACGGTACGGTTCGAAACGGTACGGGTCGAAACGCTTCGCGTCGAAACGGTTCGGGTTCGAAACGGTACGGTTCGATACGGTACGGGTCGAAACGGTTCGGTTCGAAACGGTTCGCGTCGAAACGGTACGGGTCGAAACGGTACGGGTCGAAACGGTTCGGTTCGAAACGGTTCGCGTCGAAACGGTACGGTTCGAAACGGTACGGGTCGAAACGCTTCGCGTCGAAACGGTTCGGGTTCGAAACGGTACGGGTCGAAACGGTACGGTTCGATACGGTACGCGTCGAAACGGTTCGGTTCGAAACGGTTCGCGTCGAAACGGTACGGTTCGAAACGGTACGGGTCGAAACGGTTCGTGCCGAAACATTTAATGATTTTTGGATTTTTTAGAATTTTTATGATTTTTTAGATTTTTTTGAATTTTTTAGAATTTTTATGATTTTTTAGAATTTTTATTTTTAGATTTTTTTGGAATTTTTTTGATTTTTTGGAATTGGATCAAAATGGCAACTGAAAACATTTTTTAAGGAAATCCCCAAAATACCCCTGTTACAAACTGGGTTTTTGGATGGAGTTAGACAAAATGATCAAAATGGCAACAAAATGTAAAAGTCAGGGACCCAGAGGGGAAAAAAAACTATTTGGATCAAAGTGACAAATTTGGACAAAACTCAGGGACTAAAATGGCAATTTACTCGTGAAACAAATTACAAACCCTAATCTAGTCTTGTATATACCTATAATTTAATTATATTCAACCTAATAAAAAGTAGCCGTTAGTTGCAACCCGTGCTATAGGTCATCTTGACTGAATCACGTAAATTTTCGTGTTCTTTATTTTTCTACTATTATGTGTCACGTAAATTCTTGTGTTGTTTATTTTTCTACTATTTTGTGTGTTTGTTTGCTTCCATGTCGCCACTTTGTTCCTATGAAGTTCTTATAAACGTATGTTTTCTTTTACGAAAAACTTCAAAGCTTAAATGTATATTTTCAGAAAATAAAATGTCAAAAGTAGCTACTAAAAAACAAGTTCAAATATTTTAACTTTTTTTTGATGTAAATGTTTATATACTCCTAAATCGCATCAAATAATAATTTAATCTACTTCTCGCTTGTTAAAGATTTTAACTGTATTTCAAATGATGATATAACTGTTTGTTGCCGATCAAAACAATTATAACTAGTTAAATCCCCCGCACGTTGCAGCGGGTTTTCATTCGGTATGGGTTCGATTCATTAGGACATCGGTACGGTATCGCCACTCGGAATATCAAGCGAAAGATAAAACCCAAAAAATAAAGTCACGATATGACCAAAATAATATCGATATGTGTTTTACATCGGTCAAAAACCATAAATACGAATATCAGTAACGTTCTGATAATAAGGATACCGATAGCGACGTTATACAGTCGAGATCGCCAGGGCATCAATGTTGCTAAGACATTATCTTAAATGTTATATGAGAAAACTTAAAATAATAAAATAATAGAAACTTAAAAAACTATAATTTTTTTTGAACGGCAAATTATATGAGAAAACTTAAAATAATAACATAAGGAAACAATAAAATAATAAATTAAAGTAATAAAATCTATACTGTATAATAAAAGAAACCAATAAAAAAATTTGTCATTATTTTAGACCATCATTAATTGTAGATAATTATTATTTAATTTAAATTATTAAATTTAATATATGTTTCAAACATTTAAAAAATTACGGATAAAGTTTCATAAAATATTAAATTTTAAAGTTAAATAATTTAATAATTACCGATAATTTATACTTATCTGATTAATTTAAATTTAAATATTATTTTGTAGCGATAAGTTTATCTATTTGGCTAATTGCTAGCCTAATCTGGACATTTCAAGATTTTTAGAACTAATAATTTAAGACCACTATTATTTAAATAAAACTTGGGTTATGAAATGTATGTTCACATGACTGTTAAAACACATGAGAAAGTCGATGATAAAGGTGGTCTTCTAATCGATGGTTCAAATGATTTCATATTTGTAAACTTGACAAACATCACACGTTTTGATAATACATGACACAAAATTTTGTTTGGATATCAGAAACGCGTTTTAAAAATATCGTTTTCTAATTGTTAAATCTTCGTTATTAACAATTTGATTTTTTATTTACTTAACTTGTATAATACATGTAACATCCTAGTTTCTATTTAACGGTTTTACATGTAAATACCAACGATTAGATGTGTAGTTAAGACTACACATACTACAATTATACGGGTTTATTAAAACTTTTATAAATCATAGGTTATTCTACAAAACATGGTCGAATTCGTTGATTAAAATTTACAACGTTGCAATGTGCGGAAGCGTGTATCTTTGTCGTGTTCGGTTCTTCGCTGAGCTTGATCGTCTCCCGGCATCCCAGAAAGTACCTACATTTCATAAACATGAAATGCTTTAGTCATACGGTATTTAAAACGCATTTAAAAGAGTCCGGAAAACAAACTGATCAAAATATACATTTTTGTACGGGGTCCACCGTAAATTACGGTGGACACCGTAATTTACGGTGGTCCTTGTTTTGACTTGTTTTCACCGTAAATCAGAAGAGATCCACCGTAGCATTTCTCAACTCCACCGTAAATTACGGTGGACACCGTAATTTACGGTGGCACCTGCATTCAGCTTCTCCATTTTGCCGCAACTTGACACGAAATCTTTCGTATCTTTCAAACCGCTTATCCGTTTGACCTACCGTTTCTTCCTACATGTTTGTAATTTGATTCTCCATCATATGGAGTTAAAATCCGACATCCGGCTTGATAAAATTCAAGACTTTTAAGTCTTCGGCTTATTACTCTTTTACCAAAATTTGACCCGTTCGTGATTTTATCAAACATACAAGTTTGTTTGACCCTTATTTCTCATAAACCTATTAAATTCAAGGATATCTAACATATTGGGTTCCAATTATAGAATTATATACATTCTTTAGCCCATTTTCACCCATATGCTTATTTGACCCGTTTGAGGTATTCAAGCATATTTTAGCACCATTTGCTTTCATTCCTTTCAAAATATATATATCCATATTTCTTAACAAAGGATCTTCCACCACAACTATATTTGTGGTGGATTCGATGTGATGATTTATGTGTACCAGAATTTACCCTTCAAATAGTTATTTTACGGCAAAGGCTCAAATAGAGCCATTTGACTAACGTTTTACATCTTTCAACTTCTATACTCTTCCTAAGTAATTATTTAATTGAAAAACTCATTTCCAAACAACCTTTAAGGGTTGTTTGTTCAATTTGGCCTACAAGGGCGTTTTGGTCAATCTTAGTCCTTCATTTACGACGAAGGACAATTAGTGCTTGTTTGAACCCCAAAGTCCGACCTTTTAACCATATTCTTGTTTAGAAACCAATATGTTTCTAAACACCATAATCATAACTCAAATTATTCGCTTTACCTAAAAGATAACCGAATGGCTTATTTTAACTTTGTCTAACTGTCATAAAACTCCAAATTCTACATGATGAGTTGTATTATTATACGTACCTGGCTCGGATCAATATATTGACCCGTTTCAATACCTTTCCTTAGTAGCTATGTAAGCATCCATGTGCTATTTATTTCCTAAATTCATGCAACTTGACAACCCATTAGTCGATATTGTCAAAGGGTGATAATTTCACCTTTTGACCCGTTTGGTCTATATGACCAATTACCATTGTCAAATTGTCAAAATTACCATTTTGCCCTTAATGGTTATTATAATTTAACTTATATGATAACCATTAAAAGTACATGCTTCATTCGTCATAATATGATCGAATTACCGGTTTAACTCATTTTTAGCCATCATTATGTTTTCTTGTCATATTTGATTATCTTGTTCCGTACGACCACATGTCGGAACATCATATCTCAATTAGGTATTTTTCTTTATTCGTAACTAATACGACGAAAGAATATTATAATTAAATAACTAGTGTAAGATATACTTACCTTGCATCCCGAATACGCTTTTCCTTTATGCTTGCTTCGTTTGACCCGCTTCCTTTCCAAGCCTCCACCTAGCTTGTCAAGCGTCAAACTATCATCATAATTCGTAAGACGGTTATATTAGTCATCATTAATTATGACTATTCCATCTTACATATTTTCTATCACAAATACTATTCGATCTTATTAATGGTCGGTTTGACTACTAAAAGTCAAACGCCCCTTAGCATATAAATGCACATTCAAGTTCTATCTATCAATTAGTAGCTAACATGATCTTATACACTTAGTTACATGAACATGGCTACCAATTTCATCATAACATTCAAACCCATTTCAATCATGTATGAACAAGTTCCCAAATCACTTAATTTGTTTGAGTGCCTTGTTTCTATTATCAAATATGATGATTTTAAACATAAACTTATCATCATCTTTACTATTACATAAAAACCCACTTCCTAGTTTACTTGTTAATCACATACAAGTGATATTACTTCAAGTTCTTCATGATTTCATCATATCTAACAAAACCCACTTCTAGTTACTTATGAACTCTTAACAAAATCTCTAATTTGTTCAAGTAGTTCATTCATATGAATTAGTGTGATGTTTATAAACACCATTAGAACATCAATTTCATCAATTCTACCAAAACCCACTTAGCTCATAATAGGGTAATTATCAAATCCCTAGTTTGACAACAATTTATCAAGATTTCTACTAGGGTTTGTTCCTAAACCAAGATATAATCACAATGTCACTCATAGATTCAACATTCATTCCAAAATTTCGATTATGATTGTTCATCATAATCTCAAAGTATCACCAAAACTGAAAATTCGACATACCTTGTGATCCCCTCGACTAGGTGATCATTAATATGTGTTCATGCATCCGATTCGGGTTAAATTTGACCTTCAATTTGCTGGATCTTGTTGAGTTAGGGTTTTTGGCTCCTGGGAGCCTTTTCTTGGTCGACCAGAACACGCACCACACACACTTGTGTGTGTGTTGTGTTATTTTATTTGGTTTAATTAAAACCATTTTCAGGTTATCCCATTTTGGTCCCTCATGTTTGGTTAGTTAATTTAGTAGGGCATAACCTACTTATTTCTAACATTATTCCCCACTTACTAACTAGGTTAAGCATTCCTAGTTAATCTTAATGGGTTCGGGAAATCATAACCCGTTTTATTTTAAGTCCCGTTAACTCGGGCTTCTTATAACATTGTTTTCTCCAGCATTTATTAAATTTTATAACTAATATTAGGATTGTTCGTCTAAGTCCTAATATTCACCAGGTAAATTTTACCACTAACGCTATTTTACCCGTTCATTATTATTAACGTGGTTTAATTACCAAACCCGTTTTCGGGGTGTTACAATACACGTGGTTATAACCTTGTAATAAAATAATAAAAACTTAAAAAACTATAATATTAAAAAATATTGAACTATTTTTCATCACCGATTTCTTAAAATAATAAGATAAGGAAATAATAAAAAAATAAATTAAAGTAATAAAATAATAAAAACTTAAAAAACTATAATATTAAAAAAATGTTGAACTACTATTCATCACCGGTTTGTATTAATATGTACTAGCGTGTTCCCCCGCGCTTCGCGGCGGGAATTCAGTTGTTATCAGTTCGATTCGTTGCGATATCACCACTCGCTACAATAATCGAAAAGGAAAACATCACATCAATGGAAAACAATAAAAACTAAATATCGATACCAATACCGATGTTGTTCAGTTGAGATCGGTCCGATTCGTTTGTATTCTATGTTTATTTATTTTAACATTGCGATATATTTTTTTAAATGAATATTGTGCTGATACTGTACCAGATCGGATCGAAACCAATAGAAAAACATATGTATCAGTCCCAATATTTATATATTGTTTTTTATTTTGATAAACTGACATTGTGTCACTACCATACTGTACCGAACCGAACCGAACCGAACAATATCAGTATCGTTATGCATTAATTTATTTGGTTTCTTCTTTGATAACGAATATATATATATGTATATATAGGTTATTTGCGTCGCTACATTATCGCGGATATTCGATGGGTATTGATTTGATTTGTTGCAGTATCGGTATGATACATGCACTCGGTATAGAAAACAACACGTATTTTACATCGGCCGGAAACAATATAAATGAACACCGTCACCGGTACCGGCTCTGATGTTGTTCGAAGGACATCGGTTGGTTCAGATCATCACGAAACTGGTAACGATATTCATTTATCATTGCAGACGAAGTTGTATGAATGAGAAATTATCAAAACCGGATATCATTAAAATGAATAAAGGTATCGATTTTGTTCGGGTACGGTACAATATGATAGTGATACCGAGTCAGTTTATCGAAAGTAAAAACAATATTATTGCGAAGTTAGTTAGAAATACTATTACCAAATATAATTAGAGAATAATAAAAAATTATATTAATATTGATATATGTTCGATGTTAATCCTTATTATTAATACAAATAATAATTAAAATATTAATATTTGACTGTTCATCCTAAGTTTTTATTAATATGTAGAGTAAATTACAAAGTTCGTCCTTTATGTATGTCACTTATTACAAAGTATGTCCTTTGTCTTTACTAAGTACAGAAAACATACTTAATGTTTGAAAAATCATTCAGGTTATGTCCTTTACTCTAAACCTAGTTTATTTTTCCAGTTAAGTCAGGTCACATGGGAAGCACGTGAGGGCACTAATGTCATTCTACCTACTAATTACTGCCCCCTCTTATAAAAACCCTAAACCTCACCATCATCTCCTGTAACACCTCGAAAATTCACGTCCTATAATGTGTTGACACGTGTCATAAAGTCTGAACGTGTGAAAGAATGTTATAAAAGGACTAAAGTTGACAAACATGGAAAGTATGTGATTTTACGGGTTCTGAATGTCAACAGTGAATAAATATAATGTACATTAACCCTACACGGTGCTAAAACCTTCAAACGAATAAATCATGGATCATACGAAGCTAAAAGTGAGAGATTACAAACTACGGGGGTTAAATGTGTCAACATGTTTAAAGGTATACCTCTGGGTGACCTTTTGACAAACCCGAAGCTTTGTAAATGTTAATTACGCTCACTAGAATGCACGATTTAAATTTTGTAAAGTTTCGTTAACGTATGAGAAAGTTATGATCGAATTCGTGTGCGAGGGGTTAAAGCGTCAACGTTGAAAATTAGGCCTTTTCGGGTAACAATAAAGTTACCCGGGGACTTAACGAAATGGGTATATGTCTTGAAGCCCCTATATGTCAATTATAAGGGTTCATACAGCAATAAACGAGTGTCTTTACAAGATTTGAAGAGCCAAGGATCAAACAGCAATTAACAAGAAATGTTTTGGCTGAACTGGACATGCTAGCGTAGCGCGAGCATGATGCATGGAGGCGTCGCGCTACGCTACTGCTTGATCTGGACAGAAATTGATTTTGTTTGATTTCTTGTCTGGTGCAGCCCTTGTAACCTCATTTTCGAATTGCCTCTTCATACTTGAACCCTAAACAACCCCTAGAACGACTAGGACACTTGTTGATTAGTTGTGGTTGGATTGTAGACTTAGATGTCAAAGAATTGTGGTGTTTAAAACACTATAAAAGGGCCTTAGTAGCAACCATTGTTCCTCACACCATTTTCAAGCAATCTGATCATTGGAGGAGCTCTCAAGCAGATCAAGGGCCTTCCTAAGCAACCATTAATCACTTGGTAAGTTGCCTAACCTTTCTAAATTAATTATAGCTTAGTAATTAGCTTAAAAGTCAACATATCGTAATAAACGGTTGACTTCGTGATTAAGTAACGATAACCCAGTCGTATCACGAATTAAAAATACCATTAGATAGGTAATTATATGGGTATTAAACCCTTATAAGGGCAAGTACCAATTCCAGACCTAACTAGGTCGTTTGTCGGGTCAAACGTTGACCGAAAAAGTCAACAAAAATACAAAATGCGATTTAATGCACAATTAATGATCCGAAAGGTGTGTAACCTGTTTTAACCTTAATATAACATGGTAATAAGTATGAAAACTTGTCTACGCTTTCCCGACTCGACAAATTTCTGTTTAAACCCGGTTCGGAACCGAAAGGCGCAAAACCTTGACTTTTGCTTTGACTTCGCTTCTGACCCGTTTTAGTTTGATTCGGAAATGCCTTAGTGCTTCATTAGAGTAGGGTTGCATGATAGTATAAGTCTCTGTACTTGTTTCGTTGATTATCCAATTAATATGCAAGTTTCCGTTAATCGCTCATATGTTGACCATTATGCCCTTATTACCTTAAACCATGATTTATGAAAATGTAAAAGTGTAGAAACCTTAGTTACTGATATATAAACTTGTATGCAAAGTTTGACATCAGTTTGACTTGTAGATTAAGAGTTATGCTCATTGTCGCTAAATTAAAGCTTTATGTTAATAAAATGGCGTAATTAGCGTATAGCCTAGTTAAACATACTTTTTGATATCAAATCTTTTACCCACTGATGTAATATATTATTTTGGGATTTTTAAAGATTTTTAATTAATTTTAGGCTGAGCATAACTCATAGTCGTAGGCTTAATTCGGTAAATGTCGGTTTTGCCCTTACGGGCCATAAAATGAGTTTTACATATCTAAACGACTCCAAACCTTTTGCTACTGATTAGTTATGATAAATAAATTATTTTAAGCCTTCTGGAAATATAAAAATATCAGATTTAAGTATCGAACCCGGTAATGGCCTTTAATCGCCTTATTTAGCGTTTTTAGCGCATAGTATGTTTTAAAATCATATTGGACATACCCGGGTTGATACCTACTGATATAAGAGGAAAATTATAATATGTTAACAGTAAGCAAAGGTTGATTAACTCAGACTTCGTTTTTGAGCTTTTCGGCTTATGTGAAATTACCAAAATGCCCTTCGGTGCATAGTTTGGTTATAGATGATATATTTCACATATATACTTTACCCTACTGTTATAACTCATCAAATTGAGTATGTTTGCTGTTTACATCAGACCTGTAACTCAGTTAAACATTTAAACTCTTTTACAACCTTTAAAATGACCAAACTACCCCTACGGGGCATAGTTTGTGTTTAAATTAGTTCGAGGCATAATGAAAGACATCCTACTGATGTCACAACATATTGGAAGCATAATTAACTTAGGAAACCTGTTTAGGACCCATATGGTTACCCGTTACGCGTTATTCGCGTTCGGATCGGTTTATATAACTAGTTTATATAAGTTAGCCGAAACGGGTCAAACCTTATCGGTTTTATCTCAAAATCCAGAATGTGTATGAAATACCCATATAAGACAAGTCTCTGAACATGTCGGGTTTAAATCACATTCTATTCCGGTCTTCGCTTAATCGTGCGTACGAACCGTATCTTCCTGTAAGACTAACCGGTCTAAGCTTAGGCTTAATTAAAGACCCGTTAGCATTCTAATTAATTATTTATACCATCATTCCAGACTAGAGCTTTCCGGTAAATTGTACCTACGCTTACTTAAGTGAATACGGCTGAGTTATAAATGTCTGCTATTTAAGACAGGAGCTAGCTCAGGTAAATACTCTTAACTTATTTTCCCTATACGGGCTTGGGATACGGTACTATAAAAGTACCGCTTGGTCGGGTGTATGTAGTCATTTAAATCGGATTGTGATTGATGTACTTACATAACCTGTTTAATATGTATTATTTTATTATTATTTGGTGTATGGCCTTGGGGGTTAAATGACCATGTCCCGGATATCCTTGGCATCATTCGAAGTAATGGCCACGACCTAAGCACGGGGTGTAGGCATACACCTGGCAGTTGCATTATGTAAAAACTGGTAATCCACTCCGAGGTATCATCCTTGTGGGCATTATACCGGAACTGGTAATCCACTTAGGGGATGATAGCCCGTGGGCATTATACCTGTGGCGTGTCTGTTAATCTAGTCCGGCCCTACAAACCGGCCCTAATGGACGACAAATAAGTAAAACTGTATACAAGATTATATACAAATAATTTTCCCAAGTTATAAAAGGTTAATTTTGCCTCTGTGCATTTTAATCAAAGTGTCAAAAGGTTTTGTGCCTAGTGCATCTAAATCAATTTTCTTAAACTCTTTTCAAATGAGTCGGTTGAGTGTATTTACCAGTGAAAACTGACGTATTTTCCAAAAGGGTTAAGTGACAGGTACTGAACGTAATTGGCTGGAAGCTCAGGGCGCTATTAAGAAATCTTGCAAGTTCTAGGCGTCTAAAAGTCTGTTGAACAAATGATATGTTTTAGGATCTGCCTGTGGATCCTTTACTTCCGTTGTAATACTGAATATTACTTCATATTCGGAATGTAATAATAAATATCTTTTGCTTCCGCTGTGCATTCATATATATTGTGTTGTTTGACTATTATGTTGCCAACCACGTCACGATACTCCCCCACCGGGCCCACCGGTGACACGTGGAAAGTCGGGGTGTGACAGGTTGGTATCAGAGCCAACACTGAGTGAATTAAACACTAGCCTTTTGTGTTTAATCTCAGTTACACAATTGCACATTCTTGAGTCTAGACAAGAACATAGGACAAATTCTAAAATTCGTTTTATTTTGTCTTTATTTGATTCCTTTGTTATTTTTCTGACTTGCCTATGCATAGAATATGGAAAGTATTCTCCAAGTCAATTGCTATAGAAGTCCCGTTTAGGGCAACCATATACTTTTTAAATTTTAAAGGAACGATTATATTTAAAGTATCATTCCTGTATTATAAGATCTACCATTATAATAAAATGGCAAAATTTAAAAAGGACAAAACCTAGCCATGTGTCACATTAAGACAGGGCCAAGATGGTAGTTCCATAATTAGATTCAGATCCTTGTTAACAGTTCAATTTAGGATTGCTCTGCGTTAATTATTAAAAAGAATCTTAAAGGTAAAACCTAGCCTAAATGTCACGACGTACAAGGCCAAGATGGTAGAACCTATTCAAGAGATTCAAATCCTTATTAAACATATGAAAGCATATTAACATGCTCGACAAAATGTGATATGATAAAATCACATAAGTCATTTTGGGATATACTAAATTCCCTTATCTATATAATCATCCCTTATGGATGAAGTGCCCACGGGCTATAACTAACGTCCTCTGGGACTAAAGACAGTGGTAGCCTACAACTCCCTGCCAAGAAAAGGTAATGAACTTCGATTCAAACCTTGAAGCCTCGATTCTATAAAATCAAGGCCTATAAATTAAACTTGTCCACGTGACTAGGCCTTTTGTGCCATTACAAATTCATAAATTGCCCTGATTCTCTGAAATCATGGCTCATAAATTAAACTTGTCTACGCGACTAGGCCTTTTGTGCTATTATTAACTTATAATTTAGGAGTATAATAAATATCCTGAATAATTATATATTTATCAAATTAACCAATATGTGTATTAAAAACATGGTTAATAAATCGTTCAAAAAGATAAAACTGTTTAAACTTCCGTAAAAACCTTGTCTTTGTTTAATTTTTATGTAGCAATTAAAACTACATGGCTGGGTCGGAGGAAGGGAACAGTCATCCTTTGGATAACCGCGATAATGAAAGGATTAATATAACCAGAGGAGAGCTCCGTACATTGATTGATTCAGCTGTATCTAAAGCTGTGAAGGAGAAATTCCAGGAGTATAGTGAGACATATAGTAAAGCCTCATCTGTACCCCACCCTAAATCCATCCCTAAAACTCCTCCAGAGCCTGATAACAGGCCGCCCTCAAAGAAAGATGAGTTAAAGAAAGATGACGATCGACATTCATCTAATGAACACAGTGTTCCATCCAAGAGGATAGTGTTCGATAATGAACCGCATGCCAAATCCTGTAACTATAAGTACTTTGTTTCCTGCAAGCCCCGAGATTTTACTGGGGAAAAAGGGGCGGTTGATTGTATGATTTGGTTGGATGAAATGGACACAGTTGTCGATATCAGCGGTTGCGCTGAAAGGGATGTCGTGAAGTACGTATCCCAATCGTTCAAAGGAGAGGCACTGGCATGGTGGAAGTCTCTCATTCAAGCTACTGGGAAGATTCCGCTCTACAACATGTCATGGGAACAGTTTGTTATTCTCATTAAGGAGAATTACTGCCCTCAACATGAGGTTGAGGGGATTGAGTCAGATTTCTTATCCTTGGTAATGACAAACTTAGATTGTCAAGCTTACCTCACCAGTTTTAATACCCTGTCCAGACTGGTCCCTTACCTCGTAACACCAGAGCCCAAGCGAATTGCACGCTTCATTGGGGGTTTACCCCCAGAAATCAAAGCCAGTGTTAAGGCTTCAAGACCTACTACATTTAGGTCAGTAGCTGATCTCTCTCTGTCCCTTACTTTAGATGCGGTCAGACTAAGGTCGCTAAAGAAATCTGAAGAAAGTAAGAAGAAGCGTGAGAATGATAACTCACGAGGATCTGAGAAGAAACACAAGGGAAACACTGACTCCGAGAGGTTTGGGTCTGGAAAGAATGGTCAGCGGACAGAGGAAAAGCCAAAGTGCTCGACTTGCCAAAAACGCCACTTTGGAAAATGCAGAATGGAGTCCAATTCTAAATCAGGACCACCTGCATGTGGGATATGCAAGTCTAGGGAGCACAAGGCTGTTGATTGCGGGAAGATTAAAGATGCTACATGCTACAACTGCAACGAGAAAGGGCACATAAAGACCAACTGCCCTAAGTACGCGAGGAAGCCCGAGTAGGCCAAGAGATGATGCAGAATAATAATAGTATAATATGTACTTTTCCTTATCAAACAGTTTATGTAGAAACTTATTTAATACTGGCACGTATAAATATATTATGAATGATAAAGGTTGAGAACTGTTGTTTCCACCTGATTAAGACTCCGGTCATTTAATGCCCGGTAGGAAGTGACGACGTTACGTCGAAAATGCTCCAACAAATCCTATATTGATATTAATATCTATTAGAAATCATTTTTCTAATATCCTTGTAGCAAACTTTTGGTTGCATACTTAAGGACTCAATATAGTGATAAAAATCGATTGGTTGCCTTAAAAATTCAAGTCCATATTGAGAGTGATAAGAAGCAATTAATTATCAAAACTCCTTATGAGACAACCCTCGTAATTACACGTGTCCGTACGATTAATTAATATTAAACATAAAAAAAAAAATGGTGGAACTGGCCGTCCCCGGAATCGAACCTGGGTCTAGGCCGGCCGCACCCTTTCGCGCGCATAGCCAACTGGGCTAGGTGCCTAGTTTGTGAAAATCTCCATTCTAATTTAATATAAGCATTGGTATAATAAACTCCTTATCATTTATCAATAATAAATTCTGCTAAGTGTCCTGTTTTTTTTTTTATACCGGCAATAATAAATCTTCATGAACCATAAACTTAGCAAATTTTTTTTTATCATTCACAAGGTATAACTACCAAGGAAACCATAGTAACCGATTCTTATAACTCGGCAAGGAATCCTTCCGAAAATCTAAGAGCACTCTTTCTTTGCATAGAGTACGACAACGTATATTATTTTAATTATTTTTCTCATTGTTTTCTATCGCCTGCGAATGACAAACTATGTTTGATAAAAGTGTCATATGAGGATTGGCGTATCCTAGTGTGTCCCATAGATTATTTCCATGTCTGATCAGCATGGAGGTTTAATACATGGAACCCTAAGATATCCCAATGATCATATTGTACTAAAGTCGACTAGTAGTATTCAAGGAAGATATCCAAAAATGGAATTTTTTTTTTCCAAGTAAATATTCCCGAGTAAGGAATTCGAGGACTTATAACATAAAGGTGTCACTCATTCGACACGGACAATGATGGATAAACTGGAGCCTGAGATATGGAAAATCTCTGTAGCCTCCTTGTATCTTAATTATCTTCTCAAAGGTTGTCCCTGCTTACCTCCGGGAAGGCAGGTAGAATTACGAGTTGTAGCCCGCCATGGGCAGGAGTATTGTGAAAACTCCATATTGTTTATGGAATAAACGAAACCTTGAGTAAGTAGGTGTTAAGACATAGGTTCATATAGCCTAACTCGATACCCCGAGAGTTTGATATTGTTAGATAAGAAAGACGGTTCATTTTGCTTATGCATACATTACCGCGATTCTAATTAGACAACGATTAGGAATTTGCCATCAGCTAACCAGGATCGTCGAGTTGTTCGACTAACGACAAGGATTAGCTATTCCTTAATATTAGTTAAGTACTGGTTGGAATAACCATCTCACCTTAAGATAAGCTTCTCTATAATATTTGATATATAAGTATCAAGGCTACTCCCTTGAAGACCTTGTATAGATGGAATATTAAATGCCCATGGATAGGACAATAGTTGGTAAGTCCAAACATTAAGATCTAAAAATTTCATTATAGACAATCAATAAGATCACGCAAATTCATAATCATCAGTAAGATGCCAGTATTCGGCAGAAAATTAAGGATTATGAAAATAGTAAACCTCCTAAATTCTTATTAAAGAATAAGATTCAACAATAGATATCACCCTGGAAAGGAGTGATGCGGTTTGGTAAGAAAGGCAAGCTAAGCCCGAGATACATAGGGCCTTTCGAGGTTATCGAACGTGTCGGTTCAGTTGCCTATAAGCTAAACTTACCTGAAGAGCTCAGTGGAATTCACAATGTATTCCACATCTGCAATCTGAAGAAGTGTTCGCTGATGAATCACTGGTTGTACCACATACGGATGTGCGTAAAGATGAGAGCTTAAAAATTTGAGGAAGAACCTTTGTCGATTGAAGATCAATAGGTAAAGAAGCTTCGGAAGAAGCATGTACCTTTTGTAAGGGTCAAATGGGATGCCCATAGAGGTCCCGAATTCACGTGGGAGGTTGAATCCACGATGAAAGAAAAGTACCCTTACTTATTTCAGTAAATCTCGGGTCGAGATTTATTTTAAGGGGGTGAGGATGTAACACCTCGAAAATTCACGTCCTATAATGTGTTGACACGTGTCATAAAGTCTGAACGTGTGAAAGAATGTTATAAAAGGACTAAAGTTGACAAACATGGAAAGTATGTGATTTTACGGGTTCTGAATGTCAACAGTGAATAAATATAATGTACATTAACCCTACACGGTGCTAAAACCTTCAAACGAATAAATCATGGATCATACGAAGCTAAAAGTGAGAGATTACAAACTACAGGGGTTAAATGTGTCAACATGTTTAAAGGTATACCTCTGGGTGACCTTTTGACAAACCCGAAGCTTTGTAAATGTTAATTACGCTCACTAGAATGCACGATTTAAATTTTGTAAAGTTTCGTTAACGTATGAGAAAGTTATGATCGAATTCGTGTGCGAGGGGTTAAAGCGTCAACGTTGAAAATTAGGCCTTTTCGGGTAACAATAAAGTTACCCGGGGACTTAACGAAATGGGTATATGTCTTGAAGCCCCTATATGTCAATTATAAGGGTTCATACAGCAATAAACGAGTGTCTTTACAAGATTTGAAGAGCCAAGGATCAAACAGCAATTAACAAGAAATGTTTTGGCTGAACTGGACATGCTAGCGTAGCGCGAGCATGATGCATGGAGGCGTCGCGCTACGCTACTGCTTGATCTGGACAGAAATTGATTTTGTTTGATTTCTTGTCTGGTGCAGCCCTTGTAACCTCATTTTCGAATTGCCTCTTCATACTTGAACCCTAAACAACCCCTAGAACGACTAGGACACTTGTTGATTAGTTGTGGTTGGATTGTAGACTTAGATGTCAAAGAATTGTGGTGTTTAAAACACTATAAAAGGGCCTTAGTAGCAACCATTGTTTCTCACACCATTTTCAAGCAATCTGATCATTGGAGGAGCTCTCAAGCAGATCAAGGGCCTTCCTAAGCAACCATTAATCACTTGGTAAGTTGCCTAACCTTTCTAAATTAATTATAGCTTAGTAATTAGCTTAAAAGTCAACATATCGTAATAAACGGTTGACTTCGTGATTAAGTAACGATAACCCAGTCGTATCACGAATTAAAAGTACCATTAGATAGGTAATTATATGGGTATTAAACCCTTATAAGGGCAAGTACCAATTCCAGACCTAACTAGGTCGTTTGTCGGGTCAAACGTTGACCGAAAAAGTCAACAGAAATACAAAATGCGATTTAATGCACAATTAATGATCCGAAAGGTGTGTAACCTGTTTTAACCTTAATATAACATGGTAATAAGTATGAAAACTTGTCTACGCTTTCCCGACTCGACAAATTTCTGTTTAAACCCGGTTCGGAACCGAAAGGCGCAAAACCTTGACTTTTGCTTTGACTTCGCTTCTGACCCGTTTTAGTTTGATTCGGAAATGCCTTAGTGCTTCATTAGAGTAGGGTTGCATGATAGTATAAGTCTCTGTACTTGTTTCGTTGATTATCCAATTAATATGCAAGTTTCCGTTAATCGCTCATATGTTGACCATTATGCCCTTATTACCTTAAACCATGATTTATGAAAATGTAAAAGTGTAGAAACCTTAGTTACTGATATATAAACTTGTATGCAAAGTTTGACATCAGTTTGACTTGTAGATTAAGAGTTATGCTCATTGTCGCTAAATTAAAGCTTTATGTTAATAAAATGGCGTAATTAGCGTATAGCCTAGTTAAACATACTTTTTGATATCAAATCTTTTACCCACTGATGTAATATATTATTTTGGGATTTTTAAAGATTTTTAATTAATTTTAGGCTGAGCATAACTCATAGTCGTAGGCTTAATTCGGTAAATGTCGGTTTTGCCCTTACGGGCCATAAAATGAGTTTTACATATCTAAACGACTCCAAACCTTTTGCTACTGATTAGTTATGATAAATAAATTATTTTAAGCCTTCTGGAAATATAAAAATATCAGATTTAAGTATCGAACCCGGTAATGGCCTTTAATCGCCTTATTTAGCGTTTTTAGCGCATAGTATGTTTTAAAATCATATTGGACATACCCGGGTTGATACCTACTGATATAAGAGGAAAATTATAATATGTTAACAGTAAGCAAAGGTTGATTAACTCAGACTTCGTTTTTGAGCTTTTCGGCTTATGTGAAATTACCAAAATGCCCTTCGGTGCATAGTTTGGTTATAGATGATATATTTCACATATATACTTTACCCTACTGTTATAACTCATCAAATTGAGTATGTTTGCTGTTTACATCAGACCTGTAACTCAGTTAAACATTTAAACTCTTTTACAACCTTTAAAATGACCAAACTACCCCTACGGGGCATAGTTTGTGTTTAAATTAGTTCGAGGCATAATGAAAGACATCCTACTGATGTCACAACATATTGGAAGCATAATTAACTTAGGAAACCTGTTTAGGACCCATATGGTTACCCGTTACGCGTTATTCGCGTTCGGATCGGTTTATATAACTAGTTTATATAAGTTAGCCGAAACGGGTCAAACCTTATCGGTTTTATCTCAAAATCCAGAATGTGTATGAAATACCCATATAAGACAAGTCTCTGAACATGTCGGGTTTAAATCACATTCTATTCCGGTCTTCGCTTAATCGTGCGTACGAACCGTATCTTCCTGTAAGACTAACCGGTCTAAGCTTAGGCTTAATTAAAGACCCGTTAGCATTCTAATTAATTATTTATACCATCATTCCAGACTAGAGCTTTCCGGTAAATTGTACCTACGCTTACTTAAGTGAATACGGCTGAGTTATAAATGTCTGCTATTTAAGACAGGAGCTAGCTCAGGTAAATACTCTTAACTTATTTTCCCTATACGGGCTTGGGATACGGTACTATAAAAGTACCGCTTGGTCGGGTGTATGTAGTCATTTAAATCGGATTGTGATTGATGTACTTACATAACCTGTTTAATATGTATTATTTTATTATTATTTGGTGTATGGCCTTGGGGGTTAAATGACCATGTCCCGGATATCCTTGGCATCATTCGAAGTAATGGCCACGACCTAAGCACGGGGTGTAGGCATACACCTGGCAGTTGCATTATGTAAAAACTGGTAATCCACTCCGAGGTATCATCCTTGTGGGCATTATACCGGAACTGGTAATCCACTTAGGGGATGATAGCCCGTGGGCATTATACCTGTGGCGTGTCTGTTAATCTAGTCCGGCCCTACAAACCGGCCCTAATGGACGACAAATAAGTAAAACTGTATACAAGATTATATACAAATAATTTTCCCAAGTTATAAAAGGTTAATTTTGCCTCTGTGCATTTTAATCAAAGTGTCAAAAGGTTTTGTGCCTAGTGCATCTAAATCAATTTTCTTAAACTCTTTTCAAATGAGTCGGTTGAGTGTATTTACCAGTGAAAACTGACGTATTTTCCAAAAGGGTTAAGTGACAGGTACTGAACGTAATTGGCTGGAAGCTCAGGGCGCTATTAAGAAATCTTGCAAGTTCTAGGCGTCTAAAAGTCTGTTGAACAAATGATATGTTTTAGGATCTGCCTGTGGATCCTTTACTTCCGTTGTAATACTGAATATTACTTCATATTCGGAATGTAATAATAAATATCTTTTGCTTCCGCTGTGCATTCATATATATTGTGTTGTTTGACTATTATGTTGCCAACCACGTCACGATACTCCCCCACCGGGCCCACCGGTGACACGTGGAAAGTCGGGGTGTGACATCTCCTCCATCCTACAAGTCACCTGCACATACCTAACCCTAATCCCCAATTCGACCCCCTGCAAATTAATCCCTGAAACTCCATCTCGACCTTTTCACCAATCGCTGAACTCCATCTTCTAAGTACGGCTTTGTTCGCACCGACACTCGTTTTCGTCTTATGAACATCTGCTACACCTTGGTCTCTCTGTTTGCTTTCAAAAATACTGATTTTATCTTGCACGCTCATTCTTAACGCATTGTTCTTAACGGGTCTCTGTGAATCTTCTTCACTACTGTCACCATATACGTCTCCATGGGATGTTGGCTTTTCCTTGACCGGAAAATAGTTGAGACTTTTAATACTTAGTGAAGCTGCTCTTCTAGAACTAGATCGGTCGATCTGGATTCTTCTCATAGGAGATGCTGATCTTTTAGGCGTTGCGGATCTTGTAAGACCCCGACTTCGTTCAATGGACGGTTCATCGTTCTCACTTGAAACGGTTGAATCTTTTTCATCTTCAGTTGATATTGTGATTGATTCAACAAAATTTTGTAATGAATCCCTTAAACAGGTACCAATCTTGTTAATGGAAATTCACGACACAAAATGAACGCCAAAAAGTCAAATTGGGGATTAGGGTTAGGTATGTGTAGGTGACTTGCAGGATGGAGGAGATGATGGTGGGGTTTAGGGTTTTTATAAGAGGGGGCAGTAATTGGTAGGTAGAATGACATTAGTGCCCTCACGTGCTTCCCATGTGACCTGACTTAACTGGAAAAATAAACTAGGTTTAGAGTAAAGGACATAACCTGAATGGTTTTTCAAACATTAAGTATGCTTTCTGTACTTAGTAAAGACAAAGGACATACTTTGTAATAAGGGACATACATAAAGGACGAACTTTGTAATTTACTCTAATATGTATAATTACATCTCCAACCACCTTTCAGGCCATTTTTCGTTGAAAACTATATCATGCGAAATTCCAAAACCTATGAATTTGGATCCCACAAAAAAGAAGAAAAAACATACATGGTTTTCTAAAAATTGAAAATAAATCCGTGATAATTAACAAGTTCATATTTCACTAAATAAGGTGTGAATTAACCTTTGTGATAAGTCTCGTTATTTAATGCGGCATAGCAGACTATAAATACTATTTAATATGAAAATGCCATATCGAGGGTGTAGTATTAGGGATGAGCATATGAATACCAATACCGATCCTATACCGATCCCGTACCGATCCCGTACCGATCGGTATCGGTATCGGTATCCTGATCGGTATCCACATTTTGGCGATTTCGGTATCGGTACGGTACGGTGTACGGTATCGGTATTATACCGATACCGACCCTCAAAATACGGTATAAGACCGATACCGTACCGTACCGATACCTAACCGACATGTTTCGGTATCGGTATCGGTACCTAGTTTGGGTGAAAATCGGTATCGGTATTAGTCGGTATCGGTACGGGACGGAATACCGACATGCTCATCCCTATGTAGTATTACTGTATTACACAGTATATAGAATATGATCGTATGATAAAGATATAAATCCTGACCATTGATTTACACACGTGTATTGCTAGGATTTCATCATCAAATCGTAAAATACACTAAGTGTATTTCATCATTGAAGACTCAAAACCAGTTGGTCCGACCTGGTTAGAGCAGAGCTTCAGATGACCTAGCAAAGAACCTGCAAGATCACAGGGAAACAAGCACACCGTTAGCCTCGTCACAGGGAGGGGGGCCTCTCTGTGACCAAGCTCGGGCGTGAAAATAAGTATTTGTGAGGAGGAAATAGGTCAGGGAGAGAGAGATGAGAGTTTAGAGAAAGAGAGTAGCGATTACCCCTTGCTGAAAGTCTTGGCGGGGTATTTATAGTTTTTGGGTGTGCTGACGTGGCGAGTTAGTTAGGGTTGGACCAGTCATTATCATGGCGGTTATGGAAATGGGTCCAAGTTAGTTATGCCGCACCAATGTATCTGTCCGTTCCGTTTATGGCGTGAGGTGCGGTCCGACCGTGATGTGCTATAAGTCGGTTCTGTGTTTGGCGATGATTCGGTCCGGTCAAGGACGTATCCTCATCAATCATCAAATCCTAGTCATTGATTTACACACGTGTATGGCTATGATTAGTTCACAAATAAACTAGTGTTCACTCTTGAACCTAATATAGATACCTAAATAACATAAAATAATTTCCACGATAAGATTAAGATAATTCCTACAATTATGTTTTGTCAAAACACATGATATTAATGCGTGTTGTGATTTTATTAATGTGTGAATACTTTTAAAATATATACAGTTTAGATTTCATAACCAGAAGTCCAGAATTCTCAGTTCGTGAAAAGAACTAGTCTCGTCACCTTTTTACAAAGTTATTTTAATTAACATATAAACGCTTTTGTCTAATATGTGTTTTCGATTTATTCTTAGACCATGTGTAATGAGCATTATAAGGGCATGAAAAGGTTTGATAATGCCCTCAATACCACCCCTTTGGGCATTATAAGGGCATGAAGAGGGTGAGACATTTCTATAATAATGCCCAAAGAGAAGAAAAATAATGGAAAGTAATAAATGAAATGAGCATTAACCATTACACCTTTTTTAAAAGGGCATTATAATGATGATGTGGTGAAAAATACCCGTTAGCGGGCATTAACCATTAGCTATGGTCTTAAAATACAAATACATACAACAGAGATAAGGTTTGATTTGTTGGCAGCTCCTTTTGGAAAATTTGCATGGCATTAAATGAAGCGGTGTCGGTGTATTCTAACCTGTTTTGGAGTATAAATTACGACGATGACATGTCGTAGCATCAATTAATAATATTAAAATATATATTGTAACATAAACTTACGTTTCTTATTGTCCAACGTTTTCCGTGAAAGAAGCCTAAAAACCTGGAAGTTACATTATGAAGGGAGCTTTCAAGTTCAAAACTCTACATATAGAATAGTCTAAAATAATTGATATAAAATAGAGTCGGAGTAACATTTCCCGTTAATATAGATACTGACAATTATAAAAGACTAAAATTATAAAAAAAGGTAAAAAATAAATTCGAATCGCTATCAAGATTAATCAAGTTGGCCATAGGTAATGGTTTACTCCAAAATCACGCCCTATGCCACACCTAGGATTTCTAACACTTCATGCCCCATACACTTACACTGCTCTACGCTAGATTTTCACGAGCGTGAGCCCTCTAGATTTTCACGAGCGTGAGCCCTCATTTTGCATGTAGAACTAATATACAAGACCAACGAAAAACTCCACCTCATCAACCAACTTCCCTTTCAATTAATCGATTAAAAAATCCACACTGCAACCTTATTTTTAGTTTTTATATTTGTATAATTAAATATTATTTAATTGTATGATGGATAGTTAAAACTTATGAAACCATTATACACTAAGACTATACGGTGACATGGCGTAGAGAGAGGAGGGGCACGCCCCAACACCACCCCATCCTTGCTTGCACATTTAATTACGAATGTCATTGGTTGATTAAGTGAACACATCAAAATTTTGCCCATAAAAAGTTTACGAATGTCATTGGTTGATTAAGTAAACACATCAATTCACTAATTTTTATTTCAACAGCAAAGCAATTTTATTAAAAACGATCGACAATGAGGTAGAAAAATAACACCGAAAATGTGAGAAAGAGGTGCCTCCCCATAATCTACTGAACAATCTTAATGCAAAAACATCAGACATCACTGAACAACCTTAATGCAAAAACATCAGACATCAGGGTGGAGGGAAGCGCCCCATGCTCCCAAATTTCCATGTGTGTCATATGTGCACGACTACACCACATTATTTTTTCTCCACTTTCCTTGGTTTTTCTTAGTTGAGAATACACAGTGTCCTTCCAGTTTTCTTTGTTATTCCCAAAATTAATTAATTAATTTAATTTAATTTAATTTAAAATTTAAACATTAATGTATTTGAAAATTGATATATAACTAAAAAAAATACAAGAGTATTAGATAAAAAAGTATGTAAAATTTTATTAACATTCTAATAATGTACCATTGTATAATTTACTTAGGACGAAATTAAAAAAAAAAAAAAAAAAAAAAAAAAAACTTGTTCTTTGTATTTATATCAAATTTCAAAGATTGTCCTTACCTTAAAAATGGCGGGATGAAATGTTTACAAATATTGAACATTATGTCCTTTGTTCCTAACCCAATTGAAAGTTTATGTTAAATCTTTTACGGTATATAAAAATGATTTTTTTCATAAATAGATATGCCCTAAATATCAGGATTATTGAGATATCAATAAAAATCACACAAGTAAGACCATTCATAACGGTTAATGCCTTATTACGGGCATTCTCTGCCACATCAGCATTATAACGCGACTTAAAAATTGTGTAATGGTTAACGCTCATTAATGTCCTTCAATCATTACTTTCCAAACTAATTCTCCTAATTGGGCGTTATACTAGAAACACTCCTCCCCTTTCATGTCCCCATAACACATACGCGAGCGATATTGAAGACGTTATCAATCCTATTTGCACCCATGCCCGGTCTAAAAAATACAATTTCTATAAGACTATAATATAATAACGTAAAAATAGAACCACTGTGTCAACTCATCCTCCGATTTAAGCGGCGTGTTCCGATTAGTGTACAGTGTTCATTGACTTAATACAAATACATAGACAACAAACAAAATCCAGTACAATTAGCCGCAAACTTACAAACCTTACAAACTGTGGAGAACTTGTTTGCGTTATCCTTCTTGGTGAAAGATCTGTGGACCCTATTGTCGCATCTGTGACTCTATGGAAGATGTGATTAAGGTAACTACCGAATCACACCATTTCGTTGAAACCACACATCCGTATCTTGCGGTTTGAAAAGATGACCGAATAGAAACTAAATGAATTATGCAACATTTTCTTTTCCCGGGCTCGCATTCGAAGATCCTTGCACTGGGCATAACACACCAAAAAATAAACTTCAAAAATTATAAAAATAATACGATACGCCACGATACGCTATAATACGATACTTAACAATAAAAAATAATAAAGATTTTAAAACTCATTAAAACAAAAATAACCAATAATAAACACCAATAACAAACCTAAAACACCAAAAACCAAACACAACACACCAAAAAATAAACTTAAAAAATTCAGTGTCTTAATACGGATCGTATATGCCTATACGATACGTATTATGCCAGCCGCCAGTCAACACCTGCACCTGTCAGTCTGCCATGCCTTTTACTTTTTCAATACGCATCGAATAGACCTATACGATGCGTATTAAAAAAGCAAAGTGCACGGATAGATAATCAGGTAGAATTTCCATGTAATAAATACATATGACACAATCTTATTACATATTAATAATATTATTTTCTTTTACGATATACCAAATTGCTTCTAGAATTCCTTAACCACACCCTTTTTAACTTAACCATACCCCTTTTAATTTACGCGTGTGTGTGTTTTCTTTGACCTTAATTCACACACTCTCACACACTCTCTCTCTCTCTCTCTCTCTAAAATAACGGCATATTCATCTCTCTCAAAACAATTCGAGCTTTCTCCGGAGACACAATAATAATAATAATCCATTCAAGAAAATACCCACATTGAATTGAATCTCTCCAAATTTCTCGATAAAATTCCTCAAAGATCCGAAAACAAAAACACCCACATCCTTAACTTATGTAAACTTTTCATCTTTCTCTCTCTAGAATGGTGGTGAATGTGATCAAATGGAGGCCGTGGCCGCCGCTGCTGTCGAAGAAATTCAAGGTGAAATTGGTGGTGAAGAAGATGGAAGGAGGGAGGTGTGATCCTGTGCATGCGGACCCAGAGAAGGATTACCATAATAGGGCTGTGGAAATCAGGTGGAAGGGCCCCAAGATTAGCTTGACTTCTTTTAGGAGAACTGTCAAGAGGAATTTCACAAGAGAGGTGAAAGCTGTGGAGTCAAACGGTGTCGTTCAATGGGATGAAGAGTTTCATACAATTTGTACCCTTTCTGGTTCTAAAGAAAAAAATGCTTTTAATCCTTGGGAGATTGGTTTTACTGTCTTGAATGTGAGTTTCTTGATTTTTACCCTTTTTTTTTAATTTTTTGATAATTTATTATTTTTATAGGTTGATTATAATTTTTATATATGAAATTATGAATCCATTTTCATGCTTCATGGTTTAAATTACTTTGAATTGTTTTTCCCCTTTTTAATAATTGGTTTTTTTGTTCACTTTCTTGATGGTATACACTATATCTATATGTTTCCACACATTCAAGGGCCTTAATTAGGGTTTCATTGTTCCTTTGATGATGGTAAACCTTCTTTTGGGTTTTTTTTTTCAAACAAATTGCTATAAATTTCAAATCTTTTTGCTTCTTTCGGCTAGAAAATTCGATATGCAGCTATTTCTTGGATCAAATGAAGTACTTCAAAGAACAAACGGATGGAGATCATACTAATTTTTGACAAAATTTATTAAGGTTGTTGTCCCAAGTTCGTTGTAGGTATATAAATAAGTTTTGCTATATTATAAGATGTTGAAAGCCCTGGTTTAGCTCAAGATATGATTAGTGTGTAATGTTGTTATGAAATTTGTGGATACGTATATGGATGGCGCAGATCGGAGATTGTCGCGTATTACGTACTGCTAACTTGTCGCATTATACGTATCCTATAATGTTGCATTATCTATATAAATAAGTAAAACCGACCGCTGTACTGTATGTCTGTATGATGTATTTATGTATCCAATTTGTCATTGAACTAGATGATTTGTTTCTAATAAACAGATTCATTGCATGCATACCTGCGTGCAGAAAGTTAACCATAAATGCCTTAACCTTATGATTTTTTCAGGAAGTTCATGTTTTCTTGATAAACACGTTTTATTATATTTTAGGGGGTGTTTGGCATTGCATTTGAAAGTGATTATATGATATGGAATAACTAGAATCAGATAATCAAGTGTGACAAAGGGGTTGCAGGAGATGTTGGTTGGATGTGTTTCCGTTATTTGAAGTTGTCAATTGTTTGGCAAAAATGATTATTTAAAGATTTCCATTCAAATAATCAGATAATCAGTATCTATTTTGTTGCAGATACTCTTAAACCGATTAGTTGACCACTAAATAATCGAAAGATATCAGTTTCACTATACCCAAACACTAGAAACCAATTATCTGCTACCTGAAAACACAATAAGCAGATAATCACTTTCGGAACGCAATGCCAAACACCCCCTTAGCGGTTTTAATGAGGCAATCTCTATATAAAATCTTTACGATATTGAATGCTAATAGATTCATATGATTTCTTTTAATCCCAGGGATTAAGCGCAGGACCAAAAAACAAAATTCCTATAATTGGAACAGCATCGTTGAATCTAGCTGAATTTGTTTCTGCCGCCGAAGAAAAAGATCTTGACCTCACCATTCCGCTCACCTTATCATGTGAAGCAACCGAACCTTGTCCTACTCTTCATGTATGTGAACTTTATATAATATTTTTTTTACTTTATTTTTCGGAAAGGGTATATTGACTCACTGTGTTTATAGTTTATACTTAGTAGTTTTAGTACGTCTGATGCTTAAATTTTAGTAGTTTCCAACATAGAAACTTACTTAATTGTGTACTTAAATGATAACATTTCATAGCTATATGCATGTAGGTCCCGCAAAATAACATCGCTCTTTCTTTTGATGTACATATAGAAATACTTTACCTTTCCCATGAGAATTTATTGTCGAGCTATAAATTTTAGGTAAGTGATGCCTACAATTCATTAGTAATATCGCTCTGTGGTCAAAAAGGTAAATTCTCCTTTGAAACTTTTTCAGAAAGGTAAATGTACATCTATTGAACTACTCGACCCATGGAATCGAAACGTATACTCAGTACATATTTTAAGGAACACAATTCCCAAAATACCCTTAAACAGGGACCGAAAAGAAGAAACCAGTGGCCCTAAATCAATACCATCGTTTATCAGAAAAAGTTGATGATATGAAAATATGCAAAATTAAATTTAAATCTTTTTTAAATCTTGAGGTTGGTTATGCAGATACAACTTAGTTTGATGGAGTTGAGAGCTGATCAGGAGCCAGCAGAACCTACACAAAGTCAAAGTCAAACATCGGAAAGTTCATCAGAAGAGAAAGACGAGCTTTCTGCACTCAAAGCCGGATTAAGAAAAGTCAAAATCTTTACCGAATCAATTAGGCGAGGAAGAAAAACGTCCGGTGACGATGATCATGATAACAGGAGTGACGAAGGCGATTTATCCTCATACCCGTTTGATTCCGAATCACTTGAGGAGTCTGAAGAAGGCGAGTTAAACGAAGTCAAAGAAGACGATGACGCTACGTTCAGGAAATCGTTTAGCTATGGTACATTGGCGTATGCTAATTGTACCACTGGATCCCTTTATGAAGATGGTGTTTATTACAGCAATAGAAAATCTGATGTGGGTTGCTCTCAAAACGATGATTCAAATGCTTCGGTTTCCGAACCGTATGTGATACCTAATCAGAAACGTGTTATCTTTCCTTGGAGGAAAAGGAAAATGAATTTAAGATCACCGAAAACTAAAGGTGAACCACTTTTAAAGAAAGCATATGCTGAAGAAGGTGGTGATGACATTGACTTTGACCGCCGACAGCTAAGCCCTGACCAATCTCTTGTGGTAAAACCTTAAACTATTTTTTATTTTCAACATAAAAAGGTTCTTTTTCTAAAGTATTTTCATTTTCTTTGAACAGTGGTATATGTTGAATAACCAATCTTCGGTATCTGAATTTGGGGATGATGATTTTGCTGTTGGAAATTGGGAACAGAGGGAAATAATCAGCCGTGACTCTCACATGAAGCTTCGAACACAAGTTTTCTTTGCTTCAATAGATCAACGGTCTGAACGAGCCGCCGGTGAGAGTGCATGCACCGTCCTAGTGGCAGTCATAGCCGATTGGTTCCAAAATAACCATGATCACATGCCAATTAAGTCCCAACTCGATTCTTTGATCCGCGAAGGCTCATTAGAATGGAGAAATCTTTGTGAAAATGAAATTTACCGGACCCGGTTTCCCGATAAACACTTCGATCTTGACACCATTCTTGAAGCCGATTTACGTCCTCTATTGGTTGTTCCGGAAAAATCTTTTATCGGGTTTTTCCACCCTGAAGAAATCCAAGAGGGTAGTTTTGACTTTTTGCATGGCGCAATGTCTTTCGATACTATGTGGGATGAGATTAGTCGTGAGTCAGAGCCACGTGTCTACATAGTGAGCTGGAATGACCACTTTTTCGTCTTGAAAGTTGATTCTGACGCATATTATATTATCGATACTTTAGGGGAGAGGCTTTTTGAGGGGTGTAATCAAGCTTATATCTTAAAATTTGACCGAAACACAGTGATTTATCAACTTCCGTCATCCGAATCCAGTTCTGATGATTCTAACAGAAAGTCAACTTCAGAAGCCGTGGAACCGGTCAAGAATACGATCGAAAATGAGGTTATCTGTGAGGGAAAAGAAGCTTGTAAGGTGTATTTAAAATGCTTTTTAGCAGCCATTCCTATTAGAGAACTGCAAGCAGATATGAAAAAAGGTTTAGTTTCTTCAACACCGCTTCATCACAGGCTACAGATCGAGTTTCACTACACTCAGTTACAACCACAACCTGCTGATACAACTGCGAGTCCTGACCTCGTTCTAGGCGTTGCCACCTCAGCACCAGAAGGTGATGACACAGCAAAGCCGGTTGCCACATAGGATAGTTTTACAAAGGGCAATGCGGTTTTAGATTTAAAGTTTAAAAGTTTAACTTTAAACTAGCTTTGTTTCTACTAGTTATTTGTTTTTCTTGAATGTTCATAGTGTTTGTTTTAAAGACTCATAGGATGGAAAGTTAAGGAGAATCCTAACTGTGTAGTCTCTGTTTCCATCTTTCGCATAATGAAGACATTGACTTTTTTGGGTCAACTTTAGTTTTTCAGTTTAAATTTTGTTTTCTGATTAATTTTGTTTAGTGGTTGATGACTTTGTGTTTCTGATGATAGTGTTAGGTTTGCTGCAGATAAAGATATTGACTTTTTAGTCAACTGATTTCATAATATGTGGTTTGGTACCAACTGTCTTGATTTGAACCCACTTCTGATTCTAGTTTCCATGTTGAGGGTAATTGGTGTTTTTGCAATAATGTTGATTGTTTTATGTAACCAACTAACTTTGTGTCTCTTGTGTTTAAAAAAGACCTCAACTTTTTGGTCAACTTTCTTTTTTGTGCTCCAAAGAGTGTGGTCTGATTCCAATTATCTTGATTTGAACCCACTTTCTGATTCCAATTCCAAGTTGAGGGAGCAATTGGTCAGTGATTGTAATGATTTTTTTGGGTCACCATGTGATTCTTTTTATTGTCTTGGGCATGTATTTGCTGTAAAGTTTTCACCTTTTCCATTTGTGGGCATTGAATGTTGATGGTGACTTTTTGTTATCTATAAAATTTCTTTTTGATTAAATCAATTATTTGTTACCAGAAAACTTACTACACCATGTTGATTAGTTCTGTTTAAACATAATGGAAAACATGAATAACATACCTGATTGCATCAGTACAGGCCAGCAGAGAATTCAGATGGAGACGCAGCAATAGTGTTTGACATGATTGTCAAACGTGTTATTCAAGAACCAATTAAGCACCCATTTGAGTGATAAAATATAAATTATATTTAAAAAAACCGTAATAAATCTAATTTTATATATAAAGTAATATTGAAAGTTATATGCAATTTGTTTAAAAATTATGTAAAAAAATGATATAATAAATTTTTTAATAATAAAAATAAAAAATATATTAAAACAAAGTTTGGTTTTAGTGATAAATAATTTTGTTATTTAAAAATATCTTAAATTAACAATTTAAATTTAAGGATAACATTTTATTAGAAAAATAGAAGTATTCTATTCGACATTTAAACTATGATAAGATTTAAAATTATTTATTTATTTATTTATTTAGTTAATATAAGATAGAAAAATAATATGATTGAATAGTTGGGAGATTGTATGATGATAAATCGGTTAACTATATTATAACGCCAAAGTCTTAAAATCCTGTAAAAATGACACTTTTCGTGAGAAGTGTGATAACGCATAAGAATTGACATGTAAACATCATATTTTGAACTTGAGCATAATGTTTTGGGTTGTTTTGGGTTGTTTTGGCAAGAAAAACACCAAACATAACAATTTAAGAAACAATGCAATGAATTTTAGACTTAAAACTCAAAACACCATGGCAAGAACATTAAGTAATGTGTTTTAAGTGTTAAGCAGTGCGTTTTTGTTGTGTTTTAAATTTCATGCCCATAATACATTGCATTGTGTTTTAAATTGTTATGTTTGGTGTTTTTCTTGCCAAAACAACCCAAAACATCATGGCTAAGTCCAAAACATGATGCATATATGTCAATTTCCATGCATTCTCACGAAAAAGGTCTTTTTACATGAACCTCACCCTAATGCCACATGTTTTAGTTATATATTTTTTGAATTATTTAAAAAAATTAAGACTTTGTTATTGTTAGTAAAATCAATTATTTTATATTTTGTAATTTTGTTTGATACTATTTTATTAAAAAGTGCATATTATACATATAATTATATTATGTCTTAAGTTATTGATGCCATCTAAAATGTTTTTCAATTTTATGTCTAGCATTATATGTACTATGGTAAAAGTTTAAAATTTATTAGAGATAATTACATCATTGAAAAGAATAAGAGTAAATTTGTATATTACAAATAAAAAAATATGTGTCTATCAAAAAGAAGTAATAATTTAGGTAAAAGGAAACTAAAAATTGTAGATGTTATATAACAAGTTAGGTAATATAAACAATGAAGATAATATGATATAGAAAATCAAACAAATAATATTATAAATGAGAAGTATATATTAAATTTAAACTAAATAATAATTATCTATATTTAAGTAGAAGAGATTAAACTAAATAATAATTATCTATAAGAGATTGGTGGGAAAACCAAAAGATACGTGACTGAATATGATGACAAGTATCCTCCAAATGGTTTGTTTGATAAAAAACAATATGTCTCATAGACGGGTTTGAGCAGATTACACCAAATCTTCCTTAAGCCTTAACATTGGCTTACGAACCAAAAACAGACTAAGTAAAAGTCACAAATAGGATAGGTGTTGTATTCTCTTGTTAAAAATATCCTAAGGCTAAGTGGTTGCAACACTAAACCCTTTAAGGTATAAATAACATAGGATACACAAACCATAAACAAAGACAACACAGAAAACCAATAAAAACACAAGGGAATAAACGAAACAACATAACAATGCAAGACATCATAAGTAGAACATAACATGTCAAACATTAGCAAAGTTAAAAAGTAGCAAAGGCCACAAGGGCCATCCAACATGAGATATTGTTCAGGAGCCTTCAAGGCTTTAAGCAACCAAGGACCTAAACAGTTCCCTTAAAGAAAAGATGTTTAAAACATACAACCCATAAACATTGTTTAACGTGCTAAGAAAGCTAGGAATTAAAATACCTTCTTCACTTTACAGCATCTGAAACGGTAGGTTTCGCTGCATCATCCTTCTTACCTTCACCCTCCCGGGTCTTCTTAGCCTTCGTCTTTTTTCTCCCTGCTGCACCCGCCGCCTCAGAAGCTTCAAGGCTTGAACCCTTTGAACCATCTCCAGCTCCAGAACAAGTTTCCTTGCTATCTCCAGAGCAAGGATGTTTCTTGGAGAAGGATTTGAGCACTTCATTGCAAACAGCTTCATTGAGACCTCGAGGTTCAACTCTTTTAGGGCGGAAAGAAGTTTGCCATAGCTTTCAGAGACCTCACCCACATAAGGGTAGGTCAAGTGTTTCATCTTCACGACGGTATCCTTAAAAACCTCGAATGTTCCTGGCTGAAAAAGAGAAGACTTATCCTTTGGAGTCCCAACTTTACAGGCATCATACCCAGCAATGTAGCCCTAATGTCTTCCATGAATGAGAAGTTTTGAAAAGACATCACCTAAGGCCCTGTTAAACTCGGATGAATGAAGAAGATAAGTAACAACTTATTGAAAACCATGTTCAATAAGCCACTTGTTGTCCTTGGCCAATTGAGCTAAGGAAGCCTCCAACTCTTCCTTCTCTTTCGAGGAAGTTTCAACCTGTTGTTTCAATTCACCAACCTCAACTTCATGCCTCTGAGTAAGCTCGTGAGCCTTCATCTGCCAAGCCTTCTATTTTTCGGCAAACCCCTCAGTTTCCTTCTTCAAGGCAGCCATGTTAACCTTCATGGCCTCTCTTTTCTTCGAGAAGGCCTCATACTCTTGTATTCGCTTTCAGAAACGGGAAATACCTTCAGGAAGCAAGGCACAGAGGTTACAGGAAGTCATGATCATTTTAGCAATCATCTGATCATCATCCATGGAAGAGGAGGAAGCACGGACAGCTGGAGGGGCAAAGTGGTTAAGAACATCTTCACAAACAGTCGAGGATTTGCAGCTGTCAGAAACAGTAACCTTCCAGTTAGGCACATATATTTCCCCCGGGTCAACGTTTGAAGAACTCTCAATAACCTTACCTGAAGGCTTCAACCCTCCAACCTTTTTACCCAATGCCTTGGTATCCTTACCCACCACCAGAGGCAACTCCCCTTTCTTCCCATCAGTAGGAACCTCCATATCCTCAACCTCCAAATCATCACCAAGATCAATTGTTTCAGAACTCAGAGGCTGTCCAGCACCCTTACGACGAGTAGAGCGACGGGTGGATTGCTTCAAAGCAGCAACTTTCACAAAATTCTTAACATTTGGAACACTAACATAACCTGACCCTTCAAACCTATGCTCAGAACCTCGAACCAAAGCATCCTCACCCTCAGCAGAGGCAGCATCAGTAAACACAACATCTGATGTGTCATCACTCTTGATGAAATCCAAAGCAGACATAACTTTCATCAAAACAGAAAATAAAACATAAGCAACAATGTTAAAAGGAAAACAAAAAAGAAATAAAAAAAAAAAGCAAATGCATACCCTGACCATCCCTCATGAGTACAGGATCTCGGTCTCGTTTATCCCACAACTTGCTTATCCCCATTAGAACCAAAGAGGTTCAAGAAAAGGGCGAAGCCTAGAAGGGCATGCTCTGATGGACTTTAAAAACCAACTGTCCAACTCAGAATCGGAAGGTTTAAGTTCGTTAAGAACGACATCTGGATGCCTCCAGATCATTTTGAAAGGAATAATCGACTCCGAAACCCAAAAGAAACGATCTTTCCATGAACCAAGAGTAGTTACCATGGATGAAATTAAACATGTATCAACCTGAGATGTCTCAAACGTAAACCAATCGCCATTCTTCGCCAAGCGAAAGAAACGACGAAAGGCTAATAGAGACGGGTCATACCCTGAAGCCCTGCACAAAATCTCGAAGTGCAAAACCCTACCAAGGCCCTGATGGTGTATTTGACCAAAGGAGATACGGTAATACTCTAACACATTAAGAACGAAAATAAAGAACGGATGATGAAGGTTCGAAAATTCAAAATGTTGGCAGTACAAGGCGATATAATCGACCGGACATTGGTCGATTGACTTGTCCAAACCCGAAGCCACCGGGCTAAACCTTAAATCAATACCCCATTGAACACAAAATGCCTCAACCTTTTCTTGGGTGAGGCAAGAGTAGCTAATGGATTGATCCTTCCGGGCACCCATGAGCGATGATCGAAAGAAAAAACGAAAAAGATGAAGAAAGACTAACCTGGACGGAGAAATTGTGATGAAACTCAAAAGATTTGGAGGAAAATAAGTAAAGTTGTTTCTCTTGATAAATGAGAAATTAAATAGGGACTGACGGTTACCATAATTAACCTATGGGCTAATAACTGTCGTCTGCAAAAACTGTCACGTCCGTCAAATCAACCGTCCTTTCAAATTCAAAATTGCAGTTGTTTCGCCGCCCAAAAAACGAAGCTTGAAACCTTACAAGCCTTGAAGCCTTTAAGCGATTAAAAAAAGATTGCACAAAAGTCAGAAGCATTTGAGCTTATACCATAAATACCTCTGACTTGGGGGGCTGATGACGTGGGTAGCTCAAGCTTAATAAACTAACTATAAGTGCAATGTAGCTTAAAGGGTTGAAAGGTTAAAGGGTTCGGAAGACGACCAGCTGTAGGGAACATCAAAAAGCATGGAACAGTGTCACGTCCCATTACATTTTACGTGTGACTTCTCCCACTCGGCCGCAAAAGAGGCACGTGAGAAGTGACATCATTTTACCCGCAGGTCCGAAGCCTTCAACTTACCATATCAACCAAACATTCTGAAATCTTACTCTTTCTCTGGAACTTATACTCTACTTCTATTCTTTACTTATCACAACACTATCACACTGCATGCATCAGTTCTGGGTTGAATCTTTTTCAATCCTAAACTCATAGCAATCAATAGGAGAGTGATCCGACCCTACATATTGCATACGTGGGGGGACCCCGCGACCTGTGTTAGGCAAATCAAGACTCTTGAACCCTTTTGCCTAGCCAGTCTAAACACTAACCTTGGTATTATATTTGTTGTATCAACATTTATCAATGTGTTTTTCGAGTTTTTGCGAGAGTGTTTTTAATGTCTATCATGGTCTTGCTGTTGTTACATATTATTGTTTATTTGACGCTCAAAGTCTTTGTGGGCATGAAAAACGAACGAGTTACATGAACCGGGAACGTATTATTGAGGCCCAAAGTCTTCATGAGCAGAAACATAATTAAATATCATGTCTATTAATGTTTATAACAATATGAATAACAAATCTATATCTCTAATAAAGCAAACCATTGGGGGACACATGTCACCCAATGGTGCAAGCCAACTAAGCATCCACATAGGCAATGAGGTGGCATATGGCAAATAATTGGACAAGTGGCATAGCTCTAAAATGCGGATTAATTTTGGCTTCTCACATACGCTCGGTCTAAACTCTCTCTCATTCTCTCTCTTTCTATTAAACGGCGATTCCTGTCTTCTCATTCAAAACCCTAATGAACAAGATTTGGCGAACACTGCGAACAAAATCCGTCCAACAATTCCTCCACTTCACATCTTCCTCCACCTTTTCAACATAACGATTTTTCTCTCTTTTACATAAACCCTGATGTTCTTCCGCCGTTTACTTCATGATCAGCCAAAGCTTCTCTTGAATTAAACCATCCAGCAACGGAATTCCTTGGCCAAAGTTCCGATCTATGGTAAGACTTTGTCGTTGTAAGGTTAAACTTGTAGTTGTTACATCATCGCATCAACATGTTTGAATCCTTCATCGTTTTCATATGATTGTTCGTCATTGATTATGTTGTTTATCGCCTAATATTGGTTTGATTTACGTTTATGTTTTGAAATTTTTGGGATATAATTTGGGGTTTTAATTTACCCGTGAAGACGTTCCTGTTACAGGTGAAGACGTACCGAAGGTTGTTAATTGCTTTAATATTTTGTTTTGTTAATTGTTTGATCTGAATTTTTTGTTTGGTAGATTTCACGAGCCACATCACTTACAAATGCAGGTTTGTTAGATATGCAGGTTTAGGCAATTGTGTTTGAGTTAATAATGTTGTAGGTTTAGACTATAATCTCTGGTTATTTGCAAGGGGTTATCAGTCTTGGTTATTGAAAGTTGTTTAAGACATCTGATCCATAGGGTTTGGGTTTATTGATATATTGTTAAGTGAGATGATTAGCTATGTTCTTGATATGCAAGAAAGTGTTTTATTGTGGTCGTTAAAGAATGGAAACGTTGTAGATCATCCTTCGTATATAATCAATGTTAAGAAGGGGAGGATGAGGATTCAGATGAATGTGGCATTAGCTTTAGGGGTTGATGCTATGCATTATGTTGAGAGGCTGAACCGGCTTGCTTTTTTTAAAGGTTATGTATAAATTATCTTTATAAATAAATTGTTTTTATGCGCATAAAATGGGATTTTCTTTGAATGTCATTAATACCGCCGATGGTGATCGCCACTTTATTTGGTTTTGTAGGAACGCTGTTAACAAGAGTTGTGTGTGCCGGCTACCAAAACCTTAACTCCACATCTGGTATGTACGCTCCGCTACTAGGTCACTTTTTTTCACAATCATATGCGCTTTTAGAATCATAAATTAAATTCATCTTTGTACATGATTTCGTTTTACTTTAAAGATTTATAATATGTCAAAAGATTTATAATCTTTCTTCTCTTTTATATTTTCTGGATGAATGGATTAACAATAACTTTGCAAATTGTTTTGTTACATTAACTTGATTATTTTGTATTTTAATTATGCTCCTCAACCTCATGGTATGTTAGTGTTAGTCATGTCCATATTTATATATTAACAAATATTGATCATGGCTTATGCATTGGAACTCGTAGTATGCGTAGTTTCTTTTCATTGATATACTCTACCTCTAAACGGTGTGTATGCGTAGTTCCTTTTCATTGATATACTCTACCTCTAAAGAAAATGGATGGGATAGTAAGTTTATTTCTAATTAAAAAGAGCTGGCCCTTTCCAAGAGGAAATAATGGTTTCTCTAGGTATTATTGTAGTTTCTTTTACTTTTCTCTTGCTTAGACATTAGACAATATTTGAGTTATATCTACTTAGCGTACTCCTATTGCTTGCTATAAAATATTTTGAATGTACTCCTTTTGTTTGCTATAAAATATTTTGAATCATATAGTTTTAGTTTTGTAGGGATGTTTTTAGCTTATTTTCCTTTCATTGGGCTACACAATCTTTATCGGATCAAGAAATAAGATTTTCTACCAGGTTAGGTTTCTCCCTCGAAAACCATAATCTTAGGCCAACATTTATGTGTTCACATTTACTTGGATATCATTTCTTATTTAGGGTTTAGCGTGTATGGCTGTCTCATTTTTAGCTACTTAAAAAAAAACTTTCCCATTTGACCCGTTATTAATAAAGTCGACTCTAATTGTGGACTTTTTTGGATCCTTTTGAGTATCATTTCTATAAATTTATAAAAGCATGAGGCTTTTGTTACTTTTGTGAACTTGTGAGCATGGAATAATATTTGTAAATATTTATTAAATCATGTTAATCATTTGTGATTAGTAAAGTATCATACTATAAATATATATGTATATTGAGAGCTCTAGCCTATAAATATAGGACTATTGTAACCTGTTCAATAACAATAAATAAAAAATGATCTTCCTTTGGAGGTTAATAACTATGTTTACTATTTTCCACATGCTTATACCAGTGAATTTTTCTATAGACTTATTAGTGACATTTTTATTATAATTTTCCACCTAAAACACAAATGTCAACTCGCAGCTTCTTGCGAATCACATGAAACCGGCTGACCGAACAACAATTAATAAGCAATCATCATTTACAACCAATTGAATATGTATGATACTAGCCTATTCTGTTGAGACTTTATTATTTCAGTTGAAAGTATCATCCTCATTGCATGTGGTACATCCTCTTTGGGAAGTTTTTTTGGTTGTTTGTCACGTGCCTTTTACATTTACACCTCATGGGTGCAGTTTTATTTTATCTAGGTGGTCATTGTTAGCATTTCGTTTTTGAAAGTAGCAGTCGTGTTTTCTTATAATTTGTTCCAATGGGTTGGTTTCCTGAAGGCAATGATGACGCATCTTTGTTGCTTTATGTACACTGAGATAACAATGAGCCTTTAGCATGTCTTTATGGCGCAACCGAGATGGTCATGCTATAGTCATTGCAATCACATGGCAACGGGGTACTGTGTTACCATGTTATGTGTGCTCTCTCATTGACCGAGCCTTATCATCATTTCATCCCAATTTCTAATAATTTTCTAGATTGTTATTTGCTGTTTTGGATCCTCCTTTTAACTTTTTGGTCAACTATATTAAGTCATTCATAGTCGTGGTGTTTTTCACTTAATGTTTTCGAGTTTTTGGTTAATTACTCTTTGTGTTGTATTGGTTTCGTCTTCTTGACTTCCTATTTTCTTACTAATAATAGGGTTACGCTAAAAATCATATTTTATGTTTCATATATATAGAATTTATTTTTTTAAGTTGCCTTGCAAAAATATTTCTTGCCCAACCAATGTATATAATGTATATAACTTCCTTTGTATGGTTGACTTTTTTTCCCTTGGACTAGCAAGAAGTACGACGGGGCGACCTAGGCAGCCCTCAAGAGCGGTTTGATGAACTCAACGACGACACCAAAGCCTTACTTTCACGGTTACTTTTTGGTGAAAGCATTGGTAATACATTTTCATTGGGCAATTTTGAGTTTTTTTTATTCATCTTTGGTTTGATTCTTTAATGGGTTTTGTATATATTTTTTTAATATGGTAGGGATGAATAAAGATTCAAAAGACTTCACCAGAGGATCGTTGAACAAAATATTTCATTTCAAAGTAAATAATATTGTTTTGGTACATAATATTTTCTAATATGCCGTTTGAATAGTTTTCTGTTTTTTTCTTCCAATGTATGTCTTTATACAAAATATTTTATTTCAAAGTAAATAATATTGTTTTGGTCGAAGCCCGCGTATTACGCGGGCATTAACCTAGTTATATATATTACAATTACCAACTTGATATACATATTACAATTATCAACTTGTGTGAATAGTGTTTTTACTTTTTTTGTCTTTTTGTTTTGTTTTATACTTTTACCCTCAACTTTTAGGATTGACATTTACAACCCATTAACTTTCTAAAAGCTTTGTAATCGAGTTTTACATGTTTTTTATATACATGTCAGCATAAATTCAAGTTGATTTACGTTTCGACGTAAGTTTTTCCCTAAAATGAGTTGCGTCAAATATAATTTGTTCTTATGCTTATTATCATGTACATTTTCGGTTGGTCTACGTTTTAACCAAAATTTTATTTTTTTCCTAGAAACGAGTGAGGTCAAATATAATACGTTTCGTGCTTGTTCTTATGTACGTTTTCAGTTGGTCTACGTTTTGAATTAAATTTTTTTCGGAATCTAGTCGGGTCAAATATAATAGGTTTTCACTAACCGATATCAATTCGAGATACTTTACATTTCAACGCCACGGCAACGTGCCGGGCAACTTACTAGTGAATTACATATATATTACTGTTTTATTTGTTTAATGATCATGGAATTCGACATATCCCAAAATGAATTTGGTCCTACCTGAGATTGATCCACTGCCAACTCGACCTGATCAACTCGAAAAGTCTGAACTGACCCATCCTCTAATGATCCGGCCCTCGGTCCTCATAACTCGGGCCTCAGCTTATTGGGTTTCCGTCTTGGCAGGTTCGGGTTTGACCGGAGACGCACCACTAAATTTTCAATAATGAAACTCTATTAAATATGTTTTAGGTGGTTAAAGTTGTTCAAAAATCAATTATCGGTATAGTTGGATTAGTTAAATATCTTTCTAGAAACGGTTAGTGTTCCACCTAATATCTTTTCTACACACAAATCATTTGTTTAAAAAAAAAAAACAATAAACAAAAAGAGAAGCAGTATATGTGCCAAAAATCAGTTGTGGTCACAACGTCAAATTTGGTCAGATAGTTGAATCACATTTCCTACATATACAAAACCAAATGGGGGAATAGTGCCAGGAAACCCAGATGGGGGAATAGTGTCAGGCAGCTGCCTGGCACTACCCCATTGGACCAACACGTTTATTGTTTTATATTTATTTTAAAATTACGTTTTTGTCATCAGCTCAAAATAAAATTACGTTTTCGCCTACATATACAAAACCAAATGGGGGAATAGTGCCAGGAAACCCAAATGGGGGAATAGTGTCAGGCAGCTGCCTGGCACTACCCCATTGGACCAACACGTTTATTGTTTTATATTCATTTTAAAATTACGTTTTTGTCACCAGCTCAAAATAAAATTAATTTTTCGCCTCCATCTCAAAATAAAATTACGCTTTTTGTCACCATCTCAAAATTACGATCTTGCCCTCAATTCAAAATTATGACTTTGCCTGGCACTCTCCCATTGGACTAACCAGTTTATTATTTTATATACATTCTAAAATCACGTTTTTGTCTCTCTCTAAAATTACGGTTTTGCCCCCAGCTCAAAATAAAATTACGCTTTTGTCCCCAGATCAAAATTACGATTTTTTCACTCCATTCAAAATAAAATTGTGGTTTTGCCCTCAGCTCAGAATTACCTTTTCGCCCCCAGTTCAAAATAAAATTTTGTTTTTGCCCCCACTTAAAAATTACGATTTTGCCCTCTGTTCAAAAATGTGATTTTTTCCCGTTTAAAAATTGTGATTTCGCCCTCAATTCAAAATTACGTTTTTTCCCCAGTTCAAAATAAAATTATGTTTTTGCCCCCAACTCAAATTTACGATTATTCCCTCAGTTCAAAATAAAATTGTGCTTTTGTCTCAAGATTAAAATTATGATTGTGCCCTTAGTTCAAATTTGTATTACGATGTTACCCCAAGTTAAAAATTACGAATTTGCTCCTGTGAAAATTTACAATTTTGCCGCAAGTTCAAATTTACAGTACTGCCATTACTTTAGCTTTTGTCAAATTACGATTTTACCCCAGTAAAAAAATACAACTTTTTCTCAGTTAAAAATTAAAGTATTGCCATTGTTTTAGTTTTTTTTATCAAAACTATAAAAGTGTTTTCTTTTAATTGGTTGACTCGATTTAATTGTTTTTCGTGTCAATGAGTTGACTAACACTCGCTCATCATTCGGTCATCGCCCCGCAACGCGGGCGGGGCACCAACTAGTAAGAGTACAAAACTATTATCTCTATGAACAAGAAAATAAATATATATTTTAAATGCTAAAAAACGTCATAATGTTGAAGCTTCTTTGCATTGTTATTGAAAGACTAATATATATTTTAAATGCTAAAAAACGTCATAATGTTGAAGTTTATTTGCATTGTTATTGAAAGACTCGTATAAATTATATAATATATCGAACACAAATTGTCAAATTTTCATAATCAAATCTCATATCAAATAGTAAAAAATATATTTCAAAAGGGGATGGAATAACTTTATAATTTTTTACACTCATTTCGGTTTATTGGTTTAGGTAGGAATGACAATTGTGTTAAGTAGCCGGGTTGAGGGATAAACTTGTACGACTTATATATCTATCCGTAAAAAACATATTCAACTCTAATGCATCTACATTCAAATCATGTAACTCAAATATGGCTCGTTTAACCTGTTTGTCTAAAAAGATCAAAAGCATTGGCAAGTCACTACAAGTAGGCCGATTGTAAATGAGTTGATGGTTTGTTAACGGGTTGACAAATTCAACTAATCGATTTAAACGTTGTTGGTTTAATTTAATACCGGTTGACGAATTACAAGTTTAATATATAAAAACCAAAACACAACTCATTTATCAAACAAGTTAGATATATCAATAAGAGTAAATTGCCATTTTAGTCCCAGAGTTTTTGTCCAAATTCTCATTTTAGTCCCTGATTTTTTGTCCAAATTGTTATTCTAGTCCAATTAGTTTTTTTTCTCCTCTCGGCCCCGGACTTTTCCTTTTTCTTGCCATTTTGATCACATTGCCTAACTTAGTCTAAAACCAGGTTATAATCAGGGGTATTTTTGGCATTAAATTATTATGAGGTTTATAAATTATGTTGTAAACTACCCCTAGTTATCACTACACAACAGTTATGCCAAAAATACCCCTGGTTATAACCAGATTTTTAGACTGGGTTAGGCAATGTGATCAAAATAGCAAGAAAATAGAAAAGTCAGGGACCCAGAGGAGGAAAAAAAACTATTTAGACTAAAATGACAATTTGGACCAAACACCAGGGACTAAAGTGGCAATTTACTCTATTAATAAAAACATCATATCATTAGCCTCTGAATGATTTTTTTAAGATGCTACATATGAATCAATCATTAGGGCTGTAAACGAATTGAACGTTCAGCGAACCGTTCGTAAACCGTTCGGCGAAAAGTTCGTTTATGTTCGTTCGTTTAATAAACGAACGAACATGAACAGGAAACTTCGTTCGATTAGTTAAATGAACGAACATGAACAGAGGTCCCGTTCGTTCAATTGTGTTCGTGAACGTTCGGTAAGGTTCATTCATTTGCGTTCGTTTATGTTCGTATGTTTGTGTTTTAATTAAAGTTATTTTTTTGTAATTTCACATATTTTATCAATACTTTTTTATATTCTTAAACTTATATTTATTTTATTACCCTTACAATTAAACTAGGAAACCATATTTTACCTTGTTATGCACTTTGGGTATGTTTGGGATGAAGCTTTTATGAGCTTTTAGAAGTTTCTAGCTTTAAGCTTTTAAGAAAAAGCTCCTACTCAATAAAAAGCCTTGTTTGGTTGAAGGAGCTTTACGTTTTTAGGTTAAGAGCTTGAAGCTTTTGGTTGAACGCTCCTACAAATAGCCTTTAGAAGGAGCTACAAGCTTTTAGTGAAAAAATGACTATTTTAACCTCTAAAGATAATGAACTTTTTAATGTACAAACTTTATAAATTTTTTGTTATGTCCATTTTGGTCATTTTATACATTTTATTAAAAGCTCCAACTACTCTGCCAAATACCAAATATATCTAAAAAGTTACAGCTACTAGCTACCAGCTTCCGGCCACCAGCTACTTTTGCCAAACATACCCTTTATATTCTTAAACTTATATTTCTTTTATTACCCTAACAATTAAACTAGGAAACCCTATTTTATCTTGTTTATGCACCATTTCCCTTTCATTTCTCATTATTTACATCGACGAATACGATCAACCTCCGTTCCACAATAAGAGATTCAAGTTCCAGTGCTACTCTCTCGGTCATCCACCTTTATCCTTCGTCGTGTTCGCCAAATTTATTTGTGTTCATGAACCGTTCGTGAACACGCTCATTTTCTTAATGAAGGAACACGAACATAAAATCTCATTCTGTAAGTGTTCATGAACCGTTCGTGAAAATTTTCTTTATTTACGAATTCACGTAAATTTAAACGTGTAAGTTAAATTTCTACCATTGTATTCGAATAATAATGATAAGTGTAAAAAAATTTGAATTTGAAGTGTTTTTGACCAAGTTCTCGCGGTTTTTTCATTCGTTCTCACGGTTCTCACAATATTTAGTGTTCTCGTTTAAACCCTCCCGTATATATATATAGTTATGTAAGTGTTAACTCAACTCAATTCTAAAAATAACTACATATATCAATCATTACGCATAAGTACATTATGCGATTCTCTGTTAAAAATTTGTGGTGCAGATAAGTCGAGCCGCTCATGAGCTATGGAGATCGCATCGCTAAAAAATGAATTAATCCAAGCTTAAACAAGTTTGTGTCTCTACCAGAATGTCACACCCTGACTTTTGCGGAAGCGTGATTGTGGTGTGACTTTCTTAATACCATTGCATTCAATCATAACAACAACTATATGATAAAACCATAAATTTGTCATCCGTTAAATATGTTTAAACATAACGATATTGTCTTAAAACGTAGACATCAAATTCAAGTTTTACAAACCATACGAATTGTTTTAAGAGTTCACTAAGGACTCATCAAAAGACATTAAATAAAACCAAGGTTTGGAAGACGTGTCTCATCCAGGAATAAGACACCCAACCCAAACCTCAAACCATGGATGACATCTTTATTCACAACATAGCATGAAACTTCCAACGCCCGCCAGATCCACTTACTAATTCCCTGAAATACATGTATTTTGAAAACATCAACAAAAGTTGAGCGAGTTCATGTGTTTGTTTGTGTGTATGAGTAAACCTTTGAATGTATGTCTGTATGTATGTAAGTCCTGGTATGAAAGCAACAAGGAAAACAGATCACCAATGGTTTGCAAGGCCATTGATATGTGTGAAATGATGCAGGAAAACTCAAACCTAGCAGACTTGTCTCCTGGAATAAGACATAGTCACCACATGGGCCACCCTGGTCCGCATGGGTGTGGGCTCGCTACACCTAAATAGATCTATCACTCATGTCCCTCGGTCCTACAACGAGGATTAATGGCCTTAAGTGTTGTACCCACCACTCACATGATCAAGTAGTACCCTTCCTTAGCTTACCATAGCATGTATAAAACGTTTGTAAACAATTGTAACATGTATTTCACCCCCGAAATTATAAAACTGAAAACAGTTAAAAGAAAAAGGGGGACATGAACTCACAGTCTTGCGTCTTCAACAATCGTAACTCGTACTTCTCCGGTGAACACGACTACCTACAACGTACTAATGTCTATTAGACGAACGGGCCGTGCCTTGACTTAGTGTTAACGTTTCTGAGTTACGTTTCTTTTACGCTTCTGATATTATTCCAAGTTATATAATTCTTGTCAAAATAATTAATATTTTAACTTAAATTATATTTATTAAATTTTGGAATAATTGTTGAATAATATATATTAACTTAATACTTCCCAACTATTGATTCTTGTATTTCCTTCCCAAGGATGGGGGTATCTTATACATGTGTACTCGTATTCTTGTATTTGTATATTTTGCCATGTTTTGGTGTCGTATTCCGGTGAGCGTTTATACGTGTGAGAATACATATTTTATTGTATTCATTAAGTATTCATATACTTAAATTTATTTTATACTTTCCGGAATATTATTTCTAATAAAAGTCCACCAATATATATATTTCCAAAATATATATTTTTAAGAGATATTACTTAGAAAAATTATTTGTGATTTTTCTTTTGGCAAAAATAATTGTAGTTCCAAAATAATATATTTTCAAGTCTAACTTAGAAAATATATATAAACTTATTTTTATCCAAAAATAATGTATTTCAAGTGTACTCAAGAAAATATATACCTTTCCCAAAAATTATATATCTTCTAGAAATTACAAGAAAAATATATATTTTTACTTCCCAAAACAATATATTTTCTCTTTGTAAAAAATATGATATAACTTTGTAATAATAGCAAAAATCATATTTTCATTTCCTTGTGTCCAAAATATTATTTACCAAAATATACTTGCGAATTAAGTTCCGGAATATTTTGTAAGTTACGTTTCTTGTTCGGTTTCACCAATATTTTGTGTGTAACTTGTATATTTATTCCTTGAGATTTTGGTAATATTTTGGATTGTAATCCTTGGTATTTTGATGTGTTATATTATTACATGCCCTAAAATAATATAACTAATACACCAAGTATACAAATAATCACACATGTGTGTCTTTAATGTATATATATATTCTAAATATATTTTTAGCCACTTTTATTTGTAAAAACCAACCTCCAATATTGGTATTTGTGTAACAAAAAATTATGGCAAAGTTTATATGGAAAACTCATGGTTAAAATACACTTATAAATATTTGTTTGAAAATATTTTTCTAAGTGTTTATATTTTTAGAAAATTTTGCCATAGTTTCCCCTAAAAATAGAGGTTTCCATGCTTTCAAGCATATCATTTTCTTTTGTAAAATCATCACAATCAATCCACAATCAACACTAAACAACTTACACTTACCAATTTTGCCAAAATCATGCTTATTCCACTACTTCATGAACTTGAAAGTTTATGAAAAGTTGTAGTAACTTGGTAGTGTGTTTAGTGAGTTTAGTTATCCTCCAAAGTGTGGTTGTTTATATAAAAACATCATTCTTGAAATACTTAGATGTTTACAACTTGTAATCATGTTTTACAAAAATGTTTCTTCATGTAATCTTCTTGTTACACAAGTGTTTCTACACTTGTTTAACTACCAAAAATAGCGTTTGTTTATGTAAGAACCAAGATCTACTAAAACTCAAATTTTAAACTTGGTTCTTTTGGAAAACCATTCATAAATTTTAGATCTATATGATTATTAACTCACTTTGATTATTATTTTTCAAGAAACCAAAGTATTCTTCTCAAGTTCATGATTTAAGTGTGGATTATCTTTCATCCTACCACATTCTCATTTTCTCATCTTGCTAAACTATGTTTCTAATCATGATCTAGAAAGATGTTATGATGATCAACATCATTTCTACAAACAATCAAAGATCAACAAGCATACATCTCATAAACAACTTAGTTTCATCAAGATTACTTCATAAATCAAGCTTATGCTCAAGTTCCATGCTTATGTTCTTTAGTGTTCTTAATGTTCTTGATTATGATACTACTTTAACCACTCAAAATAGAAGAAATATGGAGTCCACCTCAGAAACTGGGTGGAAGGCCCACCCATCTGTGGGTCTTCATACAGCGGCGGGTAGTGGTTGTTGCTGCTATGCTGGGGAGTGCTGAAATGAAATCCCCCTCACACGGACATCCGTGCACCTGATCTTCTCCGCCTCGGTGGCTCCGGAGGCGGTTGCTGCTCTGGCGGCGGTGGTGGCGGTGGCGTGACCGCCTGAAAAACGTGAATCCTTAGAGGGATCATGCTGCTGCTGCTGAGGTGGGTTGAAAGGGGGAGTAAATTCCCAAGGGTATGTGGCCCACCTTTCTGCAAAGCTGTCTCGGCCCATGTATGGCGAACCGTGAAAAGACGATCCGTCTGAAATCTCTATGGGATGCGTGGGCGTCCCAGTTGGCGGCTCGGCAGTCTCTGGATCTGGATCCTCTTCTGTATCCATATCCTGGGCTCCAGGAAAGTGGTCTTCTGGTCCCAATGGGTTATAGCCCATTGGTTCTTCACTCACGTTTGCCGGGTTAAACCGGCTCTGAAAGAACGGGGTCGGGTCCTGAAAGGCGCGGTGAGAACCCGACCGCTGCAACGGCAAGTAGGAATGGCGTGAATGGTCGGACTCGTTGCCTTGATGGAGCCTGAAAGAATCGTGGTATGAAGGTGAGGAGCTAAGCGAGACAGAACGCCTCGCAGGCTCTAAGTAGGTCCTCCAGTCTTCTTGAGGACTAGTGCTCATGGTTACCGAAGGAGTTCGCCGGTGTGATGGTCCGGCCTCGTGGTCATGACTTGCGAAAACTGGGGCATTTCCGCCTCTACCTCTTCCTCTGATACGCGGCGGCATTTTCTTGTTCCTGTCAAAACAAACAAAAGAAACAACAAAGGAAAACAATAAAGGACAAAATAAAAGATTTAAGATTAGTCCTAAGTCTTTTGCCTAGACTCGGAAGTCGAGGAATGTGCAACTGTGTCATTGAGATTAAACACAAAAGGCTAGTGTTTAATTCACTCAATGTTGGCTCTAATACCAACCTGTCACACCCCGATATTTCCACGTATTACCGGTGGACCCGGTGGGGAGTATCGTGACGTAGATGATATCATTATAGACAAATAATCACAGTTTAATGCACAACGGAAGTCTAAAGTAAAATATTACAAACCGAATGAAAGTAACATAAATTATTACATAACGGTTGTAAAGTGGATCCACAGGCGGATCAAAACAAAAGAGATATTGTTCATCAGATTTAAAGTGATAAAAGCTTGCAAGACTTTTTATTTATTCACTTAGGAGTTCCAGCCCATTACGCTTAGTACCTGCACTTAACCTTTTTGGAAAATACGTCAGTTTACACTGGTAAATACAATTAACCGACTCTTTTGAAAAGTGTTTATAAAATTGATTTAAATGCACAAGGCACAAATATTCTTTTATAACTTGGGATAATTATTTAAAAATAATCTTGTAAAAGAATTATATGTTTGTTATACGTTCAGTAGCCCGGGTTAGAAATACCGGGTTAAAGATTAATAGACACACCACATAATATAACCCACAACGAGTTATTCTCGAACAAGCGGGTATATCATTTTACATACGCACCGGCATGTGTATGCCTACACCCCGTGCTTAAGTCGTGGCCATTTCAATGAATGAGCCGAGGATATCCAGGACATGGTCATTAACCCCCCAAAGGCTTAAAACAAACAAAACAGATTAAACGGGTTATCTCAATGATTTAACCTTCATATGATTAAAGATTCAATACCCGACCAAGCGGTATTATTAAATACGTACCCCAAGCCCGTATAAGGGAAAATAAGTTAAAAGTATTTACCTGAGCAAAATATACAAATTTATCTCAGCCGTATAATAATCAGCAAGTGCAAATATCTTTTAATGGGCTCCTAAATCTGGAACGAAGGTTTTAATAACCTATTAGATTTCTAACGGGTCTTACTTAAGTTTAAACTTAGACCGATTAGTTTTAAAGAAAGGTTTACAGTTCAAAACGCAAGATTAAGCGAAGACCGGATTAAAATGTGATTTAGACCCGACAAGTAAGAAGACTTGTATAATATGGGTAAACTAAACACATTCTGGATTTTGAGTTAAAAATGATAAGGTTTGACCCGTTTCGGTCAATTTTTGCAAACTAGTCACATAAACCGCACCGGGCGCGAAAAATGCATAACGGGTAACCAAATGAGTCATGAACAGGTTTCCTAAGTTAATATGCTTAAAACGTGTTATGATATCAGTAGGATACTTTCCATTATGCCCAAAACGAATTTAAAATCAATTTAAGTCCCGTAGGGGTATTTTGGTTATTTTAAAGATTATAAAAGAGGTTAAATGACAATCTGAGGTTTTGGTCTAAAATGATCAGTAAAAATATTTATTTTAGTAGGTTATATCAGTAAGATATTAAACATATGTGAAATTTATCTTCTATGGCCAAACTATGCACCGTAGGGGCATTTTGGTCATTTCACATAAGCTTTAAGGGTCAAATTTGGAAATCTGATTTCAAAACTTTTCCTTACTGTTAAAGTATAAAAATTTACTTATAATATCAGCAGGTAATGAGTTTTAGGTGTCAAATATAATTTTAAACCATATTATGCGCCTAAATCGCATAAAAGTCGGTATTTGACGATATTCGGGTTGAATAAGGAAATCTAAGATTTTAGACAGCCTTTATAGTTTAAAATAACTTATTTAATATATAAAATCAGTATCAAAAGGTTTGGTATGTAAAGGATGTGTAAAACTCATTTTATTAGCAAAAAGGGTATAATCGTCAATTATGCAAGAACCCTATGTTATGATCAGTTTAAATATTAATAAAAAATTTCCAAAAAATCCCAAAATATTATATTACATCAGTGGGTAGAAAGTTTGGTGTCAAAATTTGGGTTTAAATAGGTTTTATGCCAAAAATGCCGTTTAATTAATAAAAAGGTTTCAATTTACGATATCGAGCATAAGTCCTAATTTAGACCATAAACTGATGTCAAATTTTTAGGACATGTTTATAAATCAGTAATAAAGGTTTTTGTCCTCTCACATTTTCAAAAATCTCGTTTTAAATATGAAAAGGGCATAATGGTCAATAATTAAGCATTTAACGGAAACATGCATATGATTCGGATTACAAAGGAACCATATTGTATAATCTCAGAGGGTTATACTAACATGTAATATGGTCCTAATGGAATCCTAAGGCATATCTAAACTAGGCTAAATCGGGTCAGAACTGAAAGTCAAAGCAAAAGTCTACTTTTGCGACTTTCGGTTCCGAGCCGATCCCAAACTCAGAATTTTCGGGTTGAACATGCCTAAACATGTTCTTATATTATTACCAAGTTATTTTAATGTTAAAATATGTTCCACAACTTCTACATTATCAGTTATGGATTTATTTGCAAAAACAGATTGTGTTGACTTTTTAATAACAAGTTTGACCCGACATTTGACCAAGTTAGAGTGGAAATCAGTAGGTGCCCTTTTAAGGGTTTATTACCTACATAATTACCAACACATAGCCACTTTCAATTCGGATAATGGCTGGAACATTAGTGATTAATCACTAAGTCAAAGCTTAATTACGATGGCTTTGACTTTTGGTCATTAAACTAATAAAACTTGAACTAGAGAGGCTAAGAATGCTTACAAGGACTCTTAGCACGAATTAGGAGCTGAGGAAAACTTGCTTGAACTCCAGAAAGCTCCAGAGAAAGAGTTGTGAATAAAATTTGAGAATGTGCAAATAAACTAGCAAACAAAGGGCCCTTATATAGCATTTCTAGAGCTCCAAGATTGATTCACATGCCCCTACTGTCACACCCACAAAATCCACCTGCGGAATACCACCGCTTGGAGGCATGACTGACCAGGATCCAGCCACCAATCATATTGAACATGCAAGTTAAAAGACATAAAAGTTTAACCAATACAACTGGTGTCCAAACAAAACATAGTTAAGTTGCAAGCGGAAGCATAACGTTTAAAATCAACACATAGATTTAATTGTTTCAAAGTTTAACATGGCACACAGCTGTCCATGCCCCACAACGACTCTCTTCCATGCAAGCTCCAGCTAAGTACCTATTGACCTGCGAAGCATGTAGTAACGAGTCAACAACAAGTTGAGTGAGTTCACGGTTGGGTGTTCGTTTTAAGTTGTTTCGAAAACAGTTTCCTTTATCTGGCATCCTGCCGTGGGGGTTACCCCATAGTTTAAAAATGTGATCTGTTTAACCCAATTACTCTGGCAATCCAGCCGTGGGGGCTACCCCGTGATTAGTTATCTGGTATTTCGGCCGTGGGGGCTACCCCATGTATACACTAGACTCGTTACCATATCGACTGCTGACTGTAGTCATGTTTATGTGCCCTGAAACTGTCAATGTCTATCATCATTGACGTGCCCCAGATCCATTAGTTCACGCCCGTCCTCTGCGGCACGGTGTGAGGTTTGTCAGACCTAAATAGCGCTATCTAACTAATGACCCGCTCGCCATTGGCCCGGCGATTAAGTCGATATAAAAAGGAGGGACTTCGTGATAGAGTTTTGGTCTAGTACGAGTTATCTGTCCGTGAGGACGAGGAATTACATTCCTGAACCAATGCTGTCCTACCCAAGGAGGACGAGGAACCCTTGTTCCTTAACCCCAATTCCCGACCCCTGGGAATCCCATGCTTTGTAGAGGGTGTGAACTCACCTTGGTTTGCTCGGCAGATACACAGAAAGGTCAATCAAGTTGTAAGTGGTCAATTACGTCCTAACATAGATACCATTCATGTCAGGTTCATATCCAAGTAACGCACATACATTTCTACATGTATACTAGCACGTTGCAAGCAAGTGTTTCTCATGGCAGTCCATTTAGTGCACAACATACACAATTAACCATACACAGGGAGTCCATATATTCGGCCCACTAACTTAGGCCCGTAACCATGCAGGCCCAAACAGAACGTGCATAATCAAGTGGTCTCGAGTCGAGACTGTGCGGTTTCGGTTTAAAGCTTACGAGTTCTCGAGTCATGCCTAAACTAGTCGAGACTGGGTGGTCTCGAGTCGCAACCGGAGCCGCAACTGTGGTCTCGAGTCATGCTGTTTTGTGTTGATGTTGTGTGGTCTCGAGTCGAGACTAGAGGTTCTCGACTCGCAGCCTTGTGTCGAAACCGTGATCTCGAGTTGTCATGTTCCTGGTCTCGAGTCGAAACCAGAGGTCTCGACTGGACATCAGCTGATCCTACACAGTGTACTATCCAATAGAGTTTTGATTTCATGATATGGTGTACTATCCAATAATAGAGCACAAACATGTTCCCTTGTCTAACTATTTACCGAAATGGATCAAACATACCAATTTTCAAATATTCAAGACATCTTCATAACATATTCATATTGTTCTTCATACATTCAAGTAGTTCATCATGATCATTCAAACTTGTTCATCATATTTTAGGGTTTTTAGCATTAATCACAATCATAACATGAACAACAATTAGAACACTTGAACATACTCATCTAATGGTTTCAAATCATCACACAACACCTCAAACTCGACTCTACACTAATCCGATTTCCACACACATGTAGCCGGTTTAACGAGCATTCGGTTCTTAGCACAAGAGTGTACAATCCGATTAACATGGCATTATCTAATACATATATGCAAGCCTATTTCATGAACATCAACAATAAATGGTTCAAATCACATTTAGACACAAGACATCATTAGCTCAATATGCAATATATCCGAGATCAAGACATGTTAGCCGAATAACATCATCATACACATCCGATTCACAAGAACTTCATCATTCATACAACTATTCTAACAACAAACATCATAAAACACTAACCGGTTGATGAGGTGTGTGTGAAGGAGAGTAAGTTTGTTGTCCGAAAGTTTCCGAGTGAAGAACACAAGCAAATCCGAGAGCTTGGCTTGCTACTCTTGATCCGGCACAAGAAAAGAGGGTGGTGTTGCTAGGGTTTTAGTGAGAGAGAGTGAGAGAGAGTGTGTGTAGGAGAGTGTGTGTTGTTTGCCCAAAAATGACAAGTGTGGCTAACCACAATGGTTATATACTAGTGGACTAAAGAGGTGCATGGCCCAATCCGGCCCAACCGTTACTGTTCACTCGAGACCGCATGGTCTCGAGTCGTGTCCTTGTGTCTCGGTTCACATAATCACACTCATACATACAAGCATAACACATAATCACATAATTTCACTTAGGTCATTCATTGAACCAACAAGTTAACTAATCACATAACGTTTCAAGCAAGTTACACCAAGATACAACGAAAGGTTCTAAATTTCGAGTTGTCACATCATCCCCAAGTTGAAAGAAATTTCGTCCCGAAATTTGGTAAGCACTCACTGAGGAAGCTAGTTAAGTTGTATGGTTTTCCCGGTTTTCCTGGGGTGTCACATCCACCCCCCGTTGATTTGGAATTTCGTCCCGAAATTCCGTAGCTTCAGCCTCAGCAGTGGTTGTACTGTTTGCGAACAGTTGGGGATACTTTTGTTTCATCTGATCCTCGCGCTCCCAGGTGAACTCTGGGCCGCGACGTGAGTTCCAACGAACTCGAACGAGAGGTATTCTAGTGCTCTTGAGGACCTTAACATCCCGGTCCGTGATTTCGACTGGTTCCTCGACGAATCGTAACTGCTCGTCGATAGTGAGTTCCTTCAGAGGAACTATGTGGGTCTCATCTGACAGACACTTCTTCAGATTCGACACATGGAAAACGTTGTGAATTGCACCGAGTTCTGCTGGTAAGTTTAGTTTGTAGGCCACCTGGCCTATTTTCTCAATGATTTCGAAAGGTCCGACGTATCGTGGGTTAAGTTTGCCTCGTTTACCAAAACGAACCACACCCTTCCAGGGTGAAACTTTGAGTAGTACCCGCTCCCCAACCTGGAGCTCAAGTGGTTTCCTGCCCTTATCGGCGTAGACTTTCTAACGGTCACGAGCTGCCGCCATGCGTTGTCGAATTTGAGCAATTCGTTCGGTTGTGTCTACCACATGTTCTGGACCAGTGATCTGACTGTCCCCCACCTCTGCCCAACAAAGAGGTGACCGGCATTTACGCCCGTACAATGCCTCAAACGGAGCAGCTTTAATGCTGGTGTGGTAGCTGTTATTGTACGAGAATTCCACAAGTGGCAGATGTTTTTCCCAGCTGTTGCCAAAGTCGATTACACATGCACGAAGCATGTCTTCTAAGGTTTGAATAGTGCGCTCGGACTGCCCGTCCGTCTGAGGGTGATACGTTGTGCTCATGTCTAATCGTGAGCCAAAGGATTTGTGCATCGCCTGCCACAGTTCTGAAGTAAAACGCGCATCTCGATCCGAGATAATAGAGTTGGGCACCCCGTGCCTCGAAACAACTTCCTTGAGGTATACGTCTGCTAGAGTGGAGAACTTATCCGTCTCCTTGATTGCTAAGAAGTGCGCAGATTTTGTGAGTCGATCCACGATGACCCAAATAGTATCATTTCCGCGCTGGGATCTAGGTAGGCCAGTAACAAAATCCATGGAAATCTGCTCCCATTTCCATTGTGGTATCTCTGGTTGTTGGAGTAGGCCTGAGGGTTTCTGGTATTCAGACTTGACTCTCGCACAAGTCAAACACTTGCTGACGTAAGTTGCTATGTGGGCCTTCATGCTAGGCCACCAATATGTAGTTTTGATATCGTGGTACATCTTATCCGAACCAGGGTGTACCGAGTAACGAGACTTGTGTGCTTCATCCATCACAAGTTCTCGTAAGTTGCCATAGAGTGGGACCCAAATGCGTCCCGTTACGTAGTATGCACCGTCTTCCTTTTGTTCTAACCGTTGCCTTGAGCCGCGTAGGGCTTCAGACCTGACGTTTTCTGGTTTCAACGCCTCTATCTGAGCATCTCGTATCCAAGAAGGAAGACTAGAATGTATAGTGAGTTGCAATGCTCGCACGCGCCTAGGCGTAGTGTCCTTTCGACTGAGGGCATCAGCCACCACATTGGCTTTGCCAGGATGGTACTTGATTGCACATTCGTAATCGTTTAATAACTCGACCCATCGTCGTTGACGCATGTTTAGCTCTTTCTGCTTGAAGATGTGCTCGAGGATCCTGTGGTCAGTGTAGATGGTGCATTTGGTACCGTACAGATAATGCCTCCATATCTTAAGTGCAAAAACAACAGCTCCCAGCTCTAAATCATGTGTAGTGTAGTTCCTTTCATGAACTTTAAGCTGGCGTGAGGCGTAGGATATAACTTTATCTCGTTGCATCAACACACAACCAAGACCCTGAATTGACGCGTCGCAGTAGACCACAAAATCGTCTGTGCCCTCCGGCAATGAAAGGATAGGTGCGCTGCAAAGTCTATCCTTTAAATGCTGAAATGCTACTTCCTGTGTGTTTCCCCATCGATAAACAACGCCCTTCTGCGTTAGTGAGGTGAGAGGCTGTGCAACCTTGGAAAAATTCTTAATGAACCTCCTGTAGTAACCTGCCAAACCCAAGAATTGGCGAATTTCCTTTGGTGTACGAGGTGCAGGCAAGTTCTTAATCGAGTCCACCTTGGATGGATCAACGTGGATCCCATCCTTGTTTACCACATGGCCTAGGAAATGGACTTCACGAAGCCAGAAGTCGCATTTCGAGAACTTTGCGTAAAGTTGTTCCGTTCGAAGGAGTTCCAAAACAAGTCGTAGATGCTGCTCATGCTCCTCCTGACTCTTAGAATAGATCAGGATGTCGTCGATGAAGACTATGACGAACTTGTCCAGGTAAGGCTTGCACACTCGATTCATCAAATCCATGAAGATCGCAGGTGCGTTTGTCAGCCCAAAAGGCATAACCAAAAACTCATAGTGCCCGTAGCGAGTTCTAAAGGCTGTTTTAGAGACATCCTCTTCTCGGACTCTCAACTGGTGATATCCCGATCTCAAATCAATCTTTGAATAGTAGCTCGACCCCTGCAGCTGGTCGAACAAGTCGTCAATGCGTGGTAGAGGATAACGATTCTTCACCGTCACTTTGTTGAGTTCACGGTAGTCGATGCACATTCTGAAGGTACCGTCTTTCTTCTTCACAAACAGAACGGGAGCTCCCCAGGGCGATGAGCTAGGACGAATAAAACCCTTATCCAAGAGTTCTTGTAGTTGCGTGGAGAGTTCTTCCAACTCTGATGGAGCTAAACGATAAGGTGCACGAGCTATAGGTACAGCTCCAGGAGCTAGTTCAATCTGAAACTCGACTTGGCGATGAGGCGGAAGACCAGGTAATTCCTCGGGAAATACCTCAGGATAGTCGCGTACAACTGGAAAATCTTCTATCTTCTTCTCTTTCTCCGAGGTGTCAGTAACGAGAGCCAAAATGGCAGTGTGGCCCTTTCTCAAGCACTTCTGGGCCTTAAGGAGAGAGATGATGTTCTCAACAGCACTCCTCTTGTCGCCACGAATCATGAGAGGTTCATTACCGGAACCAGGAATACGAACAATCTTCTCGTTGCAAAGGATCTCTGCTCGATGTTGGGATAACCAATCCATCCCAATGACAACGTCGAAACTACCCAAGACGATAGGAATAAGGTCGATAGAGAAGGTCTGGTTAGCGAGAATAAGTTTACAACCCTTGACTACGTGAGTGGCCTCTAAACTCTTACCATTTGCTAGCTCTACAGTGTGCTTGTTGTTCAAGGGTGTTGGAATACGCTTAAGCATTCGACTAACTTCTAGTGACATGTAGCTAGTATCGGCACCCGAATCAAATAAAACTGTAACATAAAATTCGTCGAGAAGGAACTTACCCGCCACAACATTGGGGTCGTTCCTTGCTTCACCTTGGCCAATCACGAACGCCCGTCCCCTGGCACCATTGTTGTTGTTGTTCTCGTTGTTACCATTCCCCTGATTGTTGTTATTATTGTTGTTGTTGTTCTGGTTCCTGTTCAGTTGGGGGCAATCTTTCTTGAAGTGGCCTTCAGCTCCACACTGAAAGCACCCTTTGTTATCACCTTGCTGCTGCTGACGTTGGTTCTGTTGGGCTTGCTGACGATTCTGATTGGCGGGATACAAGCTCCTGCAATCCTTTGCAGCGTGACCTGGCTTGTTGCACCGATGACAGTTACCCCTGGTGCATGGCCCGCTGTGGTGCAGGCTGCAGCGATTGCATTTGGGGTGATTCCCTTTGTACCCACCATGACTTTGACCAGCAGATGATTGCTGACTAGGGCTCTTGTAGTCGTCAGTCTTTCTCTGCTGAGACTGAGACTGGGCAGAAGCAGAACCCTTACTTGAAGCTCCATCCCATTTCTGTTTGTTGTCACCAAGAGCACCTGAGGTAGTTGCAGCACCTATGCGCTTTGGTAACCTGTTCTGCTCCACCGCCTGATCCGTGAGACGGTGAGCCAACTGAACAACCTGCTGGATAGTGACGAGGTTTGCTGAAGTCACATGACTTTGGATTTCTGGTACCAAGCCCTTGAGAAATAGTTCGATGCGTTTGATGGGAGGATCCACCCTAGTAGGACACAAAATTGCCAGTTCGTTCGACCTTTTCACATAAGCTTCAATCTCTGACCCCGTCATCTTGAGGTTGAAGAACTCTACCTCCAGTTTGTGAATCTCATCACGGTTGCAGTACTCCTCTTTGATCATTTCCTTAAAGTTGTTCCATGGGGTGGCGTTAGCAGCAACCAACCCCAGCATTTGAACCTGAGCATTCCACCACGTGAGGGCTAAACCCTCGAGAGTACCGGTAGCATACTTCACCCTGCGCTCCTCAGGGCATTCACACATTTCGAACACAGATTCCAGTTTCTCAAACCAGTGGAGGAGGCCTACGGCTCCTTCAGTGCCGCTAAAAGTAGTTGGTCGGCAGTCCATGAAAGTTTTAAAAGTGCACACAGGTGGCTGAACATGTTGACCTATCGAGGGTGAAAGAAAAGACAGAGTTTAACACAAAGGTTGGTTCACGAGAGTAGGATCTAAAGATCCTAGAATGGGTTTGGACTGCAGGATATACCTCCTGCGTGTGCAGCTGCCAGTGCCGCAACAACTCGTTCGTTAATCAGAGCCGTCAACTGGGCTTGTGTCATGTTTACGCGTCCAGACATGATCTTCACATCAAGAGGAACGTGAGTGAGAGGGGTTCGCGAAAATGCGATGACAGAAGAGAGTAAGCACACACGTTTTCAGGCAACAGTAGTTATACTAACCAAGCATACCATGAGCAATGTACTATGTAACTAACAAGTAGGCAATATATACACAGATCATATCACCTAGGATGTCGAGCCTTGCATGTGGAGTGAAGCGTCGTTGTGGATCGTAGAGCACTGTACAGGTTATAGTCTGATTTTAATAAAACCTTTTTCCCTTATTAAAACCAAGTTCACTATAACCAATGGCTCTGATACCAATCTGTCACACCCCCAAAATCCACCTGCGGAATACCACCGCTTGGAGGCGTGACTGACCAGGATCCAGCCACCAATCATATTGAACATGCAAGTTAAAAGACATAAAAGTTTAACCAATACAACTGGTGTCCAAACAAAACATAGTTAAGTTGCAAGCGGAAGCATAACGTTTAAAATCAACACATAGATTTAATTGTTTCAAAGTTTAACATGGCACACAGCTGTCCATGCCCCACAACGACTCTCTTCCATGCAAGCTCCAGCTAAGTACCTATTGACCTGCGAAGCATGTAGTAACGAGTCAACAACAAGTTGAGTGAGTTCACGGTTGGGTGTTCGTTTTAAGTTGTTTCGAAAACAGTTTCCTTTATCTGGCATCCTGCCGTGGGGGTTACCCCATAGTTTAAAAATGTGATCTGTTTAACCCAATTACTCTGGCAATCCAGCCGTGGGGGCTACCTCGTGATTAGTTATCTGTCATTTCGGCCGTGGGGGCTACCCCATGTATACACTAGACTCGTTACCATATCGACTGCTGACTGTAGTCATGTTTATGTACCCTGAAACTGTCAATGTCTATCATCATTGACGTGCCCCAGATCCATTAGTTCACGCCCGTCCTCTGCGGCACGGTGTGAGGTTTGTCAGACCTAAATAGCGCTATCTAACTAATGACCCGCTCGCCATTGGCCCGGCGATTAAGTCGATATAAAAAGGAGGGACTTCGTGATAGAGTTTTGGTCTAGTACGAGTTATCTGTCCGTGAGGACGAGGAATTACATTCCTGAACCAATGCTGTCCTACCCAAGGAGGACGAGGAACCCTTGTTCCTTAACCCCAATTCCCGACCCCTGGGAATCCCATGCTTTGTAGAGGGTGTGAACTCACCTTGGTTTGCTCGGCAGATACACAGAAAGGTCAATCAAGTTGTAAGTGGTCAATTACGTCCTAACATAGATACCATTCATGTCAGGTTCATATCCAAGTAACGCACATACATTTCTACATGTATACTAGCACGTTGCAAGCAAGTGTTTCTCATGGCAGTCCATTTAGTGCACAACATACACAATTAACCATACACAGGGAGTCCATATATTCGGCCCACTAACTTAGGCCCGTAACCATGCAGGCCCAAACAGAACGTGCATAATCAAGTGGTCTCGAGTCGAGACTGTGCGGTCTCTAGTCGAGACTGTGCGGTTTCGGTTTAAAGCTTACGAGTTCTCGAGTCATGCCTAAACTAGTCGAGACTGGGTGGTCTCGAGTCGCAACCGGAGCCGCAACTGTGGTCTCGAGTCATGTTGTTTTGTGTTGATGTTGTGTGGTCTCGAGTCGAGACTAGAGGTTCTCGACTCGCAGCCTTGTGTCGAAACCGTGATCTCGAGTTGTCATGTTCCTGGTCTCGAGTCGAAACCAGAGGTCTCGACTGGACATCAGCTGATCCTACACAGTGTACTATCCAATAGAGTTTTGATTTCATGATATGGTGTACTATCCAATAATAGAGCACAAACATGTTCCCTTGTCTAACTATTTACCGAAATGGATCAAACATACCAATTTTCAAATATTCAAGACATCTTCATAACATATTCATATTGTTCTTCATACATTCAAGTAGTTCATCATGATCATTCAAACTTGTTCATCATATTTTAGGGTTTTTAGCATTAATCACAATCATAACATGAACAACAATTAGAACACTTGAACATACTCATCTAATGGTTTCAAATCATCACACAACACCTCAAACTCGACTCTACACTAATCCGATTTCCACACACATGTAGCCGGTTTAACGAGCATTCGGTTCTTAGCACAAGAGTGTACAATCCGATTAACATGGCATTATCTAATACATATATGCAAGCCTATTTCATGAACATCAACAATCAATGGTTCAAATCACATTTAGACACAAGACATCATTAGCTCAATATGCAATATATCCGAGATCAAGACATGTTAGCCGAATAACATCATCATACACATCCGATTCACAAGAACTTCATCATTCATACAACTATTCTAACAACAAACATCATAAAACACTAACCGGTTGATGAGGTGTGTGTGAAGGAGAGTAAGTTTGTTGTCCGAAAGTTTCCGAGTGAAGAACACAAGCAAATCCGAGAGCTTGGCTTGCTACTCTTGATCCGGCACAAGAGAAGAGGGTGGTGTTGCTAGGGTTTTAGTGAGAGAGAGTGAGAGTGTGTGTTGTTTGCCCAAAAATGACAAGTGTGGCTAACCACAATGGTTATATACTAGTGGACTAAAGAGGTGCATGGCCCAATCCGGCCCAACCGTTACTGTTCACTCGAGACCGCATGGTCTCGAGTCGTGTCCTTGTGTCTCGGTTCACATAATCACACTCATACATACAAGCATAACACATAATCACATAATTTCACTTAGGTCATTCATTGAACCAACAAGTTAACTAATCACATAACGTTTCAAGCAAGTTACACCAAGATACAACGAAAGGTTCTAAATTTCGAGTTGTCACACCTACAAATGATCCCTGATGATTCCAGGTGTCCCCTATGCATGAAAATCTGTTGGCTCAGTCACTGGTATCGATTTGAGGCATGCAAAGGAGGTGGAACTGATTAAACCTGCAGCTGTGCAGGTCTGCTGTTACTGGCACTCTGCCCGCGTAAGAGTTGGCCTGAGGTTTACGCGGCCCGCGTAAAGGGCAATCTCTGGTAAACAGTTTGCCAACTTTGCAATTTCAGTCCCTGGTCCATTTAAACTTTATTTTACTTCCATTTATTGTAGTTAGGACCCCCATAGTTAACTTTTAAGGACCTTGGGTCATAAACTAACTCCGTTAAGCTCCCGGTTAGATGTACGATCACCCGAAAAGTCTTGTTTTTCTTCGAAACTCCACAAAATTAATATCCATTATTCTTGAGAGCAAAATATATAATCATTACAATGTTTTTGGGATCATTAAAAGGTCACTCAGAGGTTAATTTCAACATGTTGACACTTTTAACCCCTATGTTTCGTAAGATCCTTATTTTAAGCACAAACGACTTTCTAAGTTCGACAAATTATTCGTTAAAGAATACGAACGTCGTGTGAGGTCAATCAGAGGCTCAAGAATGGCATGTTGACACTTTAGATCCCTTTTACTTACATATTTACATTGTTTGACAATTTTAGTCCCTCAGAATCAATCCATTACACGTTTAAAGTCCATGACACGTGTCTTTATTATATTGGTCGTGATTTTACGAGGTGTTACAGTTTTGGTGAGAGGGGTGAAGCTATCGGAGTAAGGGAGTGACCCCCTACCCCGAGGTCTATATGGGGAGTATGTGGGTCTTACCCTGTCATGTAACATTTTGTCAAAAGTTGGTTTTCGGGAGTATGGTGTACCTTTTTCTGGAGGCTTTGGAGCGGGATTGCTTCTTCGGGTCGGGACGTCCATCTCTTTAGCTTTGCCGACTGTGTCTTTTCCCCTGACAAAGGCCCTGACCCTATCCATGAAGTTATCGAATGCGTGTGGGAACTCCTCTCCTAACTTCTCGAACAGTTGTGCATGCTTCAATCCATCGATGAAGCTGCTGATTTTCATGACCTCAGGGACGCCCTTAATGTTCATACTTTCCTTGACGAACCTTTCCATGTACTGGTCTATCCGTTCATTATCCCTCTGCCTTATATGCATGATTTCGTTTGGGTTCTTGACCACCTTCCTCTGTTAACCAAAGTTTCTCAAGAACTTCTCGCTTAGTTCTTCATAGCTATTGATTCCTCTGGGGGGAAGGCTGTCAAACCAGAGCCTGGCTCCCTCCGTTAGGGTTTGTACGAACATGTGACACCAAACAGGCATGGGCCATCGCCCTAACTGTCCTGCACCCTTGAAGGTATGAAGGTGATCCTCCGGGTCCCGTGTCCCGTCATATCTGTCAAAGTTCAAGGGCAGCTTGAGTTTGGGGGGCATGGGAGCCTCGGCTATTCTTTTGGTGAACTTTGAGATCTCGGCTAAATCTCGAGGGAGGTAGGGCTGATCCAAACCGTTGTCGCTTTGACTCTCCTTTTCCTTTTCTTTTCTTTTCTGTCCCTTTCCTGTGATAAGGTCTTCTCTTTCTTCTGATGACATCTGCCTGAGGGCTGTCATGAAGGTTTCTAGAGGGTCAGAACTATCATTTTTGTTTTGTGGATCTGCTTCTCCCTTGTTAGGTGGCGTGTCAAAGGACAGCCTGGCCCTGAGGCTATCGAGCCTTTCCTGCCTCTCCAGGTTCTCGAGATGTTTCTTTAGCTCTTCCTTGTGCATGGCAACAAAGTCTGGGGTGATAGTCTCTTCCCTTTCCAGAGTTCTTGTCTGGTTCTCGTTTTCTTCCTCGGGTAATGTCTTCCACTGTGACGCTATCTTGGTCATTTTGCACCGTTTGGATGGTTCGTGAATTCGGTGGTGTTGCCATGTTTTCTCTTGCAGATTGGGTTATCACGACGCCGATGATCTTGAGTGGAAAAAATCAGTCGGACTGAAATGTCCCACGGATGGCGCCAATGTCGAATCCCCAAATCCCTGGATGACGTTCAAAGGGTCTTCGCTGACGTCGTAATATTCCAGCCCTTGCTTGCTACAAAAAAGGAAACTGTTAGCCTCGTCACGGAGGTCCCCGGGGGGGGGGATCCGTGACCAAGCTCCGACGTGAGAATAAGTAAACTTGCCGGAGAGTAAGAGAGCAACTTGCCGGAGAGTAAGAGAGCAACTTATTCGTTGAAGTAAGAGAACGGAATAGAGTACGAGTGAGAGCATACCTGGCCATGCACTCTTTCTTGCTATTTTTAAGAGTCTTCTCTTTTGGGTTGACATCATGATTACATAAGGTGGTCCTTCTTCCTAACCGTTTGATAGTGGCATCTCTATTCCTATTGATGGAGAGGTAACATTTCTTTTGTCATGATTGTACCTTTTTGGTAATCCATTGTTAATGGGTGATTATGCATGTCCCCTTTTAGTGCTAGACCCTTTTGGGTATATTTATTATCTTTCTGGGTGGGGTCTTGAACCCTACCTCTTCATGTATGTTTTGGGTAAAGCAGACTTAAGGATAATACCCCACCTTACCAGATTTGTAAAAAAAGGAAAGGCTCGAAAGACCTACTTGACAAGTTTCCTTATGGGTGAGTTCGTGGGTGGTTTAAGTCGAGTGTAGCGAAGGGAATGGAATGAACTGCAAGAGGTTATTGCGTAAACTATATATGTAAGATTTAATCAAATCTAAAGATATTCATAATCTTATAAAAATACTACTTAAAGAGGTTTAAGTGTTTAACTACGAAATTATCATAATTCTAAATACGCCTTCTAAATTGAAGATTATCAATATATATACAATTATACACGTGGGACCGTCTTTATCATTTTAGACGGCAATGTTTAATACAAACGAAGAAATATTAATTACAAGAATGACTTAAATACCTTTAATGAAAAGGACATGTCATCATCACATGAAAACTTTAATATATATCTTTTTTTTAATATCATGATATAGTAAATTTGTAAAAGAGACGACTGTATTGTCTAATGGAGTTGTGACCGGTTCAAAGTAGTTGTTGACATATAGTCCACCAACGGTTTTTGACCTTTTCTAAGACCTTCATTTCCTACTCGTATTGATGAATCTATATCTAAGAAAACAACACGCTGTAACTAGTTAAAAGAAATCTTTAATATAAAATCATTTTATGTAAAGAAATATATAACCTTGTGTAAAAAAGATTCACTCTATTTCCTACTCGAGATCGAGTTACGAAGGACAAAGAACCCCACACTACCATAGGGGACTCTATCATTTTGAAGCCCAAAAGTAAAAACTATGAGTCTTTAAAAAACCGTTCTGAGTAAAGTTATGTATAAACATAAAAATCAAGCAAACTCAAAATTTTGTTTTAGCTATAAAAACCAAAATAAAATAATAAATACGATAATTGTTTTTTTTCTTAACGATAAATTTGGATCACTGACGAACCATTGAAGTATCATCGTGCCACCAACAGAATCATCCGATCATATCCATATTCACTACGCATAATGTATATACACCAAATTAAAAGGAAACCCAATAAATATATAAAAAAAACCTTGTGAGATAATTTCATAATTGTTTAAGCTAAGTTAATCATGAAAAGTCATCAATCTTTTTAATACATGTAGGAAAAATTACAAGTTTTGTCTTTTATCTTTATACCATATTTTAGTCGGTGTCCTTTTTAATGAATTTTGACTGGTTTTGCCCTTTATAGAGAATTTTGTTGCATGTTTTGTCCTTTGACCCTAATCTAGTTAGATTTTCTTGTTAAATCTGATCACATGCAAGTCACACGAGAATAGTTTAGTCTTTATACATATAAATGACAATTTTTATAAATATTATAAATACAAGCCCTCAATTCTCCTTTAAAACCACCCAATTTTTCTCCTTAATTAATCAAATTCATCCACCCAAACCACAATAGAACCACCACCAACTTGTAATTTTTCCTTTAATGTAAGTAATTTAATGAAAAAGTCACAATAATTGGCAAAAGTCAAATTCAGAAAAAATAAAAATGAGAAATATAACCAACACTTTCTATCCTCCCCTCACAAATTATTCACATCTTGATTCTTGAGGTTTGTGACTATGAGCTAAAAGCCTAAAAGCATGTCTTAAATATTGTATTTAACTATTTATCATCAATTTCATTATCTTTTTCCAATTATAAATTCGGTCTCATTAGAAAGCGGATTAACCATTGTTCAAACCATTCTTTTTGTATCATGATATGTGCTTTCTAATTTGATAATTTCTTGAACTACAAAGTGAAGTAATTCAGGAGCATGCCATGTGCCTTCTTAAATCCATTGTTTATAAGTTGTAGCATCATGATATGTGACTTCTCAAAACTATTGTTTATATCTATTAATTTTAAAAGAGTACTAAGCAAAATCTCGGTCTCTGTCCAATCCAGAAAACCAACTAATCATAATCGAATGAGACAAATCGATCCGGTCATCAATCGACATTTCTTTAGCATTTTCGTTTGGGTTTGGTTTAATCGCTTAATGTTTTATCTGATCGTTATTGATGGTGTATAAATCGCATCCTTTTAAAAAGGAAATTTTCTTATATTTATCTCTAAACTTGCAACATGTCAATATACCGAAAACATGGTCTAAAAGTAATTATATCTCATGCATTTAAAACCCGTGTCTTAAAAATACCCGATATTTAATATTTTACCAAAAAGAATATATATATATGGTTTGGGTAAAACAAAAACCCTAAGTTGTGAGAACTTAGAGAACCCGATCTTACGAAAGGTTTTTTCAAAAAATCATAAAAAAACATTTTTCTAAAAAAAACCTACATTTTTTAATTACCCCAGTCGTAAATGTTGTAAAAAGCTTATGTAATGGTGATGTCATCAGCTTTTTACAGCTGCTGTAAATGGCCGAAAAACACCACTTCGATTTTTTTTTTCTTTTTACAGTCGTATTTGTAACGTTTTAATATAGGGGTGTGCAAAAAACTGGGGCTAAACTCACATGAGAATGCCGAGTTCTTTAAGTTCTCACAACTCGTATGAGTTTTCTCTTTATTAGAATGTTATATAGAAAAAGTATATCGTACAATATGCCTTAACATATGACGCGTACACGATGGCAAATCGCACGGTATGTTTTAAAAAAATAAAATCACATGTACAGTAAATTTGTGAAATCGCATGTACAAAATTAAAAAAAAATCACATGTACATTAAAATAGAGGAAATCGCATGTACATAAGAAAGTAAAATCGCATGTACCAAAAAAATGAAGAAAAAGGGAAATCGCATGTTGTAAAGAAAATTTTGCGTGTTATAAAGCAAAATCTCGTACGTGTCGTACGATAAGACATATTTTACAATAACCAGCCTATATATATAGGGGAATGTTCATTGGGCAAAAACACTAAAAAAAATGGAAAACCGGGGAACACTCTTAAAAATTTAACTTAACATGTTAAAAATCAATTTTTTCTAATTTTTTCGGCACTTTTTCTTATAAATACATGTAGAAACACTTTTAATAAAAAAATTAAAAAACTAAAAAATATAAAAAAATGTTTAAAAAACAGTTAAAAATATATCTTATAAAATTAACTTAACATGTTAAAAATCAATTTTTTTAAAAAAATTTCAGCGCTTTTGCTTATAAAAATGGGTAAAACTATTCCAATATAAAAAAAAAATCATTTTTGTAAAAAAAAAATTAAGCATTTTTTAACTGTTTTTTTATATTTTTAGTTTTTGATTTTTTTATTAAAATTGCTTCTACAAGTATTTATAAAGAACAGTGTTAAATTTTTTTTTTAAAAATCAATTTTTAACTTGTTAAGTTAAATTAAGAGTGTTCTATATAAAACATTCGAATAAAAAGAAAACTCATATGAACAAGTCTAAAAGTAATATAAAACTAAAGGGCTATAAACTCTAAACGACCCACCCTTTCACCATCCAAACATCATGACAAGTATGCAACCAATACTTTATATCTTTTTATATTATTATCATCAATCAATTTTTATCACAACCCAAGGATTTATAAAAGGCATACACTTCGTTGACCTACCAAGTTAATTAATTAATTTTATAAACTATAATAATAAACCAACCTTTTTAAAGTCTTGAGTTCATTACCCAATCACCAGCAAATCACTTGCTATTTATTATTTTCCAAACTCAGAAACAAGATTTTTATTCAATTTAATGCTATATAACCTACCATAATTAACAACAAAATCAACACGGGTCCAGATGTGATTTCTCATTTCTCCCCTTTCGTTCTTCAATTCGCTTCAAAATCTCTACACACACACTTCTCATGTTACCATTTTTTTTTGTTTTATAAAATTACAAAAGGGTTTTGTTTTGTTTTGTTTTGTTTAATTGTTTGATCCTCTGGATTTGTCATTTCTTCATCGGTTATTGTAACCCCGGATCAGATTTCAAGACTGTTTTGTCTGTCTCTCGTTTTTCTTGATCTGAGATAGATACAAGTCCTGTATCTATTTGTGTGTATGAAATTGGGCAATTGTGAGTTAGATGGCTCAATTGTCTGAACCTCAAGGCTCTTCTAATGCTGTTCAACCAAGGGGTTTTCGTCTTCAAGCTCCACTGGTGAGTTTACATATAGCTTTTCTGTTTAGATGAAACCCAGATGAAATTGTTGTGAAATGAGTGATTTTTCTTGAATTTTTGTCAATTGGGTGTGATATAGGTTGTGGGTTTTGTTTCTTTTACTGAATCTGTTGGTTTATGAGTGGTAATTAGAGATGTGTTTAGATGAAATTGATTGAATATTTGAAGAAATGTTTGCATTACTTTTAAGTTATGATGTGGGTTTTTGCTAATTTTAACTTAATTTTGTGGGTTTTTGTTTTCACTTGAATTTTGGGGATAAATGTATATTTGGATTTGTTCATTGTTGAGCATGCTTATTTGAGTACCATACCTTAGTATGTGTACTAGAATTTAACTTCTTATGAATCTAGTTCATCAAATCTGTAAGTCAACACTGCAAACAGTGGGTCAGATTTGGGGTACTTATGATGAATTTTACTAATTTTTGTCTCTTAGATGGTGATTATGAAGTTTATTGCTGAATGTTTGCAGCAGGGTAATGTGTTTTATTGAAGTTATTTATCAAATTTGAGAAAGTAAAATGATTTTATTTATATATATTTGCGTCCTAACACGGGTAAACGATTCAGGTGGAGTCAGTTTCTTGCTACTGCAGAGTTGACGCCGGTTTAAAAACAGTAGCTGGAGCCCGAAAATTCGTCCCCGGGTCGAAACTATGCATCCAGCCGGATATCAACCCGCGTGCACACAAGTCGAAAAACGGGCGCAGGGAACGGACCAGGATTCAACCGCCTCTCCTAGCTGGACTCCCAGACGACCTAGCTATTGCGTGTTTAATCCGGGTCCCACGAGCCGAGCATAACAAGCTTCGCTTAGTATGCAAACGATGGTTCAGGCTTCTCTCCGGTAATTACTTCTATTCCCTTAGAAAGAGTCTCGGAATGGCAGAAGAATGGGTTTACGTTTTCAAACGAGACCGCGATGGAAGGATTTCGTGGCATGCTTTCGACCCGGTTTACCAACTCTGGCAACCGCTGCCACCTGTCCCGGTGGAATACGGTTATGCGCTCGGGTTCGGGTGTGCGGTTTTGAGCGGGTGTCATTTATATCTATTTGGAGGTAAAGACCCGCTTAAGGGTTCTATGAGACGGGTTATTTTCTACAGTGCGAGAACGAATAAATGGCATAGAGCTCCTGATATGCTTCGAAAAAGGCATTTTTTCGGAGCGTGCGTGATTAACAACTGTCTTTATGTGGCGGGTGGTGAATGTGAGGGGATTCACCGGACCTTACGGTCAGCGGAAGTTTACGACCCGAATAAACATCGATGGAACTTTATATCAGATATGAGCACGGCTATGGTGCCGTTTATAGGAGTCGTTCATAACGGGAAGTGGTTCTTGAAAGGGCTCGGGGCCCACCGGGAGGTCCTAAGTGAAGCGTATAGTCCAGAAACAAACACGTGGGGGTCAATAACGAACGGGATGATTAGCGGTTGGAGAAACCCTAGTATTTCTATGAATGGGCAGCTTTATGCGTTGGATTGTCGTGATGGATGCAAGATTAGGGTTTACGATGAAGCATCGAGTTCTTGGAAGAGATTTATTGATAGTAAGGTTCATTTAGGGAGTTCACGCGCGTTAGAGGCTGCGGCTCTTGTTTCGTTAAACGGGAAGCTGTGTATTATTAGGAATAATTTGAGTATAAGTTTGGTTGACATATCGAGCCCAAACAAAGAAGTAGCTAGCAATCCTCAGATTTGGGAGAACATTGCTGGAAAGGGTCAGATCAAAACATTGTTTACAAATTTATGGTCGAGTTTATCGGGTCGAAACAGTCTCAAGAGCCACATTGTGCACTGTCAAGTGCTTCAAGCGTGATGAACCGTCAATGTCGATTGTTGAAGAATCTGTGTTTCTGTGCGTGGTGTGGCGATTGATTCAAGAGGCGAGGGGCATGATGGCGACTGGCAAATTAAGAGGTGAGGTAGGTTTGTACAAAAATTTAATGTAAGAACTCAATGGTGAGAAAGCATGAATCTTTAAACTCATTCTGTGGCTGTTATGCCCTGTTTTTGAGATCTTTGTGGCTTGCATAATTGAATTCTGTTTTTGATTACTAATCTTGAATAATTTTGTTGGGTCGGCGGGTTGACGGTTTTGAGTTGAACTGGTCAACCCGAAACAACCGATATATTTGTTTTTGTCGTGTCGGACCCACTTAAAATCGTGGCATGTCTGGGTCGACCCGTTTAGTGGTTATTTGCATATGTGAATAATAATCGAATGACTATGGCATTAAATGACACCAGCTTGATTATCTGATCATGTTACCCGAACAGTAATCGAATGTATTAATATATTAATATGTTATATAATTGTAAAAAGAACATAAGATCTTATGTTCTAATGTTGAAGTTGTTAGAAACTTCAAACTATTAAAATAACTGAAATTTTTAAAGGGTAGCCTGTTAATTAAGACATTTCAAGTTGGTCTTTTTTTAAGTGAGTTCAAGATGAGATCATTAGTAATAGGCGTTCCAACATAAGACTATAAACGGATAAACCCGCACGCAGGAGTGAACAACGGGTCGAAACTAGACCACCGAACAGAAACCAAAATAGAGCCAAAAGCAAACTCGAGGATGGGAACATCAAAGTATGTGTCGGCCCAGGTTTTTTCGGGTTGATCAGGTCGCTGCAAGGCGCACTCGACGGCTATGAAACATGAGTTCATAATCGGGTATGAGCGGATTATCAAATCCAGTCCCATTGTTGTCCCTATTAGATTTACTCTTGAAGCTAATTGGTAACACACAACACTAAACACATTCATGAGTTGCTAATACAAGATATAGTAGTCATTGCATAGTGGAAAGTTGATACAGACACAATATTATACACTTAGTACAGGTTACTAGACTTCAAAAGCTTTTACACAATTATACTTGAACAGAGGCTCAACGGGGCTCAAACATTAGCCTAGCCCAGTGGCTTCTGACCTTCAAAACACAGGATACAAATACAGAAAACTTATTATCCGGTTTTACGTCTACAGCATGACTCCATGGTGCCGCATCTACTCGGTGATCAGCATTTCAACCTCATCAAAAGTCACCGGAAGCTGGAAAACAACAAACACTATTAGGAGACTGCCATTTAAGAACTCTACTATATAATCAAGAAAGAACAATCTATAGCAGCATTTTAATCCAGGTCAACAAAAGTACAAAAACAAGCATGGATAGCTATAATGAGTTCTGTTTGTATTTTCAAATACTATTAGGAGACTGCCATTTAAGAATTCTACTTGCTTAACACAGGCATTTAGATTAGATGCAAAACTGCAAATACACCATCAATCATCTCCACCTACAGTCACTCCTAACTAGGAATGTACAAAATAACTACCAAACCGCAAAACAGGTTAAGGTGCAATGTGGATCTTTTCCGGCTGGGAATCTGTAATATGTAGTTTGGTTTAGATTTAAACTTTGAAGAAAAACATTTACCTCGAAAGAGTTCAAAAGAACTGAAAAAACTGTACAGATGAAAAATATTTTCTGTGCATTACATAAATGAAAGCAGATCTCTTTATATAAAAAGACTACAATTAAAAGAATAATGATAAAGCTAACCAACTAATGATAATTAAAAACTGTTAAGAACAATCCTAATATTCACATACAGCATTAAAATTACAAACAAACTTATAGATACATGATAAATCAAATACAAACAACTATAATATATAATGAACTTGGTTAACATAACCTAACCACTTATATACATGTACACATATATAAATATATATCTGTATGACTATTAAATACATATACATGATTAAATATGTATATACAAGACATTATTATAGAAACAAATCAAATGTTTAAGATAAAGTGTGCATTTGAAACAATTGGGGGTAAATTTGCTATCCACATCAAATCTTACAAATCAGGTGTTAATTAAACACTCCATTATCTAAATCAATCTAGCATTTAAAAACATTTAACAAGAAAAACTGTTGATATACCTGAGAAACAGGTTTTAACGGTTGACCACAGGACGAAAGTCCGTTATCCGTACAGGAGTGAACCGTCTCAAACTGATCAATATCAAGCTTCTTATTAATAATCCCAACCGTAAAGTAGATATTATCAGAGCTGGGTAAGTCAACCCTAATTTCATCAACATTAAACCAAAACAAGAACCTCTTGACCTGGATCCCATCCAGATCGGTAATCGACCCCACGTTCAGCTTGCCAGTGATCTTAGTATCGTAATAAACAAGATAATCGAACTGGATGTAGCAAGGTTGTTCGAGTTCAACAACGAAACTTCCGTCATCGGGAGAGAGAGAGTAGGATTTGACGGAATCGGGTAAGAGGCCGGTGGGAAGACCGTATTTTTCGAGGATCTGGTAGACGGTGGGTGGATCGCCGGAGAGTGCAGTGGTGGAGGAGATGAGGGTGAGTGTGAGTAGGGTTAGGAGTGTTAGGGTTTTGGCAGCCATTGTTTGTTTGTTGTGGATGTGGTTGAGTCGGTGGTGAAGTTAGGTGTGGGGATGTGTTTAATAGAAAAGGATGTTTGGTTAGGTGGACGGATGATGCGTCGATTTTGACCAGATTTGTCGAATGATTTATTCGAATTAGGGCCAGCAATTTTACACGAATACACGACACGAACCTACACAAAGTTAACATGTATCGTATATGGCCTTAACAGGTATCATGTGCCAAACAGATAGACACGATATTACCTGTTAATTTTCGTGTATAAACAGGTTAAATACTTGTTTACCTGTTAATACCCGTTAGTACACGATAAGAAATTAAATTAAATAAAACTCATAAGCCATATGCATGTGGGTTCCTTAATTCCTTTCTATTTTCATTCCTCATTCAATTCAAAAAAAATAAAACCCTAAACTCCCTCTGTAACTCTCAGATAGCATGTCGTGTTCGAGTTTTTGTTCGTGTTAACATGTATTAACATGTAATTTTCGTGTATAACAGTCGAACAGTCATGTTAACAGGTATTAACAGGTAATTTTCGTGTATATCGTGTCGTGTTCGTGTTTGAAAAAAAAAGACACGATAAGTTATCGTGTCGTGTTCGTGTATGTGATTTCGTGTATCGTGTCTTATCGTGTACGGGTATACACGATATGCCAGCCCTAATTCGAATGGTGTAAATGAGTTGAGTGAGCGGTTTTAAGTGATGTGTCAAGTTGTTTGGGCGTCATGTGTAAAGGAGTTGAGTCATACAAATCCATTTTAAACAAATGTCGACAAAAAACAATTAAACACACCTATGTATTCAACGTTTTAATAAAAAAATAACGAATACAAATTATTAGAAAATAGTTGAATTAAGACCACTCGTAATAGTTAGTGCCCCCTAAGGGGCATTTTCCGTCACATAACATCATAACATCCCTTCAAAAACATGTAATGGTTAAACGCTCCTAAATGTTCTTTCAATCATTACTTTCCAATGTTTTTCTCTTCATTTGGCGTTATACAAGAAATACATCTCCCTCTTCATGTCCATATAACGCCCAGAGGACGGCGTTATCAAGCCCCTTCACGCCTCTATAAGAGCATTCACGTCTATTAATATGTCTCCATTCCTATAATTATACTAAAAATCACTATTTATTCTCTCTCATTTCAGTTAAATAATACTTTTTTATACCTTGATTATTATCTTTTCTCTCCTCACCACTTATAAACACTTTCAAAAAATATTAAAAAATTAAGATGGGTGAACAATGACCCCAAATATACATATGAACAGTAACATTTTCTCTTTCATCCAGTTACAACCATTTCATATAGTATAAGGAACTCACTCACAAATATATAGGGGGAAGAATGTGAATGCTCTAGTGCCTATTACGCATGATCTAAATAAAAACCAAATAGGTTAAAACGTATATTATTTAGATTATGTGGAGGAGGGCCGGACCTATTGTTTTATTAAACTAGGCCATTGCCTAGGGCCTACGGGGCCTCCAAATTCTAACAAACTTTTTCTTTTTGGTAATATGATTTAATTTAAACAAAAAATTTGTCATCTTGCAAGGCCATGGAGAATGAAGATTGAATTCTTCATCCTAAAACTCCGATTTTTTATTTTAAAAAATATAAGAGGCTCCAAATTTTTTTCTTCTAGACCCTAAAATGATTAATTTGGCCCTCATATGGGTGAAATTTAAACTTAAAAACAAATATTTTGTAACAAAGTTTAAATGAAACATTAAAATTGAAATCTTTAAAACAAAAAAAACAAAAAACAAAATACCCCACCCGGCCCATCCCACCACCTTATTTTGACACCATCCTTTTCCACATACAAGCCGGCACAACGTAGCGGCCCATCTTAACTCACTTGTCACCATCCTTTTCCACATACAAACCAGCACAACACAGACATCGCTCCATGGGCTCCCACACTCGCCTTATCCTCCTCGTAGTAATAATTTCTTTGAGTATAGGTTCTATTATATCAGATTTACACCTAACTCAAACTCATGGGATGTAAATAACTGAATATATAACTCAATTACAGTTTGTATATTGATGTTGTGACCCATAACTAACAAGGTAAGTTTAGAGAACCATTGGTTGGTTTTCTCCTAATATAATAAAGTTAAATTATTTTTAATCAAGAGAACATACATATATGATCTCACCATTAAGCTTTTATGCGTTGTTCCTTCTTTGTCTATAAAGTATAAACTTGAAAATTTTGTCTTGGAATTTAACTATGATACTAGTATGTCGTAGCATATAAAAAAGTATCGAGTCCAACGGTAGATCCATAAACTTTTTTTCATTTGGTTCATTTTGGTAGATTCACACTAATATTTTCCAAATCAAGGTTCTCATAATTTTTTTCTATTTTTTCCAAACCGAATGGGTTGCTAGAAACCCACAAAACAGGGATGGATCCGCCACTGATTGAGTCTAAACACCGGTTAAGATTAGTTTAATATTATATCTGTTTTGTATTTATATTTTAAAGCCTTATGCCCAGGATAGACCAGTGTGTATAGGCCTCTTGTCACGTTATGTTAAATTTTGTATTGAGAGACACAATGTAAACTTAGGAGTGAATTTAGAGATAAGACTACAGAAATTGTGTTTATCTCGATCAACAAGTCCCTTAATTAACGGATTACATTATTTTATTTTATTTTTTTTGTTGGGGGGGGGGGGGGGGGGGGGGGAGGCTATTTGCACGCTTGGTGGGTAGATAGTCATCCCAAAAAGGGTTTTTTTGTCCTATATGTACACTCTGCAGTGTCGAGCTGTGCCAAAGCGCGGCGTTTTGGTCCGGTCAACTAGACAAAGACTGACGGGTGTTTGACGGGTCTGTTGACCGAACCAAAACGCCGAGCTTTGGCCGCGTTTTGGTCCTGTAAACCAGACACCCGGTCAGTCTTTTGCCTGGTTGACAGAACCAAAACGCAGCCAAAGTTCGGCGTTTTGGTCCGGTCAACAGACCCGTCGGACACCCGTCAATCTTTTGTCTGGTTGACCGGACCAAAACGCCGTGCTTTGGACACAGCTCGACACTGCAGGGTGTGCATATAGGACAAAAAAACCATTTTTAGTGTGCATATAGGCATTTGGGTGTGCCAATAGGTACACCCTAATTTTTTTTATCTAAACAACTCTAGTTAGATAAATCTTTAACTACTAAGAAAAGTTGATACTAAATGGTAACAAGGATTTCCCAAATACTAGTACACATTTTATTAGAACGACTAATTTACACACCCGCTAAGACCATGTGTAGTGGTAACACCTTATAATGCCCCCACCATGGGGCATTATCCGACATGTGGCGTCCTAGTCAGCAAGGGGGCATTATAGAAAAAGTGGCGTAGTGGGGCATTATGTCAATAACCCCCATTCAATCATTTCACAATTATTTTTTTTAATTTAAAACATAAAAAAACTTCATTAATTTAAAAATAAAATTACATTACTTGAAATAAAAATAAAAAAAAAACAGAAAAAAAAAAAAAAACAGAAAAAAAAAACTGAAAAACAGAAAAAAAAACAGAAAATAAAAAAAAAACAGAAAATAAAAAAAAAACAGAAAAAATAAAGTTAAAAAAAATAACATGATCTAGAGTCCATATTTTTCTCGAATTTTTTGTTGACGCATTTGCGCAAGTGGCGCCACTCAAGTAAGCCGCGTAAGTTAAAAAGCTCGGGTCCATGTCTTGAAGGTTGTACGGGGTTTGCGGTTGGGTTGTGTTCGGTTCGTGGGTCTTGCGGGGACACCAAAAGGGGGGCGGTATGGATGCATGATTGTATAAAAATTAGAAGAAAGTGGGTTTTTTTTATAAAAATTAGAAGAAAGTGGGAGAGAGTGGGAGAGAAGGTGGGTTTTTTATAAAAAAAAGGTGTGAATGTGGGGTATATATTTATAGTGGGAATATTTTAAATTAAAAAAAAATAATAAACAATGTTACCGTTGTCAAACGGTCAAGAATGGGACCCATCTCTTTTTTAAGCGTTATAATTAAAACGCCGGAGGGATTTTTTTTCAAAAATCACGCCCCAAAACGCCCCATGTAATGGGGGTTTGGGCGTTATACGGCGTTATTTTGCAATTTTTTTTTAAAAAACGCCCCACTACGGGCGGTCTAAGCATACTACGATTAATTCTACACCAATGATCACCATTAGACCGAAACCTTCAACCACTTGGGAAGAAACACGTTATTTTTAAGCAAGTGCGGATAACATTACAAATAGTTCTAGCTAGCTAACAAGTTATATTAGGAACTTGTACAAATTAAAGCTAAAAAGAAAACCATGGAGGGAATTGAAGGTTACTGGGATATGATGAAGAGGAGTACAGCAAGAACCAAGGTTATGCCCCATGGAGACCCACCTGCTCGATGAATGTCATCTGGGTCGGACCCTGGCAGAGGAATGCTGAACCGGTTATGCGTTGAGGAGAGCCAGTGAACCACAATGATCAAGACCAAAGGTGAAATAATCAGCAGAGTATGTAGCATCTCAGCTGCTGTACACATGACAGCCTCATACACAAAGTATCCCAAGATAACACATAACACCATCAGTGCTATGGTCATGAGCCACTGGTCCCATGAAACAAAACTTGAAGGGCTACTTGTTGTCCCATGCTCATTGTCTTCTGAACCCATGATCGATGAAGGAAAGAGATGAATTTAGTTGATGAATGATGATGTATTTCTAAAGATTCACAATGTATTGATATGCATTAATCATTATAATTGGCAATTATTGTCCTTTCTACTGTCACATTTAGTTATATGGACCATTTATTGATGGTGATTTTACAAATGGCAGTACTAAGATACGAATCTATGAGCAATTTTATCGATATGATGATATTGAGCGTTCGAAGCTAGCACTGTTCAAATCGCTCGCCGCTCATCTCTCGCTCGCCAATCGCCTGGAAAACACTCAAAATATGCTCGCTCGGTTTGGTTCGGTTTGCAAATGAGCCAAGCATGGGTAAAGGTCCGCTCGGCTCGGTTCGGCTTGAATTAATTTTTATTAATTTATTACATATATAATTATATATGCACACACAAATTACATGTATATTCATATTATACATACCGCTCTATTAGATTTGGACCACTACACTCAAATATAAAATTATATTTATCCATACTAGCCTAATCAAACTAATAAAAATTTGACATCTTTCTCTCATCAATCGTCAATAGTCTCTCGCTCTCACCATACGCCACAATGCGAAAATTGTTCTTTGTTGTATATTCATTGCCTCACCTGCCTCAACCAGAGCCTCATCCTCAGATGATCCGATCTCAATCTTAGTGTCATCCTCGGACAGTTGGACCTTAGTCGTGACCCGAGAGCGGAGACATCGAATGAAACATGCTAAATCTATGGTTGTCCAAATTACTCGTCGCTTCTCGCTCACCGCTCGCTCGGAAAATTACACGCTCGAATATGCTCGTTCGGATTTCGCTCGGTTGTAAACGAGCCAAGCACAGGCAAAGGTCTACTCGGTTAGGATCGGCTCATTTCGTCTACCTACTGGACTGTGGTGGTCCTGGTGTGTAACACCCCAGCCCGGCTCTGGGCTGACGTGTCACTATTACAGAATCAGATACAACAGGGCTTATTTTATTAATATCCAAACGAGTTTACAAAAGATTTATTCCTAATAATTTATTTCATACATTATTAAAACTACACACTAAGTTTCCAACTTGTTTATTTTAGCTCTCTTCACACTTTCCCGCCATCCCTGCTAACCTGTAGAAAGGAAAAAAATATGCGAAGGAGCAAAATGCCACGAGCGGATAATGATAGCAATGAATAATGAAAATGAAAGAAAAGATAATAATGCAATTGTAACTACATGATAGAATTCAATAACTTTACTATGTTATAAGAAATACCCATCGAGCCCGGTATATATATGTAATAAACAGAACAGGCGGAACAGGCTAGCTAGTCCTGAATCGATGTGCAATGGCGTATGGGCATCATACAAACCATCCACCAGAAATAATAATATCCTAGGATCGATCCATACGCCTCGAAAAATATAGCCAGCACTCAGAGTTCAGAACAGGCGAGACGCTGTGATTTAGGCTCACCGTCACAGTCGGTGCCATGCCATTGATGCCGCAATGACATGCTTGCGGTCACCCCTACAAGTAGGGGCGTGCTCGGGTATCAGAGTACAGAGGGTAAACATATAATAATTTTATATTTCTCCATAATCCAATATAATAGGTCAGACTTATTATCATTAGGAATGTGATAATGAATACCATTTAATAAAGATAATATCACATGTAATATGGTTCTAAAACTATATTCAGATTTAGAATTGATTAAGACAGGTGAATGAATCAAACGAGAGTAACTTAGTGAAACGATAATACGAAATAATAGCTTGAAATGAAGATTAACAAACAAGGTTAAAAACCCATACTATACGGATAGTAAAGGAAGGAATCCGCACCTTAATTGATTGTAAAGTTCCCAAGATATCCCAGCTTGTTTATAATATTTGTAACAATCTACAAATATGTATATATCCGGTTAAATACTAGGATTCTTAGTATTTGTTGGTTTCAATTGTATATTAATGAATGTTTTTTTTTTTAAATAGGTCTCTCACTGATTATATGAAACTTATGAAAATATATGCTTTATTTATTAACTACTTTATTTACTTCTAAATCAGAATAATTAATTTTTACCCTTTATTAGTTTGAAAACGATACTTCATTTACAATATGATAAACTAAATTTAATAAATTTATATAGACACATATACATATGTATGTTACTGTTAAATGAAACTAACTTTGTGTATATGCAAATCATACATAATATCCATTTCTTTAATTTTGTATTTAATTACTAATCTATAATATATTGTAAAAATGGTCTAGTTAGTAATACTTAGTAATATTAATAACAAACTAACTAAAATTTTATCTTTTGAATAAAATATCTTTAATGGGTTTCACAAAGTTATGAAACATACTTCTTAAATTTAATTTAAGACGTAGTATATATTATAAAATTTATTATAAGAACCTATAGAAAGTAAAATTTTGAGTTGAAGCATACTAATAATTACACATACATATACTAATTAATGTAACATAATACATCCATGCGTTAAACATAAAAATTTTAAGTATTAAAATAAAAGTTGTGCCTTATACTTAGTGGGTCATGTTATAAAATATGATAAAATAATGAATATGTTTTCTTCATTTACAAAGTGAGAGAACACAGGTTGTCAGTTTTTTTTTACATTTTAGTTTTTAGGTATGTATGTATATATATAGTATAAGGGAAAATAAAACTGTATTACGAAACGTTTTTACCTTAGGCGATAAAACGGGATGGAAAAGTGAGTTTCGTTCTGGCGTCAATTGAGGTGGCTGAGTGTACGGTACGTAGCTAGTGGAGATGGTGAAAATATGTATTGGTTTATATTTTACATGGGATTTGCTTATAAGTTGCCTAGGAATATATGATGGTGTGTGAGTATAAATTTGGGGTCATGTTTTCTTGGTAGGTAAGATACAAGGGATAAGAAAGATAGGTGTTGCATTGAAATAGGATAATTCTCCAACAAAATAGGATGATTCCACATTTTCATATGACTCATGTCTTTGTATTTATCCATCTTTTAGATTTATTTATTTATTTACTGTAAACACTAAGATTTTTAACCATTTTAGTTTTAATTTTTTTTTTTGTATTTTATTATTAACTTAGACTTAGAATAGTGTGACTTTTTTTTCTTTTTTTCATTTTGTTTTGAACGTTAGTTTATTATTATTATTATTATTATTATTATTATTATTATTATTATTATTATTATTATTATTATTATTATTATTATTATTATTATTATTATTATTATCATCATCATCATCAGTGGGTATTACATGGTGTGTACTGTGTAGGGGTCACCTCTTCAGACTGCAACCCAGTGGCTGAGCTGAGATATCCTTGTCCAACCCACGTCCGTACTCAACCCAACTCGAATTTAGCCCACATGAATGTGTATTGGGTTATGTAGATTAAGTAAGTTTTTATTATTTACAAATTTTATAATAATTCTAGAAACTACTTGTTTTTATCTAACCTTTTCACTGTTTAAAAAACTTCCTGCTTTTAATAAAAAAAGAAATGACTTTCTTATTAGAGATCAGTTTTACCCTTGATTGTTGATGAGTTTTCCCTAAGGAGATTTAATGGATTTTAAAGTAACATTATTTGATCAACTATTTTTCGCTCAGACAAGGAAACCCAACCTTTTTTCACAATAACAAAATTATGATAATAATAATAATAACAACATGAATATTAATAATAACAAAAAGTTAAGATAATAAAAGTAATAATAACATGAATAATGATATTGATGATAAAAGCAATAATATTCAACGGAACTTATGAATTCAGAAACTAAAATGCAGGACTAATAATTCTAATTTAGGATTAACTATTTAATGTAGACATCGTTGAGCATTTGGTAGATTCTTTATGTAGACATCGTTGAGCATTTGGACCTTTGGTAGATTCTTTAGAATTGAGAATTTTTAGACGCTAAGTATGAAAGTTTGCACTTTCTATCGAGCAAACTTTGTTTGAGATCCTTGTGTTATTTGGTTCATAAATTGTTGAGTGATAGTTAGAAAATGGTGGAAACTTTGGAGAATAACATCTAATCTAATCTAACTTATAATAAAAGACTCTAAATAATGTCACATGACATTCTCTTCTTCATCCTCATAAGGGTGAAGGGTATGGTTAATCACTCTAGGGTGATTGAGTGAAATCCTACCCAATAATATTATGTCTTGTAAACTCCCCATTTTGCACTCAATTAAGGGGTATGGTTAATCACCCTAGGATGTTTGAGTTATATATTTTTTTATTGGTTCTTCTCTCCTCTCTTATCTCTCTCTCCTCCATCACTCTTCAATCACATTCGGTGACTATACACCGATTCATCACCCTCTCTCCTACTCAAACACCCTAACTCAATCAAGTGGGTATAGTCACCGATCGGTGACTCCCACTAAATCACCACTCACCGAACATTATACCCCCACCCTAACTTTTATTTATATTTATTTAATATATTTCTTTTAATATTAATAACTAATATATAGATATCATTTGTCTTTATCATTATTTTTATGTAAGATCTACACTAAATAAATAACTTCAATTAATGTCACATGACATTTTCTCCTTCAATCTTTTAATAATATTATTAATATCTAAATCTGATATCTAATAAATTATTAATATCTAATATCTCTTAGAATTAATTCACAAATATTAAACTAATCAAAGAACCAAAAATAAATTGAAACCGTTTATCATGCGGATAACAAATAAGTATTTAACCATTAACTAGAGTTTACTCTATTACTATATATTATATATAAGAGTGTATTCAAGTATTACGAAAATAATTTTTTTAAACTTTTTTTGTACTTTATGTTATTGTATCTCATATGTAGGGTTTTTTTTTTCCTTTTTTCATTTCTAACTCAAAACTTTTCTTCTTTTGCAATTTAGATCTTTTGATTTTTTTACTTCTAATCCAAAGTTTTTCATCTTTTACATTTTAACCTCAATCCAAAGTTTTTCATCTTTTACATTTTAACCTCAACTCTTTTATATTTTCAATTTTGTTCCACCATACTTTTCATCTTTCCCAAGTTTTTTGTTTCGTTTTAAATTATGTGAGTTAATGCATTGCAACGTGCGTGTGGGGTTCAACATTTTTTCCCGTTTGATAGGTCCGTTGCAACACATCTATTTTTCTCCGTTTGACAAGTTTGTCGCAACGTGCGGGTCCTAGATTGACTTAATTATTTTTTCTATGTTTTACGTTTTGGTTTAATTTTTCTGCAACGAGCGTGCGTGATTCAAAGATTTTACGTTTGCTTTTCACTCGGCGTTATTTTTTTTTCGTTTTTTATTTATTTTGCTTTTACGAGCTTTTCTGGTGTTGGTGGTCACTGACAGTGGTATAACATTGGTACTACTTGGCTCAGTTTTACAACAACCGATGCAACGCAGGGGCTTAATACTAGTTGTTTTAACATGAAAACATTAGGTGCCATTGTTTGAACATTCTATTTGTAATTTTGTATAGTACTCGGGTAGTTCGGGCTCGAGTTAATTACGGATTTAAAACCTAAGGTGTTGTTTGATTTTTAAGAGGTGGATCAAACCTCTGTAGTCTGCAAGAAGAAGGTTGTTTGTTTTTTAACGTATGCAGACTTCTAAGATAAACTTGTGGTGGTGTACGGACGGTGGTGGTGGGTGGTGGTGATGCTAGACGGTGATGGTGGTAGACAGTGGTGGTGATGGACGGTGGCGGTGGTGATGAACGGTGGTGGTGATGGTGATGGACGCTGGACGATGGTGGTGGTGATGGACGGTGGTGGTGTTTAACTCTCTGCGGATCTTAGAAGTTGTTGGGCCAAGTCTGCATCAAGAGGAGATCACGCAAACGTTTTTTAATGAAACGTCTTCGAAAAAACAAACAGTCTGCGTGTGACAATGTTTGCGCATGGATTACGTGGCGCAGACAGAAGAGCTTTCACAGAGTTTTTCAGAAAAAACAAATAGCACCTAAGAGCATCCACATCCAACCCACTATATTTTCACCCTAAATTACACTAAAAACACTACATTTTCTCTCTCATTTTTAATTAAATAACATTTTTTTATACCTTTATCATTATCTTTTCTCTCTTCTCCACTCACAACCACTTTCAAAATATATTAAAAAATTATAAGGGATGAACAGTGCCCCCCAATATACAGATAAACAGTAACATTTTCTCTCTCCTCCACTCACAACCACTTTTTATACTCGTATTTTAAAAACACCACACTCCTGAATTGGTGTGGCATTATGTCCAGTGTAGGGCCGTTCAAATCGCTCGCCGCTCGTCGCTCGCTCGACGCTCGTTCGGAAATTGCTCGGAAAATGCTCGTTCGATTTGACGTTCGGTTGTAAACGAGCCGCTCTGCTCGGTTCGGTTTGTAAACGAGCCAAGCATGAGCAAAGGTCCGCTCGGCTCGGTTCGGCTCGAATTATTATTTTAATTAGTATATATATACATATATATATACACATACATCTATAAACATGTATATACACATATATATACACAAATATAAATATAAATATAAATATACATATATATACACACATACACCTATATATATACACACTTACACATACATATATACTTAAATATAAGTATACATATATACTTAAATATAAATTAAATTTATAGTTTTATATGTACCAATCTATTAGATTTTGGTCAACTATATACAAATTTACAACAATATCTATACGTACTAGCCCAACCACGCCAATAAAAAATTAAAATCAAAACTAAAAGTTAAACCCTAAACCGATAAACGACAGTCTGTTCATCGCCTCAATGTTTCATGTCATTACCCTAAGTCGATCGTCTCCTGCTCTCAACGTCATTGTTCGTGCAATATGATCATCGCCTCGTCAGCCACAACATTGTTATTCATAAGAAAAAAAATTATGCCATGAAATGTGCATGTTTTTAAACACATAAAAACTTGAGACTCAACATTGTCACTATCTCTCTCAGCAAATTTAAATTGGGCGACATGGTTGTCCAAATCGCTCGAACTTCGCTCGACGCTCGCTCGGAATTTTTACTGCTCGAAAAATGCTCGCTTGATTTGATGCTCGATTTTAAATGAGCCGCTCTGCTCGGTTCGGTTTGTAAACGAGCCAAGCACGAGCAAAGGTCCGCTCGGTTCGGCTCGGCTCGTGAACAGCCCTAGTCCAGTGGAGATGGATATGATCGGGTGGTTCCTCTGGTGGCACGATGATACTCCAGTGTCCGTCAGTGATTCAAATTTGCCATTCAAAAAAAAAAAAAAAAAAACACACTCACAATATGATATGATGCCTTGGATGTGAATGCTCTTTCTAAACTTAAACCTTAAAAACAATCAACTTTCTTTCATCTTATTTGCAAAACCTAAAAATCGCACCCTGATTTTATTCCTAATCGATTTTCGTTCTTATTTAATTTGCAAACATCCAGTCATCTTCATCTATACTCGCTCGAGAATCTCAGTTATTTGGTGCTTACTAACTTACAGGTTTTGATCTACTACGTTTACAACTCAATTATCCCTAACAATCACAATTTCTCCCAGTAATTGCTTCAAAAATATCGTAATGGAGAAGGATCAAACACCACCAGATTCTGTTGAAACTTCAGGTATATGCTTTTATCAATCAATTTAAATATGATTTTGTCACAATGTCAACAGACATCTTATAATTGTAGTGTTTACTGTAAATAAACCTAAAATTAAATATCAAATTTTTAAGGCTGAAAATTAATCAATGTTTTTAATTCAGATGATGTGAAAAAATATTGTGTTCAACAAAGAGAAGCTTTACCTGGAGAACCTATATGCATAGAGTGTGGCCGGTTCGGCGAATATATATGCGATGAAACCGATGATGATATTTGCAGCCTCGAATGTAAGCAGAAACTCTTGCTTAGAATTAAACAACCCAAATTACCAACTAAACTCCCACCGCATCCCGTAAGATTACCCGCCACCGATGAATGCGTTTATGTTCAAAATGGTATTGCCAAATCAGAGACTCGCTCATTAACCACGAACCAAACAGAAGCGATCAGGGCTAAGTTTGAGATTGTTGTAAGGGGTAATGGTGTTCCGCCTGTTCCACCTCCGGTTTTATCTTTCGCTCATTGCGATCTTCCACGTAAGCTCCTGCAGAACATAGAGTCTGCAGGGTATGAAATCCCGACGCCTGTTCAAATGCAGGCGATTCCTGCTGCCTTGAAGGGTCAAAGCCTGCTTGTTTCGGCGGAAACTGGTTCGGGAAAAACAGCGTCGTATTTGATTCCCATAGTTTCTTATTGTGCAAATTTTAGGAAAGAGGCGGTTGCGGTTACAAACTTGAAAAGGCCGTTGGTGATGGTGTTAACGCCAACGAGGGAACTTTGCATACAAGTTGAAGAACAAGCTAAGGTGCTTGGAAAGGGTTTGCCGTTTAAAACCGCATTAGTGATTGGTGGTGATGCAATGCTGAAACAGATCCATCGTGTACAGACTGGAATAGAAATGATTGTTGGTACACCTGGCAGGCTTATTGATCTTTTAACCAAATACGACATTGAATTAGACAGTATCTCGGTGTTAGTGATAGATGAAGTGGACTGCATGCTCCAAAAGGGCTTTCGTGAACAGGTTATGCAGATTTATAGGGCGTTATCTCAACCTCAAGTTTTGTTGTACTCTGCAACGGTTCCAGTTGAAGTGGAAAAGATGGCAAGTTCATTAGCAAAAGATGTCAACATCATCACCGTTGGAAAGATAAACAAACCGAACCAAGCTGTGAAGCAGGTGGTCATATGGGTCGAGTCGACCCGAAAAAAGAAAAAGCTTTTTGATATATTGACTAGCAAACAGCATTTTAAGCCGCCTGCCATAGTGTTTGTTGGGTCAAGACTTGGGGCGGATCTACTTTCTGAGGCTATAACTTTAACTACTGGGTTAAAATCATTGGCCATTCATGGTGAAAAGAGCATGAAAGAAAGGAGGGAAGCTTTAAATTTGTTTATGCTAGGAGAGATTCCAGTGGTTGTGGCAACCGGGATATTAGGTCGAGGGATTGATCTTTTGCTTGTAAGACAAGTTATCGTGTTTGACATGCCAAAGTCCATTAAGGAATATGTTCACCAGATTGGTAGAGCGTCTAGAATGGGAGTTGAGGGTAGTTCGATTCTATTTGTTAACGAGGAGAACAGGAATTTGTTCCCAGAGTTGATTGGAATTTTGAAATCATCTAGGGCTGCTATACCTCGGGAGATTACAAATCCTAGGTATTCAGCAGCAGCCTCGTTACCTAGCAACAGGGGCAACAGGAAAAGGAAGGCCAACTATTGAACTGTTAAAACGATTTGGTACATGTTTTTGCCAGATCAGGTGTTGCAGCAGATTGATTTTCAAGAACAATGTGTGTACATCTTATCTGATGATGACTCGGATTATGGGCACCGAGAATGTTAAAATGTCAAGTGCTTCTATAGAACTGTGATATGGCACCCAACATATGTAGATGGAGCATCAAAAGATCCTTTTTTTAAGAATGAAAACTAAGTTAATTATTTCATTGAACAGATGTTGGTGTTAGATTGTTTGGTAAGTTAAATATGTGAAGTTCGATTCACTCTTGTGATGGAGATTTAATACAACGGGTGTCTTTACATAACCCAACAGTGTACCCAACTTTGTATGTTTGATCAGTTATTGTAATGGATTTCGTATGTAATGATTCGTCTATTCTTTCAATGGTATGTCCGACTTCACAGATTTAATACAACGGGTGTCTTTACATAATCCAACAGTGTGTGTACCCAACTTTGTACGTTTGATCGGTTATTGTAATGGGTTTCGTATGTAATGATTCGTCTATTCTTTCAATGGTATGTCCGACTTCACAGATTTGATTTTACCATTTTAACGAGTTTTCAAGTGCACGTATATAGTGATGGTGTCATGGTGTTGCTACATCCAAGTCAGGGTCGAGCATTGTTGTCAGGCTAGTCCGCATCTAGCATCAAAATAGGCAAAACTTGCAAGTTAAATTTCTAAATTAAGTTGATACATCAGCAGTCATCACTGACTGCCGAGTTGTCTGTCCACGAGATCACTGTTATGAAGTCGATGGACCTAAGCCAGCAGGCCCAATCAAGAAGCCTAGTCCAAGAGGCCCATCAAGGTGAAGGAACCTTTGCAGGTTATAAAGGATGTTAGAATGAAAGAATAGGGTATCGAGATTATTAACAAGTGTGTGTTCTTCTTCCCATCTCCCTATCTGTATGCTCTAATCTTCCCATCCCTTTCTATTGTTATCTTTGTCACTTTCAATTTCTTGTTTGTAATCACTCAAAATCAATAGAAACCTATCAGATTACATTCATATTCGTATTGTTGTTTAGTTGTGAATATCAAATCACAACATTGGTGCTTTCATTGATCCTTAGCATCGATGGCTTTGGAAGATCTCGAACCACAATTACCTTGTTTCACTGGCTCTGATCCTAACTCGTGGATCTCTCAATCCGAGCTATACTTTCGATTTTACTCAATTTATGGTGATGAACGATTCTCATACGTTATTGAAGTATTTGAGGATGAACCATTCTACTGGTTCAATTCCTGGTTTCGAAGCGATGACCTCACATGGAACGATTTCACTACTGCCATGCTTCACCGATTCCGTTCTCCGACCTCCACGAAAACTGCTCTCAAGCTGTTCGATGAAATGCCTGATAGTATTGAAGTTCATGAAATCATCAATGATGAGGTATCTGCAATCCAAACTGAATCAGTAGTGAATGTTAATGAGTCACAAGGAATGAAGGATGCCCAATTGGATATATGGGATTATAATTTTGTGCTTGAACATGTTAAACCTTGTCTACCTTTAGTCTTGGCAGATGTATCAAAGGAGAATGATATGGTAGAAACCAACGTTTGTAATGATGGTTTTTTAGTTGATTCAATGGTTCTTAACTCGTTTGCATGGAAACCGGGTTGGGTTACGAATCATGTTCAAATATCTTCTAGGAAATCCACTATTTCTGCTACTCATACACCCAATATCACATTGACTAGACCTGCTATGGTAAGTGATGGTCTCCTTTTGCCTTATTGTACTGAAGTTCAAGGAATGAATTTCGGTTTTGATCCTGGTCCGTATATTCTTAACATGGTTTATTCAAATCACATTATTATAATGCTTGACCATATCGATGTGGTTTTGTTGGCGTATAGATTTTCTAATCATAAGCTGAGAATAGATGATCCTTCCTTGGGTAGCACCACTAATGCACAACAACTATTTGATGAAATGTCAAACAATTGCACAACCTTCGATGATGCATTCATGACTAATTTACCACAGTTACAACTTTCTCCGTTAATGCTTGACCATAGTTTGCCATTTGTTATTGATTGGCTTGGAATGGATTTGAGTTTTACCGCTAGTTTCATGAATGTTGAAATTCCTTATTTTCTTCAAGTTGTCAAACGTTGATAGGAATCATAATCAGGTTTATAGTTAATTGTCATTTGTCTATTCTAGAAGGGGGTTAAGTGCAACTTATAATTATATAAATAGGAATAAATGAGGTCATGATAGGTAGGCAGAAGTTTGTTAGATCAATTAGGGCTCCTGCGTTTGTGCAGTGAGAGAGGGCAAGGCCCTGGGAACACTTCGGTGGTAGCTATCTTTGTATTATCTTCTTCGTATCAATTTCAATTCCAATCTATATTTCTATTAATTAGAATCGGATCTCTATCATTGGTCCGACCTGCCTCACCTCTGCTCTCCACCAAATTCTGGTTTCTGCTTCTGCCGGATCTGCTGGTTCCCTGAATCCGCATAGATGGCTTTGGAAGAAATGGATTTACCTCGTTTCACTGGTTTTGCACCTGCTCGTTGGATCTGTCAAGCTGAACGGTTTTTTCTCCATTATGACATCGGTTATGAAAGCGAGCGCTTCTCCTATGTCATGGCTGCCTTTGACGATGAACCATTTTATTGGTTCAATTCCTGGTTTAGAAGTAATTTCCTCACCTGGTCAGATTTCATTGCTGCTATGCTTGTTCAGTTTTACGATGGTGACTTCGTGGATCCTGGACCTCCGAATTCTGTTTCAGCTAAATCAGCACCGGAGGTCTCGCCATTAGCCATATTGAAGACTGTTGCTGGGTCGCTTGGTTCGGGAGGCAATTTCGGTGAGGTACCTGCCCAATCTCGTCCCAAATCTGTTTCCGATTGGGATTTTGGTCCCAAATCTGCTTGCGATGGAGATTTGTCTGGTGGTATTCCGTCTGTGGTAGCTCAATTGGAGGCAAAAGTAGCCAGATCTGAAGAACGCTGGAGTAAGCATGAACAATTGATGTCGACTAGACCTCCAGATTTACGTTTCTCAGAATTTAGGGAAATTAGGGTTATGCCGGTAGATTTACAAGACAAATTGGGCTCAGGAACAGTGGTGGGCCATGGTTTAAACAGAAAACCGGTTTTGGGCCGGGTCTCTCCAGATCTGGGCCTGTTTGGTGGCAAAGCTTATCCTGCAGCTCCATTTCTATCTTCACCTCTGTCTTCTGCCCCTGTTTTCACCATACACGACGAGATTTCCGACATTACATCTGTTCCTCCATATCCAACTCCACCTTCAAGTGATAATCGCCACTTCTATGAGGTTTCGAAGTTAATTTCTGCTGCAGTGGATTGTAAGGCCCCGCTTACTAATAGTTCGACTACTGTGCAAGCTCCGATTAACATTGCGGACTGTTCGGGCCTCCAAATTCAGGTTGAAACTGATCTCAAATTGGCTGATATTCTTTCGTCGGTTCGGGTTTTCACTCCATTTGATCGGGGGAAACAATCTTCTGCAGTGATGTTGTTGTTGGGTTTCGTAGCCGACTCCTCCGTTCAATCACAGCTATTGCAACTACTTCCTCAATCCTTTCTTCCTGTTATGGGTTCCTGTTCGGCAAATTTCATTGGCGGTATCCATGTGCCTTCAAGTCATTCTTGGGTGGTGCATGGGCAGTGTCGACCACCTGAGTCACTCTCGAGGAAACCTCCGTTTGGGTGTCGAGTCAGTTGTCGTTCCCAGTCTTGAGGGCAAGACTGTTTTGAAGGGGGGAGTAATGATAGGAATCATAATCAGGTTTATAGTTAATTGTCATTTGTCTATTCTAGAAGGGGGTTAAGTGCAACTTATAATTATATAAATAGGAATAAATGAGGTCATGATAGGTAGGCAGAAGTTTGTTAGATCAATTAGGGCTCCTGCGTTTGTGCAGTGAGAGAGGGCAAGGCCCTGGGAACACTTCGGTGGTAGCTATCTTTGTATTATCTTCTTCGTATCAATTTCAATTCCAATCTATATTTCTATTAATTAGAATCGGATCTCTATCAAACGTGTTGGATATGTTAGTGACTTTGTTTCTCCTTTTGCGATGTTTTTGCTTGCTGTTTCATGGGGCTGTGGTTCTCATTTGGTGCTTAGAATACATTTTTCGTGGGAAACAACCTGGTGTGGGGTCATTCATGCAGCTTACTTGTTCGATAAAGTGCTTATATGGAATGCCTTCCTGCGTGATTATGTTTCTAAGTTGTTTCATTTGGATGCGGACCCTCATACAAACTGTACTACAGATACCGCTGTAAACATAGCTGCACATTGTGGCTCTACTTTTCAAGAGACAAAATTTGGTTTTTTCTCTCATTCCATTTCTATTTACAAGCCTTATTTTCGGAAGGATGTTAAGATATTTGAACCATTTAGTATGGCTTTTCATAGGTCTCTTACTTTGGTTTATGATCCGACTCCTATTGTTATTGCTCACGTGTTACAGCATTCTGACCATATTTGGGTGTTATGTCCTGCCCAACTTGTTGCATTTGTTCCATCAAAGGCAAAGCACAATCGTATACACACAATTCGAGTGGTTACCAAGACTAGAACAGATGTTGTGATGCTTGCGTTTCAAGTGGGGGGTAAACGTCTTTGTTGGAAAGGCGGGACATCTGTCCATATTACTACTCAGTTGCCAGGAAGAACCATGTTTATCGAACAAATAACACTTGACGAAAAGCACTACCGGACTACGCGTTTACAAAAGACAGTAATCTACCACGTGATTGATCCAAACAACCACAAACCTACTGGTACCACTTCTGTTTACAATACAATGGTTAAGTTTTATGGACACGGGTTACCATCCTCATCCATGGAAACAGGTTTCATATGCGGCAATTTTTTGAGTAAATTGGGTTGTGCCCCGTGGCTCTTAGTTGAGTTCCAGTTCAGTAGAGATTCAATGGGTTATACCTCATAGATAACATTATACTCGTTGCCAATGGAATTCTAGTTCTCAAAATGACTTTCTTCAACGTTGAAGGGGCTACTGCTGAAAACATTCTGTATTTAGAAGAGGTGTATGTAATGAAAAGGCTGCAACAACGAGCTCTTTTGTTGTTCATGGGTGTAGTAATTTTACTTCAGCAAGTATGCATTGTTACTGAAAATGCAACTGAGGTTTTAAAACTCCATGTTTTGGTTGAGAACATGTCAGAATTCAAGAAAGTGCATATCACAAAACAAGATGCGGTGCATGACTCTTTGCTGCTTTTTAACAAAATGATTGCTGGAAAGCTGGTGCTTGTTAACGCCACTATTTTTTTAGTTCTCTATGCTTGTGCATCTATTACCTGGTTGGACATGGGACATGAGATAGATGATTTGGTGAAAAATAACAGTTTGGTTGAAGCTTTATTAGTTGGCCATACTTTGGTGGCTATCATTGTCAAAGGTGGTCACATAATCTATGCACAAGCTATTTTTAATGAAACTAGTAAGAGATATGTGGTGACAGGGACCTCAAGGATATATGTACTTGATAAAGAAGCAATATTTTTATTCAAAAAACTGAGGCTAAAAGGTGTATTACCAAATGAGGAAACCTTAAAGTGTGTTTTACCAGCTTATGCTATCACAACAAATCTTCAGCAGGTGCCTAATGTTCATGGTAATTTAATACGATCGGGGCTTTTATCAAACAGTGATTTAGCAATTGGCGTGACTGATATATACTCAAAATGTGGAGCTTCGGAACAAGCTTACATGACCTTTCTTGAGGCCGAATTAAAAGAAAAAAATATTCTATTATATATTGTGATTGTGATACTATCTGGTTATGGGAAATCACCATGGTTTACGAGGTCTCTACACGAGTATTGGCTGAACCATTCTAAGTGGCTGGTCACCTGTTATGCGCAACGTCTACATTGTATTTTCATTGCTGAATTGGAGTTTAAACAGGCTACCCAACCAAGGACCCTTTTGGCAAAAGAGAAGTATAATTGGGTTGAATATGCTTCTGTGGAGAACTGGGTCGATGAAATCGGTTGGTTTTGCCTTGAATTAAGCGCACTTCCTTATTGGGGTGGCATTCTTTTAACTCATTTTTGTATTGCAATCGCACAAGTGGTTCGTGCATTAACAAATATTGAAGCCCTTTATGGACATCAGCCACCAAACATAGCTTGTTACGTTCTGATTCAATCGCATTGTCAGGCACCACAACGTCTACATCCTTTTCACAAGTCGAGTACACAACACCTTGGACCCTCTCAACTGTCCTATGTGACTAGTGAAGTTGCTTGCACTACCGGGTTGATCACAACTTTTACCGCCTTGCACCTTGAGGACAAGGTGAATTTAAAAGGGGAGGGTAATGTTATGAAGTCGATGGACCTAAGCCAGCAGGCCCAATCAAGAAGCCTAGTCCAAGAGGCCCATCAAGGTGAAGGAACCTTTGCAGGTTATAAAGGATGTTAGAATGAAAGAATAGGGTATGGAGATTATTAACAAGTGTGTGTTCTTCTTCCCATCTCCCTATCTGTATGCTCTAATCTTCCCATCCCTTTCTATTGTTATCTTTGTCACTTTCAATTTCTTGTTTGTAATCACTCAAAATCAATTGAAACCTATCAGATTACATTCATATTCGTATTGTTGTTTAGTTGTGAATATCAAATCACAACAATCACTGCAAGTGTTCGTAGCTTAATACACAACTAAAGAAAACCAGCTAGCTACCCAAAAATACAGGCCTTGAAACAAGTTGATGTTACTACATTTCGTCTTTAAATTACTCTTTGTTCCTGGCAGATCGATCTTTCCTATGCCCCCCAAGAATACGAGATATTTGCAAACCTCTACTGAAGGCTTGGTTGAAGAGCATACGTGTTTGGAATTCTGAAACAAAAGGAAACCATGCAAGAAACGCAACTGGTGTGAACAGAAGTAGACCCATCACTATCTCATACCCACGTGCAAGTGTTTTCACCGATCCCCAGAATCCAGCTGTCTTCACTACCGGTTTGCATGCCTGTGCAATCTGAAAAAAAAAATATGTACGTGTGTAAGTCTCACTTTCATCTTCTTTTCTGAGTTTATATAGTGTATGAGAACCGAGAAGAATGAATGTTGCACTGACCAGTAGCAAACCCCATCCAGTTGGCATAAAAGCAAGAATACACACAATGATGTCTTGTAGCGTCATGTGGGGGAGTGCAATCAGGATCACAAGAATAGAGACAAACATGATGAAGATTGCTCCTTTAATCAGCCGGAAAACAAGCTGAAATTTTGCACTGAATTTCATCCGCCCAAACGATATAGCCTGCAAGATTGAAACAACTAAAATCTCATTTCTAGTCTTAACACTTAACTTTTAGGATACGTATCATCTTAGCACCAATATCAAATTTCAGAAAAAAACAATACTAAAATTTTATTTAGGTGAAGCCGGTCCTCACCTTGACCACCAACAAAATGGCAAAGATGACCACCCATGATATGCCATAAACCTGTCATACAACGAAAAACCATTTAGCGACATTACTTTGAAGTCATGAAACAGAGTATACAGAAGAGCTGACGAAAACACATACCAAGACGCTTTTCTGATGCTTTGTCATACTTAGATGATAAACAAGACCATACTGATAAATAAAAAAGCGTAATGCTAACAATATCTCTACTATAACACCGCGCTTTCCGGAATAATGCAGGTGTTCTTGTTCCTCCTCCCACCATGATTCCCAACTCTTCTCAGGAGGAACCCCAATACCACCCTGATTACTGATCCACTTATTCCAATCAGTCCAATCATCAACGATCTTTTGCCACTCGAAACCCGAAGGATTGAACAAGAACGGAGCAAACAACCATGTGCCAACCATAAACCATATCGAAATGGTGATCAGAAGGTATGCGAGTGATCCTCTATATGTTTGACCAAATATTTGGTAAACAAGAAGCAAAATCATAAGCTCGATTCCCTTAACGAAATGACTACGAGAGTAAAGACGATAGTTTTCGGCAAACTTTGCATGAAACACAACAAACCCACGGCCCGTTCCTCTGTATTTTGCACCTCCGTGAAGCAATGTTCTCCCATAGTAGTGAGTCTTTGTTCCAAGTGAAAATGTGAAAAACACAGGGGCGAGTTGTAGTTGCATAAGAATGAATTCACTTAATGCTGTACGGAAACCTCGTTCTAGACCTATTTCCATCATCATAGGTAACGCCATTAAGAATCCAATTTGCACAAAAGATTGTGAAGCAAGAGCCACTTGAAGTGGTTTATTGTGACGAATTGCAGGTTGGGTGCTAAGCCCCTCCTCAAGTCCACTAAGTACAAGATAAAGCCGCCCATAAAGAAACACGTACACGGTCCATACAGTGATCTGCAAAAGAAATGTAATTACTGAGAACTCAATGAAGGAATTACATTACCTAGATGCGACACTATTGACCCATTTACATATAAACGGGTCGACCCATACAGAAGTCCAACTGGGCTATTTTGTGACATCTAATAACATGAAGAGAATAATTGTAGTGAGCATTTTACCAAAGTACTAAAGTAGAAACCAATTGTAGTGAAGTAACAAGATAACATCCTGAAGAAGTCAAAACGGTGTCCAAGCCTGTATACGTCGCGGCTAAGTGTTTGTTCCCCATTTCCATTGGCAATTTTAGCCTCAAACAAAGATATTTGATTTAGGCCGACATCCCTCCCTTTACCAACTTGTATATATTCGTGATGTGTCACATTGCCTTCACGTAGGGTGGAATTAAAACCTGTACACAGGAAGAAAATGGTTAGCTGTGGGTCAAAAGTCAAATCACGAGAGAGATTTTAGTTTAAAATTACCAGCAAATATGTCCTCGCTTAGATTTATAATCTTAGAGGCTTTGCTGACACCTCCTCTGGTAAGGTGAAACAGCCTATCAAAAACATCTGGATGACCGTAATGAAAACGAACCCTAGAGGAATCAAGTAATTATTTAATTAATAAACATGTCTGCAACAGAAGTATGAAAAGGACCAACAGGATATGATTTAGATCTTACTTCAAAGGGTTGGCCAGCAATCTTTGACCAATTGTTACAAAACTTGTTTCTTGATTAGACATAAACCATGCAAGAGAAGAAACACTGCAGCAAGAAAGGATAACAATAAGCTTAATGAACAAAGGGGGAATTTTTAACAACTTTCGACGCACCTTCCAGTGAAAATATGCTCCCTAAGTCCCAATATCGTCGGGTACCTCACATCATCATGTTTTTTAAGAAATTCTTGAAGCAAGTTCCTCATTTTTAACGCCTCTTCCATGTAATTATCCTGGATGTTTGATTGCAATTATGGAATGTGTATAGATATAGAAGTAGATATTTGACAACATACCTGATTCATGTCTATAGTCTGCAAGCCCTCTCCACGTGTGAAAATGATTGCATGATTCTGATTCTCAGGCTTTCCTTCTCCTAATATTGCAGGTCCAGGCAATTTTATCTTATAAATCACCTGCACATTGAGATCACCTCTATTGTTACCAAACCACTTCTTCAAAAGAATTATAATTTTTTTATATAACGAAATCCCAGTTTTTACCTGATCCAAGTTTTGACCTGTCTCAGAAGCATTGGAGTTTGGCATAGCTTTGACAAGAGCAGAGTAATAAACTTTATGGTTTATCTTTTTGGTTGCATCTTTGCTAGGTTCCTCAACCTCGTCAATGTAAGCAACACGTAGAGACGGGTACTCTGTCATTAGTCTAAGAACATTTTGTGCACGAGCATCACCAGATCTCTTTTGTATGCCATACTGTTGGCATGAGACCACGTATGTAAACTTCATATCAGCCACTGCTTGACACTGAGCCCACAATGACCGTTCTCCCTTCATCTGATCCTCATTTAATTCGATCGCCTTATACCCTTCCATCAAATCTGGTCAAAATCCATAACAGAATTAACAATTCTGTCAACGTCAAACTTCATTTATAATCACAAAACGGCTATGTACCATCATCTTTAGCCATATCAAGGAAAGCCTGAAGCTCCAAAGCTTTGCGATAATACATCATCCCCCTAACTGCCATAAATTAAATGGGATCAGTTTAACTAAATTGGTAGAATGTCGAAGGCGAGTAAACTAAAGGTCAACATGTACCTGTTTTGGTCAAGGTCTGTCCTCTATATGAAGCCCAAAGACGTAGTTGATCTTCTAACTCATCGTTTCCTTTTAAGTCATCTTCATTGTGACAACCCACTCTCTCAAGAAAGTTGTTCCACTCATCTATATAGATCATCACCGGTCAATTATATACATGCATATATATACACACACACACACAACGGTGCCATGTAAGCACCTGACAGAATACGACAAACCTGGGAAAATCTTTTGCAAATAGAAGAGGATTGATACTCCATCCTCGTTTTGGACTTCCAAATCATGCAACGAAAAGAGAACCTCCTCATTGTAGTAAGGGGTGAGCACACTGCCATAAAACCATATAAATACACAGATTTAGAAACATGAAAAAACACATTGTTCATTTTATACTCGTGCAGAATGGTCTAGAGGATATGTTGCATAAATCATACAGACTTACGAGAAAGAAAGCATATTGCGAACTTTAGGGGCTGAGGGCATATCCATAAACAATGAATTGGAGAAGAAGGATATTCGTCTTCTCGCTTCCAAGTTTGAAGGCACGTCCATAGCAGATTCCTTAACTGTAAGCAGTAAGTACAACCTATTGATCTACAAAAGAACACCGTGTGAGAAGAATATACTAAGACCTCAACATGTGTGTAATTTTTTGGAAAAGTTACTTTTTCCTTCCAAGCTTCTGATTCTGGAGTCGGGAATAGGATTGCTCCTGCAGGTTGAAACAACTGGTATTGTTCATCCACCTCGTATCCTTGCCCATCCATACTACACAAGGAGAGAAAAAAATACAATGTAAGAATTACAGAAAGTAAAATACAACTATAGAAGCAGATACAGGAAAGGTTTTACTTTGATTCTTCCATTATGTCTCTGGTCACAACTTCATGCATATCCTGGAAAAGAATTACAACTTGATCCCTGTCCTCCTGCTTATTTGTTAACTGCGAATACCAAACATTTTGTTAGCTATGTAAAGATTATAAAAAGTTGTTACAAAGAGCTACTAAAACACATACCAAGTAATTAATAAGCTTGACAACATGGTCATAGAGGGTAGGGAGAGCACTCATATTGAACTCTCTCACTAGATCCCCATCTTCAATATGCTTGTCAACTTCGAGAAATATATCGTTGATAACCCTGAAATTAAAAAAAAAAAGTTGCAGAAATCCATTTTCATGATAAAAAAGTTGTAATAAATATGTACACTTACTTCTGCTCACGACTGCCACGAACTAAATACATGATAATGTTACGGAATGAAGCGTAGCATTCACGAACAGCACAAGACATATAACTGTCACTCTCAATTCGTTTTTTTAGCTCACGGTCCTTTCCATTGCTGTCTTTAGCCATATCCAATGCAATAGGGATCTATCCAATAATTAGGGAAACAATAAACGCATTTTCAAAAGCTTTTGTAAGTACCAATTCTCACTGTTTTTGTATCTAATCTACAGACATACCATGCTAGCAAGAAGAAATGGAGGCCACTGAATTAGGTCCAACTCTCGGTCTGCCCAATATGGAACAAGCAAGAGGTTCATTTCCCTATAGCCACAAAAAACTTTTCATCAGTTATAACTAAAAAAAACATAAAATTCAATCCAAATCTCCAACAAATCTATAATCACCTATTATTAATAAGATCTTCCTCTCTGAAACTTGTGATAATTTTATTCCATAACTGCGCAAACCTTGCAGCTTCTTTCCCTTTCTGGGACGTGATCTGCAGCAATAACAAGAAGCATTGCCTTGATATCAATGGAACATTTGGTTTTATATATGTTTATTTGGTTTTAAAGAAGATATCATCTAAAAAGGTCATAAACTTACGGCATCATAATTACGGGACAAGGTAGCTTTAAGTCCTTTCTTTTTTACTGGGTCACTTTTCTCAGGTGGAATTAAGCAACCATTAAATGCACCAGGCAAAGCATCAAAACGCGACCGCAACATTCCTAGAGTTCGAATCTGTAGAAGCATAACTTTTAGATAATAACTTAAAGTAGTGAGATTTAGTTTTTTTACTTAAAAAAAGCACAAACCTCTCCAAGACGACGGAAAGCCCCGTAAATACCTCCAAATATTGTAGAGAAAATAGCATACCAGATTTGAGTATCCATAAAATACACCTGTAAACACTCCGGGTGTTAATAGCTACGACAAAAAATATATTCAAATAAAATATACAGCTAAAGATAATATTTGTTCTCTTACAAGAATGATTGGAGCCCAGAGGGCGACCACCACACCAATATTATTCCTTGCTGCAAAAGATCATAATTTAATTTCAGGAAACAAACATAAAGTATTGCAATTTTTCATTTTATGTCATTATCGTTACCCTGAGGGAAGAACTCATGCCACGCGTAAACGTTGATATGAACACTCATAATAGCTTTTGTAGGACCCACAAGTGGCTTTATCTGAAATGATAGTTACAACCGTCAATGATTAGGAAATCACACAAGACCAGATCTTAAAGTAGGGATGAGAACAGAACCTCTAAGTAGTAACTGAAAGCGAGCTTTGTTATGATGAGCAGAATCCAAAAGGTTGTGTACCTGAAATAATAAATCAATACTATATGTAAAAGTGGCTCTCAAATAATTAGGAGATATAAATTCATGTTTAATATCTTACTTGAAAAGTGAAAAGGTGCTTTCGTGCATTCCCCTCCCAACATAAAGTCGAGGCTGACATATTTCATCATATATATCGAAGTTAGCATTTCCTTAACCAATAATTGAGTAGTATATCTCAAAAAAGATGGGGAAAAAGTCAAAAACATACTTGAGACCACCACATCATGAGCATTACAATCCTGTAGTCTGAACTCTCAAGGTAGCGTCGTACGAAGGGGAACAGAAATAACACAGCAGCAAGCATGTTTGGTGACAAGTAGATAACAACCGCCAAAATGAACAACGATGGGGGACCTTGGATGTTCCTGAACCAACCTTTAAGGGTTTGAGCAAATCCAGGATCTTTTGATGTATAAGCATAAGTAACTGGTAAGATTACAACCCAAGCTGCAGCTGATACAACCTTCAAAAGGTATCTTAGCTTGACATAAAATGGCATGCATTGTCTTGCTTTCCAATTTAGCACCACATCCAAAACAGCTACAAAACAAATAGTTTAGTATTCTCTTCCTGAGTTGAAGTAAGTGATAATAAGATGTAGAGAAATTAAACTATTAGTGATCAACATACCTTGACCAAGCTTCAATATCGAAGCAGTTATAAAAACACTTAATACTTTTTTAAACACATCTGATTCAAAGATTGAGGTAGGATTTCCATCACCATTCCAAGCAACAATAATCATAGCCTAAAAATAAACATAAAAAAGAAACCGACCAGTTATGATAATTTTTAGTATGAACATAAATTATAGCAGTATCAACTATCAAATATAAGATATGTTACCTGTAAGCACAATATAAAGAAACTCCACATTCTGTCAAAACTTCTAAAAACATGCCAATATGATCGTATCTCCACAAAATTAACTTTAGCCGCCCGTCGATGCATACCAATTGGTTTGCCATCCTAATTTATGGTATAATTTAACACGTGGGTTCAGCCCTATGTGAATATAAATATGAAGTAGACTACACAGTACACATCAATGCAGCTTACCCCATTTTTTTCAAGCTCGCGTGATTTCTCAGGCTCACAGAAGAAATCAGCATCAGCACGCATTGGCCAACCTAACCGGAAACAGTCTACAGACCTAAAATGCTCAAGCATGCTTAGTAACAATATTACCTAAAACAAACATGTTAATATTCTCACACACAAGAAAAACATACCAGAAATATTCATTTAGATCGTCATAATTTCTCCACTGCGAATGTTTTGATTTCCCTACTTTGCCCCAGGCCGCTTCCTATGGAACAGTGGGAGCATATGAAATACTTGCATTGCAAACAAATATAGCTTCCAAATCAAGGTGAGGCAAATAGAATGCTTGGATACCTTTGCTATCACATCATAAATAGGAGTAACCACTTTTGTCAAAAATGCTTCCTCATCTCCTCCATAAGCTGGTTTTACATTCTCACCGGTCATTGGACTTACATTGCCAGCTAGCATACCATACAATTCGAAAGCCATCTACAACAAAAGGCAGCTATTACATATCAATACAAAATAAATAAAACAGTCATAAAATAAATGCAAGTCTCTAACTAAATAGAGTTGACATATGCATAAAGAAAACATACATGATGATAGATGTAGCAGAGGCATTCAGGCATAAATCTCAAATTTGCAGCCTCCCCCCATATGAGAAGATATAGGCCCATATATAATAATTTACGTTGTTGAACTTCTTGCTGTATTGTTGGCAACCTATTATAGCACAGGAGAAAACTATATTAATACAACATAATGACACCTAGTATAAAAATTGAGTCTGCACTTTTTTTCTCATAAAAGAATGGACTTCATTTTAGTATGTTTCTGCACTATTATCCAGATTATTAACTCTGAAAACAAGATGCAAGTGAAGCCTCACCAAAGGCTACTTTTTCTGTCCAAGTACTTGCACCATTTCTTGTAGTTCTTAAAAAGCTTCTTCATCACTTCATTTAATGCACGTTCATCCAACTAGTCAAAAAAAACATCAGAAGGAAGAAAGCATTAAGGTGTTCACAACAGATCTCACCGGCTAAAATGTGAAATCTTAGCTACTGCGGAAATTTACTACACAGTAAATTTATGTGACTGACCTTGGGCTGCTGATCAGGTTTTGGAATTTGCCGAATATGAACATTTGCAAGCAACAAAATCAAGTGTTCCCGTTGATTTGCCACATTATCTTTCTACAAGTTAAAAGTTCAGGTAGGGTCATGATGCTGAAAACATAGTTCCAATAAAGTTCATGAAGGAGTTATCATTCAAATCTTTCTGTGTACCCCATGAAACATAATAAGTTGTCACACTTACATAACCGTCATTAAAATACATCATAGCAACATATGTTACCTGAAACCCAAACATAGCTTGAAGCCAATCCAGAATGTCTTCCTCATTTTTCTTCTTGTATTCCCTGGGCCATGGAAGACCCCTCGTGTTACGAAGGGAAACAACAGCAGCTTGAATCTGCAAACCCGTTCAGCGATTTTTTACAAAAAACTATTTAAAATGATAAAATATGAACAGAAACACAATGGTAGATGCAAATATACCTCTGGGTATCTCATAATGGCCTGATTGGCACTATCAGGGTCAAGAGGTAGTATATTGTATGGGAGATAAATCTCGGTCTTCTGTGCAACTTTATCATGTGTTTCAAGAATCTGTGTGACAGTTATTTTAAAAAAGTTTATAATAGAATATAGCCACAGAGTTTATTACAATAGAACCAAAACAATTATGCAAGAAATATTCTTTTGTACCCACCTCACGGTCAACTTCCACTGATTGTGTTTGATTAACAGCCTTTAAAACCTCAAAGAGAACATTAGCAGTTTGGTATGCTTTGGTAAGCTGTGCGCTGAACATATATAAAAGTCAGATACTGAAAAAGAGAAGTAAAAAACAAGGTGCAAAAACCAGTGACACTGTTTTAAGTTATTCAGTTAGAACCACTTTGCATCTTAAGACACTCACCGGTCTGCCTTGTCAGCAGCACTTTGCAAAGCTTGGATGTACTTTGAGTAGTAATGTCGATAAAAGCTCTGCATTTCACGTGCATCGCTTTTTTTCATTCTCCCAATCAAGGTTGGATCATTTTCCTGATTCAAATGAAACATTAGCCTTCACTGATTGAAAATAGAATGCAAAGTGAAAGAAAGGAAGAGTAACTGAGAGAGTTCTTAGTTCTTACCCTTTCAAGTCGCTGAAGAAGGGCAGTTTTGAACTGACGAACACCGCGTCCACTAGAAGTGGGGTCCAGTCTATGGGCTTTCTCAAATGCATAAAACCGACCTGCAGCAAAACCATTATTAAAGAAAAAGAACAAGAAAAATGAAAAGCGCAACATTGTGCATATGAAATGACACGCCAGGAAAAAATAAGATAACAAACCATGTATAACATAAACAAAGTAATAAACAGTGTCCCAAATGGTCAAAGTCCATGAGTGACAACCCAAGCCAGGAACCACTTCACAACGCTCGTGATCTCGCACAGTATTATTATATGTATTCATCATGCATTCACTTTATAAATCCTGATTAATAGTTATAAACCCTTGACAACTTGAATTTAAAATTATAGCGGTGTATAACTCTCCTCGATTCTCATACAACAGAATCTCTGTATATCCTTGCCAACGTACCTATTAGCTCGCTTTAAGGGAAATAGGCAAATAGCAGGTTCGATGACCAGCATATTTAGAAGATAAATAATCAATTGAGAAAGAAAAAACATTCTCTTTGTAACACTGTAACAATGAGTGAGAAAACAGCTACTGGACATTACTGGGCTGATATACAACCGTCTTTATTCGACTGATATGCGAAGGTATTTATCTCAAATCATTTAATTTCAACACTTTTGAATAGCTATGCACTTATGTAGTGCTAATGTAATATACAGATATACATAAGCAGGAATGAGGACTTGATATTATCTTTTTTACTAGATTGAAAATAGATGGTCCTATTTTTCTACAACACATGTTTCCTCTAAACCCTTGAACTGTTGAAAACAGATCCTGGAGGAAAAAAAAGTCCCACTGTTAGGAACTTGACCAAAAATCAGCATCAACTGGATCCATAAAATAATGCACGGCACTTTCCTTTAAACCAGAGATAAATAATGCATGTCGAATGGATTGGCACTTTGGCAGAAACCTACAATAACTATCTACATGGAAACAGCAGAAATGCCTTTCCATGTAAATAGTAATGATAATATACTAGCCTTAATAAATGATGAATTCACATTAACACTAGCCTTAATTGAACTTCAAAATAGAAATAATGATAATATACTCCAAAAACGGTATAGTGTAGGGATGAGCACTTTTTACCGAATGCCGATCCCGTACCAAACCAACGCCAATCGAACACCGTCGGTACTCGTACCCATGTACGTTTTCATGTTTTCGGTTTCGGTATTTTTTTTCCATAATACAATGATACCAGTACCGAACCGACAAAATTGTTATGGTATTCAGTTTATACTTCCACTCGACACTTGTTTTCAGTTCCGGTCTTTTCAGTACAGTACCGGTACAGATCTCATCCCTAGTGGGTGAACATTGCCCAAATTCACATAAATAAATACTTAATTTGCCACGATAAGCTACTTTTCTAACTCATTGAATCAGATATAGAACCATCAAAAGCTAGACAAAACCTAATGATACAAAAAAAAGAGAGAAACTAACAGCATTGTTAACTCATTTAACACAATTACGCCTAAAACAAAAAACTTACAGAGATAAGCAACCCTAGGGTTACTAGGCTCAACTTCATTAGCCACACGCAGAATCGGAGCAATCTCCACCAACGACGACGGCACCACCTCACTATCAAATATCGACTCTCCGAGATTCCCCGCCGTCTGCGTCCGCATGATCCGCCGCTGCGGTGTCGGCGTCGGTTGATCCGACGGTCCACCAGCACCGCCTCGTGACGTCATTCTTCTTAAATTTCAAATCAACAACTCAAGACACAGCAACTGCACTGCACCGACAAACTTCAAATCTACTTCAAAATGAACAAAAATCAGCAAAAACTAAGTTAAAAACACAGAATTGCACGAAACTAATGGCTTACAAACACTAGAAAAGTGTGTAATATGAACAAATTCGAACGGGATGACGAACCTTGTGAGCTACATTCGATTACAGAAGCTTCGAGTGGAGGTTATCGAGCGATTGATGCAAAGTTGCAAACCCTAGGAGAGATAAAAGGGGAAAAGGTGAGATTCGTGAGGAGGTGGTGGGATGGGAGTGTGTACTGCAACTTTAAGCTACTTTGAATGAAAGAAGACAGAGAGAGAGAAATGGAGCCAAGAGATAAATATAGATCAGTTTGGTGGAGCGGTGGGTAGGCCGTTTGCTCTCCTTGAGGGCGGCGGTTCGATCCCCGTTTCCAACAGGTGATGAGTGGTCATGGCAATGATGGATTAGAGCCTTGAGTGCGTAATAGCCCGGGTTCGAGTCTTGAGCCGCACACGAGTTTTCTATTACCCAGCGGTTACTCCGGCTTTCGGGTGCGGAGGCCGCAACTGCAGTCAAGTGGCTGCCGGGGGGAAATTTTCTCGTGGAGCGCCTATGGTCAACCTCGGATGCCTCGCCCGGGGGGGACTAGGGACCCGTGCAATGCGGGTGTGATCCTCTCGTCTGTTGGAATCGATCGCCGTTCAAAAAAAAAATATAGAATATTAATTTTTGGATTTTACTGTTGGTAAGCATGCAGCAACCGCCTTGGTTTTCCACTAATTTACGAATCTGCCATTCATTGTCACTCTACCGTTAGCTTTTTCATAATTGTTTATTATTATATTTTGTGACTGATGTTTCGCAATGCAATCTATGAAGATATCGAATTAAATATTCAAACGTTCTTTTATTATTGTCAAGTCAAATAGACGATTTGTTGATGATTATTTTTAAGAGGATTTGTAAAGGTTTAGTCTATTCGCACACGTTTTTTGTCTTTTTGCACACCTAAAGCGTCCCGCTATGGCTAAAGAGGGTTTTTTTTTTTTTATTGTGAAGTCAAAAAGACAAAGAGCGTGTGCAGTGGAGTTTGTATTGTTTTTTTTTAAATAGGTGGGATGTAGGTTAGTTTGGTAGTGTTTTTTGGAGGAAAAAATTGTATTTGAGTTTTATTATTATTATAAAATATTAGTATTACATATAATTCATAATTGTTTTATAATTACGTTTTTTTACGTCATTATTTTTATAGAACGTATATAATATAAGTGCGTCTTTATAAACTGTTAACCTAGTTTATTTTGTTAAATTAAACGAACACGTTAAATAAAATGTACAGAAAGCCATAAGAATTAAACGTAAACAATCCAAAACCAACGTGATGTAAATAGAAGATTAACTGCATTATATATATATATATATATATATATATATCAGTTTGTACATACAAAACAAAAAGGTACAACTGAGTACATAATACATAACAAAACAATATACAAACAAACTAAGGTACTAATCCTCGTGCGGTGGGGACGGTGGGAGGGGAAGTGGAGGCAACCCGGCGAGCTCTCGTAGAGCAACGAGCGTCTCGACCATCCAGTCAATGAGTGCGCCCTGGCGTCTGAGGCGCCGGTTGAAGTCCCAAGCCACCGCACGCGCTACCGGAGGCAGGTCAGCGTAAACGTGCTGCGGGTACTGTGGCGGCTCAGGAGGTGGCTGAACTGGTGGTACTGGGATCTCCTCGACATGCTCCTCCTGAGCCGGATCCTCGAATACAGGCTGAGCCTGAGCCTGAGGCTGAGCCTGAGCCTGAGGCTGCCCCGGGTACTGATCGAGGCCCAGAGCCTGTAGCTGAGCCTGCCGAGCGGCCTCCTGAACATGAGCAGGGGCTAACACTCCATCCCTCAGCTCAATAACAACCGGGATGACCTCCGGCAACTCCTTCGCATGCCAAATCTGCCCGTGACGGCCCCTAAACCTCAGACCAACATCAAAGGTACGGGTGATCTGCATGCTAGATACTGACGCGCGGCCCAACCTGGTTGACGGGATCGGATCGGACAGCTTCGGATCACTCTCGGGCACGAGCCCTAGCGAGCGTGCAATGGCGGTGATGTATGAGCCACCATGCAGCTGCCCGCGGAGCTGCCGGTGGTATGCACCTGCAAAGTAATCTGCCAGGCAGGCTGCTAGATCGCAGGTCTGGCCGCGAAGTAGGCAGTATAGAAAGAAAAGGTCACTGAGGTTGACCTTCTCCCTGCTGGTACCCCGCCGCACGATAGATGACGCGATAATATGGTGCAGGTATCGGTACAAGGGGTCTCTAATGGTGGTGGCCTTTTGCCAGGATTTCCCAAAGGGAACCCTGGAAATGGCCCTCCAGAAACTGATAAGCGTCTGCCTGTCCATCGCCCTAACCCCCTGCGTATATAAATCAGTATCAAGCTCGGGCTCTGTGTACAAACCTGTATGGACAGCAAACTCCCGCACACTCATCTGAAACTGCTGACCGGCGAGACGGAATGTAACCTCGTGGACTGGAAAATCCGAGTCCTCCACGTAATCCGCCGGATGCGGCGCGTATGTAAACGTAGAAAGAAACTCGACCGTAAGCTCACGGTACGAGTCCTCCATTGCTGTCTGAAATAGGCGCGACCAAGGAGTATCTAGTCTAACTGTATCACGCGTCCGCGCGGCCTCTCCCACGGTCTCCAGCAGGTCCCAGTCTATCCCTACATGCCCCCCAATCTCCATGGTGCGCAACCTAGCGCATCTCCTCGCCGCCCGTGACCCCTGCTCAAACTGCAGGTACGGACATACCTCATCTACCTCAGCCTCCTCCATATGCTCAATCTCCTCCTCCATATGCTCAATCTCCTCCTCGTGATCGGAATCCATCCCTGCACGTTTAAATACAAATACAATATTAAACAATATCAAATACAAGTTATTATTAATAATTCTAATACACAAATAATATTAAATAAAAGATAATAAACAAATAATATTATTAAACAATTCAAATACACAAATAATATTAAATAAAAGATAATAAACAAATAATATTATTAAACAATTCAAATACACAAATAATATTAAATAAAAGATAATAAACAAATAATATTATTAAACAATTCAAACAATAAATAATAATAAATAAATAATAGAAAAAAAAATTAAACATGAACCAAAGCGCCGCGCCTTTGGCCTCGGCGCGGCGCTTTGGTTCTTCGTTTTCAAAAACAGAACCCAGCAACCGATCAAAACCCGCCCAATCAAACCAATCTCAAACATAACTATTTAACCAAAACGATAAAGGATGTTCGATCTTACCTTTTAGCGTTTGAAATCCTGATAAAGAAGATCGTAGCCCAAGTGTGTGTAATCGCACCTTTGTGTGTGTGTTTGTTGATGAAATGGGGAAGAAGCTGCCCCGCTTCAGGTTAAACGAGGGAGCAAAGCTCCCCGCTTTGGCCATAGCGGGGCGCTTCAGTTCAAATTTCCGGGCAAAGCGCCCCTCTTAGGTCAAAGCGCGGCGCTTAGGGCCTTTTTTAAATTTTTTAAAATTGTTTTTCATTCACAAACGCGTCGATAATAGTCTAAATTTTACGCTTTTTCCATTATACATCATTTTTTAATATATATGGACTATACTGCAAGTTCCGGATCAAATCGGTTACGTGTGATGTCGTATTCCATTATATCGTATCATTTTGGTTTGAAAGCACAAGTACTCCTATGAGTAGTCTTATGTGTATCAGCCGCCTACCGTACATGTACATGACGTATTTTTTTATTAATTGTAGTATTATGATGTATATTGTCATTTTGGGTCGTACAAGTGCGTATTGAATCTGATTGGGTCGTGTCGGTGACATTCGGTTTTTAACGTGATGTAACGCATATATTGAACAAACACAAACGTACTCTTGGACTGTAAAAGAATTAACGTGATTATTATTAAACACATTTAACATACATCTTGAACATATGGGGTTACATTAAGGTCAGGGGGACGATACGTAAGCATTTCGTACGCGTTGATCTGATCCTTGTATAATGTATGCCAGGCTGCTGCGAGCTCTGTCTTGTTCGCTGTCCAGAGTGGGTTTGGGGGAGGCATTGGATAACAACCTCCAAGCTCTACATGTATGAAATGCCCACCGTCGACGAACACAACCGCAACCACCAGGTGAGGTTGCTCAGCTTCGTTTGGCCCGCCCAGCAGAGGGAAAATTGTATCGTTCCCACGAATGTCGAAGGTGTGAACAATCACACCGTATCGTTGGGCAATAAGAAACCCCATCTCAGGCATCGTCATGTAATTTTCGATAGCTGCTCGTCCCACCCCCTTGAAATCGATCCGTCTAACTAGCGCATCATAGTGTCCTATGTTTTTCGGATCGAAAACCTGCCTCCAAAGCGATTCGTTCATACGTAACTCCATTATAAGTTGTTTCCGGATCATCAAATACGTATTTTGTTTCACTCCTAACCCAACAGCCACCGATCGAAACCCACAATGACCATCTGGTTTCACGTCCTTTATTCTCACGATGTATGGATGGATCACTTTGGGAATCTGAGATGCGTAGTTGTGGATCGCTATATCCGTCTTAGGACCGAGCTTGATCATCGAGAAATCAGGGTGTAGGTTGAGCGGTTTGGTATTCTTTTGTCTTCTAGAATCTTGGGATGATACGTACGAGCTGTGACGGGGAAGATCGTCTGAGGCCTCGACCCAAGTTTCTTCCGACGGAATGTACGAGCTTTTTCTAACGGCTTTAACCTTCCTTTGTTCCTGCGTTTTCAATGTTGGGCGACCACGAGTTTTCTTCAGAACAACAGGAGGTTTTTTGTTATTGTTCCCTGGATTGAGGATTTGCTGAAACTTTTCAAAGAAGCTCCTTTTCACTTGAGGGGGTGTTGGATCGATCTGTTGTTTCAATTTTTCAAATTCCGCGTCTACATCGATATCCTCTATCTTATTCCTTGCAGGCTTGAAGTCAAGCTTCTTCCAGAACACGTCTATCAAATTGATACAGATTTGCTGACCTGTGGACGAAAACAAATTAGGTGGCAAAATCATAACGAGAAAGGTCAAAAATATTAATTACCGTTATTTTCCAACTTTTCCAAACGACAGGCACATGGCAAACCACAGCTGGTAAAAAGTTGGCAACCACAGCTTGCACCGTAGGCTCTCAACCCGTCTTCCTTACGTTTTAGTTCCATATTCAAAAGCTCAATCGCAAATATTGAAACCTTTCTGAGAATATATGCAAGCATGGGATGATCCTTGTGGTGCTTCATCACTTTTCGGAGGCTTGTTTCAAAGCTACTTCTAATCTCGGCGTATTGTCTATCAACAACATGATCAACATACAGTACAAGTTTATCCAGTGTGTTGCGATGACTTGGAAAGTGACTTTTTAGTGTTGCATGCATGCCCTCAACCCTGTTGGTCGTAGTTTGGTGAAAGTTAATAGTTTTGTTAATCCAGCAAGATACAAACTTTTCACGGTACGGATCCAACCAGGATTTCATCAAATAATCAAAAACCTCTGAAATTAAAAAACATAAATAGTCAGTTTTTGTTATTATATAAAATTTGAACATAATTATGTAAGAAATACTCATGTTCACGGCCATCTTCTTTCAGCTGTGCTTCAAGGTTTTCCAAGTTATACCTGTATATTTCCTCGGTCATAGACTCGCACAATGTCCAAAATGTACGTACGAATTCTTTCCACAGCTTGTCAGAGAATTTCCTCTTGCTGTTCTTATTAATATTTTGTTGAATATGGAACCGACAAAGATACTTATGCGCTTTTGGAAAAACTTGTTCACACGCGTTAATTAGCACAAATTCCCTGTCTGTTAAAATCACGCGCGGTTCCATACATCCTACCAGCATAGACTTGATCCTCTGCAACACCCATAGGTAGTTCTCTAACTTCTCGGCGGAAATTACCGCACAAGCAGCCGTAAACGATTTGTTTGTCGACGTCATGCCTACGACCTGAACAAATGGCAGGTTGTACATGTTCGTTTTGTAGGTGGCGTCAATCATTAGCACATGCGGGAAGGCACACCACATAGTGAATGATTTTTTGTGAACAAAGAAGACATCTTCAACTGCGTTCGATATCTCATTCGTGCGCATGTAATAAGTGTAATCTTTTTCGAGAAGAATGTTTTCAAGTTTTTGCATCAGAGACTTACCGACATTTTTTCCGGCGTTGATCTTCTGAACAGCGTTGTATATATCTTCCGGAATAAGCTTTCTAGCCGGATTGTTTTTCGTCAGCGTTCGCCAGATACTTTGGTTGGGAATATCTTGCTCTGCCAGCTCCTTAACCAGTTTTGTATCCTCCGAAGAAAGCCTTCTCGCATACGCGTGACCCTCTAAGTTTTCAATAGGAGTGTGGTTATGCTTCGCCTTCGTCACCTCGATCCTCCAAACACTTCCGGATGATTCCGAAAACCCGATCATCTCGAACGGGCAGCCTATTTTCTTGCTACCCATTTTCCTCTGTGTAGCTATACTCTTATGCTCCCCACCAAAAGTACATTGAAACCAAATCTTGTAATTCTCTCCTCTTTTATTCGACCTCTTAATCACAATGAGGTAACCATTGTCTTTTGCCGTGTCTTGTACCCAACGCACCAACTCTTTACGTGACGAAAAGGTCTGCGTTGTATCAAACGAAAATGTAACCGGGTAACAACCTTCCTCGTCAACAGACACATCCTCCGGCTCACCATCGTCACCGAGGTCCGAATAGACTTGATGTTCAAAGCTCTGTTGACAACCGTAACTGTGGTTTGGATAACACTCCTGCTGTACAAAGCTGTGCTCGCCACCGTAACCGAAATTCGAATAACCTTGTTGTGCGTAAGGGTCCTCCACAGGGGTATTCAAATCCAGCTTCACCGTGTTATCACGATAATGAATGCCAGATACAACCTTTGCCTCCCTCAAGTTGGACGAGACAGGTTTCTCATACGAGTCAGAAATAGCGGTCCCCTCGTAAGAATCAGGAACAACTGACTCGTTAGAATATTGACCGAAAAGATAGTTGCTTAACCACGACATCGTTTTTTCAAGACACGTAACTAATACAGCAAAACCGCGCGTTATTTTGAAGAAACACAAGTAATTTAGAAATCGACAAACAACAAAACCCCCGTATGTTTGTAAACAACATATTGAGTGCTTTATGTCTCGAACGCTAAATGTTGTGTCTGAGCAGCTTTTAAAAGGAAAAAATTGGGGTCAAAGCGCCGCGCTATGGCCATAGCGCGGCGCTTAGGGTTCACGAGACGCTGAAACCTCGTTTCAGCTTTATGTCTTTCAAACAGCAACTTATGTCTCAAACGTCAATCAAATCACCTTTTGTCGTGCTAAGCGCCCCGCTATGGCCATAGCGCTGCGCTTTGAGGTGTGAAAATAATTTTCACCGTGTGTAAATAGCATGACCCTTTGTAAATGGCAGAAATTTAAGTTTTTATAATTAACACTAGCTTACAACCCCGTGTATTACACGGGTTGAATGATGAAAAATGTAAATTATAAACGTGTATAGAATCCTTATAAATGAAATTACTTATTTAGATAAATTAGTAAAACAAAAGAACAGTTAAATTTTCGTTACTTGTACATGTGATCTGATACTTTATTAGTAATTATTGTTTATATCCAAATAATATATTTTATCTTAACAAATATATATGGTTAGGGTAACATGAAAACTTCTACGAGTTGTGAGAACTTAGAGAACTCAACCTTACAAAAGGTTTTTTGATTTTTTTACAGAGGGTGTTAATGAGCGGTTAGAGACTCAAGATGTTAAACTTTTTTATTTTGGATTCAAGTGGTTAAAACCACTAAAACATAGGGACTCAAAAAGTAATTTACTATTAATCAAATTTGAAATTATACGTTTGATCTCTAACTATATTAAATAATATTATACATATTATATTATTTGATACATTTATATTTGTTATAGATAATTATTAATTAAATTTGAATTTAGACGTTTATCTTTAACTATATTAATTAATATTTATATATACTCTAATTTTTAACATTTGTATGCAATGAGAGTTGTACGCTGTGCATTTTTAGTATTTTCACCATTCCTCTTTTGGTAGTGGGTGTTGTTTACGTGTCTTCTTGCTTTTCCCAATGGTTTTCCAAAACCATTACATAAAACCCCAAACCAAACCCTAGAGTATAGACAGAGATCATACGGAGAGATGGTGGGAACGGGTGGTGCTTCGGTGGTGTCGTGCGTCACCCCCGTCGTCAAATCCTTCATCTACTTATTCTATCAATTACTTTGGATCCAATCGAATCAGCTGTTTGATTTATCTCATATGTTCATCGCATACTTATAGTTAATTTGTATCTCATCTGCTGAAGGTATGTTACGATTTTATCGCTTAAGTTGTGTTTCCAGTTTTGTTGATCACATGTCTGATTAGGTGTTCTAATTTTTCGAATCAAGTGGACTGATTGCATGTGGGTTGATTTTCGTCTCCTGGTTGCTGCTGCTTTGTGTTATGATTGCAGCCGTTCTCGATCGTAATTGGCTACTTAAGTTTCATTTTTTGTCTTGTTGTGTTGATTATAATGTTGTTTTGATGATGTTCCCTATCCAGATGCTTATGTTTTCATGTTGTATCTATACTCCACTTTCAACCTTTTGTTATTCGATTTTCAAAACCCTAATCATTATGATTCCTTGTTTAATGTATCTTAACATCGATTATTGATTTGTGTACAGAAGGGTGGGAACGGATGTTGTCCAATCGGTTAAGTTGGCACTTGAAGAGACAGAGGAAAAGAGTTGATTGATCCAGAAATAGCAACATCCTCAGATCTGTCTGTGTTGGGTGAGGCAAGGAGAACAACCGACTTGCTGGAGACGTTGTATAACAGCCACAATGCACTGTATTATTGTGTTTTCTGGGTGATTACTTTCATATTTTAGTTTCAAGGGTTGTTTACTCTAATTGGCATGTGTGAAAGTTTGTATCGTTTGCTGGCAAAGTAAGTCCACATTTGAACATGGGTTGTTAAAATGTTAAAGTCATAATAAAGCTCTCAAAATGTTGGAGTGCATAACAGAGCTCAAAATTGGGATTTTGTTTTTTTAGGGTTTGGGAACCTAATTTCATGTACAGCAAGGGTTGTTTGATGATCATGTGGATCTTATATTGGTATTTAGCGTATTGAAAATCAAGTTTCTGTGCGACTACAAGCCATGTCTATATGTTATTTCATTTCTCATTTTTATACAGGTTTGTTAATTCATTAATATTATTGGTAGTGAATACATCCAAGTTTTATTTTTCATGTCTTTTCAAGGGAATTTTTGTTTCAGAAGGCAGGGGATCCGATGCTACGAGTAGTAGGAGAGCTACGCGAGGCTGAATTTTGACGCTGGTGATCTTATAAATTTGCTTCACGGATCGGATCCGGTTAAGCTTGAGTTTAATTGTTTGGAGAATGAAGATAGAGGTGATAAAGGTTGATTGTTAAATGATTTGATGGATTGATTGAATGTTGATGTTGTTTGTTGTTTTTTGTTTTGCATATAAGGATAGAGAATTGAGTGAATCACTAGCTGAGATCAAAGCGCTAGGCTATCTGAACGGCTGAGAGAATAAGTTGTTGAGGAGGTATTGCTTTTTAAACATCTTATTATTCTATATGTTCAGTTGTTTGCTGATTAATTTGGACTTATTAGCCATAATTAATAATTAACTAGATGTTTTGCTTTAACTAAATTCATTCATATGAGGTATGGATGTCATGTTTTAAATTGTTGATCATTTATTTCTATGTTTTCTGTATAAGATATGTGTTTTTATAGAAGTTGGATTTTGAGTTTTTCTAATGTCAGTTTCTAGGCGACCCTGCCACCACTCTCAAGCTCTGTGTAGTGATTCGTGTTTTTTCCTTTCTCTCCCGCGCCGCAACGCGGGCGAGTGAATCTTCTAGTTATATTATATTTTGTGTATAAAATTAATATGTAATGCTATTATTAAAAGGGAGGAGGCACCAAAGAGTGACACGTGTACAAAAAGATTTTCATTTATTAGTATAAGAAGACTGGTGATTAAAAAAAACAAGATGAACAAATTATCAAAGGGCTTGTAGCATAGTGGTACTTAACTAACTTATTGTGGAATGGTATCTTTCCCACGAGCTTGAGGGTTATAGGCGCATACTAGACAAAAATGTGTAGATTTAAGGGGACGGGGGTACATGAGTTCACAACATAGATTGAAGAGTTTGGGCGGATAGCACCGCCGCGACTTCATCTCTCGTGATCAACTCAAATCCTGGTTCACAAACCAGCACAGGAAGAGAAGAAAAGTGGTGGTGTGGTATAGGTTTCAATGATTTTTTATTAAATATTGTAAGGGATGGTGATGTGGCATAATATTATTAGATGGTATGTTAATTTATTTGATTTTATAGAGTTAAATGCTTGGTTGGTCCTTGTGGTTTGCAAAAATTTCATACTTGGTCCTAGTGGTTTACTAATTACACGCGTGGTCCTTAAAGTTGTCAAAAATGAACTCGGTTGGTCCCCTGACCTAACCTCTGTTAAATTTATCAGTTAACTATGTGTGAAATGACTATATTACCCTTAAACAATTAAAAAAAAAAAAGACATACCCATCATCTTCTTCTCCACCCTTCCTTCTCAAATCAACCTGCAACACCCCCACCCAATCCCCCATTTCTGTTTCCCGCACACCCTTTCTTCTAATTCAAGTTTTACTTAGGAAACAACTACAGGCGATGATACAGATGAAATCGAAACCGAAGCCGGAACCAGAACCTGCGAATTATCAACATCAATGGCAGAATGGGAATCGAGTGATTGAACAGCAGTTCTGCCATAACCGATGCGTAATCCAGCTCTCTTCTTCTTCCTGGTGGATGATATTTGCGAAGTGAGTGATCTGGTTGAAGTTATTGAGGTTTGTAGAATTGATGCGAACGACGTCGTTGCGGCGAAATCAGTAGTAACAGTACTACGAGATGATGTGGATGAAGAGGACGATGAAAGCGGAGGATCGAGAGGAGAGTTGGAAACATCGTCGTATTCGGATTGCGGTTGAATTAGGGTTAGATCCGAGAACAGGTTTTCATCTAGCGGCTCAAACGAAGCTCCAGAAGTGGTGGATTGAACAGATTGTTGACTAATTTCATGATGATTCGATAGTTCAACAGAATCATCGTGTTTATTAGTATGATCTAGTGGTAATTCTGCTGGAAATTGAGAAGAAGAAGAAGGATCGAAGAGGACCATACCGTCAAACAACGCAATGGCGGTGACGATTGAACGGAATTCAGTTGGTCAGTTGCTGATTGATTGTTTTAGGTTAACAGATCAAACTGGTTGAATATGTATGATCAGACTGTATGTATGTGGCAATGTGGTTGTGGAGTATCCCCTTTCAGTTTTGATCATTCAACTTTGAAGTTTAGAATTAAAAAAAAAGACATTCCACAACGCCGCCGGATGCAACCAGATCACCGGCTCAAACAATATGGTGTACGGGTAATAGAAATGGGGGATTGGGTGGTGGTGTTGCAGGTTGATTTGAGAAGAAAGGGTGGAGAAGAAGATGATGGATATGTCTTTTTTTTAATTGTTCAAGGATAATATAGTCATTTCACACATAGTTAACTGAGAAATTTAACAGAGGTTAGATCAGGGGACCAACCGAGTTCATTTTTGACAACTTTAGGGACCACGCGTGTAACTAGTAAACCACTAGGACCAAATATGAATTTTTTGCAAACCACAGGGACCAACGATTTTATATTTAAATTTCATTCCACGGATTGAAGGGGTTCAAGTGATGGGTGTCCCGGATTGAAATGAGGTGAAATATGTGATTGGTATGTTTCAAGAGTTTAAGGGGATGAATCCTTTGACACCTCTTCCCCCGTAAGAGTAAGATTAGTGTGTGTGCAAATTGTTGTTCTAAAAAGCCATGAAACCAATTTTAATGATACATATGTAGGTGTGTGTTTGTGTGTTACAAAAGTTATACTATATATTTTTGTAAATAGTATATTATCTTCGCCTCCAGCTTTATAAATTAACAAGATTTTTTTTTAAGTTGGCTCAAAACTCGTTAGGATTTATTAATTGAAACGGGCCTAAGTTGGTTCATACCCATGATTGTTTGTTATTGATTAACCACACTACGCCTCACAATAACTGAAACAACTGAATCGTTTGTAGCTGGTAGATAAAATTAAAAAGGTGAAACATAGAGTAAGCACGACTTTTATTTATGATCCAACAAGATCAACCCATGGTCGCCAATAAATGAAGCTATAAAATAACCATCACTTCTAATATGTTTACCATCTCGTAAATGTGTTGCCTAAATTGATTATATACAATAGCATAATCTCATCAGATATGTATGATAATGTATGCATTTATTCAAGGCATGTTTATTTATTAGGTTGGATGATATCTATCTCGTCCCATCTCACTTACAACTCTCTAACGATGTGTTCCCGAAACAATGAGGTGTGGTTCTGTCTTCTACAACATATCTGTTTTCTTCTTTGGTTCCTATCCCACTTCAAATAAGATCTTGGGGTGTCTAGAAATAGACGGTATCGTCGCGCGAACTACTCTACCACTTCAACCCCACCTTACTTTTATAGCATATAACGTTACTCTTTACTTTAAATTACATATTTATTACCTAGGCTAAAATGTAAGAGATTAAATATCAATATGTTTTTCATGATAGTTTATTTATATGGATTAAATATAGTCACCATCTATCATATCAATGATAACTTTCATTTCTTGGAAAGAAAGTCAACAATTTTTAAATTAAGTTTTAATCTGTTTTTATTACATGTTCCAAATCTGTTATCAATATTTATACGAAGTGTTCTGGTGTAATGTAATCTGTTTTGGTGATGTAATTTGGTGCTGGGCTAATATGTGTTAGCCTGGTTCTTATTGAATAAAAGTTTGTTTGCCTTTAAAAAAAAAAAAATATATTTATACGAAGTGTTATATGCACGCATGTTATGTCACACATATAGATGTTAAAAATGTAATAATTATCTTAAACCTCTATGCATTAATAGTTTTGTATAGTATGTAAAAGAGAGTGAAACGATTTTCTCCCCAGTGGCGAAGCTTGAAAAAAATGTTCGCGGGGGGGGGGGGGGGGGGGGGCGGAAGGTACCGGACCTAAAAAAAATTCTTTGTTTGGGTCGGATGTCGGTGATTCGATTCGGGTCGGATCGGGTCAAATATTAATATCAAATAAAATACGTTCTCAAACATTAAAACGTAAACATTGTTTAACAAACAATTGAACAAAGACACGAAAACATTAAAAAGAAGAGGAAGGTGGGTACCCGGTGGCCGGTTCTCCTGGATGAAGAATTATAGTTCTGCTCGTCTTCCTTTAAGATTTTTGAATTCGTCAATTATGGACTCCGAATCAAAGCTCTCAACAATCTCCTTTTCTATGTAAATCACCATACTGTTTGCTAGATACTGATCTGACATCTTATTGCGAAGTCGAGTCTTAAATATTTTCATCGCTGAAAATCCTCTTTCCGTTGTTGCAGTCGAAACTGGAAGCGTCAAGATTAGCCGACACACTTTTTCAACCAATTTGTACGTGTTATTTTTCTGACATTGCACAAGAGTTTTGCAAAGATCAGAAAGAGTTGATACCTCACTTAGCTTGGGATTATTTTTTCTTTCAACTTGAAAATTATCCAATTGACCACGTAATAGATTCCTTTCTTTCTCTGTAAAATCGTTAGGATAATACTTCTCAACAAGAAGAACAATCTGATCAATATTAATCTTTTTTGAACATAAAGACGCACTAAGAGATAACAACTCTGTCGCTTGCTCATTGAATCTACTATTCAGCTCATGTAGTTGTTTGTCCAATGTCTCTGTAAACAAATCTACCCGGTAATAATGTTCAAATGTAACATGAAGATCTTTTTTACGAGGCCGATACCGAGTAGAAGTATATGGAGAACTCATATCAGGCATATCTATGTCATGCCTTTCACAAAAAAACCGAACCTTTTCAAGTAAAGAATCCCTAATTTAAACCTAAATCACATAAATTAAGCCCTAATTTAAACCTAAAGATAAAAAAAACACATACCTCGTCTCCTCGAAGTCGATTAGTCGAACGAAGAAGACAGCCCACAGCCGCACCTGCGTTTTTTTCTTCTGTTCTCCTCGTCTCCTCAGTCCTCGTCAACAGCAGCAAAAGCAGTTTATTTTTTATTTTTTTGTGACCGGTTAGCAGCAGCAACAACAGCAAAAACAGATTAACTAATGGGCTATTCAAGTTAATGGGTTTTCTTTGGGCTTTTAATTAATGGGCTAAGTTATAATGTTTTTTTTTGGGTTTTTTTTGGACCGGTTAGCAGCAAAAACTAATGCCTAATGGGCTATATAAATATTTTTTTATAAAACAGGAGGGGTCGAAAACGTATATACAAAAAAAAAATTAAACCGGGGGGTCCAAAAAAATATATACCTATTTTTTTTTAAACCGGGGGGGGGGGGTGAATACATATAAACCTAAAAATTTCTATACGAAAAATAGATACGTAACACTACTACGCAAAAAGTTCGGGGGGTCGGACGCCCCCCCGGCCCCTCATATCCTGCGCCACTGTTTCTCCCTATATTCATGCAATCATGCACGTGACATAAAGTGCATATTGTTTATGGAAAAAAAAAATGACCACTTTAACCAACAATCTATTATTTATGAATGAACTAGGTTTTTACCCGGGATTGCTTCCCGGGCTCGGGAAAGTTATTTAGATTAATTAATTACTATTTGTTATTAATACGACCGCATTACATCAACCATCTCATTCGATTCAACAACGACTTCAAATCACCGGATTAGATCATGAACTCATATTAGAGGACAAACAAAACCACAACAGGACCATATGAATAATTAAATTTCCACTTTTACATCAATGCACTTACATGATAGGGTGATTTGGGATTTTCAAAAAAATCTTTGTTTTTGTACCTCTTTTACAAAATAAGATGTTGACCAAATTTGAAACAGATGTTAACCAAAAGTCAATAAGATATTGACAAATAGTCAAACAGATGTTGAGCTTAAACAGATGTTTGGTTTAAGGCCAAACATCTGTTTATGGGCAAACATCTGTTGAAGGTCAAACATCTGTTTAAGTCCAAATATCTGATATAGAATAAGAACATCTGTTTAAGGCAAAACATCTGTTTAAGGTCAAACATGTGTTTAAGATCAAACAACTGTTTAAGTCGAAACATCTGATACAAAAGGCCAAACATCTGTTTAAGCCTTAACAGATGTTTAACTTGTTAACATCTGTTTAAGGCAAAACAGTTTAAGCCTTAAAAGACCAAACAGTTTTAACCCAACAGTGGTTTTAAACCACTATTTTAACCAAACAGCGGTTTCGACCACAGTTTTCTGAACAGTAGTTCCAAACATCTGTGGACATCAATCTGTTGACCAAAGTCAACAGGTTTATCAACCACTGTTTTATTTTCAAACATCTGTTCCCAATAACAGAGCTTTGATCATTTAAACATACATTTGCCAATATTACAAGCTTTTACACTCTCAAACCTAAATATTTATAAAAAGTACAAGTGTTAAACAGCATACAAAGTTCATCCATCTGTTGACCCAATTCAACAGATGTATCAACAACTGTTTAATTTTGAAACACCTGTTCTCAATAACAAAGCTTTGATCATTTAAACCGACCTTTGCCAATATTACAAGAATTTACACTCTCAAACATCGATATTCATTTACTTAATTTTAATAACAAACATTATTAATAATTTTAACACAACTAATTATATAAAAGATACAATTGTCAAAACAGATAATAGCATTGAATAAAATACAGGATTCTAATTCCTAATCTATTGGTGAAACAGTAGTTTCAATAAGTAAAGCTCCTTTCGGACCATTGTAGTTGTCAACATGTTGGAGGTATTTCAGAAGTTCGTTGGTGAGATCAACTTCAATCATATCCCCCCAGATGCTTGTTATCAACCACTTGTTGTCTTCAATTATATTAGTACTTCGGCGTGCATGTACGTAACCAACTACACGAGGATTATTGAAAATAAACATCTTCTTCCAGCCTTCTTCTTCATATCTGAGCAAATCAGCAGTTAGCTCAGCAGACTTTCCAATGACAATCAAATGCAATCTCTTTGCAATGGTCAAAAAATGCCCTTGGCAATGATTGACTACAATACTCTCAGGAAAGTGAAGCATTCTGAAAGTCTCACTAACAACATCAAAACAAACGATGTTCCTCTCACCTAGTGGATACCAATAATTTGAAACCATAAAATATATGGTTTTATCAGCATAAACTCCAGTAGACCATGAATAACGACTTGAACTATAATTGTTAACGATACTGAAATTTATTGTTGTCCATGACTCACGACGTCGTGAGTAAACACGAGCAGCAGTTACATTACGGTAACATCTAATGTTCAGCACTTTGAGATCATTGAACTGATCAAAATAAATTTCACCGGTATCAGAGTTTCGATGATGATTATAATTAAAGTAGTCATCACACAAAACCTTATACTGCCTGATAGTTGGATTCCAAAGAATCAACTGACAGCAAATCCCTTCATTCGAAACTAACAACAACCCATTAAATGAAGATAGAATACGTAAGAAGCTAGAGTGGACATTGTTAGGAAAACTTAACATTTTACTACTAACAACATCCAACTTACCACCAACTACGTTGTCAATGACAATTGAAGTGTCTTTAAAGGATAATAGTTTCTTTTGTACTGAATCTCCACTTCGGAGAGCATGCATCATCTGAAATGCATGACTTGACAATTCCCTATAAAAATTCTTGGAAAGACACTTGAAACGGCAAATATCTTCTGCAGAAAGCCTTGTGAAAATCTCGTCAACAATCACTTGAAACCCAAATTTTTCCATCCTGCAAAGAGCCTTGTGAAAATCTCGTCAACAAAATTTTTGAAGATGATTGAGTATATAGATGAAAATGGTAATGATCAAAACCTCTGCCAAATCTATTTTATATACCCAATGAAGAAGGCTATGACTAAATACATCGTCAGACGAAAGAATATCATGCGACACTTATTAGGCTTTTAATGCATTTACACGGGAAAAATATAAAATTAAACACGTTATTATAATTACAATTAACCTATTCATTTACCTATAAGACGCCTTTAGCATAAGAGAGAAGTGATTGCTTAACGTGCATTAATTGCAAAGTATATATCCCAAGGCATTTTGAATTTGAAATTACCGGCAATTTCAAAACCACTGCTATGGTATATGTTTGCCAAAGGAAATATCTGCTAAGTTATACTTTCTTGGCTATGGGCAGTAGTTTGCTGATCTGATTTGAAAGCAATTGTCGTGATGGGTTTTCTAATAGAAACAAAGTATGAGTTAAAAATTTTCTGCAAATAATAATTATTTTAACATGTTCTCAACAGATAATTCAAACACATAAGTAAACCCTTATTGAATGTATAGCAATAAACATTTAAAATCGTATTAGTAGCAAGATAGGATTTAAATTAACATAGATTAAACAATATAAAGTTCATCAATAGGAATGTACATACCAGTTGCTGAAGAAAAAATAATCAAACCTCAGGTGATTGAAGTGTAGAAGATGGAGGAAAAGAAAATTGAAACCCTAGAAAATGAATGGGGAGAAGTGATTTTTGAAAAAAGAGATGATAGATGTTTGATGTGTAATGATGATGAAGAAATACTGACGGTTGTGCTTTTAACAAAAGTAGTTTGACTTTGGTCAAACAGACTTTGGTCAAACAGCGTTTTAACATTCCTCAAACAGTGTTTTATCTATTATAATTAGCTTTTAATATAAGTAGCTTGACTTCGGTGAAACAGGGTTTTAACATTGCTCACAATGATTACAACCTAGTAAAAACTTCTTTGTAAACAACATTACTTATTTGTTGGTTTTCCAACAGCGTCGAATATTAGTATTTTAACACCTTCTCTGGTCTTGACCCTTGATAATGCAACATACAACTGACCATGAGTGAAGACAGGATCTTTCAAATAAAGACCAACCTTTGATAACGTTTGTCCTTGACACTTGTTAATTGTCATAGCAAAACAAACTGATAAAGGAAATTGTCTTTGTTGAAATTGAAAAGGTATTTTTTTGTCAAACGGGATCATATTAATCCTTAGAATAAAAACTCTCGTGCCAAAGTTCCTACCAGATATAACTTGAGCTTCTATAACTCGTTTACCAAGAAAAGTAATTTGAAGCCATGAATTTAGAATTAATAATGCAAACTACAGTTAAGTCAAACAGCTGATGGAAAACTTTTAAGCACTGCTAGTGATTAAAACACTGATGGTACTTAACCAATAATAGTGAACTACAGATTTTTAACAACCGCTGCTGCAGTAAACAGTAGATACAGAAGCAGCGATTAAGGATTAAGTGTTAAGGAAGAGCAGTGGTTAACATCTGCTGATATCACCCCAAAACTTATAAAATATGTTGAAAAAAAGTAATATTTATTTTTAATGAAAAATGCAATTTACGTCCCTGTGATATGTGTGAAACATCAACTTGATCCCCTAAATTCATTTTTTGGTTTTTTCAGCCCTTGATCTTATAAATTCATAACAGTTTGAGTCCCTCCCTCACACTTCCCTATGTTGACTGTTTGACAATTGTGAAATATCCTTTAATTACCCTAAAGACCGATCACACTTCTAAAAAATATATGAAAATCTCTACTCCGAACACCAATCATCATCTTCATCTTCATTGAATCTCCTCACCAACCATTTGTTGTTATAACAATCCAAGGTAAAATCACATACCTAAAACATGATCGACACTATGGTTTACCCTCTGTTCTTGTTAGATGCTTGTGTAACCCTATGTAAGTTGATGTTTGATGATATCTCATTTTCACCACTGTATGAAAGTAACAGCTTTTGTGTGAAAATATTGTTTGATTATTGTGGAAAATATTGTTTGATTATTGTGGGTTTTTGGCTTGGGTATCAAAACAGAGGTTTGGGTTTTGGTTATTATAAAGGTTTGTTTGTGATGTTTTTGGTTTTATCTGTTTATTAATACTGCTTTTTTGGTTTTTGGCGTTAATCTAAGATTGTTTTTGTGTTATAGTTTGTTTGAAATGTTTAAAATATACAATCGATTAAAACAGGGACAGGTTTCTTAAGTATCTGCTGTTAATGTTGAAATCTGAGTTTCTTAAGTCTCTGCTGTTCATGTTGAAATTTGGGTATGGTTGTTGTTTTGATTCTCATATAAAGTTGGTTAAAGACTATATGTTTTGGGTTCATCGTATTGGTCATTTGAATGTGTTTTCTTCATTTCAGATCAACTGAGTTTTGGGTTCCTCATCTTGGGTTCATCATATATGTATACTTATATGCATTATGAAAGTACTGTATCAGCCGTCTTACTATGGATATTTTTATTGTACAGAATGGCTGCGGATGTAAAGATACACAAAACACCAACTACTAAAACATTGGCGAGAATACTTGACAACCTCCTAGAAGTTAGTGCGATGCACATAAGGAAGTGATTGATCAGAACGATCAATTGCTAAAATATAAGCTGTTTGGTGCATATGAATGAATATAACCCCAGTGGCAGATATGAAAATACCAAGCTTAGGAATTTCAAGGAAAATCGAAGAGCTACACCAAAAAGGGGGTTATCAGCTACATTCCGAAGTGCACCATTCACTCCTTGAGTTTTCATTATAAAGAAATTTGAAAACTCGTTGTATGTTACAATCTTTTGTTTTCGAGTCTGTAAGTTCTGTCAAGTCTACCAAGTTGGATATCCTTCTATGTTTCTAGGTATGACGTTTTGTGTCCGTTATGTATGTTTAACATAATGCAAGTGTGCATTTATGTTGGCTTTAATTGTAATAATGAATTTAACATGAATTTAAAATGAATAAAGCAAAATACTGTTAAGTGAAACTACTGTTAAGCGAAACTACTGTTATGTGAAACTACTGTTAAGTGAAACAGCTGATGAAAAACTTGTAAGCACTGCTAGTGATTAAAACACTAAGGGTACTTAACAACTGATAGTGAACTACTAATGGTTAACAACTGCTGATGTAGTAGTCAGTGGATAGAGAATCGTGATTAAGGATTAAGTGATGCTACTTAACAACTGATACATGAGTTAAGAAGTTATAATTTCACTTACTATGTAAATTTCGTTAAGATGAATTAGCTGTCGTAGAAGATGAACGTGAATCTTTGAAATCTCAATATTTATTTAACAATATAGATAATAATATGCAAAGAAAGATCATAGTCATTATAATATTAGAACATAACAGTATAATAAGAAGATAAGTTTTCAGGAATTCAAAACCACACAATGAGTCCAAAACATAACCCACCAAACACCCAAAAGCAACAAAACGAAAACCATAAGTTCAACATGGCAACAGCATATGAAATCAACACGTAAATGTATCTGAAAATACTGAAAAAACTATTTTTCAATCTTTGGAATCAAAAGCGTCAAAACACCAGCATCTTCATCCTGACACAGTTCATCACTGATGCGGCGCTTTGTCGAGGAGCAACCTAATGCATCATCCACATCGAACACTTCAAGAATTTTACGTTTTGTTTCATCTGAAGAGGGATTCTTAGTGCCTACCAGTGGTTGGGATAAAGGGGTAACATTGTCACCATAGCATGACATCTCATCCTGATATAAAAAGACAGTAAGTACTAACGTTTCAAAAAATTTAGTACAAATAAACAAATTCTCATATTACCTTCATAAGGTCAACAGGAGTAGACAAACTGCAGGAATCTGGAACATCCAACGATTCGGACTGCTCATGCTTTAAGTACATAATACACAATAACATAAAATACACACAATGGTATAAATCTATTTCAAAAAGATATAACTATAAAATTAAAAGATTCACATAATGAAGATTTAAACCTGGTTAAGATTGAATTTGGCGGAAAGCGCAGCAAGGATCTCATCATCGTTAGTGGCCATTGAAATACCATAGTTTTCAACCTGATGCTCAATGTTATAGTCTTTAACACTTATGATGAAAGCATACCTCTTTCCAATCAATGTGTCAAAGATCTCAGGATATGGGTTCGGTATGTCTCCAGAATTAACAACCTATGATTTTATCAAAATTAATATAAATTACAATAAGAAGAATGATTCCATAATTGAGAACATAGAATTTTATAAAAATTAATTTTAAGTTATATTAACTATATGGCCAAACAACTGAATGCATGTATTTGTTACATGATCTTGGATTGTAAGTAACTCTTTTGCAGATTTGTTAAGAATCTTGTAAGCTTCGAAATCAAACAGTGTCAAAGACACAGTACCGGAAGAGTCTTGCACCCTAATAGGTATCTTGAACCTATCAAAGTTAAAAACAAATGAAAACATTAGTATTACTAATATGAACCGTTCATATTAGTATTTAGTATAAGGAAATAAAAAACTGTAATCTCAAACCGCGGAATAGAATAGATGTCGACTCCTCCACATTTATCATTTGTACAAACCAACGATTTTGCATGATCAACATCAAATGAACCATCCGCATTTTCTTTCGTTACAAATCTTTCCTCCACACCTGACTTACAGTGGTTACAACCATTGTAATACCAAAGTTTATCAGTGCATATAGCTGTGATTGTGGCAAGAATCAAAACCTTCTTTGTCTATCAATATCAAACAAAAAAAATAACACTTAGAAAAGAGTATAAAAAAACTCAGCATGTAGAGTACTTATAAGAAAATATACACCGTTGATATCGTTCCAAGGAAACCAATAAGCATGAAATCAGGGTTACTAAGAAACTCATCTTCAACACTTGAGATAACATTTGAACCAACATGCTCATTTGATGAAGATGAAGTTGAAATTTTCTCTACATACCTAAACAGATTCATGCGATCAAATTAAAACGTAAAAATTAAATGTAACTATAAAATAATAATATTCAATGTTTATATGCATATTACTAACTATACCTCTTCCTAAAAGAGGAAATCTCTTCAATGTCAGTGTCAATAAAAAGTCTGCTCAGCTCAAACCCATTTGCAACTCCACGCTTGCCTGAATTTAAAAATAAAAACTTGAGTAGATCAATATAAATACTGTCAAATTTAAAATGTATAAATAAATACAACGTTTAAATTACTAAAGATAAAAAAAATTAAACTAATTAAGTTTAAATTGTACCTTTGTAAAGGTTGACCATACCAAAATGACAAAGGATAACAACATATTTCTCTCTTTTCTTATCATTCATGTAAGCAAACATGTCAATAGCAAAACCATCCCACAAAGTAACCGGACACTTTTGGCCTCTAAAAATATTAACATAAAACATAATAACATCAAGTAACCTTATAATGGTTTAAACGTCAAAATGCAACAACTTAATAAAAAGAACGCACTCAAGATCTTCAAGTCTAAGATTAAGTCTCTTGCCCTTGCTCCCATCCTTCTTTGACGTATCCTCTAGATTGAAACATACATCCACATAACCAATCCAATCTATAAACAAAAATATATTGTTAAAAGAAAACAGCATTAAGAAGTGATAACAATAAAAAAAAAAAACAATAAGACAAAACAATAGATATATATCATGTAGTGATTTACATACCAATAACTGTATTTACTTCAATTTTATTTTTAACAACATCCTTGAGGTTAACGAAATTAAAACGGTATTTCGGTCCAGACCAGTCAAAGCATTTCTCAACAGAAGTATAGAAATAAAGTGATATTTTGTCATTTCTCTTGGTATACTTAGCAGAGGACTTATTAGTAGCAAGAGAAGGTTTGGTGATAAGAAGACATTCATCCAACTGAAGGAAGTCTTTGAATTTTCCAAGCATTTTATGCAAACAGCTGGCTTGTATCATAGTTCCCTAAGAATATGAAACATCCGATTAAATAAAAAAGGTGTTATATTCATTTGGATATTCATATGTCCAAAAAAATGATAAGACAACTATATACGGTACCATCTCATCCATGAAGATCATATCAAGACGATATATTTCATTTTTGTTATCATTCATCATCTTCTTCGAAATGCTAACAATCTTAACTCTAATCGAATAGTTGTTTGAGAATGTATTAAGATCGTTAAGCATGGTAACCTTTGCAACCTCCATTTGAAGACTGTACATAAAAAAAAAGAATCTTGTAAATAATAAGTATTGCTAAACGTAATATGCTAATAATACAATAAGCATGGATGTTCTTAAAAAAAAATATCAAGGTTGGAATTCAAGGTTACCGATTATCCAATAAAATTTTTAACTGAATGCAGTGGCAAATGTAATTTCAAAGGTAGGGAGTGTATATCCCTATATGCTGCTTTATTAAAATAATAAAATATTAGAAATGATATGCAAAATAGAAAAAAAAAACAGAAAGAACGTCAATTTTAAATTACCATTTTGTATATTTATCATTTCAAAATTTCAAAATTACTGACTTGATTTCAAAGCAATTGTCATAATGACTTTTCTATATTTTATTTTAAATTTAATTAAGAAATAATAACCATCAATTTGAAATGATGTGATAAATACTGTTACACCAAAGTGTATAGGAATGTTATTAGTATAAACATGAAACAACTGTTCAATTAATAGTACAGTTTAAACCACTGGAGTGAGGACTGTTCCGAAACACTGTTACATAGTAAAAACAACTGTTCCGAAACACTGTTACATATAAACACTGATGCCATAAAAATGGTTACATATAAAATACTAAGGTGATGACATCTAACAACCTAACAGTCTATAAAAAATTGACGCGGAACTCCTGTAGCATATAAACACTGTTAACATAAACAAATAAACAAACGTGTTAACATAAACAAATAAACAAACGTTGATGCTGAACCACTATTGTAGTTTGACACTGTTGTTGGACGTCATAAATTTCAGATTTAATTTCAAAGGTATGCAAAGTAATTAACTCTTAAATATAGAAAGGACATGCAAAGTAGAAAAAAAAGAGAGAGAGAGAGAACCAAAATTTTAAATTACCATTTTGCAAATTTTAAATTTCAAAATTACTGACATTATCAGTAACTACTGACTTGATTTGAAAGCAAATGCCATAATGAGTTTTTTAAATTCTATTTTAACTTTAATCAAGATATAATAACCGTCAATTTGAAATTCAAAATTTGCTTAATCAAATGTCCAAAGCTCAAGAAATCAGCATTAATTACTGATTTGATTTGAAACAAATAGTCATCAAGAATATTTTTTATTTTTTATTTTAAATTTAAATTTTATCATGAAAATAATGTTGGTGGAACTCTTGTAGGTAATTGGAATGTAAAGATTAGGTACAATGGTAAGTTGATTGTAATTCTAGTTTTCATTTCACAATTTGATTGTAATACTATACCCAAACAATCAAGATGAGGAGCTTACTATTAATCAAAGTGTATATGAATTTTATTAGTATAAAGATGAAACAACTGTTCAATTAATAGTACAGATCAAACCACTGAATTGATGTGATAAATAGAGTTACGTATAAACAACAGTCCTAAACACTGTTAAATATATATTAAATATAAACACTGATGCCATAAAAATGGTCACATATAAAACACTGAGGTGATGACATCTAACAACCTATCAGTCTTTACAACATTGATGCGGAAAACACTGTTACATATAAACATTGCTAACATAAACAAATAAACAATAGAAAAACTAAAGTTGATGCTGAACCACTGTTGTAGTTATCCACTGTTGTACGTCATAAATTTCAGATTTAATTTCAAACGTAAGTAGTGTATATTCTTATATGCTGCTTTATTAAAGTAATTAAATATTAGAAATGATATGCAAAATAGGAAAAAAAAAAGAGAGAACGGAAATTTTAAATTACCATTTTGAATATTTTGAATTTCAAAATTACTGATATTATCAATAACTACTGACTTGATTTGAAAACAAATGTCATCATGACTTTTTTAAATTTTATTTAAACTTTAATCAAGATATAATAACCGTCAATTTGAAATTCAAAATTTGCTTAATCAAATGTCCAAAGCTTAAGAAATCAACATTAATTACTGATTTGATTTGGAACAAATAGTCATCAAGATTATTTTTTATTTTTTAATTTAACTTTAAATTTTATCATGAAAATAATTTTGGTGGAACTCTTATGTCATTGGAATGTAAAGATCAGGTAAAATGGTGATTTGATTGCAATTCTAGTTTTCATTTAATAATTTCAATCTATTACTAATTAACAACATCAATAATAAAAATGTGAGCAGTTACTATTTTTTAGGGAAACCGCTGATGGTCCAAATCAGTGGATGTAAAAAATGTAAAAGTGACCAGTGGCTATAACTTCCGATCAGTGGAAACGGAGGTTGTCTCTCAGCATAAAGAAACGGAGGTTGTCTCTCAGCAGTGGATAACATTTAACAATCAGAAGTTTGAACCAAAACAGTGGTTCCAACAGACTTTAACAATCTGAGAGACAACCAAAACAGTGGTTCCAACAGACTTTTAAGGATTAATGAAAACTATCATTTTTTACTATTTTAAATATCTTTGACCTTAAATAAATATTTCACCTTCAATATCAGTTGTTTGGAGATAAACAGATATTTGACCTTAAACAGATGTTTGAACATAAAAACATATTTCCTGTTAAACAAATGTTTGACGATAAATAGAGGTTTGCCCATAAACATCTCTTTGTAAAAAAAAAGACGAATTTCAAAAACATTATATCCAAATAATCATAATGAGGAACTTATTTAACATCCAAGTGTACTATATTTTTATTTAATAGTATAAAAATCAAACAACTGTTGTATTTATAATACAGATCAAACAAATAACGAGTTGTGATAAATACTGTTACATATAAACACCTCATAAGAAACACTGATAATTAAATACTAAAGTTACATAAGAACCACTGATAATTAAATACTAAATTTAAATCCGTTGTAGATGCCGAACCACTGCTGATACTAAACAGTCGTTTTCCTTTGGTTAATCAAACTCTAGGTACATAAAGTCAATCATCGTATATCTCCAACAATCGACATGAACTCCATGGAAGGACTCAATGCATTAACATCAGGATTTATAGAAAGCTGATCTCTAGTGAACAGACCAAGATGCAGTACATGAAAACACTTCTTCAGCTGGTGAAGAAGAGCCCTGTCCTCATATACTTAATCCTTAACTTTGTTTATAAAGAACTGTGGTTTAAACCAAACTTTATGCTTCTTTTAATACAAAAAAGGCAGGAAAGACCATTGCTCTAGTATACTACAACAGTAGCAGATCCTTTCTTGGACAAGTCATCATCATCTGCTGCACAAGTCAATTATAATCATCATTTACTCATAAGAAAAAAATATTTTAACTGTAAATTTAATAATCTTTCTTTGTGTTTAATTAAACTTTAAACTTCTTTGATTACAAACCTATAATAACACGCAACATATTGTATGAATTTCAAACAAATGTGATTAGACTGAAATATAAAGCGACAATTAGAGTATATCACTTGATAATTAAAAACTCAAAATTTGGAAATCGGAGTAGCAAAAAACACATACTTTAAACGATGTTGGAACAATGATACTGGAAAGGACAGTAGAACAATCATCATCATTATCATCTGCAACAGATCATTGAAAATAATCATTTAGTAACAACTCAGATAACAAAACTTAAGTAAAAATCAAAAACAAAAACACATACCATGATTATGGAGAACCATTAGCCGGCGACACATCTCTTGATCTAACTCTCGAACGAAACCCTAACAATGGTTACATGAAAAGACACAAAACACAAAGGATTAGTATAAATAACAGGAAATCATGAAACTATTTCAACTAAAAAAAGAAGAACAAACCTTTTGATTAAGTAATCGATGAACAAAAGATGATTTTATGGTGGCGTCTGGAAGAAGATTAAGGTTTGTGAAATTTGAATTTGAATCGCCTGAATATAGAGAGAGAAAGAACCCTAGGCGTTTGTAAAGAAAGATCAGAAGTGAGAAGGGAGGTTATATAAGGAAAAGGGGATGGCACTGTTGGGCGGGAAAAAGGGCATTTAGGGGCTCTCTGGTGTTGACACGTGGCCCAAATAACTTTCATTTATTATATATAATAGATTGTCTTAACAATTACGTGAGTTACTGTTATCAATTTACTAAGGACCAGGCTTGAAATTATTATATATATTAAATAACAACTCCAATTCACTGTAGCAGTGCTACAGTGCGCCAGGTCTTTTTTTTTTGCCTTTTCAAATTGACCACCAACCTCTTCGATTTTTTCGTTTGCCACTCCTGCCTCCTACAATTTTCCCCTCAGTTTGAAAAGACCTAGACATAAGCATCACTATCATCAGGGAAGATTCTACACAACTCATCTCCTACAACTCGCGTATCATCATCTCTCCGGATCTGTTAACACCACCGACCTAGATCTAACCTAACAATGGCAGGAGCACCAGATCTGTTATTCGCACTGAGAAACAACTTCTACATCGGAGCATTTCAAGCAGTAATCAACAGCGGCGATGTTCAAAACCTCTCCGAAGAGGATGCGATCGAACGCGATTGCCTCATTTACAGATCCTACATTGCTCTCGGAAGCTATCAAGTAAGTTATTCATTTGATTTCATCGTTCATCAGTTGTAATTGCTGAGTTGATTTGATGTGATTTGATCTCTAATTTTTTGTTTTGGATCTTCAACAAACAGCTTGTGATTAACGAGGTCGATTCGTCTGTGGCTACGCCTCTACAGGCTGTGAAGTTGCTCGCTATGTACCTTTTGAGCGCTGATAATAAGGTAAAATGTTATTTCTTCGTTTTAGGTTTTTTGTTTTTTTCAGATCTGTGAATGTGTGAGTGGTATGGATGCTAGGTATGTGGATGTGTTGCCCTAGAAAGTTGAATATCTCTAGGAAATAGATAATTGACGTGTAATAGGGCGAAGTTTTAGGATGTTGTTGACTTATTGTATCTACTTTTGCACACTGTTGTGCTGTAGGGATTGATATAGTAGTGTATTCTGTTAGATGAAAAGAAATGTGTGTTATCAGTTTGTTATATAAAAATGCCTCCACGGGCAGTGAAATTGCTTGCCATGTACCTTTTGAGCGCTGGTAATAAGGTGAAATTCATATATATGTATTAATTTGAAACATAACTGATGAACAGTAAGGAACAGTGAGTTCACGGTCACGGCCGTTAGTCTTTGAAGCCAACACAAAACCCTATTCGACCTGATCAATTCGATCTTAATCATCACTTTCGTTTCAAAATTTAGATCACTTATTTTCCCTCTTTCCTCTGGAATCGGAACCCTAGCCTCATCCACACCTCCAATATCCTCCATCCTCTTTCCTCCCTACAACTCTAATTAAGATCTTGAATTGGCGCCTTATGTGAGCAAACATGGAGAAGGGAGGTGGAATGCTATTGAAGAGAGCGGCCGGTCGACGGAGGGAGGCGACGATTGGCAGAGAGGGCGGCGGTTGGAGGGTGTCATGAGAATGAGTAGCAGGCGGAGGGTGGCGGCGGAGACGGTGGCGGCAACGGAGGGGCAGCGGTGGTGGAGTGCGGCGGTGATCCGATAGGCTGAGATATGCCGATATGGAATGGTGACAAGTTCGTTTTAAGCTTTTATTTTTTATTTAGGGGTGTTGTTCAGAAGGAGTTTTGGTTAGAAATAAGTTGTGTTTAATTTATTGTTATTGTTAAGTTTTATGGAGAGTATGATAGGTTTGATGATTATAGCATGTAAGTTTGCTAATCGAATTATATACATCGTTGTTTTGATTTATACTACTTTGAATTTGATTGATGTTATTGAATATAAATATGAGGTTGTTTACTGATGCAATTGCTGTGTATATTTGATAATATTGAATCTATTTTTGTGCCTCTTGGCTAATTTCATCCCCCTTTCAACCATCGTCTTTTAAAATTTAGGGATTTCACCCATGCTCCAAGTCTCCAACTAATCGCCATCATCAGTATTAAGAAGTTTTGAGACTTTATAATTGCGACTCTTGAATGGCGATTGAAGTTCAAGTGATACCATGTTGCTTAAAAGATCCCAATAATGAGGTTTTTAATACAGGAAACTGTAGAGGGTTCTTTGTTCTCTCTGATTGTCGGCGATCTCTCAACACCCGCACCCCAGACTGGTACGTTAAACTCTCTAACTACAAGGTAATATTTGTTTTCTCGATTATTTTGGGGTTTGTATCAGTTATATTGATAGAATGCTTAATACTTGATAGTTTTTGTTGAAATTTTCAGATAAAATTCAAGAACCGGGAAGAAGGGAAAAGGTGATGACCCAGCCAACCAAGGCTATATCTAGGCTGATGTTTTCTGGTGAATATATACAAGGCTGCTGTGTTTTTGGTAACTTTAATGGTTAGTATAAAAGTAGTTTTAGGATATAAACAGTTAGTCTTTTGCTTGACTGGTATCATTTTGGTTAATTTGCTGTACATGTAATCACTGATTTAATGTTTTAAACTTAGACATTATGGTAACAAGCAACTTCTACTTTTGGTGGATTCATGATTTGGTAAAGAAGCAGAATTTGAATATGAACATGATTTCATTTCATACAGTGTTTGATGTAGATTTTTGTGAAATTGTTGTAGCCTGATGGACAAATGCCTGGTGACAAGACTGTTGGAGGCGGCGATGATGCTTTCAACACGTTTTTCAGTGAGACCGGTGCCGAAAATCATGTGCCGCGTGCGGTGTTTGTAGATCTGGAACCTACTGTCGTCGATGAGGTGAGAACTGGTACTTACCGCCAGCTATTTCATCATGAGCAGCTCATTAGCGTAAAGGAAGATGCTGCTAACAACTTTGCCAGAGGTCATTACACAAGTAAGTGATTTATACGGATCTTCTTTTGTTGAACTAGATCTTTGTTGTGAAATTGTGTGTTTAGTTCTTTGAGGCATTTCGTCGAACAGTTGTGTGCTAATTAGATCTGGTTTTGTTGTTATTGATGTTTTGTTATGAATTTGTGTGTTAGGCAGCCGCAACGCGGCGGGGTAAAACCTAGTTTTAATGTAAAAATAAAGTGATTAGTACAACACCTATAAATCATCTTAATGTCTTATTATTGTACGCGATAAGAAAAATTATATGCATTGATGACGGGGGTAGCCCAAGATCAAATAAAATGATTTAAGTACATACACGCTCGAAAGGTTAAATGGTTCGAATGTTAAAAAAGCTGTGAGGTGGGGAAAAGCAATACGGAAACAGTAACCAGTCACATCCCGGGATTGCTTCACCAACCCACCAGCCGCAAAAGCAATGCAGGTCTGCAGAGCACACGCTATTATCTAGGGGTCAAAAGGCTTCAACCCCCGAAAGGGCAAGCCCCTCACTGCAAGCAATGTCACTAGTAAAAAACATTCTTCTTTGGGAGATGTCTTCTCCTATATATTTGACACTTCATTTACTTCAGGGGACATTCCTGGCCAGCCTGATTCCTGAAATCTCTGGTCATTCATTTCGAGTACTTGCTACATGCGAGTCACTCCCTTTCACATCCAACACACACATTCTATTTGCTCCTTCATCCGAATCTGAGTACGATTCAGAAGAGGACCTTTAGCAAATAACAAAAATAAACTAGTGAACCTCCTTCCACGTCTTGCAAACGTGGGGGACCCCACGACCTGCGTTAGGCAAAGTTAAACCCTTTAACCCTTTTGCCTAACCGGTCCAGCTACTATCCTTGGTCTATTATTTGTTGCATCAACAAGTTGGCGCCCACCGTGGGGCTACGCCGCTATTTCTCCTAAAAAAGACCTAGTAGTGTAGCTCTTTTCTCTTGAAACCGTCATGTCTGAAGGTGGATCCCCGGGCGAAGTAAATCAGGTTCCAAACACCTCAACCTCGGGTAGTAGCCAAGCTCATGTGGCCATACCAACTTCTTTCTCAACTCCGGGGAGCATCCCGAGTTTCTCACCTTCAACACACCAACTCCGTCCAGATCCGGAGTTCCTTCTCCCAATGTTGGTGTCTCTGACACCCCAGCACGTGTTGAACTTACCCCTGAGGGGGTTGCCAATAATTTCCTTGAGTTGAGGTCTCTCCTCAACCAATATGTGAGTAGAGAAAGAGACAAGGGAGTAAGGATTCGTCTAGACTATGACGAGCCAGAACCAACGTTATCTCCCGGACCTCCTGTCCCTCCTTTTACAACTAGGAATGAGGCTGGTCCCAGTAATCCTCCAAACCATAATCCATATCTATCCACAATGACGAATCCTACGGTGCATCCCATCTTCTCTTCCCAACCAAATACAAGTGGTGTTCCTTTGGGGCATGAGCTAACCCTTGACCAGCTCCTACAGTCCCCAGTAACAAGCCTTCCAGCCTCTACAACAACTTCGTGGGAACAAGCTTTGTTCGTACTCCCTTTGGCACGAAGTGCTGTTATGAGCACCCCCCTTGGAGTAAGCTGCTCAGTTGCACCCGGAAGCCTTCAAGGCTTCAACCTCATGCCCCCAATGATGGCCCAGATGATGGCCAGCTTCCCGTGGCAGCACTTTATTGATCAAGTGCTGGCCACTCAGGGAAACAACAGCAACGACAATAACGTGGGTGCAAGGGCTGAAGAAGACTTGGCCAAACCTTATAAGCCAAGTTGCCTTTCATGCTTTTCACAGCAAATAGCTGATTACGATTTTCAAACAAAGATCAAGATGCCTCCTCACATCAAAACATATGATGGGACTGAGGATCCTGAGGACCATCTTCAGATCTTTACCGGTGCAGCAAGGATAGAAAAATGGTCAAACGCTAAATGTTGCCTAATGTTCATGCAAACCCTTGTTGGATCAGCCAGGATCTGGTTCAACGACTTACCTGCTCGAAGCATTCGAAGCTTCGACGACCTCAGCAAGGGTTTTCTGGCCAATTTCTCCCAACAAAGGCGATATGTCAAAGACGCAACAGTAATCTTTCAGATAAAACAACGTGATGATGAAAGTCTTCGAGCGTTTATCGAACAATACAAGAAGGAAGGTCTAACTTATGTGGGGGCAGACGAGAAAATGAGAGTGGCTGGATTTATGAATGCCATTACATCCAAGTACCACACAAGAGATTTCAACAAATCCCTGCCCAAAACCTTAGAAGAAGCTCTCGAAAGGGCTGAAGCCCACATCCGGGGAGAGGAGGCAGTAGACATTAAGGAGCAAAGGAAAAGAGGATCCAGCTGGCGAAGCAATAGTCCAGCTAGAAAAAGGGGAAACTTCAACTCTTATGACAGACGACCAAAGGGTTCAGACCATCGAAGGTCTGAAGGCCGTAACCCTCCCAGCACGGAGAAAGGCATGAGTTTCACACCCCTCACAAAGACTCCTCAAGAAATCCTCGCAACGGAAGAAGTCAAGCAAAACTTTCGGCTTCCTAGGCCTCTCCCCAAAAGCAGAAAAAATGAGAGCTCCACACAGTATTGTGAGTTTCATGAAGAAAAGGGTCACCACACCAATGATTGCTTCCAGCTCAAGAAAAGAATTGAAGAAGCTGTTAAGTCCGGAGAACTCGCTCATTTGGTAAAAGGGGTACGGGACAAAATGGCTGAAGGAAAGGGCAAGGAAGTCAATATGGTGGATTTTGATGGAAGGGTTCCTCACAAGAGACAACGGTTAGAAGCTTGGGAGCTTCAGTGTATTTGCTTCCCCCCCAACAGAAAAAGACCCCCTTTCAACCCCTCTTGTGGTAGAAGCTATTGTGGGAACGTTGCAAACAAATAGGGCATACATAGACACTGGGGCAGCCACTGAAATCATGTTCGAAAAGTTCTTCAATCGCTTGAGCAATGAAGAACGTTCAAGGCTTCAACCCTCCGGAACCTCCATAAAAGGTATTGCCGATATACCCCTTAAGCCTTTAGGGCAACTGACACTTGATGTTCGTTTCAGTGAAGGTCAGAAGGAAAGAATTCAACCACTCACTTTTGTGGTTATCAACATTCCCTCGAATTATGACGTGATCATCGGTAGGCCAGGACAGTGTGCATTCTACATGGCTGTGTCTGTTGGCCATGGCACTGTCAAGTTCCCCACCGAGAGGGGAATAACAACCCTTCAACCTTCCCAGGAAGCCTACATGGTTGAAGGTGAGAGCTCCAAAAGTGAAGAGGACAGGCAAAGGCTTGCTATAAATCCTAAGTACCCCGAGCAGAAGATAAGAGTCAATCCTGGCCTTTCGCAAGAAACCCTGTCATACCTTGAGAAGTTGTTGAAACATTACAGTGATGTCTTCGCTTGGTGCCCCGAGGACATGACAGGCATCCCTCGGAACATCGTTGAGCATGAATTGAGAGTACCACCGGATGTCAAGCCCGTGGTCCAAAAGAAAAGAAGTCTAGCACTTGAGAGAAGCATGGCTGCTTGCCAAGAAGTTGAAAAGCTTGTGTCGGCCGACATTCTCCGAGAAGTCAAGTACCAATCATGGGTTGCAAACCCGGTTATGGTTAAAAAAACCTGACAACTCTTGGAGGATGTGCATAGATTTCAAGGATCTTAACAAAGCTTGTCCTAAGGATTGCTATCCACTACCAGAAATTGATCTCAAGGTTGACTCCCTCACCGGTTACCCTTTCAAGTGCTTTCTTGATGCTTACAAAGGGTATCATCAAATACTCATGAAAGAAGAAGATGAAGAAAAGACAGCGTTCCACACTGATAAGGGAATCTTTTGTTACCAAAAGATGCCTTTTGGCCTCAAAAATGCTGGAGCAACCTAACAACGTCTCGTAGACAAAGCCTTTGCAAGCCAGATTGGTAAAAACATGGAGGCATATGTCGATGACTTGGTGGTCAAAAGCAAGACGGAGTATCAAATGCTCGATGACATTCAAGAAACTTTCAAGAACCTCAGAAAGGTTAACATGAAGCTCAACCCTGAAAAATGTTCATTTGGGTTCGAGGAAGGAAAGTTCTTGGGTCACATTGTTGGAAAACAAAGCATCAAGGCTAACCCAAACAAGGTAAAAGCTGTTCTCAAAACCAAACCACCAAAAACCAAGAAGAAGGTTGAAAGCTTAAACGGAAAGCTTGCACCCTTGAAACGTTTTACCTCCAAGTTGGCTGAAAGATCTCTGCCCTTCTACAAAACGCTCAAGAATTGTTATGATAAAAAGGACTTCAAGTGGACCGATGAGGCTGAAGAAGCCTTCAACCAGATGAAACAACATCTTGCCTCCTTGCCTGACATTGCAGCTCCAAAAACGGGGGAGTTGATCTCGGTGTACCTTTCAGTCGCTGAGGAAGCCATAAGTGCGGTGTAACACCCCAAAAACGGGTTTGGTAGTCAAACCACGTTAATATTAATGACGGGTAAAATACCGTTAGTGGTAAAAATTTACCCGATAAATATTAGGATTTAAATAAATCAACTAGATGTTAATAAAAAAAAAAGAGAAAGAAGAAAATAAATACTTTGATAAAAACAAAGTATGTAAAAAGGACCAAGTTAACGGGACTTAAAATAAGACAGGTTAGGAACTTCCCGAACCCACTAAGTTAACTAGGAATAATAAACCTAGTTAATTAGAGGGAATATTACTAGAAATAAGTAGGTTGTAGCCTACTTAATAACAAACCAATACATGAGGGGCTAAAGATGGGTAAATAGGAAAATGTTTTAGTTAAAACATTTATAAAAAAAAAAAATTAAAACACACACAGTTCGATCGACCAGGGGAGAAGAAAAGGGGTCTAACCCTAATTTCAACAAAAGCATCAAATTGAAGGTCAAATCCAGCCCGAATCAGATGCATGAATACATAGAAACGATCACCTAGTCGTGGGGATCGTAAGGTATGTCGAATTATTGATAATTATGAAGTTGAGATTTTTGATGAACTTATAAAAATCGAAATTCAAGCTTGAATGATTGATGTTTGGCTGAAACTAGGATGAATTCATGTTTAGAAACAAACCCTAGTTGAAAAATTGATGAATCAGTATTAAAGACTAGGGATTTGATGATTACTCTTGCATGTTCTAAGTGGGGTTTGACTAAATTCGTTTATGAGATGCTTTTAGGGGTTTTGATTGCTAAGAATAAGTGTTATAATGTCATAAACATGTTCAAATTGAAAGCTGAATTCTGATCAGAATTTACAGCCGACTTGTATCGGCTGTAACCTGGACAAAACATGACAAAAACATGTGTTTCTTGAGTCTAAAATGTAATTCCAGGAAATATCTTTAAAACCCCACTGGAATCGCTTTTTTTCGACGAAAATTGAGCGTTTTATGAATTTTTCCGTATCAAAGGTTCAAGCTGCGTTTTCTGGCAGAATTTGCAGCCCATTACGAATGTCTTAACTCGAATTAGGAATTGAGTTATGATCTCAAATTCTTACTGTAGAAATTTTTAAGTGATTAAAAGAATCGCCAATTGGAATTTCGTCAATCGGATAAACGAGGAATTTTAAATGAAATTTTCCGTAAGCTGCAGTCAGAAGTGACGAATCTGATTACAGCTTAGTAAATGAATTTTTACGAATTTTTGGTAAAGAGTTAGATCTTGAAATTTTAACACAAGGCCTAACCCTCCGAGAGGTACGTCGCATAAAAAAATCATAATTTTTGAAGACTTGTAAACAGGTTAAACAGGTCACCAAAAACAGCCTATTTTCAGTGATATGAACTTGCTTAATGTGACGTTGATAATCAAGAGCTAAGATAACTTAGTATTAAAAATAGCATGAACTCGGATTACTTATTAGTTAAAATGGTGGCCTAAGAATAGTGCTATCGAGCAAAGGGTGGAACGCCAACATGAGTTTGTCAAATTAGTTGCTCAATTTCATATGCTATAAGGCGGTTTGACTTTTAAAAGTCAAACCGACCTATGATAGAGTTCGGTAAGAAAAGTGGTATAAAAGTTCATAAGGCGTAAAGGTTATGATCTAGAAAGACTAACCTAACTACCTTGTGAATACTATATGATAGTTTGACGCTTGACGAGCTAGGCGGCGGCTTAGGAAAAGAAGCGGGTCAAACGGATTGAATACGCGAAGAAAGGGCGAAATCGGACGAAAGGTAAGTAAAGCTTACGCCTTTTTATTTTTATTACAAAAATACTTATCTGTGAGTATTGAATATGAATTATGTTAAGTAAATGAAACGTGATGTTCCGGCACGATATAATGCGAGTCGGAACAAGTGAAAATGGTAAGAAACCATAAATTATGGTGAAAAGGGTAAAAACGGTAAAATAGTAATCCGGACATGGATTAACCAATAGATAAAGGGATTTGAAAGGAAACTATTTGGCATGAGTCATAACGGGTCAAACAAAACGAGAAACGATTTTTAAGTAAGATGAATTCAAAAAGTAAACCGGGAAAGGTTAAAGAGGCGAAATGGTAATTAGATATCCAAAAAGTAAACCGGGATAGGTTAAAGGGGTGAAATGGTGATTAAATACCATCTCATAATGAAATTTGGTCATTTCGACTAAACGGGTCAAATGGTGTTGTTAACACCATTTGTCAATAATATATGATGATCGCTTGTTGAGTTTTTTTTATCACAGGAATTAACACATGGTTCGCGTTGCTATTAACTAGAAATTAATAGTGAAAGATAATTAAACGGGTCAATCCTATGACCTGAGCCAGGTATGCATGTTTAGAATTATAGCTAAAAAAAAACGATATTTTTGTCAAATATTAGCGAAAGTCCTTCGTCATAAAATGAAGGACTAAAATTGACCAAAAAGCCCTTGAGCGGTAAATCGGACAAAAAAACCTTTACGAGTTGTTTAGAAATAAGCATTTTGATAAATTGAATCCTTGGGATAAGTATAAAAATGGAGATAGGATGTAAACTAAAAAAAAAGAAGCGTGATTTAAGCTTGTAAGTGTTAAATACCCTTAACGGGTCAAAATGAGTAGATATGCCAAACGGGTTAAGATTTGCTTAATAACCCGTAATTTGAACCTTAAATATTAATAAACTGATATAACGTGTTATGCATGACATTTTAAAGATAACCAATAAGTTTGTTTGATCAAATCACTAACGGGACAAAAAGTGTCGTAATTGAATTTCAAGCCGAGGAAGCCTCTCGCGTGGCGCGAGAGGCATGAATCCGGAAAAAATTATTTTGTTTTAGTTGGTTTGATGCTATGAACTTGATTAAACTCTTTTTTTTACGCTATCAAAACTAACTTTCATGTTGGTTTTGATCATAGGTATAATTCGGGATGCCGGATGACGATCAAGCTCAACGAGGAACCGAACACGATAAAGATACAAGCTTCCGCACGTCGTTTTGTCGTAACCTTTAAACGACAAACTCAAATACATTAAGTTATATTATTTTTAAATTGTAAAAGTTTTATTAAACCCGTATTTTTAGATGTATGTGTACTCGTAAATACACATTTAATTGTCGTTATTTGTACAAAAACCGTCATTTAATAGTATGGGTGTTACATGCGGTCCTCACCATTGAGCGAGAAAAGGCCCAGGTACCCGTTTACTTCTTCAGCAAAACTTTAAAATTGGCTGAAACCAAATATCCTCCCCTTGAAAAGCTTGCCCTAGCCCTAGTTCAAACAGCTTGAAGGCTTCGAAGGTATTTTCAAGCACATCCTATACAAGTAGTCACTGACCAACCTATTAAAAGTGTGCTTGAAAAACCAGAAAACTCGGGAAGGTTGGCCAAATGGGCAGTGGAACTAGGTGAAAATAACATCACCTACGTTCCACGAAAAGCTATCAAAGCCCAAGTCTTGGCTGATTTCATTGTGGAAGTCCCAAACCAAGCAATCACTGAAGTAAACACTGCCACCACTGAACCCTCCAACCCTGAAGCCTGGAAGCTTTTTACCGATGGGGCTTCAAGCGTTGAAGGGTCAGGGGCTGGACTAATTTTGATCAACCCAGAAGGGTTGGAATTCACATATGCTCTCCGTTTTGATTTTAACGAGGCTGAATACGAGCCACTAATCGCCGGTTTAAGGCTGACCAAAGAGATGAAGGTCCAGAAGCTTGAAGTGTTCACACACTCGTTACTAGTCTGTAGTCAAGTAAACGATAGCTATGTTGCCAAAGAACCAAGCATGAAAAAGTACAAAGAAAAATCCAAGGAGTTGATGAAAACCTTTCAAACGTGCAACATCAAACAAATTCCCAGATCTCAAAACAAAAAGGCTGATGCCTTAAGCAAGCTGGCATCTCTCACTTTTGCCCACCTCACAAAGAAGGTGTTGGTAGAAGTGTTGAAAGCTCCATCAATCGATGAATTGGAAGTTCAGGACATAATCACCAAGGAAGATCCAAACTGGATGACTCCAATCAAAAAGTTCCTAAAAAATGGTGAACTACCCAATGATCAAGTAGAAGCTGAAAGGGTTAAAATAAAGGCAAGGCAGTACGTACTACAAGGAGAAACCCTTTACAAAAAGGGTTACCTTGCCCCCTTGCTAAGATGTGTTGGTCCTGAGCAAAGTAAGTACTTGATCAAAGAGATTCACGAAGGCATATGCGGAGCTCACTTTGGAGTTAGGTCGGTGGTTGCAAAACTCATGAACCTTGGGTATTTCTGGCCCTCAATGCATCGTGATACCATTGAGCAATTGAGGAAATGTGATGCCTGCCAAATTTACGCACGGGTCCCAAAAAGTCCCAAGCATGATCTGGTCCCAATAACCTCTTCATGGCCGTTCTATAAATGGGGAATGGACATTGTTGGTCCGTTTCCCCCAAGCAAGGGAGGGGTGAAGTTCTTGTTGGTAGCAATAGATTATTTCACCAAGTGGCCAGAGGTTAAACCACTCGCAAAGATCACAGGCAAATAGGTCATTGACTTTGTTTGGGAGAACATTATCTGCCGCTATGGATTGCCGGGGGTACTTATCACTGACAATGGAAAACAATTTGCTGAAAAGCCTTTCAGCGTTTGGTGCAAAGAATACAGAATCAATCAGGTTTTTAGCTCAGTGGCTTACCCGCAATCAAACGGTCAGGTTGAAAGGGCGAATAGAATCATAGTAGAAGGTATCAAAACAAGGCTGGGAAGGTACGAAAGCAACTGGCTTGAAGAACTACCTAGTGTTCTATGGGCCATAAGAACGACCGAAAAAACAAGTCATAAGAAAACACCCTATAGTTTGGTATTTGGGTCCGAGGTTGTGATCCCCGCTGAGATAGGAGTTGTAACACAACGAATTGTCAACATGGATCCCAAAACAAACCAAAAAGAGACCATGTTGAACTTACAACTCCTAGAGGAAGCACGAGACCAAGCTGCAATTCAAGAAGCCAAATACAAGCAATAAATGGAAGCCTACTACAACAAGAGAGTTAAGAATGAACGCTTCAAGCCAGGGGATTTGGTCCTCAAAAACAATGAAGCTAGCAAAAAAGAAAGTCAAGGAAAGCTTGGCCCAAAGTGGGAGGGTCCAATACCATCCTCGAAGCACACAAGGGTGGATCCTACAAGCTAGCAGATTCAGAAGGCAAAAGGCTTCCAAGGCATTGGAATGGCAAAACCCTGAAAAGGTTCCATGTTTAGACAGAAAAGATTGGTTTGTATCAAAATGTATTTCGAGAACAGCACTATGAATACCTTTTGTAAAAAGCAAGTATTGCTTGAATGAATGAAGATGTTTTATCAAACTTGTCTTTCTATCCTAAGATCAGGTGGAGAACCTAGCAAAAAACTCCATGGCAAGGGCCATGTAAGGGGATGAGATCCCAGGCCATATCGCTCAATAGGTTCAAAGGTTGAGTGAACCTATATAAGGGGTGAGTTCCTAAATCAATACAACTCCATGAGACTTATTAAGTAAAAACAAAATTGTCTCATAGACGGGCTTGAACAGCCTACACCAAATGTTTCTTAAGCCTTAGAAATATAACCAACAAACAGGCTTATGAAGACAAATGAAAAACAAAGAAATGATAAAAAGGATAGGTGCTATGTCTTCTTGTTAAAAATACCAAGGCTAAGTGACTGCAGCACTGAACCCTTTAAGGTATAAAAAACATAAAGGCAACACAAACTCAACAAAGACAAAGTTACAAGAAAACATAAATAATCTAAAGAATAATACAACTCAAACGAAAAATACGAACCAAATCAAGTCACACAACTAAGAAGCCTTCAAGGCTTCAAGCCACCTACGTGACAACTCGAAACCTCAAAGGCTTCAACCTATCTACGGATAGCCAAAAAGCTTGAAGGGTTAAAGCCAACCAAACTGCCTTAACAAAATAGACACAAGTATAAAAACATAACACAAAGAAAATAGTTAAACATCATATCAAAGAAAGCCCTAAAAGACTTTCAAACACGAGTTAAGGCAAGTCCTAGTGACTTGCAAGTTTAGATATTGTTAAAACGGCCATACAAGCCTAAAACACAACCAACAGGAACCTTAAGGGTTCCTAGAAACCTAATATTGTTCAAAGTCAACATTACAAACCACAAATTGTTTTTAGTGCTAAGAAAGCTACGAATTAAGCATCAGCAGAGGACTTGGAAACCCCGGAACCTTCACCCTTGACCTTCTTTGCTTTCTTCAGCTTCTTAGCCTTCACACCTCCATCACCACCTACCGCTGAAGCCTCCAAGCTTGCATCCTTTGGAGCATCCAGTTGACCTGAAAGGGTGTCATCGCTATCTCCCGAGTAGGACCTCTTCCTTGAAAGAGAACCCAAGATCTCAGCACAGACCTTTTCATTAAGGTCGTCCGGTTTTAAGTCCTGCAACACAGTAAGAGGCTTACCAAAACAAGCAGAAACTTGATGAATGTAAGGGTAGGTCAGCCTCTCCATTTGTTCAATGGAGCCTTTGAAAATATCGGAAGCCTCGAGACGAAACAAGGGAGACTGTTCCAAAGGATGGCCGGATTCATGAAGCTTATAACCAGCGACGAGGCCTTGGTGTTTCCCCAGGTTGAGCAACTTAGTATAAACTTCACCAAGGGCAGAGTTGAACTCCTTGGAGTGTAGAAGGTAAGTAACAACCTGTTGGAAACCCTGCTCAATTAACCACTGATTGTCAATGGTAGATCGAGCAACTGAAGCCTTCAACCCCTCCTTTTCCTCATCAAAAGCCCGCTGTTGAACAAATAAAGTTTCCCTGTCAGCCTTAAGCTTCAACCGATCAGCCTCAAAGCACTTCTTCAAATCACTCATTTCAATCTCGTGCACCCTAGTCAGCTCACTAACCTTTTTGTCCCACGCTGCTTCTTTCTCAGCAAACCCAGCTATCTCCTTCATCGTTGCCATTGAAGATTTCATTTTCTCTTTCTTCTTAGAAAAATCTTCGTATTCCTGCATCCTTTTACGAAAACGAGCAACCCCTTGAGGAAGCATAGCAGCAAGATTGCAAGTGCTCAAAATCATGCGGGATAACATCAAGTCATCATCCATCTCAGTAATGGTGTTGTGGACTGAAGGAGGAGCAATGTGACTTAGAGCATCTTCACAAACGGCAGCATCCTTGAAGCTGTCATCATTCTTCACCGACCAACCAAGCACATAAACTTCATCTGGATCCAACCCTTCAACATCCCTACTTGAAGAACCCTGAACAGGGGCAGTAATAACCTTCTGGGCTAAAGGCTTCTTACCATGAACAACCAGTTTCCTCTCCTTTTCAGCACCCTCCTCAACACCTTGATCTTCAGAAGCTTCAATATCATCACTCAAATCCACTGGTTCAGTAGAAGTGGTTTGAGGACCAGCCTTCAACAAACGGCGGGAAGATCGACGGGTTGAAGACTTGGGAGCATGAGACTTAGAGAAACCTTTGACATTGGAAGTACTAATATAACCCGAGCCCTCAAACCTTTGCTCAGCAGTCCTAACCACAACATTTTCACCAGGAACAGATGGGACATCCCCAAACACAACATCAGAAGTGTCGTTACTCTTAATGAAATCCAGGGCAGACATGACTGCAAATGATAAAAAACAAAAACACATAAGACATAAGTCAAGAAAAATGCAAAGAGGGTAAAAAAGAAAAACGTATACCCATGCCACTTCTCATTAGAACCGGATCCCGATCGGTATTTCCCCAGATTTTACTAACCCCTAAAAGAACTAGCAAATGTTCAGGGAAGGGACGAACCCTCGAAGGTCACTCCCGGATGGCTTTGAGAAAAACATCATTCAACTCAGATTCAGAGGGCTCCGGATCATTGAGAACGGCATCCGGGTGCCTCCACACCATCTTGAATGGGACAATAGAATCGGAAACCCAGAAAAAGCGATCCTTCCAAGTCCCAAGTGTTGTAACCATAGACGAAATAAGGCAAGAATCAACCTTGTATGTTTCAAAGGTGAACCAATCGCCATTTTTGGCCAAACGAAAAAACCGGAGAAAAAGTAACAATGAAGGATCATATCCAAGGGCACGGCACAAAACCTCAAAATGTAAAACCCTAGCCATGCCCTTCGGATGAACTTGCCCAAAAGAAATTCGATAATATTCTAACAGATTCAAAACAAAGAGAGAAAAGGGATAACGAAGATTCGAAAACTCAAAGTGACGACAATAAAGAGCAATCGAACCAGGGGTTGGTTTATCAACAGGAACATCACAAGCATGAGCAGTCAGTTTAAACATTTTACCAATATCATATTCCACACAAAATGAGTCTACCTCTTCTTGTGTTAACCGGGAAAAGGATTTTGCTAAATCCTTCCGAACACCCATTTTTGCAAGAAAATACGAAGAATGTAAGGAAAATACAAAGGAAACCGAAACTAACCTTGGAGAAGAGGAAAGAAATCGCAGGGAAGGAACTTGATGGAATTATGTGGAAAGCGAATGAAAAAATGTAAATATAAAAGAAAATAACCTAAAATAGGGGTGATCATTGCAAACAGTAACTTCTGCAAAAATCGCCACCCTATGAACTGCCACACATCAATCAAATCGGTTGTTAGTTATTTAAAATTCAAATATTAACTGCCTACAACCCTTTAAGCCTTCAAGCATTGAACCCTTGAAACCTTCAAGCAATAAAATACATGTATAAAAGTCAGAAGTCTTTGAGCTCATCCCCCAAAAACCTCTGACTTGGGGGGCTGATGACGGGGGTAGCCCAAGATCAAATAAAATGATTTAAGTACATACACGCTCGAAAGGTTAAATGGTTCGAAGGTTAAAAAAGCTGTGAGGTGGGGAAAAGCAATACGGAAACAGTAACCAGTCACATCCCGGGATTGCTTCACCAACCCACCAGCCGCAAAAGCAATGCAGGTCTGCAGAGCACACACTATTATCCAGGGGTCAAAAGGCTTCAACCCTCGAAAGGGCAAGCCCCTCACTGTAAGCAAGGTCACTAGTCAAAAGCATTCTTCTTTGGGAGATGTCTTCTCCTATATATTTGACACTTCATTTACTTCAGGGGACATTCCTGGCCAGCCTGATTCCTGAAATCTCTAGTCATTCATTTCGAGTACTTGCTTCAAGCGAGTCACTCCCTTTCACATCCAACACACACATTCTATTTGCTCCTTCATCCGAATCTGAGTACGATTCAGAAGAGGACCTTTAGCAAATAACAAAAATAAACTAGTGAACCTCCTTCCACGTCTTGCAAACGTGGGGGGACCCCACGACCTGCGTTAGGCAAAGTTAAACCCTTTAACCCTTTTGCCTAACCGGTCCAGCTACTATCCTTAGTCTATTATTTGTTGCATCAACATGCATGTTTATGGTGCATACATAAATTTCTTTGATATATACCTCCTTTAAACAAAAACAAACTTACTTATATACAAGTTTTATTAATTACTACGCACAAAATGAACAATATATGTGTCACTAGCCACTCCAGTATAGAATATAAAATCACTAGGTTAGAACCCCGTGTATTACACGGGTTGAATAAATGTAATTTTATATATTAAATAATAAAAACTTATATTTTTATGAACCTTGTATATTGTACGGGTTAAATAAATGTGATTTTATATATCAAATAATAAAAAAATTATATCTTTAAAAACCATGTGTATTACACAGATTAAATAAATGTAATTTTGTATACTAAATACTAAAAACGTCGTATCTTTAAAAAAACCCGTGTATAATCGGGTTGAATAAATCTACCAAATAATAAAAAATTACATCCTTAAAAACCCCGTATATTACACGTGTTGAATAGATATAAAAAAGAGTTATATCTTTAAAAACCATGTGTATTACATAGATTAAATAAATGTTTTTTTGTATATTAAATACTAAAAACGTCGTATCTTTAAAAAACCCGTGTATAGTTGGGTTGAAAAATCTACCAAATAATAAAAAAATTATATCCTAAATAAATGTGATTTTGTATATTAACTACTAAAAACGTCGTATCTTTAAAAAAAACCCGTGTATAGTCGGGCTGAAAAATCTACCAAATAATAAAAAAAAAAATTATATCCTTAAAAACCTCGCGTTTTACTCGAGTTGAATAAACATATTTTTGTATACCAAATAATAAAAAAGTTATTTTTTAAATAATTAGGATAACATTTAATATTAATTTATTATTTATATATTTAATATAAGATAAGTAGATAAGAGGGGTATTTGTTTTAAAAATATATTAAATTAACAATTTAAATTTGAGGATAATATTTTATTAAAGTATGATAAGATTTAATATTAATTTAATATTTATTTATTTAAATAAATATAAATTTAAGGATACCTTTAATGAATGACACGTGTACAAAAGTTGATTTCTTTTATTATCTTTTACTAGTGCTAATACCCGCGAACTTCGCGGGTTTGCATAAATAATATGTTTTCGACTTATTGACAAAGAACATTATACGTATATGATGATCATAACAAATTTCTACGAAGAAAATTATTATGGAACATTGCCACGTAAAATATTCAATCACCGAGTCGTGTGTTGTTTTTGAATGGTTTAGAGCCGATTCAGTAGCATCAACACTGAATGAAAGAGTCGCAGTTTAAATGTAGGATAATTAACCAAAGGAGATTGCAACTTAAAAACTATGCAGTTAATGCGGTAATATATCAGATATCGGTCAGGGACTGATACCTGAGATATAGCCAATAACATCAATACCGATCTTTTGACCAATATTTGACACCGATGTATCACCGATATTAACCGGATAGCTTGAAAACAACTTTTGCTTACGTTTTTCGTAACACCACCTCGAAACGGCAGTGTTTTGCAGCAGCAAAAACTGCATTCTCTTTAGCATCGTTTTCCGCTTGCATATAGAAATCTTGCCATTTTCTTTTGGCATTCGATGTGATTCTGTCAACAGATGACACGTGTTGTTCCAAAACCTTCTTGCCTCCTGCAACCGTTTCTCTGATAGTTGCGAGCCGAGCATCCACCTGTACATTCACGACTCTACAGGTCCATGTTTTGTAAACACAGGTCTATTTCCAGCTTTTATGCCCAGCTCCGAAAATTGTTAAAATTCCAACTTTAAAAGGCCATAACTTTTCACTCGCTAGTCCGTTTTAACCGATTCTTTTTCCTATGAGTCCGTAATAAAATTACGGATCTAACTATGTGAATTTCACATCGCGGAAACCGAGATACCGACAATCGGTTCACAATTTCCTTATTTCAATTATCCAACCCACTAGTGTAAGTGCATAACACCTCCTTTCAATTTTTAAGACCTTTTTGACATATTTACCCAATTTCCCGGGCTCATATATTTGGTGCATTCGCGCCATTCTATGGCTTTGCGTTCTCTTAGAACTAAATACTTGCTTCTTCGGAATTCAAGCATTCCGTTTCAAGCGACACTTTTATTTAACTTCTATTTGTTTGACCCGATTTCCCGGATTCTTAGACTTAATTAATATAACCAATTCTTTGGCGTGGTACAATCCCCCACTTAACTAAATACGAGACTTTCAAGTCTCTACTCTTGTGATTCTTTTAAAAGCATAATTTCGACCCGTTTGGCTATTTAGTGAAAACCATCACTTTATTGACAAGCCAAACTCAATTCCAAGTCTTTATTTTGACCCATTTGATGGTCGAGTGTACTTCGCCACTTTAACGACGCATCAAACGCATCTATTACACTACAACATCATTCACACACCAAACCCAAATATTTACGCATAATTTAACGGGACTAAAGCCACGTACCATTAAAGCACACCTTTTCCGCGTGTATCACCTCCGGCGTGTCCACTTGACGTTCCGGATCCCTTGCCTAAAGAGTTCAATTCATAACAAGATTAGAACTCTTTCATAAGCTTTAACGCATTATTTCTTAACATATTCAAATCTGCGTTTTACTCAACCTTTAACATTTTAACCCTCATTTAGGTGTTTGGGTCAGATTTCTACATGATCTAAACCAAGTTCATGAGTTGAGTTTATCACCCTAATTAACTTCAATTAGACTATATGTCCATATTTTAACATCAACAATTTAGAAATTTCCCCATAATTTCAGTTTACACTAGAACAAGAGTTTTAATCCTAGTGTTTATCAAGTTCTACTAACATATTAGTCACCCACTATGGTTATTTTGATCCTTACAATTATCATGCAAGAATTTATCAAGAAATCATCTAGGGTTTGTCCCTAAACCTTATATCACTTCCAATTTCATGTTTACAACACATAATTAAGCTATACACTCGATTTCAATCACATGCATGAATTTTGAATCGAATCAAATGACCTAATTCGACATACCTTATGATCCTCTTGACGAGGTGATCATGATTCTATATTCAGATTTCGATTTCAACTTGATTTGGGCCTTCAATTTGCTTGTTTAGTAGAAGTTAGGGTTATGGGAGTGAGGGTGTCGCCCTCTCCTGTTCTTGATCGACCAGACACCTCAATTGAGGTGTTTGGTTTTGTTTTTAATTAAATCTAATAATAATAGTTTCAAGTTTAACAACATTGGCCCCTCTACTTTTGTTTAGCATATAGTTTTGGTTATTCTAACCTTATTTCAAGATATTTTTAGACTTGTAGTTAACTAGGTTATAATTTTCCTAGCTAATTAATATTCTTGTTTATTTAAACTTTATAATTCTAATATAAAGTTTTATATTTCCGGGGTGTTACAGAATTCTCCGGGGAATGATCGACGATCAATAACAAACATTCCATCCAATTTTGTCCTTCCTTTCTTAATTATTTATTTATATTTTACTTCAAGTAAGTTTACACAAATGACCCCTGTTTATTAAAGTTAGGTAATTTACATGAGCAGTCCTTGTTGTTTTTTTAAGTAAAAGGTTATTTTAGTAATTTTACCTAACCATAACTGAAAATTTAACAAAAGTTAGCCTTAATACCCAAAGGTGTTACAAAATCGAAACCATAGAACCTAAACTCGTTAAAAAAAATAGTTAGTACTCAAGGGTGTTACTTTGAATAAACCACAAGGACTATCTGTGTAATTAACTCCATTCTTTAATTAATAACCAACTAATTATAAGGAAAGGTAAATTGAAATTCACCTGTGACATGCATCGCTCCACATCATTGCTTTTGTTCTTTACACCACACTTTGCCACTATAAAGTATTTATTAAAATACCTAACCTGTAAGTTACATTCTGTTGAAGCTACTTCAACAACCTTCTAACCAAAAAACAACATCTATATAAGAATATTATATGGATCATGATCAAACACTGCAAATAAAGTACTTTTGTTTACATTTACATCATGTAATAATGGCATTTAGAATAAGATTTTAGAGTTATCAACTAACATAATAGGGATATAAAAACCACAATGAATTAGGGTAATGACGTGATATTTAAAATCTAAACAAACCTCAAATGATGATTAACAAATTAGCAAGTTAATACATCATTTTAAAGTTTTAAACTGAAATCAAGTGCCCAAAATCCCAAGAGCTGGTGATCTGACCCATACTGGGTCATATGACCAGTACACACACATATACATAGTACATTGGCATTCCTTAATCATGTATTGCCTTAAATTGAAAGACTCCATCAACACTAAGATTTGAATTTTCTTTAGCATTTGTGATTTCGCCAAAAAAACAATTTAAATGGCAAGCTTACCTGATAAGACGTCATAGGTTGTTGCAATGGCTCTAACACAACCCGATAGTGAGAGTGCTAATCTGATTCAATGTTGTTTGTGATTCCATATAGAAATAGTAATGTGATGGAAGCTTGATCTGAATAGCAATTTAAAATTAACAAATGAATAACTAAAAAGAATAATGCCCTCAAAAAATAAAACTTCCAGTTAAAATAACTCATTAGACTGAATTTGGTGATTAGATTAAGCCGTTCCCTTTGAGAAGTCACCAACTTGTGACGGAGTTGAGAACGATGAGACTTCAAAAAAACTCGGTTTCTCAACTGCTTGTTCAAGGGTTAATATAGGTGGTTATGAGTCTTCAATATCATAACCAACAATGGTTGTATATGTTGCCATGTCTCTGCAACCTTAAAATCTTTGTTTGTTCAAATTTATGTGCATTCAACATGACTTTCATCAAGAAATAAAAGATAATATATTTTACAATTTTACAATCACAACCCAATTATCAAAATCACATAAACCCTAAATTCATCTTGCAAATCATCAACAGGAACCCCCCCCCCCCCAACAAAAAAACCCTAATTCAACTACTCAACATCATTAAACCCAACCACAATCAAAACCCACTGCATCTAATGACATTGATATCGATTGAAAAAATAATCGCAAGCAAGTAAAGATTAAACGTTTATGAAACAATAGGAAGAGATGTTTACCTCGTGTAACGTGAATGTTGGGGGCGATTAGGGTTTTGAAGCGATTTAGGAGAGATCGTCGATCTATGATGGGTAAACAACATTAAAGGATTGAAAAAGGAAGAAGTATGATAGATCAATGCAACATAAATGATGGAAGATTCAATCGGAAGGGATAGGATGGTTTGAACTGATTTCATTTTGTCTTGCATAGATCATCTTCATTGGCACAATAGCAGCAATACTAGCGTGAAAAATCAAGAATGATTTGGAGATATAGAGATGAAGGCATACCTGCTAGAAGGTTGGGATGGTGTAGGCGATTAGAGATTAGGGTTTGAGTTTCAGAAAGAGCAGAGGGAAAAGGATTGAATGGCGTAAGAAAGAAGAATGAGAAAAAAAGAATACAAAGGACCCGAAATAGAAATGGTCCGAATCATCCAAATTCGGATCCCGCGTCTCGTGCAAATATTGCTAGGATATTGCCACGTGGCATTGTGTAGGCTAAAAAAATCCTACACAATTACGTACCAAATAAGGTAGGGTAGAGACGTCGCATCTCCTCTTCGGATTCCCACGTAGTGTCCGATCCTTTCCTATGTTCCCACTTGACCTTGACTTGATCGATTTGTTTGTTTTGCAACTATTTGACCTTTCGATCAAAAATTTCCACTGGTCTCACTGCATAATTCAGGCTATTATCCATCTCGATATCATCGTAATGGATATAAGCTGTTTCGTCTGCTAGACACTTTCGCAGTTGCGATACGTGAAACGTGCTATGTATTCCACTCAATTCTTCCGGTAGTTTGAGGCGATAAGCCACCTTGCCAACCTCGTTCGATGATTTTAAATGGCCCGATAAACCTAGGGCTTAGTTTCTCTCTTTTCCTGAATCGGATATCACCCTTCCTTGGGGAAAACTTTCAGCATAACTATATTACCTATTTCCTATCCTTTGTCGCCCTTTTGATCGGGTTGTCTTTTGACCATTCAGTCACTGAGTCCGTTAGCATACTTACTTGACGCTAATTTTATCTTAACAAGCGCTCTACATAGGTCACAGTGTTATTTAGGCTACAACTTGTTTTATTGCCTAAACTAATTGGTCACCATTTTACCTCATACCTCGTCATTCGGGTATGCCATATTGCCGTCATCGGCCCTTTGCGTGCTTATAATTTCATATCTAGTCATTCACATTATAACGTGATTACATTCTCTATTACTTTTGTGTCCGTGATCACATCACGCCATGTTTAGTTTTACATCGACTTTCCATTCTTAAGAATCTTTCCTCCGAATGCATCATCTTACAGCTTTCGGCGTTAGACCTATATTCTTTAGTACTAACCAGTTTCTAATTTCTCTCTCAGTATTCATAAGTGTTAGAACACCGTTTCTTTACTTAAACTGAATTTTAGTTTGATGTTTCTCTCTTTAACCTTGTCGATTAATCATATCAAGGAATTGACGACAAGGATTATTCTTCGGAATTATCATTTTACGCGAGAACTCATAATTGGTTCTCCACGCTTTATATTATTGACCCGTAGGTTCCTTTACTTAGCCTTGTAGACTATTCTATTAGGTCTTCACCTTTTTAGGGTGAGACCCCCCTTAGTATGTTCCATTTGTATTTGCGACCCAATGGTCATTTTGTTCCCGTAGGCCTTTACATTGTTTATAATTTGGAGGTTATGGTGATCCCATGGATCATCTTCTATTCATTTGACCTTGACCGTAGTCTAAGGCTACCCTCACTTTCTTTCGGATTATCTTTCCGACTCTATGACTTCTTATGTGTCCTCTGCGTCGGTTTATTTTACTCATATTGTTATTTGGTTTATGCCTCTATTTCCTTTCAACCCGTTACTCGGGTTCTTGAACTTGATGTTTTAACACTCCGGTTTCATTGGCTTGCATTTTCCTTTTTATACTCTTTTATAACCTATCCCATAGATTCAATAATATTTCACGCTTTCATTATCCAGGTTGCGCTTACTTGGGATATCAACTATTATACTTTATTCGACCCGCCCAACATTAAAGTAGTTGAACATGACTGTCGAAATTTCTGTTTTTGCAAAATTTTATTGTTTTCTCAGTCATTACTCTTAATCCGAGTCTCTTGACTTTTAATTCGCGTTCTCGACTGTTGGTTATGCATTTATCCAAAAACATACATATTAATTGAGTATTTTATCGATTTTATTTTCATAGCAACCCTTCCGTCATTCCTTAAGACTTTATTTCTCGATTTATTTGGTCGAATTAGCAAAACCCTCCGCTTTTACTCAACCAAGTCTTTTATTCTTTCACTCGTCTGGTTTGACTTGTTCGTGTGAGTTCCATCTCTTATGACAGTCAACTTTATCCTTATGCCTTGACATTCTAAATTGTCAATTCATATTTTCGTTTACTTGATTCTTATCTCTTCCCTTGGGCTCATTATCTAAATGTAATATGCTTCCATTATCCGGCTCCCGTTTACTTTTATTATCAAGCACTTTACTTAATTAATCCGTACACCACCTTTCTTTTGTCAGCGACCCTTAGGTCTGTTTCTTTTACAAATGTCCCGAAGGCCCATGTCTCAAGTCTTATTTGGTAAACTACTGTTATTATTATTCGACTTTTGGGGTTTACTCGTTCTTATTCTAACGCTTTCATAATGTTTGTCTTACTAATTCTTTTACATATTCACCCTCATCAAGGTGATTATCGTTCTTCCTCAGGAGGAATTTATTTATAACATGTTACTTGGGTATCTACCCATACCCGAGCTTTTAAATCCAAATTTATTGGTATTTCATTATTTACAGCAACAAATAATACATATTGTCCATTTAGTTTCTTTTTCGAGGATATTTCTATCCAAATCTTAATCTCTTGATTTCCGACTTTAACCCATTGTTACAATAACAAAATCAATTCATTTCATGTTATTGTTTCATATCGTTGTATGGAATTTATCCACATCGTTTGTTGACATAAACGATGTTTCTATCTGTTTCATTTAGTTTGGCTTAGTCTATAACCATGTCCTTGTCATCTATTACTATTGTAAACTCCCAGGGTTCGGGTGTTATTACACTCCTCCCTATTATGACACTTATCCTTCATTACGTTCTCGGGTTCGAGTGTGCGCGCACCCCTTCCCAAGGCAATATTTATCATGATTATTTTTACCTCGATGCTCAATGTACAGTTTCAACACCTCTTATAAACAATAGAACTTTTATTATTACCTCTTTCTATTTTTCAAAGCCTTGGTAATTTCGTTAACACTAATGTAGAATGTTAAATAAATCGATATAAAACAAACGATTTATTTGCACTCGTAATAATAAAAAATTTTATGCTGAAATTTAACTTGCAAGAGTATACCTGAAACGACATCAGGTCCAGCTTTAGCCTCCGTGGTTGTTATGTAAAACAACTTTGTCCTTGATTTCTGGGCATCAGACTTTGTGTCGGTTGTGTCCTTGGTTCCAAGCCTCTCTGGACATTTAGACTTTTTATGTCTTGGCTTACCACATGTGCTCTTGTGAAATTTTCCACAAAATCTACACTGATGTAATACACTTTTTGTAACTCCCTTCTTGGGAGCTTTATTAAACTTGGACTTCTTTACGGATCTTGGATTCATATCCAACACCCTCCTTTCTTCTATTTCTTGTAGTATGCTGTCTTTCAATTCAGCCATCATATTGTTTACCACCGGCACGATTGTGGTTTGTAATCTATCAATATACTGTGATAGACTATTTTCTAGAGCTTTTCCGACCTCCTCGGAAATCTTAGCTTTCATTTGTTCAGTCAATTGAGATGTCGAATCATCTCCGATTACTCCAGACATTTCTTTAACTGAAACGTCCATCATAATTTATCAATAATTATTTAATTCATTTCCATCTTATTATATGGAAATTTATATCACTCTCATTCAATCATAAATAATGTGTTATTCTTTTTCGGTTTGGTCAAGTTTATATCTTGCCTTACCTTTCTTACTTAGTGTATTTTCCCGGGTTCGAGCGTATTCATACACTCCTCCCATCTTTCCGTCATCTTGAAATTGAAATGTTTACACTAATTGTTAAACATTTCATTTATGACATATGCGTCATTCATTTTGATCTAGCCAAGTTCACCACTTGTTTAAACCATTTATGCTTAGTGCACTTTTCCGGGTTTGAGTGTGTAAACACGCACTTCCCGTGCATATCAATTCAAATTTCCTTTTTCTAGTATTCTAGTAAGTCTACTAAAGCAATTAATTCTTACCAGACGATCGATCAAGCTTGAACCGAACACTTTGTTAACAACCTTGAGCTCTGATTACCAACTTGTAACACCCTTGTTAAAAAAAAGCTGAATGTAATAATCATTTACATATATTTATACCAATTTTGGGTTTACAAAAGATATTCCATGTTAACAAACCAACATATTTAAGACCCTTACTAGAAAGTTTAAAAGAAACATCTACTAGTCATCTACCGACTAGTTTTAAATATTCAAAACACGGATGACAATTTATTTAAAGCATAAACATTGTCTAGACAAAATTTAGTTTAGCGCGGAAGCTTCAAAATGAGTGTTCGGTTCTTGAAAACATGCTTGATCGCCATCCGGAAAGCCCAAACTTTTACCTAGGGTCAAAACCACATCAATTGTTAGTTTTGACAACATTAAAATGTATTAAATCAAGTTCCAATATCAAACAAGCAAGAAGAATTAAAATTTTCAGCTTTCTGGTCTGTCGCGCCCCGCGACAGATTTTGTATAATCTTACGCGGGCCGCGAGAGGGCCTCGCGTGTCACGGCGGATTTTAGTGTCTCCTTCGCGTGGCGCGGGGGAGACCTATTTCCAGCAAACACAGGTCTATTTCCAGCTTTTATGCCCAGCTCCGAAAATTGTTAAAATTCCAACTTTAAAAGGCCATAACTTTTCACTCGCTAGTCCGTTTTAACCGATTCTTTTTCCTATGAGTCCGTAATAAAATTACGGATCTAACTATGTGAATTTCACATCGCGGAAACCGAGATACCGACAATCGGTTCACAATTTCCTTATTTCAATTATCCAACCCATTAGTGTAAGTGCATAACACCTCCTTTCAATTTTTAAGACGTGTTTGACATGTTTACCCAATTTCCCGGGCTCATATATTTGGTGCATTCACGCCATTCTATGGCTTTGCGTTCTCTTAGAACTAAATACTTGCTTCTTTGGAATTCAAGCATTCCGTTTCAAGCGTCACTTTTATTTAACTTCTATTTGTTTGACCCGATTTCCCGGATTCTTAGACTTAATTAATATAACCAATTCTTTGGCGTGGTACAATCCCCCACTTAACTAAATATGAGACTTTCAAGTCTCTACTCTTGTGATTCTTTTAAAAGCATAATTTCGACCCGTTTGGCTATTTAGTGAAAACCATCACTTTATTGACAAGCCAAACTCAATTCCAAGTCTTTATTTTGACCCATTTGATGGTCGAGTGTACTTCGCCACTTTAACGACGCATCAAACGCATCTATTACACTACAACATCATTCACACATCAAACCTAAATATTTACGCATAATTTAACGGGACTAAAGCCACGTACCTTTAAAGCACACCTTTTCCGCGTGTATCACCTCCGGCGTGTCCACTTGACGTTCCGGATCCCTTGCCTAAAGAGTTCAATTCATAACAAGATTAGAACTCTTTCATAAGCTTTAACGCATTATTTCTTAACATATTCAAATCTGCGTTTTACTCAACCTTTAACATTTTAACCCTCATTCAGGCGTTTTATCAAACACCTAGCGGGTCAGATTTCTACATGATCTAAACCAAGTTCATGACTTGAGTTTATCACCCTAATTAACTTTGATGTGCGTGAAAGTGTTATATATATTAGGTGTATATTTTAAGCCCCTTTAACACTTATTTTTAGCCAAGTTTTAAATTTATAAAACACGATATTTTACTAACACTAAACACACATATGGGCAAGTGCACCCATCGTGAGCGTAGTATAGCGTTGGTAAGATACCGAGGTCGTCCAAGGACACAAGAGCTTTTAGTACCGGCTCATCCTCAACGTCTAATCAAAATAAAAAGTTTAGAAAAATGTTTTAAACTAAAAAAAAATAAAAACTAACTAAAATGCTGAAAAGAAAAATAAAAAGAAAAACAGATAGACAAGATGAATCACTTGGTTCCGACTCGTATCTAGTATAACCTTTGATTATTTCCGCACTTTTGCACATAATTAAGAGATTATCTTAGTTATTGTAGTAGGCCCCTCTTTTGAAGGTGACGTTACCCTCACCCTAGTAGTTTGAGTCAGCAAGGATACAATCCTAAAAGGGTGGATTATTGGAAGATAATGAATTAAGTTATTAATGCAGTATTATGGTAGGCCCCGCTTTTGGCGGTGACGTTACCCTTGGCTAAGTAGTCTGAGTCAGCAGGGATACAGTCCTAAATAGCCGGGTTATAGTATTAAGAGTAGTTAACTTATGAGGGGATCAAAGAGTTTGGACCCCCGCCATCCAATACCGTGAAGCATTGAAGGAGGTCCTACTAAATTTGACCCAGGTCCATTGCAGGACCTCTAAACGCTGAACAATGGCAAGACCTTTACCAAACCGTTCCCTTAACCCCCGACCAGGTAGCCAACATACCTCCATATAGATCGTGGAGATATGAATGGTGAAAATCTTTTATTTTATATAGACAGTAAAATAATGCCAAGACACCACGGACAAACGATAAGGAAAGATCACCTTCAACATAAGTAACTAGTTATTAAAGTCATTAATACAAAACCAAATAAAAAGTGCAAAAGATTAGAAATAAAAAGTATTATACTAGACACTTTGTCTTCACCAAGTGATGTAAGAGACTTAGGCAAACATGGCCTTGATTGTCAAGAACTCTTACGATCAATCTTGGATCCCGAGACGACTCACACACTCTACGATGGACAATGGATGATGGTGGTGGATGATGGTGTTGTGATGGTGGTGGGTGGTGGATGAAGTGTGAGAGAGGTGGTGTGCCAAGGGATGAGTTGAAATGAAACCAAGCACTCCTATTTATAGGCTGAACAGAGGGCTGGGCACGGCCCCGTGTCCGCTGGGCACGGCCCCGTGCCTGTCTGACACTCTCTCTCCTCATTAATTGTAATTCGCAATTACAATTAATGCGTCTGCTGTACTTTCGCCACGCCCCCGTGTTCACTGGGCACGGCCCCGTGGTGGGCAATAGAAGCTTCTATAGGTTTGTCTTTTCTGCTGCTTCTTGGGCACGGCCCCATGCTGGCTGAGCACGGGGCGTGTTCAGTCTTCTGCCTTCTCTATTTTGCTTGGGAAGATGCCGTTGAGGGGTCGGGCAATCCACTTATGTTCCTTTTCTTGTATTTATGTTGGATTTAGCTGTCTTTTTGCTTCTTTTGTGTTTTTGAGCTCATTTAATCCTGAAAATACAAAAGGAAGACAAAAACACTCTTTTTCCAATATTAGTACTTAAAAAGGGTTAGTTTTATGCCTCATTTGATGTAATTTATATGTTGCATTTTACACACATCAAACACCCCCACACTTGAACTTTTGCTTGTCCTCAAGCAAAACTCTTTAATATGTGGCTTACACTCCCAAATGGAACGGGTAGAAGAGAAGGTTTTTGGCTTGTCGTAGAGTGTTGGGAATCCAAGATCTTTTTGGGTTTTATTTTTATCTATTTACAATCCTATTCGTAATGATTTATTTAGAACGTTTCATAGGAAAAATTACTTATTTGGGCATAACATGCCTTTTTAAAATTCCATTTATATACAAGTTCACATACCTCACGGGAGAAATCACTCACACTCGGCCGAAGGTGTATTTTTAGTGAATCACTCGAGAGCGGCATGGAACTTATTCCTACCATAAGCTTGCCAAGCAATCAATCCTCCTCCTTTTTAACTTTTATACCTTTGTAAATATCAAGAGGACTTTGTGGGTTAAGGGTTAGGCTTGGGTTAAAGGTAGGTGGTTGGGATATTGGTTAGTGGTTAGTAAAAAAAACGAAAAGCGTAATAAGTGTCGGTTTTCGTAAGACTTTCTATTTTTGTATCTTCTTATTTTGATGAAGCTTTTATTCAAACAAAGTTATTTTTGATGAACTTGTTTGTTTATTTTCTTTTTGCTTCATCATCAACACATTTTTTTTTTGAATGATCATATGAAAAAGACCGAACTTGTTACTAAAACAAAGGGTTAAAAATAAAAAAGGTTTTGGTGGGTAAAAAGGTTTTTTGGTTTGGGTGATGAAATGAAAAGGTTTAGGCTCAAAGGGGCTAACTAGGGGATTTTTTTGGGTAGGTGGTAAAAGAAAAAGAAAAATAATGGTGTAAAAAAAAAGTTAGTCCTAATGCCTCCATCATTTACTTACTCGGGTTTAAGTTGATAAGGACCGGGAATGTATCGTCATGGCAAGTTCTAGAGTTGTAAGAACCAAGCGGCTATTCACACAAGAAACGAAAAATGAGCATTTAGTCTAAAGATGTAAATTTGTATGCTCAATAAAGGCTCAAAACTCACTTTTGTGGGAATGGGTTTTCATGTGATCAAGTATATATAATCAAATTTTAACTAAGTTTGCCATGCCTTTTCATAATTTTCTTATGTTGGTTCTTTTTATCACTACGCTATCGGTTGTAAATTTGTAAAAATATAACCTTTTTGAGAACTTGAATTTCCCGAGTTAAACCTAGACAAGAAAAAAAATGAAATTTTTGAATTTTTTTTTTTGGGGTGATTAGCGGTTCCAATAGAGTTTTGTGTAAGGCTTGTATTTAGGACTTTGCAAAATTCAAGGTTTTAGCATCCCCCCCACACTTAAATTACACATTGTCCTCAATGTGTCCCAAAAATAAATTTTTAGGTTGATTAGATGTGTAAAATGGTGTTAAAAAGCAAAAATTTTGTGTTACTGGGCGCTGAACACGGCCCCGTGTTGTCCGGGCACGGCCCCGTGTTCAAGTGCCAGTAACAAAATTAAAACAAGAGAAGCAGAAGTCTGGACACGGGGGCGTGTCGGGTGAACACGGCCCGTGTCCAGTTACCTGAACTGGGCGTTTTTCTGCAGGTGGTTCAGCACGGGGCCGTGTTGGTTGGACACGGCCCGTGTTGACCCTTCTGTAATGGAGAGAACTGTCGGGTTGCCTTGTTCTTGTGCATGGGGTCATTTTTCTCGTTCCACTTTTCATCCCTTACCACCATGAGTGTGTTTTATTCCTGAAAATTAAAACTAACTAGAAAACATAAAAATTAATCTAAATTAAACTAAGGATAGTTCCGCAGAATGCCTCCGTGGTGCGCCACGTTTATAAGGGTCCTTGGCTAGACCCAAAGCCGGTCATATGTCACCCAAGTGGGATGTATTGCATCCCATGTTACACCGTCGGAGAGTATCATCCAAGCTTGAGTCTATGACCTGCATGTAGTTGACCGGGTCTTCGTCCTCAATTCTTTTTCCACATTCAAACTTCACCTCCTTATCCCCAAACTTCAATGTTAACGTTCCGTCATTCATGTCTACCACCGCTTGGGCGGTGGCTAGAAATGGCCTCCCGAGGATGAGAGGGACATCGGTGTCTTCTTCCATGTCTAGGATGACAAAGTCGGATTGGAAAACGAAGTTGTCAACTTTTACCAATAGATTTTCAGCGACACCTTGTGGAAATTTGACGGATCTATCGGCAAGTTGTATGCTCATCTTTGTAGGGCTTGTTGTTCCTAGGCCGAGTCGTTTGAACATTGATGTGGGCATGAGGTTAATGCTAGCCCCAAGATCGACTAATGCATTACGAACGGGAGACTCCCCAATCGAGCAAGGAATTGTGAAGCTTCCGGGATCGATTTTCTTTTGTGGAAGTTTGTTGAGCACTAAGGCGGAGCATTCTTCGCCCAAGTTAACTAATTGCAATGATTCAATTTTCCTTTTGTTTGTGAGGAAATCCCTCATAAATTTTGTGTATTTAGGCATTTGGGTTAGGACCTCGATAAAAGGAATGTTAACATGCAATTGTTTTAGTAAATTTTCAAATTTAGCGAATTGCTCATCGGTCTTTTGACGATTTAACCTACCGGGGTATGGAATTGGAGGAGTCTTGGTGGCCTCTTGAGTAGGTAGAGAAGCCTTTTCTGGCGCAGGAGGAGTCACAGGTTGGCTAGATTGGCTTCTTTCATTTGGCGGCAATGGAGCATCCTCGGGACCCACGGTTCGATTTCTTAATGTGATGAGATGTACTTGTGCCTTCGGGTTGGTTTCGGTATTACTAGGTAACGCACCTTGTGGTCTCTCGGAGAAATTTTGAGCTAGTTGATTTAATTGTTTTTCAACGTTTTGAATGCTAGCTTGTTGATTTCTAAAATTCGATTCCAATTGCTGAAATCGATCCGAGTTTTTCTTTTCAGTGTCAGAGATGAGGCGAGATACAGTATCTTCAAGCCTTTCTCTTCCACCTTGTTGTTGAGAGAAATTTTGTGGTTGTTGAAAATTAGTTCGTTGGTTTTGTTGGTTACTACTATTGCCGGGATCTCTCCAACCAAGATTTGGGTGGTTACGCCATCCTTGGTTGTAGGTACCCGTTGGAGGACCCGACGGCCTAGGTCTATTATCAATGTAGTTTACCGTTTCTGGTTGTTCATCTAATTCTTTCATACAACTCCAATTTTCATGTGACCCACCACACCCTTCACAAGCCATAACCGAGGCCGTTTTTGTCATTTCTAGCTTTTTGATTTTTGAAGAGAGGGCCTCGATTTGGGCTTGTAAAGAGGTGCTTTCATCAACCTTATGGGCGCCTGGGGCAATAGATTTATTACCTCGGGGAGTGTGCCATTGAAAATTGGTTTGAGCAATTTCCTCAATTTGATTATATATTTCATTTGGGCGACGATTACCTAAAAGTCCCCCGGAGCTTGAATCAAGTGTTCGTCTTGTGTGTGGCAACAACCCATTGTAGAAAGTGGATACTTGTTGCCACACCGCTAGACCGTGATGAGGACACTTTCTTAGAAGCTCCTTGAACCTTTCCCAAGTTTCATATAAGGATTCCCCATCCTCTTGTGAGTATGTATTAATTTCAGTCATTAATTTAGCCGTTTTAGCAGGAGGGAAATACTTATATAGAAACTTTTGGGCGAGTTCATCCCAAGTGTTTACCGAGCCCACTGGGAGGGTGTTAAGCCAAGCCTTAGCTCGGTCTTTTAGTGAAAATGGAAACATTCGAAGGCGGATGGCGTCATTCGATGCTCCATTGATCCGAAAAGTGTCACAAATTTCCAAGAAATTGGTAATATGTAGATGGGGATCCTCGTCCGCAAGCCCATGAAAGGTTGCGGAGTTTTGGAGCATTTGTATCAAATGCGGCCGAAGTTCGAAGTTGTTGGCTTCGACATTCGGTGCATTGATAGCGGCGCCGAGATTGCCTACGGTGGGCCGTAGGTAATCCATGAGGGTACGTTGGTCCGCCATTGGAAGTGGGTCCCCCGAAACTTTCTCTTGATTTTTGGCTTTAAGTCTTTTTCTGAGAAAGCGTTCGGGTTCTTCTAGAGGTTCTTTTATATCTCTACTAGAACTGGAGCTCATGCACTACGTAGGAGGTTTAAATGTGGCGCCTAGGTTCCAAGTCCTGCAATAAAAACAGAAAAGAACGTTGGTCAGAATATTCACCACGGCCCCGTGCTCAGCGAACACGGCCCGTGGTCAGAGGTACAGTGATTGTTTTCTGGATCCCTGTTACTTTTGACAACATTAAAATGTATTAAATCAAGTTCCACATCAATTGTTAGTTTTGACAACATTAAAATGTATTAAATCAAGTTCCAATATCAAACAAGCAAGAAGAATTAAAATTTTCAGCTTTCTGGTCTGTCGCGCCCCGCGACAGATTTTGTATAATCTTACGCGGGCCGCGAGAGGGCCTCGCGTGTCACGGCGGATTTTAGTGTCTCCTTCGCGTGGCGCGGGGGAGACCTATTTCCAGCAAACACAGGTCTATTTCCAGCTTTTATGCCCAGCTCCGAAAATTGTTAAAATTCCAACTTTAAAAGGCCATAACTTTTCGCTCGCTAGTCCGTTTTAACCGATTCTTTTTCCTATGAGTCCGTAATAAAATTACGGATCTAACTATGTGAATTTCACATCGCGGAAACCGAGATACCGACAATCGGTTCACAATTTCCTTATTTCAATTATCCAACCCATTAGTGTAAGTGCATAACACCTCCTTTCAATTTTTAAGACGTGTTTGACATGTTTACCCAATTTCCCGGGCTCATATATTTGGTGCATTCACGCCATTCTATGGCTTTGCGTTCTCTTAGAACTAAATACTTGCTTCTTTGGAATTCAAGCATTCCGTTTCAAGCGTCACTTTTATTTAACTTCTATTTGTTTGACCCGATTTCCCGGATTCTTAGACTTAATTAATATAACCAATTCTTTGGCGTGGTACAATCCCCCACTTAACTAAATATGAGACTTTCAAGTCTCTACTCTTGTGATTCTTTTAAAAGCATAATTTCGACCCGTTTGGCTATTTAGTGAAAACCATCACTTTATTGACAAGCCAAACTCAATTCCAAGTCTTTATTTTGACCCATTTGATGGTCGAGTGTACTTCGCCACTTTAACGACGCATCAAACGCATCTATTACACTACAACATCATTCACACACCAAACCTAAATATTTACGCATAATTTAACGGGACTAAAGCCACGTACCTTTAAAGCACACCTTTTCCGCGTGTATCACCTCCGGCGTGTCCACTTGACGTTCCGGATCCCTTGCCTAAAGAGTTCAATTCATAACAAGATTAGAACTCTTTCATAAGCTTTAACGCATTATTTCTTAACATATTCAAATCTGCGTTTTACTCAACCTTTAACATTTTAACCCTCATTCAGGCGTTTTATCAAACACCTAGCGGGTCAGATTTCTACATGATCTAAACCAAGTTCATGACTTGAGTTTATCACCCTAATTAACTTTGATGTGCGTGAAAGTGTTATATATATTAGGTGTATATTTTAAGCCCCTTTAACACTTATTTTTAGCCAAGTTTTAAATTTATAAAACACGATATTTTACTAACACTAAACACACATATGGGCAAGTGCACCCATCGTGAGCGTAGTATAGCGTTGGTAAGATACCGAGGTCGTCCAAGGACACAAGAGCTTTTAGTACCGGCTCATCCTCAACGTCTAATCAAAATAAAAAGTTTAGAAAAATGTTTTAAACTAAAAAAAAATAAAAACTAACTAAAATGCTGAAAAGAAAAATAAAAAGAAAAACAGATAGACAAGATGAATCACTTGGTTCCGACTCGTATCTAGTATAACCTTTGATTATTTCCGCACTTTTGCACATAATTAAGAGATTATCTTAGTTATTGTAGTAGGCCCCTCTTTTGAAGGTGACGTTACCCTCACCCTAGTAGTTTGAGTCAGCAAGGATACAATCCTAAAAGGGTGGATTATTGGAAGATAATGAATTAAGTTATTAATGCAGTATTATGGTAGGCCCCGCTTTTGGCGGTGACGTTACCCTCGGCTAAGTAGTCTGAGTCAGCAGAGATACAGTCCTAAATAGCCGGGTTATAGTATTAATAGTAGTTAACTTATGAGGGGATCAAAGAGTTTGGACCCCTGCCATCCAATACCGTGAAGCATTGAAGGAGGTCCTACTAAATTTGACCCAGGTCCATTGCAGGACCTCTAAACGCTGAACAATGGCAAGACCTTTACCAAACCGTTCCCTTAACCCCCGACCAGGTAGCCAACATACCTCCATATAGACCGTGGAGATATGAGTGGTGAAAATCTTTTATTTTATATAGACAGTAAAATAATGCCAAGACACCACGGACAAACGATAAGGAAAGATCACCTTCAACATAAGTAACTAGTTATTAAAGTCATTAATACAAAACCAAATAAAAAGTGCAAAAGATTAGAAATAAAAAGTATTATACTAGACACTTTGTCTTCACCAAGTGATGTAAGAGACTTAGGCAAACATGGCCTTGATTGTCAAGAACTCTTACGATCAATCTTGGATCCCGAGACGACTCACACACTCTACGATGGACAATGGATGATGGTGGTGGATGATGGTGTTGTGATGGTGGTGGGTGGTGGATGAAGTGTGAGAGAGGTGGTGTGCCAAGGGATGAGTTGAAATGAAACCAAGCACTCCTATTTATAGGCTGAACAGAGGGCTGGGCACGGCCCCGTGTCCGCTGGGCACGGCCCCGTGCCTGTCTGACACTCTCTCTCCTCATTAATTGTAATTCGCAATTACAATTAATGCGCCTGCTGTACTTTCGCCACGCCCCCGTGTTCACTGGGCACGGCCCCGTGGTGGGCAATAGAAGCTTCTATAGGTTTGTCTTTTCTGCTGCTTCTTGGGCACGGCCCCATGCTGGCTGAGCACGGGGCGTGTTCAGTCTTCTGCCTTCTCTATTTTGCTTGGGAAGATGCCGTTGAGGGGTCGGGCAATCCACTTATGTTCCTTTTCTTGTATTTATGTTGGATTTAGCTGTCTTTTTGCTTCTTTTGTGTTTTTGAGCTCATTTAATCCTGAAAATACAAAAGGAAGACAAAAACACTCTTTTTCCAATATTAGTACTTAAAAAGGGTTAGTTTTATGCCTCATTTGATGTAATTTATATGTTGCATTTTACACACATCAACTTCAATTAGACTATATGTCCATATTTTAACATCAACAATTTAGAAATTTCCCCATAATTTCAGTTTACACTATAACAAGAGTTTTAATCTTAGTGTTTTTCAAGTTCTACTAACATGTTAGTCACCCACTATGGTGATTTTGATCCTTACAATTATCATGCAAGAATTTATCAAGAAATCATCTAGGGTTTGTGCCTAAACCTTATATCACTTCCAATTTCATGTTTACAACACATAATTAAGCTATACACTCGATTTCAATCAAATGCATGAATTTTGAATCGAACCAAATGACCTAATTCGACATACCTTATGATCCTCTTGACGAGGTGATCACGATTCTATATTCAGATTTCGATTTCAACTTGATTTGGGCCTTCAATTTGCTTGTTTAGTAGAAGTTAGGGTTTTGGGAGTGAGGGTGTCGCCCTCTCCTGTTCTTGATCGACCAGACACCTCAATTGAGGTGTTTGGTTTTGTTTTTAATTAAATCTAATAATAATAGTTTCAAGTTTAACAACATTGGCCCCTCTACTTTTGTTTAGCATATAGTTTTGGTTATTCTAACCTTATTTCAAGATATTTTTAGACTTGTAGTTAACTAGGTTATAATTTTCCTAGCTAATTAATATTCTTGTTTATTTAAACTTTATAATTCTAATATAAAGTTATATATTTCCGGGGTGTTACAGAATTCTCCGGGGAATGATCAACGATCAATAACAAACATTCCATCCAATTTTGTCCTTCCTTTCTTAATTATTTATTTATATTTTACTTCAAGTAAGTTTACACAAATGACCCCTGTTTATTAAAGTTAGGTAATTTACATGAACAATCCCTGTTGTTTTTTTTAAGTAAAAGGTTATTTTAGTAATTTTACCTAACCTTAACTGAAAATTTAACAAAAGTTAGCCTTAATACCCAAAGGTGTTACAAAATCGAAACCATAGAACCTAAACCCGATAAAAAAAAATAGTTAGTACTCAAGGGTGTTACTTTGAGTAAACCACAGGGACTATCTGTGTAATTAACTCCATTCTTTAATTAATAACCAACTAATTATAAGGAAAGGTAAATTGAAATTCACCTGTGACATGCATCGCTCCACATCATTGCTTTTGTTCTTTACACCACACTTTGCCACTATAAAGTATTTATTAAAATACCTAACCTGTAAGTTACATTCTGTTGAAGCTACTTCAACAACCTTCTAACCAAAAAACAACATCTATATAAGAATATTATATGGATCATGATCAAACACTGCAAATAAAGTACTTTTGTTTACATTTACATCATGTAATAATGGCATTTAGAATAAGATTTTAGAGTTATCAACAAACATAATAGGGATATAAAAACCACAATGAATTAGGGTAATGCCGTGATATTTAAAATCTAAACAAACCTCAAATGAAGATTAACAAATTAGCAAGTTAATACATCATTTTAAAGTTTTTAAACTGAAATCAAGTGCCCAAAATCCCAAGAGCTGGTGATCTTACCCATACTGGGTCATATGACCAGTACACACACATATACATAGTAAATTGGCATTCCTTAATCATGTATTGCCTTAAATTGAAAGACTCCATCAACACTAAGATTTGAATTTTCTTTAGCATTTGTGATTTCGCCAAAAAAACAATTTAAATGGCAAGCTTACCTGATAAGACGTCATAGGTTGTTGCAATGGCTCTAACACAACCCGATAGTGAGAGTGCTAATCTGATTCAATGTTGTTTGTGATTCCATATAGAAATAGTAATGTGATGGAAGCTTGATCTGAATAGCAATTTAAAATTAACAAATGAATAACTAAAAAGAATAATGCCCTCAAAAAATAAAACTTCCAGTTAAAATAACTCATTAGACTGAATTTGGTGATTAGATTAAGCCGTTCCCTTTGAGAAGTCACCAACTTGTGACGGAGTTGAGAACGATGAGACTTCAAAAAAACTTGATTTCTCAACTGCTTGTTCAAGGGTTAATATAGGTGGTTATGAGTCTTCAATATCATAACCAACAATGGTTGTATATGTTGCCATGTCTCTGCAACCTTAAAATCTTTGTTTGTTCAAATTTATGTGCATTCAACATGACTTTCATCAAGAAATAAAAGATAATATATTTTACAATTTTACAATCAAAACCCAATTCTCAAAATCACATAAACCCTAAATTCATCTTGCAAATCATCAACAGGACCCCCCCCCCCCCCAACAAAAAAACCCTAATTCAACTACTCAACATCATTAAACCCAACCACAATCAAAACCCACTGCATCTAATGACATTGATATCGATTGAAAAAATAATCGCAAGCAAGTAAAGATTAAACGTTTATGAAACAATAGGAAGAGATGTTTACCTCGTGTAACGTGAATGTTGGGGGCGATTAGGGTTTTGAAGCGATTTAGGAGAGATCGTCGATCTATGATGGGTAAACAACATTAAAGGATTGAAAAAGGAAGAAGTATGATAGATCAATGCAACATAAATGATGGAAGATTCAATCGGAAGGGATAGGATGGTTTGAACTGATTTCATTTTGTCTTGCATAGATCATCTTCATTGGCACAGTAGCAGCAATACCAGCGTGAAAAATCAAGAATGATTTGGAGATATAGAGATGAAAGCATACCTGCTAGAAGGTTGGGATGGTGTAGGCGATTAGAGATTAGGGTTTGAGTTTCAGAAAGAGCAGAGGGAAAATGATTGAATGGCGTAAGAAAGAAGAATGAGAAAAAAAGAATACAAAGGACCCGAAATAGAAATGGTCCGAATCATCCAAATTCGGATCCCGCATCCCGTGCAAATATTGCTAGGATATTGCCACGTGGCATTGTGTAGGCTAAAAAAAGCCATGTGGCATAAAAACCCTAGATAAATGCCATGTGACACCCTAGGTATGTCTTTTATTAGGTAGGATAGATTATAGTAGTTAGATAATATTGTTGATAGTGATAGTAACAGTCATAGCAATAATAAAAAAAATATAAAATCTAATATTACCCAAAAAAGTATTAAGAGTATCCACGAAATTTATATATGTAATATCTTTTTAACTAGAACAAGACTAATTAAACATTTTTACCGTCAACCATCAATACAACTTTTTTATTTTTGTATGATTTTAATTAATAGAGCACAAGTTTGACTTATTTTAAGTTTTTCATTCAAACATCCAACTTAAATATAGAGAACTTTCCAGACACAAAATCCACTTAGACTCTACTTGTGTATTATAATAGTTGTTTTGTATGTATCTACCGTTATAATTTTTTATATAACATATTTTATATTATTTAGTCATGTTTATCGTAACCGTATATCTTAATTACTATTGCTATTACTAGAGTTAAATGCCCGAATAGTTCCTGTGGTTTGCCTATTTTTCATCTTTAGTCCCTAACTTTCTAAAATTACAGCTAAGGTCCCAAACTTTTCAATTTTCGTTCCCGGATAGTCCCTTTGCTTAGCATCAGTTAGTTTTCTTAGTTAAGAGAGTGTGAAATGACAAAAATACCCTTTCCTTAAAAAGGGCAAACCACAGGGACTATCCGGGGCATATAATAAATAAAAAAAATAAAAATCTAATTAATAAGTCAAATTTCAAGTGGGCCCCACAACCTACTCCACCCTCACCCTACCCTTGTCATCATCTTCTTCTTCTCAAATCCATCACCCACCTGCAAGTTTTGATGTGTAAATTGATGAATTTATATGTCACGGCCCCCGACCCAGTTTCCTGGTTCGATTGCCGTGAAACAGAAAACCTGTGGTATTAAATTTTTGGCAGTGGAAATTTTACAGGATCTTGTAAAACTGAAAACACCCGATTATTTTATTTCAAGTTTCTGGACAAACCCCGTAATTTACAATAAAGGAATTCCACTGGGAAATCTCTTGTTTACAAAAACATGTTTATTTATTTACTGAGCCACTTACTTCAAGCTAGTAGTGCCACACGGCACCTTTCCATGGTTCACAGTAAATCACATGAAACATGTTTAAAAAGATATTATCAGCGGGGAAATACTGGCGAGTCATTCAATTTGCACAAAACGACACATTGTTATTATTCACAGTATTAAGGGCAATTACAATGTTTATATCAACCAATTACCCAACGATATTTGTCACTCGACCCGATTCTGTGACTATGGTCATATCACCCATTGGCTAACCCGTTGTCCAGGGGTGACGATTATCAAGTAATGTATACAAAACCCCACATACCGGCTGTAACTGAAGACTACAAAACTTAATCCCTGTAATTATAACTTTGAAAATAAATATGGTTTTGGAAATAATTTGGTAAAAAGAGAATGACTCACATTGCGAGTTTAACAGGACAGAGTTTTGCTTACTGATTTAGCCTTGTAACCTAGTTAAACAACAATGCACACGAAACTAGGTTAGTAACTTAATACAACATTTACGATAAACTCAGTAAATCCAAACCCTCACGACGAATGACAAAGTATAGTTCGAATTCGGGCAACACTTAAACATCCATCGGATCGGTTTCAATCGATCGGACATTGTATCGTAGCAGTGATCGAGTTATTACCCCGTAATCGTAGCAGCGTTTCCCTACTTTGATCTACGAAAATAAGCAGAATGTTTTGTGTTTAAGAAGTTTTACGAACACAGATGAAAAGGCCATGCACTACTCGTTATATAGCTGAAATTTGAGTTTTACGCGGCCCGCGTAAACTCTAAGAACAACCTACGTGGCCCGCGAGGGCCACCCTAGCTACGGCTAGGGCTACCGTGTCACATGTAGGCTTGCCACGTGTCTGACACGTGGCCTAAAGCTTATCCGGAGATTCACCAAGCTGTCGTGCCCCGCATAAGCTTAGCTCAATTTTTACGCGGCCCGAGAGCGACCAATAAAATTGAATTTCTTGATTTTTCACAAGGATTAGGGTTTTAAGGGTCCGGGTTTTCACTTACGAAGTGTTGTGGGACATTTTTGTAGGTCCTTACATCATCCCCACCTTATTTAAAATCTCGTCCTCGAGATTTACTGGAATAGGTAAGGGTACTTCCGCTTCATTTCCGATTCCAGTTCCCAGGTATACTCTGGTCCTCTTTTTGAATCCCACTTTACCTTGACTAGCACCAGTCTCTTTTTTTGAGGAATTTAACCTTTCTGTCTTCTATTTGAAGAGGTTTTTCCACAAATTTCAAATTTTCATTTACCTCTATGTCTTGAAGAGGTACTACCAGGGATTCGTCAGATAAGCATTTATTGAGATTAGATGCATAAAACACGTCATGTACTCCAGCTAGCTCTTCTGGTAGTTGTAAGTGATAGGCAACTGGTCTTATCCGCTGGACTATTGGGAATGGTCCTATGTACCTTGGACTTAGCTTTCCCTTCTTACCGAACCGAACTACCCCTTTCCAAGGAGAAACTTTCAACAGTACCTTGTCTCCAACTTGAAATTCTAACGACTTACGTCTATTATCGGTGGTTTCTTGTACAATCTCGGGTCCTGATAACTGGCTTTCTCCTATTTCTGCCCAACAGACTGGAGTTCGACACTTTCATCCATACAGTGCTTTGAATGGGGCAGCCTTGATGCTTGCATGATAACTATTGTTATAGGAGAATTCAATTAAGGGTAGATGGTCATCCCAGTTTCCACCAAAATCTATTACACATGCCCCGAGCATGTCTTCCAGGGTTTGGATCGTCCTTTCACTTTGTCCGTCTGTTTGGGATGGTATGCAGTACTTAAATTCAATCGAGTCCCCATTGCTTCTTGGAAACTTGTCCAGAAATGCGAAGTGAAGCGACTATCCCTATCCGATACTATGGAGAGTGGGACTCCATGTAAGGACACTACCTCGTCTACGTATAACTTTGCTAATCTTTCAATGCTAAAGGTTTCCTTCATCGGCAGAAAATGAGCTGATTTGGTTAATCGATCTACAATCACCCAAATTGCATCGTTACCGTTCCTGGTCTTGGGCAACTTGGTAACAAAGTCCATTGTTATTAGTTCCCATTTCCATACAGGCATTTCTAACTGTTGAAGTAAACCTGAAGGTTTCTGGTGTTCTGCCTTAACTTGCGAACAAGTTAGACACTTAGATACATATCTAGCTATGTCCTTTTTCATGCCTACCCACCAGAAGTTACCTTGTAAGTCTTGGTACATCTTATTATTACCACGGTGCATGGTATATCTAGATTTATGGGCTTCCTCTAAAATTTTTGTTGGGATCGAACCCTATCAGAGGAACAGATAATTAAAGCCAAAACTGGGTCAGAGCAGTGGATCCAAAATAAGCAGATGTTACATACAAGTCTCTCCCCTTGAAAGTGTTTTCAACATCTGCTGACCTCCTATCTACTGATCGTACAAGCCACTGACCGTCAATCTGCTGCTCTAGTAAAGGCTGATGGAAGACTAAAGCTCTGCTGCTCAATCTACTGCCTTGAGTCAAGCACTGCTGATCCGGACAAGTACTGCTGGGTTCACAGCAGTGGAAGGATGCAGCAGTTGTTTATTCTATCTTTATGAAATGTATTGTATTGTATCAAGCAGTAGTTAGTATATCAGTGTTTGTGTTGATCAGAGGTTAGAGTTTGTTAGGAGGTTAGATGTCACTTTCATGGTGACGCCATCATTAGATGCTCAGTGGTTTGCTAGTGCCTATAAATAGAACAGTGCTTGCACGAACAAACACTGAGCTCTGGCTGAGGGGGAGTTTGTATTCAAGCATTACTTTGTAATCGTTATTGAAATTTAATTCAATCATTCGGTTCTTTGTTGAAAATGTCTTGATCAAAGCAATACTCTCGTTTGATTGTATACAAAGTTTGTTTCCATATTAATTCCGCTGCACAACTCATCCATTTCCATTTTAATTCAAACAGAAAATACAATCAAAACCAAACTCAGATCCATCAATTGGTATCAGAGCTTGGACAGTCAAATTTGATTTAACAATCATTTTGACATAAATAGTTCAGCTCAAAATTGTTGATATCGATAGTTTGTTCGTTTTTGTTGAAAAACAGAGCAAGGTTTAATCACCATTAAAGTTGATTAATCAGTGTCTGTAAAACAACCAGGATGACGTCACAATCACTAGATGATAAGAATAATGTTGGCTCGCTTTTTAAACCACCTATGCTTAAACGTAATGAATACAACATCTGGGAGAGAAGGATGGGACACATCCTTGCTCAACAGAACACTGGATGTTGGAGGTCTGTTGTTTTTGGTCCCCATGTTCCTATGGTGCCAAGTGCTGAGGATCCAAAGAAGAACGTACCAAAACCTTATGAAAACTATACTAAAACCGATTTTCAAAAGTTCGAATTGGATGCCAAAGCATTTAGCATCATAGCATCTGCATTACCAAATGAGATCTATGCTGGACTGTTACATTGTAACAGTGCCAAAGAGCTATGGGATGCGTTGAAGGAACAGTTTGGGGGAACCGAAGAAGTTATTGAAAACAATAGGGAAATTCTGAATCAACAGTATGAAACCTTCTGTCACATTAAGGGTGAAACACTGACCCAACAATTTGAACGTTTTAGTTGTCTCATCAGTGAGCTAAGGCTTGTTAAGGTTGAATTTCCAAAATTAACTCAAAATAGCAGGTTTCTTAGATCGCTTCCTGATAAATGGGACACAATTGCATTTGTGACTAGAAACTCTGTTGAGTTCAAAGATCTGACCCTGACCCAACTTCATGGTAGACTCCTGACCTATGAAAGGGAGTTGAACCAGAAAAAGAAGCTGCAAGAGTCTGGAAAAGCAACTGATGATTACTCATTCGGTAGCACAGCTCTTCTGGGTCAGGAAGAATCTGGTAGCAGCAGTAAGGAACAGGGTTATGATAATTTCATTGATATAACAGCTGGTGGTAACTTTACCAACCCTGATCCTCACTCTGCAAATTATGCTTTCACTGCAAACACTGAAAACCAGATGTCAGATAATTTGTGCTTTGAACTCAATGATTTGCAACATTTTGATCCCACTAACTTAGAGGAGATGGACATTTTGCATCAGCTGGCTTTGCTTAGTGTGAGAACAAGCAAATTCTACAAAAGAACAGGGAGAAAGTTCCCAGGGTTACATGGGAATCTAAGGGTTGGGTTGGATAAATCGAAAATCAAGTGTTACAAGTGCAATAGGCTAGGTCATTTCGCTAGGGAATGCAGGAGTCAAACTACTGGTCCTATAATCACTCATCCTAGCTCAAACCCTAGACCTCAAAATCAAAGCACTGTGCACTATACCCAATATACCCCTGCAGCTCATGTTAACACTGCTCATTATGCTGCTGCCCCTGTGCCTGTGCATTATGTCCAAACCACTGTTCCACAGATTCAAAATGTTCAAACCCCTGTCCCCCAAGCACAAGTGCAACCTGCACCTCAAACTGCTGCTCCAGCAGTGGTACAACCAGATCAGCAAAGCTTTTTCACTCAAGGCTTTGTTGACTGGAGCAGCATGCCTGATGAGCTTAGTGATGAAAATTTTGCACTCTATGCTTCTAATGAATCTTCTAATGATAAATTTTGTTTGATGGCATTAGAGTCAATACCATAGGGGATTGAAACTGAAGGTGAACAGCTAAGTGATGAAACAGTGGATGAGGTGATTGAAGCAGTTGTTAGTGCAGTTGCTGGTGAATTGCTGCTGGGAGAAAATTCAGAAACCCTGATTGAACCACTGACAGACCCATGGTCCAAAGAGGACAATGAAGAAGAGATAAATGAGAAAGCAGGTGAGAAAGAAGAAAGAGCTGATGATGAAGAAAATCATCAATGTGATTGTGCAATGATGGCTGCTGCCAAGGTATCACCTCAAGTTCTTGAAAAACTATGTTCTGACAATTGCATTATTGTTTTTGCTAACATCAAAGAGGTAAATGAAAACCTTCGGAATAAAATCTTAACTGATGAAGTCAAATTTGAAAGGTCTTTAAAAGAACTTAAAAACAAATTGACTGAAAAGGAAAAAGAGATCAGCAGTCTGAAAGAAGAACAAAACATAACCAAAACTCAACTCCAAACTATGGTAGAAAAATACCATGTTTGCAAAAAGGAGTTGGAGTCCATCCAGATCACCTGTGAAAGATGGGTGGAATCATGTAAAGGGTATGAGGTTATGCTAGAAAAACAGATAAAAAGCAATGTAAAATTTGGGGTTGGTTATAGAAAACATGATGATGAAAACATTGCTTTTGAAAAATCTGTTCAAACCACTGATGTAACCACTGAGTTCATCCCCACAAACAAGAAAGGCCAAGAAGTGAAAATCACTGATAAACTTGGTAACAAAATCACACTTAACAGACCAATGGGATCCTCTACTTTTGAAGAGCTTGAAGATTATCAGTTTAAACCAAAATGGTCTGATGAGTGTGATATTCTTGAAAATTTCAAGCCCATGGACTTTACATCAACTGATGGTGTTAAAGCTCCAAAAGCTAAAGTCATACCTCTCAAGGACATCCCAATAGAGGTTAAAACCTCTGCTGCAAAGGAGTCCGAAAAGAGAAAGAAGAAAGAAAAGATCAATAACTTGTTTTGTGAATTCTGTGAGAAAAGGAATCATCTAACAAAAGACTGTTTCCATTTAAAAGCTTATGATTTGAACAAAACAAGTGTCATTGTTTCAGCTGAAACTGCATTGTTTGTGGTAAAACAAACCACAAAACTCAAGCATGTGTGTATCTCAAAAACTTTGATGTGAAAAAGAATGAGTACATTGCTAAAACATCCTTGAGTCCATCAACATCATCTGTCAAATTCACCAAGAACCAACCACTGTTTATGCCAGTTCAAACAGCTGTCACAAAACAGCTGAACCAAACATCTGTCAAAAGAGATGTTCAGGTTACTGATGCACCCCCTGCCAATCAGTTCAGAAAAGGCAAGGAAAAACAGTCTTACCAAAGGATTCCACACGTTTATGAGGCCTACAAAAGGCCCTCTAAACCTAAAGTGAACAGGCATCCTTTTGGTTACCAACAGGTGATTGGTCAAGACCCCCAACAGTGGTTAGCAAGAAACAGTACTAAAACTGTCCAAACCCCTGACTTAACCACTGTCCATCAATCTGCATCCATCCCAGACACTGTTGAGACCCCATCCAAAGCCCTGTTGGCTTTGGAGACCCTAATGAACTAATCCTTTTACTTCATGTGTAGGGAGCTTCTGCATGCTTTGATAGTCTTTGGTATGTAGATAGTGGAGGCTCCAGGCACATGACAGGATGTAAAGCCCTCCTCAAAGACTATAAAATCCATGGAGGGGGTGATATATCCTTTGGGATTAATAGTAAAGGGAAAGTTCTGGGGTCGGGTACAGTGCAGTCTGGAAATATAAAATTTGAAAATGTCAATCTGATAGACAATCTAAAATTCAACCTTCTGAGTGTGTCTCAAATGAGTGACAAAGGGTTTGGGTCATTCTTCACAAAAGATTGTTGTAGGGTTGTTGGACCAGAAATGGTCAAAAAGATTGAAGCAATAATCAGAACTGGTCAAACTAAACTTGTTGCTCAAAGAAGTGGCAATGTTTATGTTGTTGATACGTCTAAAGAATGTCCCAGAGCTGCTGCATGTCTGTTCTCAGCTGCCTCTAACAAAGAGATAGAACTTTGGCACAGAAGACTGGGGCACACAAATCTTAAGACAATCACTGAAATCTCAAAAAATGGTTTGGTGAGAGGCCTACCACAAAAATTGTTTTCATGTTCTGAACATTGCATTTCCTGTTTAAAAGGAAAACAACATAAAAGTTCTTACAAGTCCATTGAAGAGTCCAAAACAACCCAGTGTTTGCAAATGCTACACATGGATTTGTTTGGCCCAGTTCAAGTCATGAGCCTCAAGAAGAAAAGATATTGTTTGGTTATTGTTGATGACTTTTCTAGGTTTACATGGACTTGCTTTTTACATTCAAAAGATGAGACTGCATGCATTTTGCAAGACTTTGTGACACAGGTTGAAAAGCAATTTGACCTTCCAGTGAAAACCTTCAGGAGTGATAATGGCACATAATTTAAAAATAAGGAGTTGGATGCCTTCTGTGTGAAGAAAGGGATTGTAAGGCAGTACAGCATCCCTAGAACACCAGAGCAAAATGGGGTAGTTGAAAGAAAGAACAGAACATTGATTGAGGCTGCCAGAACCATGCTTGCTGATTCAGGTTTGCCATTAACTTTCTGGGCAGAGGCAGTAAACACTGCCTGCTATGTCCAGAACAGAGTTTTAATAAACCCCAGGCACAAAAAGATTGCTTATGAAATTCTGTATAAAATCAAACCACTGATCTCATACTTCAAGGTGTTTGGCTGCCCATGCTTTATTTTGAACCTAAAAGATTCCATTTCAAAATTTGCAGCCAAAATTGATTGTGGTTATCATCTGGGATACTCAACCACTGCCAAGGCCTACAAAGTATTTAATACACGGACCAAGGCAGTGGAGGAGACCTTGAATGTAAAGTTCAATGAACTTTCATCAATGAAAATCCCAGCAAATCCTGCAGATCTGTTTGATCTTGAAAAATTTACTTTTGAAAATACTGTTGTCAAGACTAACAGTGCAGGTCCATCAGAGGATTCAACACCAGACTATGGATATGAAATCATCATTCCTCAAAAGTCTGTCAAACTGGGAAGAGCATCAGATGTTCAAAACAGCTATCAAAGCTCAACCACTACTACCTCAACAGTTGTTGACCAAAGTAGCCCATCAACCACTGCTTCCACATCCTCAAACACTGCTGACAAAAGTCCCCAAACAGTGGATAAAAGTCAGCATGTGTCCACTTCATTACCTCCAATTCCACCACCTTTTGATGCCACTGCTGGATCATCAAAGTCCCCAGCAGTGGATAGCTCAGATGATACACATTTGCAGCCTTCACCAACAAATGCCATCATACCATACCAAGGAGATTTAATCTTCTTGAGATCTCATCCACCTGATCAAATTATTGGCAACATAAATGAAGGGGTGCTCACAAGAAGCCAAACCCAAAACATTTGTCTTTTTGCTGGTTTTCTATCACTCCATCAGCCTGTCAAGTACCAAGAGGCACTGAAAGACAACAGCTGGGTAGAAGCCATGCAAGAGGAGCTCCAACAGTTTAAAAAACAACAAGTATGGGAGCTTGTACCACTGCCAGAAGAGGTTAGTCCCATTGGCACAAAGTGGGTCTTCAAGAACAAAACTGATGAAAGGGGTATTGTTGTCAAGAATAAAGCCAGGCTTGTGGTTCAAGGTTACAGACAGGAAGAGGGGATTGATTATGATGAAACATTCGCCTCTGTTTCAAGATTGGAAGCCATTAGACTGTTCCTGGCCTTTGCTGTCAACCACAACATGAAGGTGTTTCAAATGGATATCAAAAGTGTTTTCCTCTATGGTACAATTCAAGAAGAGGTATATGTTTGTCAACCTCCAGGTTTTGAGGATCCATTTTATCCAGATCATGTCTACAGGCTAAACAAAGCCTTGTATGGCCTGAAACAAGCACCAAGGGCCTGGTATGAAACTCTTTCCAACTTCCTACTCTCAAATGGTTTCAAAAGAGGTACCATTGATAAAACACTGTTTCTAAAATGGAGAGGGAAGGATTTAATGATTGTCCAGATTTATGTGGATGACATTATTTTTGGAAGCACATGTAACACAATGTGTGAAGAGTTTAGAGAACTCATGACAGCTGAGTTTGAAATGAGTGCAATGGGTGAGCTGTAATGCTTTCTTGGTCTCCAAGTACAGCAAATGCAAAATGGAACTTTCATTCATCAAAGCAAATATGCTAAAGAACTTTTGAATAGATTTGATATGAATGATTGTAAACCATGCAGCACACCCATGGCAACAAATAAGCTTGTCATGTCTGATGAAAAGGATGAGCTGATTGACCAAACTTTATATAGAAGCATGATTGGGTCTTTATTGTACCTAACTGCATCTAGACCAGACATCATGTTTGCAACATGTATCTGTGCAAGAAGTCAATCAGCTCCTAGAAAATCAAACCTCATTGCTGTAAAAAGGATCTTCAGATACATAAAAGGTGCTCCCACACTTGGTATCTGGTATCCAGCTAATGGGAATATCAAGCTTTCAGGCTTTTCAGACAGTGACTTTGCTGGATGTAACACCACAAGGAAGTCCACATCAGGAGGGTGCCAGTTTCTAGGTGATTGCTTAGTTTCATGGCAAAGCAAAAAGCAAGCAGCTGTTTCAACATCCACTGCTGAAGCTGAATACATTGCTGCTGCAAGCTGTACAGCCCAACTCCTATGGCTTCAAAATCAGTTGCTGGATTTTGGTATCACTGCCTTAAAAACACCACTCATGTTGGATAGCCAGGCAGCAGAAAATATCATCAAAAATCCAGTTTCTCATTCAACCACCAAACACATCGACATCAGACATCACTTTGTGAGGGATTGCTATGAAAAAGGTTTGATTTCTCTGCATCATGTTCCAACTAAAGACCAGCTGGCAGATGTGCTCACAAAAGCACTGGATATAGCCACTTTTGAAAGCTTGGTCTCTAGAATTGGCATGCTAAACATGGAATAACAAGCAAAATCTTGTTTTTCTATGTTTAAAAGCATTAAAATGTTTTCAGAAAATCAAAAATCCATCCTTAAAAATAGCCAAAAATGAAATTTTTCATTAAAATCCTTAAAAGTCTGCCATAACCACTGATTGTTCAAAAGTCTGCTCTACTTCAAAGTCTGTCCACTGCTGAAAGCCATCCTCTGTTCTCTCATTTCCTTGATAACCTCTGTTGTTCAAAAGCAGTGTCTTATCCACTGATATGCTATCCACTGATAGTGAAAATCATCCACTGCTTCCATTTTACCGTTTAAACCACTGCCTTCATCAGTAACTTTCATAAAAGTACTGTCCTTCATTTCTTCAGAGTTTGGCATGTGGGCAGTACATAGTGGTCAGTACTTTTGTAACCGCTGCCACGTCAGCCTTCACTTTTTCCCCTATAAAACCCCCACTTCACACCAAAAACAGGGTTTTTCTGTCGAATTGAATTCTCAAAAATTCATTTCTCAAAGCAGTTTTTCTTCACATTTCTTAACAAATTTCTTCGATCATCATCTCCAAAATGACAAAATCGAAGCCATCTGCAAAACCCACTTCCAAATCATCGTCGAAAGCGGCCTCTCAAAAGGCCAATACCACTGAAATCCCACACAAACCATCTCACAATCTTCTGGGTCTTCTCGCAAAACCCGGCACCACAGATGCTTTCGACTCCATCATTACCAAAATGGCTAAATCAAAGTACAAAACTTTGTTAATAGCCGATGCACCAATTTACTTGACAACCCAAAGGGAGTTTTGGAAGAATGCAACCCTTGAAACACAAGGAGACGCTGTAATAGCCATTAACTCTAATCTAAAGGGAAAACATGTCAAGATTACACCACAGTCAATTTCAGAGGTCTTTCAACTCGAGGATCAGCAAGGTAAAATCTCTTTCCCTAAAAACGAGTTGAAAATTGACTTCATTGAGAGAGGGTATGCAGACACAATGATGAAGAAAGCTACCTTACAAAAAGGTTTCTTTCCTTCTGCAACAAGATTTTTATTCCATACCCTGCTAATGTGTGTTTCAAACAAAACCACTTCTTTTAATGAAATACCATTAAAGATTCAAAATCTGGGATATGCTATTCTTCAAGAAGAAAATTTTAATTATTCCCGGGAAATCTTTAATGATTTGGTTAATAATGTTGAAACAAAATCATTCCTACTGTTTCCAAGGTTTCTAAGTTATTATTTTGAAAAGAAATCCAGTAAGGATGATATTGCTGTAATAAACCAAGGTGATTATATTCAAATAAATAGTTTAACTACTGAAACTTTTTCAAGAATGTTAACACCTTGCAAAACACAAGCAGAGGTGCCTGAGCAGATTTTAGCAGCTACCACTGCTCCTCAGGTATCTGCTGCTGAGCCTACTGCTCAAGGTGATCAAAGTGGCCGCACAACTGCTTTGAAACCCACACCTAAAATCACCAAAAAGCCACAGAAAAAGAAAAATTCAAAACCCCCCAAACCAATCAAAAAGGCAACTCTGGAGGATGAGATACCAGAGGAAATGCCTGTGACAACACAAAAGTCACAAGAAACCACTGCTGCTTCTTCCTCACAGCAGTTGGTACAAATATCTCAACCCATAACCAATACTCCTCCTGCTTCTTCACAAAAAGAACAGGTTGTACACATAGGGCCACCACATCATGATGCTCTGAAATCACTTGGTTTCATCATCCACAGCTCAATGCCCAGAGCAAATACAGTTTTTACACCAAACCTCACATCCACAATTCCCTCACCAACTAAACTGCTGTTGGATGCAATTGATTTAAACCAGGCACTAACCAGTCCTTCTCAATCACCTATCAATGAGAACATACCTCAACAAATGACTGGATCTGATGTATCAATCTTTGCTAACCCACCAACACAACCTGAGGAGGTTACACCCCTTGAGTTACATGTAACTCTTGGTGGTAGTCCAAGTGAAGCAGCCACTACAACTGTTGAACCCACTGGTTTACAGTTGGACAGTGGTTACATTAATAAGACTTCCTTGGAGGCAATTCCTTACATAGCACCTCTGCCAACCACCAGTGGATTTAATTATCCTACTGGCAACATCAAAAGGTTGTCAAGTGTTGAAGGAAGAAGACCCCAGTACCAAGAAAAAGGGGTGTCAGTGGTTAGTGTTTGGAGCACACTCCCTACCCCAACCACTGATAAAACCACTGATAGTGGGAAATCAGATGATCCCATTAAATTGGGTGATGATTTAAAATATCAGGATTTGACGGAACGAATTGAAAAGTTGGATACATCTGTTGCAGATCTTAAAAATATGCTACAACAGGTGTTGAAAACACAAAAGATGCAATCCACCGTTGTTCCACCTCAAGCACCTGCTCCACCACAAGCTTTTGCTACAAATGAGCTCTGGAACCTTTTCCAACAACAAAAAGAAATGGCTGATCAACAACATGAACTTCATGTCCAAAAGCTGAGAAACATTATGGAGTCTAGGTACAAGAACACCCAAGCAGATATTAAGGCAATCAAGGCCCATTTATTGGAAACCACTGGCACTGCTCCTCCAACAGTACTTTTCATTGATCAACTCCCAGAAGATAATGCCAAAAAGGGGGAGAAAATTCAGGAGTGGAAAAAGAAAGGAATAGATGATGGTCTGTAAATTGAACCTGAGAAGGATGCTATGACCAGAAAAATTCCATTGCCAGATGGTAGTAAAAAGGTTGATGCTACCCAAGAAGCACTTGATGAAGGAGTAGCAAGTGTAAAGAGGGATAGAATGGCAAAGGATATTTCAAGATGGAATGAGGAGAAAAGGGCTTTCATGGAACTGTATGCGCAGGGTTGTTCTGGATCAAAGGATACTAAAAATCCTAAGACAAAAAGGAAACCTAAGTCCATCCCATCCAGATTTCCAAAGCCTCCAAAACCACCATCCAAAAGCCATCAGCATCAAACCTCCACCCAAACAGCTGCTGTAACTCCTGCTGTATCAACTACTGCTGGTACTTCAGTTGTTTCAACATCTGTTATCACTTCAACAAACACCACTTCAACACACACCACAGCCACTGCTTTACCACTACCATCACCACCAAAAACAAACTCACCACCACTTTCTCCTGCCAAAAAGCAGAAGACAACAGATGTTACAACATCTGTTGTAATGACAACAGTGGTTGAGACACCAGTTGTTTCAACAGCTGTTTGTCAAACACAAACCACTGCCACACAATCTACCACCACTGATCCACCCAAAACATCATCTGCCTCTTCTAAAACAAAAAGGAGAAGGATTTACATACCAGATGATGATTCACCATCACCACCACCAACATCTTCAACATCCATGTCACTTGTTACTATACCCAAACCTAATCCTCTCTCATCAGCACCAGTACAACAAGCAATCTCTGTCATTACTCCTATAGGTGTCCAATTTCCTCTAGAACTTGAATCAGTTAGAGAAGAGATAAAATCCTTCTACTATGAGGAAGACCCTGCAAAAAGGAAGTTGCCATCAGTTAAAGGATATCCAAGGCCAAACAACATTGAAGAATACTTAAAGGTCAAAGCTAAACAGGGAGAAGATATCTCTAAAAGAAATGCACAAGGAAAATCTGACAGAGAAATCCAGCAGAATTACCAATTCTTACTCACACAAGTCAGATCCTTGGAGCAATTTGCAAAGAATGTATGTCAACAAATCTCAGAAAGAGCAGATGAAACTCTAAGAGAAGACTACATTGAAAGCATCATGGCAACAAAGAAATACAAAGGAGATAAGCAGATGTACAAAGAGTGGACCATTCCTGAGCTTGAGCAAGAAGCAGCCAGGATTCAAGAAATGACAAAGAATAAGGTCAAAAACACTCCTCCAGATTGGTCAAAGTACAAAAAGAATGTGCCTGACAAATCACTTGAGCTGAAGAGAATGAAAGAGGAGTTAGTTGCTGCTGACTATGGGTCTAAACATCAAGTGGCAAGATGGAAAGAAGATGTAGTCAGGGCCACTTATAGAAGATTGGAGGAACTGAGGAAGAAAGATCCTACAGTTCCTAAAATGCCTGACTATTCTAAAGCAGAGGTCTCAAAAAGACCACCAAAGCTGCAAGTCAAAAGAACCACTGCTCCAGCTGGTGCTGCCATCTACAAAAGAAGGAGCCAAAACCAATCAAGTGCTGAAACAATTCAAGATCTAAAAGCTGGAAATGCTGTTGTAAAAGCAGGCATTAAATTAATGATAAAAGAAGATCTTGAATTGGAACAATCTGCAAGTACTGCTCAGCCAGTCATGAATAGGCCAGCCTCACCTAATACTTCTGCAAATAAACATCTCCCAAGAAACCCATCAGGCTCAAAAATACAAAAGTGGGAAACTGACAAACATACCTACGTATTGACTTTGCTCAGGTCTGGTGGAGAAGTGAAGAAAATATCAAGGGAACAAGCTCTTGGCCTGAGTCTTGAAGATTTGCAGGATCTCGTTGATCTTCCACTTAGCAGGGATGATGATGACACAGATGCCCTAGACTTTGAATTACAATTTAAAGGTCAGATAAGGGAACTGCTGATGAGGCAATAAAGAATTCCACAATAATGAAGAGTTTTGGCATTATCTGTTCCAGGGGGAGATTGTTGGGATCGAACCCTATCAGAGGAACAGATAATTAAAGCCAAAATTGGGTCAGAGCAGTGGATCCAGAATAAGCAGATGTTACATACAAGTCTCTCCCCTTGAAAGTGTTTTCAACATCTGTTGACCTCCTATCTACTGATTGTACAAGCCACTGACCGTCAATCTGCCGCTCTAGTAAAGGCTGATGGAAGACTAAAGCTCTGCTGCTCAATCTACTGCCTTGAGTCAAGCACTGCTGATCCGGACAAGTACTGCTGGGTTCACAGCAGTGGAAGGATGCAGCAGTTGTTTATTCTATCTTTATGAAATGTATTGTATTGTATCAAGCAGTAGTTAGTATATCAGTGTTTGTGTTGATCTGAGGTTAGAGTTTGTTAGGAGGTTAGATGTCACTTTCATGGTGACGTCAGCATTAGATGCTCAGTGGTTTGCTAGTGCCTATAAATAGAACAGTGCTCTGTACCGTTCTATTAGCTCTTTGCAACACCGTCTTCTTTGCACGAACAAACACTGAGCTCTGGCTGAGGGGGAGTTTGTATTCAAGCATTACTTTGTAATCGTTATTGAAATTTAATTCAATCATTCGGTTCTTTGTTGAAAATGTCTTGATCAAAGCAATACTCTCGTTTGATTGTATACAAAGTTTGTTTCCATATTAATTCCGCTGCACAACTCATCCATTTCCATTTTAATTCAAACAGAAAATACAATCAAAACCAAACTCAGATCCATCAATTTTATTTCTTAAATTTCGTTGCTTAGGTACCCAAATCCTTTTCTTATGAAATCTCCAAATTCCATCAGTCGCTTGCTCTAATTCCTTTATTCTTCCTTTCATTTCTTCAGCATCATCCTTGATTGCTGTTTCTTGAACGTTCTTCAGTTGTTCCATTAAATATAATTAGAGATTTAATCTAAGAGCACGAACTCGTCTTTGTTTTTCATGATACTTACGACTCAAGGCATCTGCTACTACATTTGCCTTTCCTTCGTGATATTGAATATCACAGTCGTAGTTACTTAGAATTTCCATCCATCTCCTTTGCCTCATGTTTAACTCTTTTTGCCCAAATATGTACCTTAAACTTTTATGATCTGTATAGACAGTAATCTTACTTCCATACATATAATGTCTCCTAAGGGCAAAAATTATTGCTCCTAATTCTAAGTCATGAGTCATATAATTTTCCTTGTGCTTCTTTATTTGCCTTGATGCATACACAATTACCTTTTTGCGTTGGGGCATTTGCGTATGCAGAAGACTTCAAAATCTTCAGTTCCGTCAGGCAAGGCTAGAATTAGGGCATTTATTAATCTTTGCTTCAAAATCCTAAAGGATTCTTCTTGCTTAGGTCCCCATTCAAACTTAACAGTTTTACAGCTTAGCTTAGTTAAAGGAACAACTATCTTAGATAAATCTTTACTGAAGCGCCTATAGTATCCAGCTAACCCTAGGAAACTTATAACTTCAGTAGCTGATTGTGGGACCTTCCAATTGATGATTGCTTCTATTTTGGAGGGATCTACGTGAATACCTTTGTGATTCACCATGTGACCTAAAAATTGCACCTCCTGTAGCCAAAATTCACACTTCGAGAACTTGGCGTAAAGCTTTTCCTTTCTTAACAAAGTTAAGAGTGCATGTAGATGTTCACAATGCTCATCCTAACTTTTGGAATAAATAAGTATATCGTCGATGAAGACAATTACGAATTTATCCAAATACGGTTTACAGATCCTATTCATCATGTCCACAAATGCTGCAGGAGCATTTGTTAGTCCGAATGGCATGACTGTAAACTCGTAGTGACCATACCTAGTTCTGAAAGCGGTTTTAGGTATGTCTTCTTCTTGTACCTTCAGCTGATGGTATCCGGAGCGCAAATCTATCTTAGAGAAATATCTAGCTCCCTAAAGTTGATAAAAAAGATCATCAATCCTAGGTAATGGGTATCGATTCTTAATTGTAACCTTATTCAATTCCCTATAATCGATACACATTCGCATTGAACCATCTTTCTTCTTCACAAACAACACTGGTGCTCCCCAAGGGGATGAACTAGGTTGTATGAATCCTTTGCCTAGCAATTCATCCAACTGCTTTTTCAGTTCTAACATTTCAGTGGGTGCTAACCGATAGGGTGCCTTAGCTATTGGTGTAGTTGCAGGAATTAGATGAATTCTAAACTCTACTTCCCTATCTGGTGGTAATCCTGGTAGCTCTTCTCGGAATACATCCGGGTATTCTGATACTACTGGAATTTCCTTAAGTTCCTTACCTTTAGTGTTAATGATCACCGAAATCATATACACTATTCCTTGTTTTCGTTCATAACTAGCAACTTTCATTGCTGAAATGAACTTCAATGGTTTACGTGACTTATCTCCTGTAACCATAATTATTTCTCCTGCGGGGGTATGAATTTCTATGGAATTCTTATCACAGAGGATTCGAGCATGGTTGACTACTAACCAATCCATTCCTAGCACGACATCGAATACAGCTAAATTCATAGGTAGCAGGTTTGCAGAAAATTTATGGCCTGAGAGTTCTATCTTCCCTTCTTGAAGAACCTTATCTATTTTAACAGAATTACCGTCTGCTGTTTCTACCGTATAAATCTGCTTAAGTTTGGTTAGAGGTTGCTTAAGATCTTGGCAGAATGAAGTATTTATAAAACTTTGGTTTGCACCAGAGTCAAATAATACTTTTGCGTAAACGTCATATACAAGAAACGTACCAGCTATCACATCTGGAATCAGATCTGCTTCTTGTGTCGTCAGCTGGAAGGCTCTTGCATTCTTCTTATTAGTTCCTTCAGCAGGTTTGGCCTTGTTATCAGCTGGCTTTACTAGTTTAGGGTATTCTGGTCTAAAATGTCCGCTTCTCCGCAATTGAAGCAAATCGTTGATTTCTTCCTACATTCCTCCTCTCGGTGTCCTTATGCCTTGCAGAAATTACACTTCATATAACATTTACCAAAATGTTTCTTTCGACAGTGTCTGCAGAATGGAGGTGTGAAAGATTGCCCAATTCCCTTTTTCTTGAAATTATTACTGTTATTACCCACACGAAATCCTTGGGTAATCTTTTGGGCCAATTCCTTTTTCTTATTCTCTTCTCTGGTACGAACTAGCCCGTCGGTTAAAGTATTTGCCAATTCAAACGCATCGTCAATTATGCGGGGTCTCGCAGCTTTGACGATGTCACGAATTTCGCTAATTAAACCCCAAATATAGCGAGAAATAAGTATCGGTTCTGGCAAAGCCAGAGTTGGTACAATTCTGGCATACTCGAAGAATTTCGAAGTATACCCTCGACAGTCAACATCCACCATCCGATGGTTTAGGAACTTATTTGTCATTTGTTCCTTTTCATAGTCGGGACAAAATTTTCTTTCCATTAATCGCTTAAATTCTTCCCAACTCATGGCATAAGCCATGTCACTTCCCTTGGCTTGCAACACCGTATTCCACCATTCCAATGCCTCTTCCTTGAAGAGGTGGGATGCATACATAACCTTGTCTTCTTCGGTGCATTTACTTATTTTAATTACTGCTTCGGTCTTTTCCAACCAACTGTAACACCCTTACTATTATTTAACGCTTTTCGTATAATTTACGAAAATAAACGGGTAATTAGAATTTCAATACATTGAAAATACGGGTTTCATTAAACTTTATTTACTGAATTAAAACTATACAAAATAACATGTTTGAGTTCGTCATTTAACAAAACAACGATACATAGTGCGGAAGCTTATTTCTTGATCGTGTTCGGTTCTTCGTTGTGCTTGATCGTCCGCCGGTGCTAAAATAATACCTGAAACTCATAAAACATGAGTTGGATTAGTCATACGTAACTTAGAACGTATTTAAACGAGTCCGGGAAGCGAAACTAATTAAAATAAAAAAAATTCACCAAAACAGGGCTCCGTCGCGCCATGCTACGGCGCCACGTTGCTCCCTCGCGCCACGCGGGGGAGACCAGTTTCCAGCAGGCTGCAGCTCAGTTCAGCTATGCCAGTTTTTACGGAAACGGCCATAACTTCTTCGTTATTGATCCGTTTTACCCGATTCTTTTTCCTACGCGTCCGTAATTTAATCCTCCATCTTATGGAGTTAAAATTCTACATCCAACATAAGAAATTTTGAGACTTCTAAGCCTTTGACTCGTTACCTTTTTATCGAATTTTAACCCGTTTATGCATTTTATCAAACAAACGTATTTGTTTGATTCCTATATCACATACACTTCTTCAAATTAATGTTACCTACCATATTAGGTTCTAATCATAGGTTTATTACACAATTTAAACCCGTTTTCGCTCGTATGCTTATTTTGACCCGTTAAGGGTATTTAAGCACTTTCGAGCCTAAAATCGCTTTCATTTGTATCTAACTTTATATTTTAAGATTTCTTACCAAGTAGTCTTTCACCACAACTATATTTGTGGTGGATTTAATATGGAGATACATATATTCCGAGTTTTATCCCTCGGACTATCATTTTACGGCAAAGACCCATATTGAGTCATTTGACCCAAGATTTACCCTTTTCATTCTTTATACTTATTCAAAGTATTTGCTTGATCATATAACTTGTTTTTAAACGACTCTTAAGGTTCATTTACTCGATTTTGCTTACAAGGGCGTTTTGGTCATCTTAAACCCTTTCTTTACAACAAAGGACTTTTCATGTCGTAATTGACCAAAATTTCACTTTTTAAACTAGGATCTTGTTTAAATAGCCATCATGTTTTTAAAACACAATGACAATAACTTAAATCATTCAGTTTACTTAAAAGATAACCCAATGTCCATTTTAACTTGTTTAGCCCTCATTGAACTTCAAGTTCTAATGATTATTTGACCAATTATACATACCTGGCTCGAATCAATATATTGACCCGTTTTGATACCTTGCCTTAGTAGCCGCTAAGTAATAGCGATGACAACATTCAATCGATATTTATTCCTGTAATCATGCAACTCGACAAAACATTAGCCGATATTGTCAAAGGGTGATATTTTCACCTTTTGACCCGTTTGGTCTATATGACCATTTACTTTTGCGAGATGGATTTATTATCATCTCGTCTACATAACTTGTACCGGTTTACACCATACGGTCAATTTACTTATAAATTTATTTTCTTGATTATTTTGACCCCTTTATATCTTACGCCATAAAATGTCCTTCAAAACTAACGGTTATCGTCAACGAGTGACTACATTGCCGTTTTACCCTTATTAATTGTATTGATTTACCTTATAAGGTAAATCACTCAAAACTCGTTATTTATTAGTCATTACATGACTAAATGACCTTATTAGCTCTTTTTAACCGTTCAACATGGTTTATCATTATTGTCTTTTGTTTCGAACCTCGCACGTCGGGTCGAAACATCATAAGTCAAAATGTGACTTTTGATTATTCAAAATCTATAAAACCAATAGATATCAAATAAAAGGTGTAAGTTTTAACTTACCTCGCATCCCGAATACGCCTTTCTTCTCACTTGATTCGTTTGACCCGCTCACTCATCAAGCTTCCATCTAGCTCGTTAAGCGCCAACTATCATTCATTATTCACAAGGTTGTTAGATTAGCCATCCCAAATCATGACTTTCACACCTTATGATTCCTTGACTATTTTTCTCTTTAAACTCAATCATAATTCACGAGTTTAATTCTTGTGTCAAGACTCACTTCTAATCAATTATGAACTCTTAACAAAATCCCTATTTTGTTCAAGTAGTTCATTCACACGAGTTAGTATGGCGTTTATAAACACCAATGTAACATTAATTTCTTCAAATCAACTAAACCCATTTTATAGCAATTATGATTTATGTACCCAAACACCTAATTTGTTCAAGTACCTTGTTTCTACTATCAACTATGATGATTTCTAGCATAAACATATCATCATCTTCACTACAAAATCAAAACCCACTTAGCACATAGTAGGGTAATTATCAAATCCCTAGTTTTGACAACAATTCATCAAGTTTTCTACTAGTGTGCGTGTAGTGTTTTAATTAAATAAAATCAAGTTTTAATTCCTCCTCTTTTAACCCCTCTAGTTTGTAACCTTATAATAAGGGTTATTACCCAAGTTTCCTTCTTTATTTTAAGGCATGTATTTAACTAGGTTATTATTCCTAGTTACTTGGTAGGTCCGGGGAAGTTATGACCCGTTTTATTTTTAAGTCCCGTTAATTCGGACCTTTCGTAACTTTATTTTCTCAAGCATTTATTCCCCCTTTTTTATTAATATTAGGTTTATTTATTTAAATCCTAATATTTACCGGGTTAAATTTTACCACTAACGGCATTTTACCCGTCCATCACTATTAACGAGGTTTGATTACTAAACCCGTTTTCGGGGTGTTACACCAACGCAGCGCGACAGTCGCCCCTTCATTGCCTGCAAATTCAACGGGTTTACAGGCAAGAAATTCTTTATAAGTGCAACCAGGTGTTGCAACTTTCATTTTCTTAAGTATTGGGGCTTGAACCACATTATTATCATTGTTGCCGCCTCTATTTACACTATTACTGAAATTATCATCCCGAGTGCGTTTGCTGTGGTTGGCTTGGGAAGGTTCAGCAGGGTTCTTAACGGCAGCAACAATTGTCGGGATAGCATTGACTATGCCCTGAGCAACGATATTTTCTATATCCTGCCTATTAAGAAAATGGTCCTCATTATTTTGTTCGGATTGGTTAACTTCGTTTATCGATTGGTTGTCTTCGTTTTCCATCTAAATCATTAACAATATATGAAAATTATTATAAAAAAAAATGGATAGCAACCAACACAATAAAGCAATCACAGAAACAATTAAGTCAACACGTATAGCCAAAATTGTCGACCTTGCGACTTTCATATATTTTTGTAATAGTATGCATCGATACAAACCATCTATTTTACAAAAGTTTTATTTTTAGTTATTATTATACATTGTTATATTATTATTATATTATATTTTATTATATATATATATATTTCTACATATTATTATTATACAATCACACAACCACAGTTAGCTGGCCTTTCAGAAACGACGCTCCCTCTCGTCGTATTTCCAGGTGATGTTCTGTAACACCTCGTAAAATCACGACCAATATAATAAAGACACGTGTCATGGACTTTAAACGTGTTATAAACCCGGATTATGTTAAAAGATATATGGTGGGATTAAAAGTGTCAACATGTTAATTATTACCTCTGAGTGACCTTTTAACGTTTTCAAACTTTTGCGAAGTATAAATACATTCTCATGAATATCTAATAAGGATTTCATAAGTATCCGGTTAAACTTTGTAATGAATAATTCAACATTCAAAGAAATGGGATCCTATGTTTGATAATGACAATCCTTCATTCACATGATTTCTTTCAAGGACTCCAAATCAATGTTAATGCATGGCAACACCTCCAAGAGCATTCAGATATGCTCATGTGGTCCCCTTCTGCTGAAAATGACCATAGATTCGAGTTATGAAAGGTTGCATGGTCAAATGTTAAAGTTCTCAAAGTTTTGTCTTCTGATCAGATGCTTATGGACCGCAAAGAGACCACCTTACGGACCGTAAGGTGGCTTAACTGGGCGATAAAATTTGAAAAGCGGTTACGGACCGTAACCGCTAGGCTTACGGTCCGTAAGGACTGTATCTGGGCAGTGAAAATGGACAGCTGCGGGTTGTCTCCTTCTACGCCCCTTTTCTCGAAATCAGCTGCTTGTTAACGGTTTTGAAATACCTCTAGACACCTGTTTGCATCAGCATTCACCTGAGGGACACCTACATTGATCCTAGAATCCCCAATGCACTATAAATAGAGGCTTTAGTTGAAGTTCCTCACTTGCTCAATTCCATTTCACACTCAAACTCACTTCTCTGGAGCAACCTGACTTTGAAGGAAGCTCTCTTAGTGATAATCTTCGTGCTAAGGACTATTGTAAGTATTCTTAGCTTCTTTAGTTAAGTTTTCATTAGCTTAATGAACAAAAGTCAAAGCTATCGTAATTAAGCTTTGACTTAGTGATTAATCACTAATGGTCCAACCATTATTCGAATTGAAAGTGGCTATGAGTTGGTAATTATGTAAGTAATAAACCCTTAAAAGGGCACCTACTGATTTTCAATCTAGCTTTGTCAAATGTCGGGACAAACTTGTTATTAAAAAGTCAACAGAATCTATTTTTGCAAATAAAGTCATAACTGATAATGTAGAAGTTATGGAACATGTTTAAACATTAAAATAACTTGGTAAGTAATATAAGAACATGTCTAAACATGTTCAACCCGACAATTCTGAGTTTAGGCTCAGTTCGGAACTGAAAGTAGCAAAAGTAGACTTTTGCTTTGACTTTCAGTTCTGACCCAATTTAGCTTGTTTTAGATATGCCTTAGGGTTCCTTTAGGACCATATTATAGGTTAGTATAACCCACTGAGGTTGTACAACTTGGTTCCTTAGTAATCCGATTCATTTGCATGTTTCCGTTATTTGCTTAAAAGTTGACCATTATGCCCTTTTGATATTAAAACGAGATTTTTGAAAATGTGAGAGGACAAAAACCTTTATTACTGATTTATAAACATGTCCTAAAAGTTTGACATCAGTTTATGGTCTAAATTATGAGTTATGCTCAATATCGTAAATGAAAGCCTTTTTATTAATTAAATGACATTTTCGACATAAACCCTATTTAAAACCAAATTTTGATGCCAAACCTTTTACCCACTGATGTAATATAATATTTTGGAATTTTTTATTTAATTTTAAACTGATCATAACATAGAGTTCTTGCATAGGCTTGGTGATTGACGATAATGCCCTTTTTGCTAATAAAATGAGTTTTACACATCCTTTACATATCAAACCTTTTCTACTGATTTTATATAATAAATAAGTTATTTTAAACTGTAAAGGCTGGTCAAAATCTCACATTTCTTAAATCAACCCGAATATCGTCAAATATCGTCTTTTATGCGATTTAGGCGCATAGTATGGTTTAAAACCATATTAGGCACCTAAGGCTTGTTACCTATTGATGTTATGAATCAATATTTATACTTTAACAGTAAGTAAAAGTTTTGAACTCAGATTTCCAAATTTGACCCTTAAAGCTTGTGTGAAATGACCAAAATGCCCCTACGGTGCATAGTTTGGACATAAATGATAAATTTCACATATATGCAATATCCTACTGATATAACTCACTAAAATAAATATTTTACTGATCATTTTAGACCAGAACCTCAGATTTACTAATTAACCTCTTTTATAAGCTTTAAAATAACCAAAATACCCTTACGGGGCTTAATTTGATTTTAGATTCGTTTTGGGCATAATGGAAGTTATCCTACTGATATCATAACACATTTTAAGAATATTAACTTAGGGAACCTGTTCATGACTCATTTGGTTACCCGTTATGCATTTTTCGCGTTCAGTACGGTTTATGTAACTAGTTTGCATAAATTAACCGAAACGGGTCAAACCTTATCATTTTACCTCAAAATCCAGAATGTATTTAGTTTACCCATATTATATAAGTCTTCATACTTGTCGGGTCTAAATCACATTCTAATCCGGTCTTCGCTTAATCTTGCATTTTGAACCGTATACCTTTCTTTAAAACTAACTGGTCTAAGTTATAGCTTAATTAAGACCAGTTAGGAATCTAATAGGTTATTAAAAACCTTCGTTCCAGATTTAGGAGACCAGTAAAAGCTACCGTACTTGTTGCTTTGTTTTACGGCTGGGATTAAAATTTTATATTTTAGCTCAGGTAAATACTTTTAACTTATTTTCCCTTATACGGGCTTGGGGTACGGTATTTAATAATACCGCTTGGTCGGGTATTGAATCTTTAATTGAATAATGGTTAAATCATTGAGATAACCCGTTTAATCTGTTTTGTTTGTTTTAAGCCTTTAGGGGGATTAATGACCATGTCCTGGATATCCTCGGCTCATTCATTGAAATGGCCACGACTTAAGCACGGGGTGTAGGCATACACCTGCCGGTGCGTATGTAAAAAGATAAACCCGCTTGTTAAGAATAACTCGCCGTGGCTATATTATGTGGTGTGTCTATTAATCTTTTAATCCGGTACTTTTAACCCGGGCTACTGAACGTATGACAAACATATAAATCTTTTACAAGATTATTTTTAAATAATTATCCCAAGTTATAAAAGATTATTTGTGCCTTGTGTATTTAAATCAATTTTCTTAAACATTTTCAAAATGAGTCAATTAATTGTATTTACCAGTGAAAACTGACGTATTTTCCAAAAAGGTTGAGTGCAGGTACTAAGCGAAACAGGTTGGCTACTCCTAGTATCAAATAAAGAGCATTGCAAGCTTTTGATGCTTAAATCTGTTGAACAATATTTTTATCTTAGATCCGCCTGTGGATCCTTTTACAATCCGTTGTATAATATTTTATGATACTTTCAATCGCTTTGTAATATTATTACTTTTAGACTTCCGCTGTAACAACTCTTATCAAAAGTCCTAATTATTATTTTAATTTGACCAATAGGAAACCCTAATTGAGAAACCCAAGTGATTCTGAACAAACCCTAAAATTTTCAGAATTTTCAGAATCAGGATTAGGGCCCCTAAAACTCAAGGGGGGGTAAGCCCTAGTTAACGATTATCAACAATTACTCGCTGTCAAAATGTTAAATTAAGAAACTGTCAAGTCAGCATAGCTAGTCCCAACCATGGCTACTCTATGAAAAATAGGCAACCCTTACGGACCGTAAGGGTTATTTGTTACGGTCCGTAAGGGGTGGCAAATTTTGACTATAAATAGCAGACATTGGGACTTGAAATTTGGCATATGATCGACGAAGAAATTCATTTCAGACATCGAATTACTTTCTGTTTATCACAATTAACACACACTAATCACGAAGTGCTGCCGCAATCAGGGTAATAACTCGATCGCTATTACGATTCAACGTCCGATCGATTATAACTATCCAACGATTGTTTAAGTGCCGCTCAAATTGAGTTTATACTTTATTAATTCATCATGATTTCGACTTGAATGTTTGAGTACTGCTCGAATTCGGACTATACTCTGTCATTCGTTGTGAATCCGCTGAATTGTTAAGTATTGCACTAATAAATCGTTGTGAGGGTTTAATCTCGTGAATTGACGTAACTGCTGTATTAGTTACTAACCTGTTTGTGTGTGCATTATTATTTAAATTAGGTTAATCAAGGCTAATCAGTAGGCTTATATTCTGCTCGTTAAATCTACAATGTGAGTTATTCTCTTTTTATCAAATTGCTTTATAAATTCTTAAAATATTTTCAAAGTTATAATTACAGTGATTAAGTTTATGTAATCACCAAATTACAGCCGGTATGTGGGGTATTGTGCACAATATTGCAGTTTTATCACTTTAGGTGGGCGAACCTAAATTTAGTGATAACCGTCATTCATTGGGGCAGCCAATGGTGATATGACCACAGTCACAGAAAAGAGTCGAGTGACAAATACTGTGGGTAGTTGGTTTGATATCAGAAACATTGTAATCTCTTAATACTGTTAATTATAACAAACGAGTCGTTTTAGTAAAACTGAATGATTCACTCAGTATTTCCCTGCTGACAAAACCTTTTTCAAACATGTTTCAGGTGATCTGTTGTGAGCAAAGGAAAAGTGCCGTGGAGCACTACAAGCTTAGAAAGTGGCTCAAAGTAAATAAATAAAGAAACATGTTTTAAGAAATAAAGATTTCCCAGTGAAATCACTTTATTGTAAATTATGGGATTTATCCCTATAATATATATATATAAACGAGCAGTTTTAATATTAATCGATCCTGTTTATAAAGATTTCCGCTGTCACTAAATTAGATACCATCGGATTTCCTGCCTCGCGGCTCTGGACCGGGTCAAACCGGGGCCACGGGCCGTGACAGGAAAAGGTGGTATCAGAGCCACTGATTTAAGCTTACTATTGATTTTAGCCTATTAAAATAATTGAGAAATTTAATTGCCATTCTGTAAAAATATGTTTTATTAACTGATTAATTGTTGAGTTACAGTATGGGTAAACAAAAGATTTCTGCTATCTACCACAAATTAGATACTGCACCCACAGAAAAAGGAACCTCTTCCTCCAAACAACCAGCAGATCTGGAAGAAGGGATTTTTGTCCGTAAAGCAAATTATGAAAATCCTCTTACCCAAGATAAAAGAAATTTGATTCTTAGAAAGGGACAGGAGAAAATAAAGAAACCCCAAGTCAAGAAAGTGAGGTTTAATTCAGAAATCCAGGAATTAGGAAATAGGTCACCTTGGGAAGATAAATTAGATAAAAAATGGGCAAACCTTTATATGCTAGCTACCGTAGCAGAGAATGCAAACCTCTAAAAATATCAATAAGCCTGGTCTAGTAGAAAATTAATCTCCAGTAAATAAATAAAGTATAGTGTGTTCTCTTTCCTGTAGTCTTTTGTACAAATCCGTATGCAATAAAACTTTAATGTTTATTGTAAAACTTTGTTCCAAAGTTTTAACTTAGCATTTTTGTGCATTTTGCATATATGCTATCCAGCATGAGTGGGATATCGGAAGCATTTCAGAATCTCAACCTCTACCCAGTACCAATTGAAGTCTCCCACGACTTTACTGGTTATATTGCTGACATAGAGGAACCTCTGGAATTCCAAGCTCCACCGCTGGAAAAAGCAAAACTTAAAAAGAAAAGAAGATATGTAGGATGGAGGAAAGTGCGCAGGAGAAAGCCAGTTACTAGGAAACTCCCTAAAATAGAAAACCCTATAGACAAAGGAAAAGGAATAGAAATCGGAGAGAGTTCTAATCCAGCAGAGATAGAAATCAGGAAAGATTCTAAACAAAAAGGAATAGAAATTGGAGAGAGCTCCAGACAAACTGAAGAAATCACATTTCAAGAGGAAATAGACCGTCTACTGGCAAATTGTGATGTCATTAGCCCTATCCATAATAATCTATATCCTTACCTAGAAACCCAACTTCCTGTGAATCTAGAACCAGCTATTCCAGACCCACTAATCCACACTCGACCTTTAGGCCAAATGGAAGAATGGTGGACAAATGACTGGCAATTCGAAAATATCATCAACAGTCCTTATTCTTTCCTTCCACAGTGGGATCCAGAACCTATCCCCAATCCTCCAATGAGCAACGAAAACTTAGCTGAACTCCGTCAGTTCGGTGAAGAGCTGATAGGTACAGGGAATAGGATCCGGGAAATGGGGGAACAAATTTCCTGGAAGTACGACGAAAGGGAGCGTCGCTACTAAACTGCCAGTTGACCAAAGAACAGTGGGGTTGGGAAGATGTCTGTATAATAATAATAATAATAATAAATAGCTAAATATAACTCTGTAAAATGGGAAATAAAACATTGTAAGATAAACAGTGTGTATGGATGCCTATAGAATATATAAAGCAAAATAGAAGCCGAAACATCGACAATTTTGGATATATATCTGTATTACAAGATTTTATGTGATTCTGTGTAATTGTTTATTTACAATCATTTGATACTAATAGTTATAATTATAATAATTATCAGATGGAAAATGCTAGTAATGAACCAGTTAATGAAGGGGATCAATCTGAACAAAATCAGGAAAACCAGTATATGACTAGACAAGATATTGAGAATATCGTCACTCAAGGGATAGCTAATGCTATTCCAGCAATCGTAGCTGCTGCTCAGAAACCTGTTGAACCGCAACAAATCGTTCCTAGTAAACGTACTCAGGAAGATAATTTTAGTCATAGTGTAAATGGAGGCAGCAATCATGACGATAATAATTCACGACAGGCTCCACCTCCTAAGAAAATGAAAGCCGCAACACCTGGTTGCACTTTCAAAGAATTTCTTGCTTGCAAACCTGCTGAATTTGCAGGTAACGAAGGAGCAACTGCAGTACCGCGTTGGTTAAAGAAAACTGAAGCAGTAATTGCAATAAGTAAGTGTTCCGAAGAAGATCAGGTTATGTATGCGTCAAATTTATTCAAAGAAGGGGCGCTAGAATGGTTGAACACCGTATTACAAGCAAAAGGAAGAAGGATGGCTTATGCTCTAAAATGGGAAGAATTTAAAATCCTTGTAGAAAGAAAATATTGTCCTGAATATGAAAAGGAACAAATGGCAAATAAGTTCCTAAACCATCGTATGGTAGGCGTAGAGTGTCGCGGTTATACTTCGACATTCTTTGAATAGGCTAGAGTGGTACCAACACTGGCTTCGCCAGAACCGGTACTCATTTCTCGCTACATTTGGGGATTGATTAGTGAAATTCGTAACATCGTTAAAGCTGCGAGACCTCGCACTATTGACGATGTTGTGGAACTAGCTAATACCCTAACGGATGAACTAGTGCGCACAAGAGAAGAAGATCGAAAGAAGGAATTGGCTCAAAAATTACCCAAGGATTCCGTGTGGGTAATGATAATAATAGGTTCAAGAAAAGAGGAAGGAGACAATCTGCACAACCGCCTTTTTGCAGCAATTGCAAAAAGAATCATTTTGGGAAATGCAATGTAAATTGCAACTTCTGCAAAATGGCAGGACATCGTGAAGAAAATTGCAAAAAGAAAACCATAGTCTGCTATAACTGTGGAGAAACCGGGCATTACAAAACAGAATGTCCTAAATTGACTAAAACCACCGACAATAAAGGCAAATCAGCTGAAGGAACAACAAAGAAGAATGCCCGAGCATTCCAGCTAACCACTCAAGAAGCCGAACTAATCCCTGACATCATAGCTAGTACGTTCTTGGTCCACGACGTTTATGCAAAAGTATTATTTGACTCTGGTGCAAACCAAAGTTTTATCAATACTTCATTTTGCCAAGCTCTTAACTTACCTTTAACCACCCTTAGGCAAATTTTTACAGTCGAAACAGCAGATGGAAATTCTGTTAACATAAATAAGGTTTTGCAAGAAGGAAAAATAGAACTGTTAGGCCATAAGTTTTCTGCAAACCTGTTACCTATGAAGTTAGCTGAATTCGATGTTGTGTTAGGAATGGATTGGTTAGTAGCCAACCATGCTCGAATTCTCTGTGATAAGAACTCTATAGAAATTCAGGCACCCACCGGAGAAGTAATTGTGATTACAGGAGATAAACCACGTAAGCCTATGAAGTTCATATCAGTAATGAAAGTTGCTAATTATGAACGAAAACAAGGAATAGTATATATGATTTCAGTAATCATTAGTACTAAGGGTAAAGAACTTAAGGAAATTCCTGTAGTCTTAGAATACCCAGATGTATTTCCAGAAGAATTACTAGGATTACCACCAGATAGGGAGGTAGAATTTAGGATTCATCTAATTCCAGGAACTATACCGATAGCTAAGGCACCTTATCGGTTAGCACCCACAGAAATGTTAGAACTGAAAAAGCAATTAGATGAATTACTAAGTAAAGGTTTCATACAACCTAGCTCATCCCCTTGGGGAGCGCCAGTGTTGTTTGTAAAGAAGAAGGATGGATCGATGAGAATGTGTATCGATTATAGAGAATTGAATAAGGTTACAATTAAGAATCGATACCCATTACCTAGGATTGACGATCTTTTTGATCAAATTCAAGGTGCTAGGTATTTTTCTAAGATAGACTTAAGATCTGGATATCACCAGTTGAAAGTACAAGAAGAAGACATACCTAAAACTGCTTTCAGAACTAGGTATGGCCATTATGAGTTTACAGTCATGCCCTTTGGACTAACAAATGCCCCAGCAGCATTTATGGACATGATGAATCGGATCTGTAAACCATACTTGGATAAATTTGTAATCGTATTCATCGACGATATACTTATTTATTCCAAGAGTCAGGAAGAACATTGCAAACACTTGCATGCACTCTTAACTTTGTTAAGAAAAGAAAAGCTTTATGCCAAATTCTCGAAGTGTGAATTTTGGTTAAAGGAAGTGCAATTCCTAGGACATATGGTGAATCACGAAGGCATTCACGTAGACCCTGCTAAAGTAGAAGCAATTACCAAATGGAAGGTCCCACAAACAGCTATGGAAATTAGAAGTTTTCTAGGCTTAGCTGGATACTACAGACGATTTATTAAGGATTTCTCTAAGATAGCTGTACCTTTGACTAAGTTAACCTGTAAAGCCACTAAGTTTGAATGGGGACATAGGCAAGAAGAAGCTTTTAAAATTTTAAAGCATCGATTGACAAATGCTCCAATTTTAGCATTACCAGAAGGAACAGAAGATTTTGAAGTATATTGTGATGCTTCAAAATTAGGATTCGGATGTGTATTGATGCAACGCAAAAAGGTAATTGCGTATGCCTCCCGGCAATTGAAAAAGCACGAGGAAAATTATACGACTCATGATTTAGAATTAGGAGCTATAATTTTTGCCCTTAAAATCTGGAGACATTATCTGTATGGAAGTAAGTTTACTGTTTATACAGATCATAAAAGTTTAAGGTATATATTTGGGGAGAAAGAATTAAATATGAGGCAAAGAAGATGGATGGAAGTTTTAAGCGATTACGACTGTGATATCCAATATCACGAAGGAAAGGCAAACGTAGTTACAGATGCCTTAAGTCGTAAGTATCATGAAAAGCAACGACGAGTCCGTGCTCTTAGATTAAATCTACAAGTAGATTTAATGGAACAATTAAAAAAAGTTCAGGAAACAGCAATCAAGGACGATGCTGAAGGAATGAAAGGTTATATAAAGGAACTAAAGCAAGGAAATGATATAATTTGGAGATTCCACAAGAAACGAATTTGGGTACCTAAGCAAGGAGAATTAAGAAATAAGATTTTAGAAGAAGCCCATAAATCTAGGTATACTATGCATCCAGGAAACAATAAGATGTACCAAGATTTAAGAAAGAATTTCTGGTGGATAGGAATGAAGAAAGATATAGCAAGATATGTTTCTAAGTGTCTTACTTGTTCACAAGTTAAGGCAGAACACCAGAAACCTTCAGGACTACTACAACAATTGGAAATGCCAGTGTGGAAATGGGAACTTATAACAATGGATTTTGTTACTAAGTTGCCTAAAACAAGAAAAGGTAATAATGCGATTTGGGTAATTGTAGATCGATTAACCAAATCAGCTCATTTTCTACCAATGAAGGAAACCTTTAGCATGGAAAGGTTAGCCAAGTTGTACGTAGACGAAGTAGTATCTTTACATGGAGTTCCACTCTCCATTGTATCAGATAGAGATAGTCGTTTCACTTCTCATTTCTGGAAAAGTTTCCAGCAAGCTATGGGAACTCGACTAAATCTAAGCACAGCATATCATCCACAAACAGATGGACAAAGTGAAAGAACCATCCAAACTCTAGAAGACATGCTCCGAGCATGTGTAATAGATTTTGGTGGAAATTGGGACGATCACTTACCATTGATCGAATTCTCCTATAACAATAGTTATCATTCAAGCATTGAAACTGCTCCATTTGAAGCATTATATGGACGTAAGTGCAGAACTCCAGTTTGTTGGGCAGAAATAGGAGAAAGTCAATTATCAGGTCCAGAAATTGTGCAAGAAACTACTGACAAAATAACTCAGATCAAGGAAAGACTGAAAACAGCTCGAGATCGTCAGAAGAGCTATGCAGATAATCGCCGCAAGCCGTTAGAATTTCAGGTCGGAGATAAAGTACTATTAAAAGTTTCTCCTTGGAAAGGAGTTGTTCGATTCGGTAAGAAAGGAAAGCTAAGTCCAAGATACGTAGGACCATTTCTTGTGATCCAACGTATAGGACCAGTTGCTTATCGTTTGCAACTACCAGAAGAATTAGCTGGAATACATGATGTATTTCATGTATCCAATCTCAAGAAATGCTTATCAGATGAATCACTGGTAGTACCTCTTCAAGATATAGAGGTAAACGAAAAGCTAAAATTTGTTGAGAAACCTCTTCAAATTGAGGATCAAAAGATTAAGTTTCTCAAACATAAACGACTAGTTTTAGTCAAAGTTAGATGGGATTCAAAGAGAGGACCAGAATACACTTGGGAGCTGGAATCAGAAATGAAGAGAAAGTATCCTCATTTATTCCAGTAAATCTCGAGGACGAGATTTTTCTTAAGGTGGGGAGGATGTAACAACTCTTATCAAAAGTCCTAATTATTATTTTAATTTGACCAATAGGAAACCCTAATTGAGAAACCCAAGTGATTTTGAACAAACCCTAAAATTTTCTGAATTTTCAGAATCAGGATTAGGGCCCCTAAAACTCAAGGGGGGGTAAACCCTAGTTAACGATTATCAACAATTACTCGCTGTCAAAATGTTAGATTAAGAAACTGTCAAGTCAGCATAGCTAGTCCCAACCGTGGCTACTCTATGAAAAATAGGCAACCCTTACGGACCGTAAGGGTTATTTGTTACGGTCCGTAAGGGGTGGCAAATTTTGACTATAAATAGCAGACATTGGGACTTGAAATTTGGCATATGATCGACGAAGAAATTCGTTTCAGACATCGAATTACTTTCTGTTTATCACAATTAACACACACTAATCACGAAGTGCTGCCGCAATCAGGGTAATAACTCGATCGCTATTACGATTCAACGTCCGATCGATTATAACTATCCAACAATTGTTTAAGTGTCGCTCAAATTGAGTTTATACTTTATTAATTCATCGTGATTTCGACTTGAATGTTTGAGTACTGCTCGAATTCGGACTATACTCTGTCATTCGTTGTGAATCCGCTGAATTGTTAAGTATTGCACTAATAAATCGTTGTGAGGGTTTAATCTCGTGAATTGACATAACTGCTGTATTAGTTACTAACCTGTTTGTGTGTGCATTATTATTTAAATTAGGTTAATCAAGGCTAATCAGTAGGCTTATATTCTGCTCGTTAAATCTACAATGTGAGTCATTCTCTTTTTATCAAATTGCTTTATAAATTCTTAAAATATTTTCAAAGTTATAATTACAGTGATTAAGTTTATGTAATCACCAAATTACAGCCGGTATGTGGGGTATTGTGCACAATATTGCAGTTTTATCACTTTAGGTGGGCGAACCTAAATTTAGTGATAACCGTCATTCATTGGGGCAGCCAATGGTGATATGACCACAGTCACAGAAAAGAGTCGAGTGACAAATACTGTGGGTAGTTGGTTTGATATCAGAAACATTGTAATCTCTTAATACTGTTAATTATAACAAACGAGTCGTTTTAGTAAAACTGAATGATTCACTCAGTATTTCCCTGCTGACAAAACCTTTTTCAAACATGTTTCAGGTGATCTGTTGTGAGCAAAGGAAAAGTGTCGTGGAGCACTACAAGCTTAGAAAGTGGCTCAAAGTAAATAAATAAAGAAACATGTTTTATGAAATAAAGATTTCCCAGTGAAATCACTTTATTGTAAATTATGGGATTTATCCCTATAATATATATATAAACGAGCAGTTTTAATATTAATCGATCCTGTTTATAAAGATTTCCGCTGTCACTAAATTAGATACCATCGGATTTCCTGCCTCGCGGCTCTGGACCGGGTCAAACCGGGGCCACGGGCCGTGACATCCGCTGTGCATTGAACTGTGATTGTTTGACTATGATGATATCAACTACGTCACGATACTCCCCACCGGGCCCACCTGTAATACGTGGAAATATCGGGGTGTGACATGTTCTCCCCCACTTCCTTAATCCGGTTGCCCGCATCCACCAACTCCTCGCCGTAGCGGCGTAACTCGGCAACGTTTTCTGCGCTCATAGGTGGGAATGGTGCAGGTTCAGGGTCAAACTGGGGAAAATAGACATTGGGGTTATTCATAAAATTCGGAAAGTGCCAGTCGCTTGTCCATCACTCTTCCAGCTGGCCTGTAACAGGTTGGGGGTTGACAATAGGGTCTGGGATGGCCGGTTCCAAATTAATTGGAAGTTGTGATTGGGCTGGGAAATTGAACATGTTTTCGTCGGCAGGTCCGATAAGGTCACAATTCGCTAGTTTTCGATTAAGCTCCTCCCATGGTGGCATTTCTTGGGCTTGCCCGAAACTTTCCCCGATCTCCTTGCCTTTCCCTTTGTCCTTCGGATCTATAACAAACCTCCAAAATATTTTTCCGACACCCTAATATATTTAAAAATACCCCAATATGTCCTAAAATACACCCCATACGCGAAAACAGGGCCCGAATACCTTTAATATTATTAAAATTAATTAAAAATAAGAAAAATAGGGTCCTCGCGGGGCGCGTATCATTTGGCTACTGCCTACGCGGGTCGCGACAACATAGGATTAGGACGACACCAGGTGCCGCCACGTGTCGGGTCACATGTGGAGTCTACGGTCCGACTCGGCAACCCTAGGGCCTACCCTAGGGAGCGTTGCGGGCCGCGAAGGCCTTGGCCCGAGTTTACGCGGGGCGCGACGAACACAGAAATCAGGCCTATAAATTGCATGCAACGGCCTTCAGTCCAGATCGTCCAAAGTTCTTTTCTTTCTCTAAATTTCTAAAGTGTAGGCATAATCTCGGGTATAATATTCCCCTAAATAACGAAGTTCTGCTCCGTTGTAAGTATCAAAACCCCTGGATACGTATTAGATACGCTGCTCGATTGATCTAGGGTTCCGTAACGGCTGTCGTGGTTCTGCCCGACGTAGTCGTTGGAATGTCTTCTCGGGGAAGGTATTACTAATGTTAAAATGGGTTATTATACTAACACGTGTGCATTTGTGTAAATTATAGATTGTCACCAGGAAACCTTAAAGGATAATCTAAGGCAACAATGTGAGTAATCTCCTTTTTGTAAATTGTTTTTACAAAACCTCAGACTATTAATTATATATTAAACAGTTATTGAGTATTTGTAAGGATACAATTATCGTCGGTATGTTGGGGTTTTGTATACAAAATTTGTTACTGCCTTGCGAGGAGTAACATTTCCACAAGTCGGGTTGACAGTACCGTGGGTGGTAATTGATATGACTTGGAAACAAATATAATTGCGAGACCGCCTTCAATACTGTACAATGGTTTTATTTAAACTTGATTAAACTAGGATTCACTCACCAGTATTTTTCCACTGACAAAATGTTTTTATACGCGCTTCAGGTAACAAAATGGGATAGCCAAATAGAAGCCAGCTGGACAGCACTGAAGGCTTGGAAAAGTGGCAATAAAGTTACCTAAAATAAATAGATGTTTTTAATAAATAAAAAATAGGGTTTATCCCTATGAAAATGTGTGTACTTGAAACTTGGGTTCTTCCCATGTATGTAATATATTGAAAGCGTGGTATTTTACTCTGATAAATAATTTCCTAACTACGGTCCTGATGTAATTTCCGCTGCCAAAATTGATAAAACAACAGATACCACCGAAACTGGCCGCGACCGCCCGTTCCTGGGTTATTAGGGGATGGGGGTTGCGACAGAAGATGGTATCAGAGCTAAGCCACTGATTCAGCCACAGAAGTGTTCTGCTGACACCAAAATTCAATTTGTTAGGAAATAAATTACGAGAATACGTGCGTAATTGTATTTTCTTGTTATGTGTTATTTGACTATTTGTTAGTTTACAGTATGAGCGACCAAGGACCATCCGACGAGTATCGTCAGTTGTCTGGTTCGCCTAGAAGCGAAGGCGCCTCTTCTCAGCCTGCCCACTCAGGGTACTCCGCTGATACGGAAGAAGGAATATTCGTGTTTAAGGCTCAGTCCGAAGAGTCATTCCCTCAGAAAAAGAGAAGATGGTTTAGTCGGGGAGCACATGAGCTTAGGAAACGTATGAAAAAGTTACAAGACCAGAGAGCACTAGCAGCAGCCAAAGGAGAGACGGATGCCCATACCCAAGACATGCTTAATAGGGGTATAGCCAACATCCATATCTTAGCAACTACAGCAGCCGACCCTAACCTGGAACAAATGATAGCACCCCAACCACAACCTCCATTTCCCGACCAACCAATGGAGATAGAAAACCCTGAAAATCATGTAGAAATGCATGATTTTAACCCGGAGGAAATACCTAGGGTACCAACACCAAACCCCTTAGACCCAAATTACGACCCGTGGTGGGACGACAATAGGGACTATGTGCAACGTTACCCGATACACGAAGACATGCCCATGCCGAATCTAGGAGCCTACCAAGGTTTGGACCCTCTAGATCCCTATTACGACAACGATGTATACATTAGGGACATTTTAGAGAATCCTTACCAATTCCAGGCACCTACACCCCCATACCAGGAACCCGCACCCCAGATTCCAAAACCAGTCCTAGAACCTGCACCCCCAATGAGTGCAGAAAATGTACAAGAACTTAGGACATTTGGTGAGGAAATTTTAGAAAGCAGTTAAAGGATGAGACAGGTGGGAGAGCGACTCGTCTGGAAATACGACGAGCGCAATATGGATTTCTGGATGAATCCATATCCGTAGAAATGATGGTGGAGATGGTAGAAGTAATAATAATAATAGTAATAATAATAATAATATAATATAATAATATATAATATGTGTGTTTGAAAAAAAATAATTACGGATGCCTACTACTATTAGTGTAATTTTTATTTCAGTTAGTATTGTAATTTTAATTTCCAGTGTTGGTTTGTAGTAAATGCATATTATATAAAAAATAGAGTAAAGTCGCAATGATCGACGCTTTTGACCAAAGTGCGTGTCATATGATTGGCTATATTAAATATTATTTTGTGATATTAATGCGTGGTAAATGTTTAAAATTCAGATGGACAACGAAGTGAACCAGGAAAACCTGAACAATGAAAACCAGAGTGATAACCACCCGAATAACGATAATCTGAATAATGAGAATCCGAACAACAATAACAATGGAAACCAAGTGGATAATAGTGCCATCCAACACATAGTGGCACAAGGAATCATAGATGCAATGTCATTTATTATTCGAACTGTTAAGGAAGCAGATAATAAAAGTAAGCATAGCAGTAAGCGACCAACTGAACCAGAACACAGCGTAAACAATGGACCCGTACTTCAAGTGCCCATTCCTAAAAGAAGAAGAACCATGCCTTATGGTTGTTCTTATAAAGAATTCTGGTCCTGCAAACCAATAGAATTCTCGGGCAATGAAGGACCCATTGCAGCTCTACGCTGGATAGAAAAGACTGAGGTTGTTTTAGAAATAAGCAAGTGTGCTGAAGAAGACAAGATAATGTTTGCTTCTAATTTATTTAAAAACTCAGCCTTAGAATGGTGGAACACTATCCTCCAGTCAAGAGGAAGTGATAGGGTATACAACATGGAATGGGAGGAATTTAAGAACATGGTAGAAAGGAAATTTTGTCCACCCAATGAAAAGGAACATATAGCAAATAAGTTTCTGAACCTTAGGATGATCGGGGTAGATAGTAAGGGTTATACTACCACATTCTTTTAATGTGCTAGAATAGTACCAACCCCTGCATCACCTGAACTAGTATTAATCTCCCATTACATCTGGGGATTAATCGGGGAGATTAGGCATGTAGTCAAGGCAGCTAGACCTCAAACCATAGAAGAAGCTGTAGAACTAGCAAATACCTTGACAGATTAATTAATCCGTACTAGAGAAGAAGACCAGAGGAGAAACATAGCTCAAAGGCTTACCCAAGAATTCCGTTCTGGGAATTCTAACCGTAGGAACGTAGGTTCTACCTCTGCACCATATTGCAAAGCCTGCAAGAAGAAGCATTCGGGAAAATGCTCCACTCACGGAAATTTCTGCAAGATGCCAGGACATAAGGAGGAAGATTGCAGGAGGAAATCTAGTAATGGACTGTGCTTCAACTGTGGAGAAAAAGGTCACATCAAGCCAAACTGTCCGAAATTGGCTCCAGCTGCGAACAACAAGAACACTAAAAATGCTAGAGCATTCGTTCTGATGGCAGAGGAAGCCAAAATGATCCCGGACGTTATAGCCGGCACGTTTTTAGTTAATGATATTTTTGCTAAAGTATTATTTGACTCTGGTGAAAACCAAAGTTTTATTAATACTTCATTTTGCAAACTCCTAAATCAAACATTAACTACACTCTCACAAGATCGTTTAGTAGAAACAACCAATGGGGAAACCATTAAGATTTCTGAAATCTTGCAGGGAGCAAGAATATAAATTTTAAATCAAAAATTTTTGGCAAACCTTTACCCAATGAATCTGGCAGGATTTGATGTTGTATTAGGGATGGATTGGTTAATAGCCAATAAAGCCAGTATTTTATGTGATCAAAAGTCAATTCATGTAAATTCACCAAAAGGTAAAAAGATCACAATTAAAGGAGATAAGCCCTCTAGATCCACTAAATTCATCTCTGTGATGAAAACCGCAAGCTATATAAGAAAAGGATCTTTAGTGTATTTGATTTCTATAATCACTAACACTAAAGGATATTTCAGTAGTATCCCAGTTTTCAGATGTCTTTCCAGAAGAGTTGCCAGGACTACCGTCAGATAGGGAAGTTGAATTCAGAATCCATCTACTACCAGGAACAACACCAATTGCCAAAGCACCTTACCGTTTGGCACCCACGGAAATGCAGGAACTAAAGAAACAACTAGACGAATTGTTGGAGAAAGGATTCATACAGCCAAGCTCATCGCCATGGGGAGCACCAATTTTATTCGTCAAAAAGAAGGACGGATCAATGCGTATGTGCATTGATTACCGTGAATTGAACAAGGTCACAATTAAGAATTGGTACCCATTACCGAGAATCGATGATCTGTTCGATCAGTTGCAAGGATCTCGATTTTTCTCTAAAATCGATTTAAGGTCAGGATATCATCAATTAAAGGTACAGGAAGAGGACATTCCTAAAACCGCATTTAGAACAAGGTATGGCCATTATGAATTTACTGTCATGCCATTTGGTTTAACCAATTCCCCAGCCGTATTTATGGACATGATGAACCGAATATGTAAGCCATATTTGGATAAATTCATAATTGTTTTTATTGATGATATTCTCATCTATTCTAAAAGTAAGGAAGATCATGCAAAACATTTGCACGCACTTTTAAGTCTATTAAGAAAGGAAAAGCTTTATGCTAAGTTTTCAAAGTGCGAGTTTTGGTTAGAACAGGTACAGTTTCTTGGACACTTAGTCAATCATGAAGGAATTCATGTGGATCCCATAAAGATCGAGGCAATTACTAAATGGAAAACCCCGGAATCACCAACCGTGGTTAGAAGTTTCTTAGGATTGGCCGGTTATTATAGAAGATTTATTCGAGATTTTTCTAGAATAGCCATTCGCTTAACTAAGCTAACCTGTAAATCCCTTAAGTTTGAATGGGGACCAAAACAAGAAGAAGCATTTAGAATTCTTAAGCAAAGATTAACCCATGCACCCATACTAGCATTACCAGAAGGAACTAAAGATTTTGTAATCTATTGTGACGCTTATAAGTTAGGTTATGGATGTGTGTTAATGCAACGCCAAAAGGTTATAGCTTACGCCTCTAGACAACTTAAGAATCATGAAGAGAATTATTCAACCCATGATCTTGAATTAGGAGCTATAATTTTTGCCCTTAGGATTTGGAGACATTACCTTTATGGTAGTAAGTTTACCATTTTCACTGATCATAAGAGTTTAAGGTATGTTTTCGGGCAAAAGTAATTAAATATGAGAGAAAGACGCTGGATGGAGATACTTAGTGATTATAATTGTGATATCCAGTATCATGCAAGAAAAGCAAATGTAGTGGCTGATGCTTTAAGTCGAAAGTATCATGAGAAGCCAAAAAGGGTACGTTCTCGTAAATTAAATTTACAAGTAGATTTAAATGATCAAATTAGAAAGGAACAAGAATCAGTAATCAAGGATGATACTGAAAAATTAAAAGGAATGAATAAGGAATTAGAACAAGGAACAGATGGAATTTGGAGATTTCATAAGAATAGAATGTGGATACCTAAATTAGGAAACCTACGTCATCGTATATTAGAAGAAGCCCATAAGTCTAAGTATACAATGTATCCAGGAAGCGATAAAATGTACCAGGATTTAAGAAAGAATTTTTGGTGGATAGGAATGAAAAAGGACATCGCAGCCTATGTTTCTAAATGTTTAACCTGTGTCAAAGCTAAACATCAAAAACCCTCAGGATTGTTGCAACAGTTAGAAATGCCTGTATGGAAATGGGAATTAATAACAATGGATTTAGTTACTAAATTACCCAAAACAAGGAAAGGTAATGATACAATCTGGGTGATTATAGATAGGCTAACTAAATCAGCTCATTTCCTACCAATGAAGGAAACCTTCAGTATGGAAGAGTTAGCTAAGTTATATGTAAATGAAATAGTTTCATTACATGGAATTCCTTTATCAGTTGTTTCTGATAGGGATAGCCGTTTTACCTCTCATTTTTGGACAAGTTTCCAAAAAGCCATGGGAACCAAGTTGAATCTAAGCACAGCTTATCATCCGCAAACGGACGGACAAAGCGAAAGGACAATTCAGACGATGGAAGACATGCTTAGAGCTTGTGTAATTGATTTTGGAGGTAATTGGGACGATCATTTATCGTTAATAGAATTTTCTTATAATAACAGTTATCACACAAGTATCAATGCTGCATCATTCAAAGCACTTTATGGACGAAAGTGCCGAACCCCAGTCTGTTGGGCAGAAATTGGGGAAAAGCAACTATCTAGACCTGAGTTAGTGCAGGAGATAACCGAAAAGATCATTCAAGTCAAGGAACGACTGAAAGCAGCACGTGATCGAAAAAATAGCTACGCTGACAACAGGCGAAAACCGTTGGAATTTCAGGTAGGAGACAAAGTTTATTGAAAGTCTCTCCTTGGAAAGGAGTGGTAAGATTCATCAAAAGGGGAAAGCTAAGTCCCAAGTATGTTGGACCTTTCAAAATTATTAGAAGAATAGGACATGTAGCCTATCAACTACAACTGCCAGAGGAAATAGCAGGAATACATGACGTATTTCATGTGTCTAATCTCAAGAAATGCTTAGCTGATGAATCACTAGTAGTGCCTCTTAAGGATATAGAGGTAAATAAACAACTCAAGTTTGTAGAAAGGCCTCTACATATTGAAGACAGGAAAGTCAAGAACCTCAAGCACAAGAGATTAGTTCTGGTTAAAGTGAAGTTGGACTCCAAAAGAGGACCTGAGTACACATGGGAGCTTGAATCAGAAATGCAAAGGAAATATCAACACTTGTTCCAGTAGATCTCTAGGACGAGCTCTAAAACAAGGTGGGGAGGATATAACAAACCTCCAAAATATTTTTCCGACACCCTAATATATTTAAAAATATCCCAATATGTCTTAAAATACACCCCATACGCGAAAACAGGGCCCGAATACCTTTAATATTATTAAAATTAATTAAAAATAAGAAAAATAAGGTCCTCGCGGGGCGCGTGGCCTTTGGCTACTGCCTACGCGGGCCGCGACAGCATAGGACTAGGACGACACCCGGTGCCGCCACGTGTCGGGTCACGTGTGGAGTCTACGGTCTGACTCGGCAACCCTAGGGCCTACCCTAGGGAGTGTCGAGGGCCGCGAAGGCCTTGGCCTGAGTTTACGCGGGGCGCGACGAACACAGAAATCAGCCCTATAAATTGCATGCAACGACCTTCAGTCCAGATCGTCCAAATTTCTGTTCTTTCTCTAAATTTCTGAAGTGTAGGCATAATCTCAGGTATAATATCCCCCTAAATAAAGAAGTTCTGCTCCGTTGTAAGTATCATAACCCCTGGATACGTATTAGATACGCTGCCCGATTAATCTAGGGTTCCGTAACGGCTGTCGTGGTTATGCCCGACGTAGTCGTTGGAATGCCGTCTCGGGGAGGGTATTACTAATGTTAAAATGAGTTATTATACTAACACGTGTGCATTTGTGTAAATTATAGATTGTCATCAGGAAACCTTAAAGGATAATCTAAGACAGCAATGTGAGCAATCTCCTTTTTGTAAATTGTTTTTACAAAACCTCACACTATTAATTATATATTAAACAGTTATTGAGTATTTGTAAGGATACAATTATCGTCGGTATGTTGGGGTTTTGTATACAAAATTTGTTACTGCCTTGCGAGGAGTAACATTTCTACAAGTCGGGTTGACAGTACCGTGGGTGGTAATTGATATGACTTGGAAACAAATATAATTGCGAGACCGCCCTCAATACTGTACAATGGGTTTATTTAAACTTGATTAAACTGGGATTCACTCACCAGTATTTTTCCACTGACAAAATGTTTTTAAATGCGTTTCAGGTAACAAAATGTGATAGCCAAATAGAAGCCAGCTGGACAGCACTGAAGGCTTGGAAAAGTGGCAATAAAGTTACCTAAAATAAATAGATGTTTTTATTAAATAAAAATAGGGTTTATCCCTATGAAAATGTGTGTACTTGAAACTTGGATTCTTCCCATGTATGTAATATATTGAAAGCGTGGTATTTTACTGTGATAAATAATTTCCTAACTACGGTCCTGATGTAATTTCCGCTGCCAAAATTGATAAAACAACAGATACCACCGAAACTGGCCGCGGCCGCCCATTCCCGGGTTATTAGGGGACAAGGGTTGCGACAGGATCCTCAGTCTTTTTCACCTTCTTGCCGCTGGCTTCTTCCTACGTCCGCGTTTCCAATCCAAGATTCTTCTCCTCTTTTTCGGCTTTGGTTTATCCTGTGGTTGGGCCTGGAACACTAGAGGTTCTTCAGTATCTGCTTGATAGCCGGAGAGGGTCTCAGTGGTATCCATATCGGTGGTATGGATAGTAAAGTTTCGGAGTGCCTCCGACAGTTCATTCATGCTGTTAGCACACATGAAGAAACACACAAAATTTTAAGTTTAAATTTTATTTATTAAATTAAATTCTCATAGAATCACAAAATGACAATCTGAATAAAAAAAAGTATTTCTAAATACTTAATTGGCTTAAGTCAGTGGCTCTAATACCACCTTTTTCTGTCACGGCCCTCGACCCAGTTTCCTGGTTCGATTGCCGCGAGACAGAAAGCCCGTGGTATTAAATTTTTGGCAGCGGAAATTTTAACAGGATCTTTTAAAACTGAAAACACCCGATTATTTTATTTCAAATTTCGGGACAAACCCCGTAATTTACAATAAAGGAATTCCACTGGGAAATCCCCTGTTTACAAAAACATGTTTATTTATTTACTGAGCCACTTTCATCAAGCTGGTAGTGCCACACGGCACCTTTCCCTGGTTCACAGTAAATCACTTGAAACATGTTTAAAAAGATTTTATCAGCGGGGAAATACTGGCGAGTCATTCAATTTGCACAAAACGACACATTGTTATAATTCACGGTATTAAGGGCGACTATAATGTTTATATCAACCAATACCCAACGGTATTTGTCACTCGACCCGATTTTGTGACTATGGTCATATCACCCATTGGCTAACCCGTTGTCCAAGGGTGGCGATTATCAAGTAATGTATACAAAACCCCACATACCGGCTGTAATTGAAGACTACAAAGACTTAATCCCTGTAATTATAACTTTGAAAATAAATAGGGTTTTGGAAATAATTTGGTAAAAAGAGAATGACTCACATTGCGAGTTTAACAGGACAGAGTTTTGCCTACTGATTTAGCCTCGTAACCAAGTTAAACAACAATCACACGAAACTAGGTTAGTAACTTAATACAACATTTACGATAAACTCACTAAATCCAAACCCTCACGACGAATGACAAAGTATAGCCCGAATTCGGGCAACACTTAAACATCAATCGGATCGGTTTCAATCGATCGGACATTGTATCGTAGCAGTGATCGAGTTATTACCCAGTAATCGTAGCAGCGTTTCCCTACTTTGATCTACGAAAATAAGCAGAATGTTTCGTTTTTAAGAAGTTTTACGAACACAGATGAAAAGGCCATGCACTGCTCGTTATATAGCTGAAATTTGAGTTTTATACGGCCCGAGTAAACTCTAAGAACAACCTACGTGGCCCGCGAGGGCCACCCTAGCTACGGCTAGGGCTACCATGTCACATGTAGGCTTGCCACGTGTCTGACACGTGGCCTAAAGCTTATCCGGAGATTCACCAAGCTGTCGCGCCCCGCGTAAGCTTAGCTTAATTCTTACGCGGCCCGCAAGCGACCAATAAAATTGAATTTCTTGATTTTTCACAAGGATTAGGGTTTTAGGGGTCCGGGTTTTCACTTACGAAGTGTTGTGGGACATTTTTGCAGGTCCTTACATTATACCCTCTGGATTGGCATGGATACAACGGGGAATCAGTTGACTTTTTGAAACGAATTTGATAGTTAATATAATCCTGTAGAAAGTAGTCCACAAGAGGTTAATATCATATCATCATATATCTTCAAATAATTAACACTCAGAATATTAAATTTAATTCAATACCGTTGAACCAAATCCCCACAAGCTCTGTATCTGAACAATAAAAACAACAATTTTTTAAAAACCATTTTGAAATTATTGGTTTCTTTTCGCAATTGCCCTAAATCCAGAAACCCCATTTGTTGTCTCTCAAATTGCGACCAGAAAACAAAGTTTTCTAACGAATGGAGAAGAATAGCAACTAGGTTTCGATTGAATTGGAGGTTGGTGATGAGTGTGTGAAGGAATTGGAGGTTGGTGTGAAAGCTGTTCATGTTGCTTGTTTGCTTTGTCAGAAAGTTCAGCAGGATTTGATATTTAATGAGATGTTAAGAATGTTCAAGCTAAAGATGATAATTCCCCTTTTACAATTGCTGGTGAGTTTCAGTGTGAAATTCATTTGTATTGAATTGAATTTAATATTCTGAATGTTAATTGTTTGAAGATATATGATATGATATGATTTCCCGTTGAATCCATGCCAAACCCAAAAGGTATAAATTCATCAATTTGCACATCAAAACTTGCAGGCGGGTGATGGATTTTGAGAAGAAGAAGATGATGATAGGGGTAGGGTGAGGGTGGGGTAGGTTGTAGGGCTCACTTGAAATATCACTATTAACTAGATTTTTATTTTTTTATTTATTAAATGCTCGGATAGTCCCTGTAGTTTGCCCTTTTTAAGGAAAGGGTATTTTTGACATTTCATACTCTCTTAACTGAGAAAACTAACTGATGTTAGGCACAGGGACTATTCGGGAACGAAAATTGAAAAGTTGGGACTATAGTTATAATTTTAGAAAGTTAGGGACTAAAGATGAAAAAGGGCAAACCACAGGGACTATCCAGACATTTAACTCCTATTACTAACTATATTAAAGAAGAAAGTCGGTGGTTTTTATACCACCGACACTCCATCTTTTAAACTTTGTCACAACCACCCCTTCTATTTTGAATTTTCACAACCGTATCTTTATCTTTCAAACTTTATCATAAGCATCTCTCTACTTTGCTTTTCTATCATCACTCCTTAGCTTTTACACACTTACACAACCACCCCTCTACTTTTACATTTCCTTCACCATCCCCCTCATCTTTTACACATTTCTACCACAACTCCTCTACTTTTACACTTTGCCTTTTTTACCCTTCCCCTCAACGCTTTTCCCCCACCACCCCCTCAACTTTTATATATTTCCACCACCACCCCTCTACTTTTATACTTTCTGTTTTTTACCCTACTACTTCTAGTTCCCTTAAGTTTTTTGTGTTTTTACCCGTTGCACTACTACTCCATTTTTACACCCACTCAACTATATAAAATTACAATTATAACCCCTAGACTCCTACTCTTACTTTTGCAAAATGCCAATGCATTGTGTTTTATGAAATGTCTTAGGCATTGGGTTTTACACTTCATGTTTACCTTTGTATTTTACACTTTTTTTTTATAATTGTCTTTTACTCATTATGTTTTACACTTTTTTGTAATTGTCTTTTACACATTGCGTTTTACGAATCATGTGTTCTCTTACTACACGTTTCCATCCGTCGCGCGCCGCCGCAACGCGTGACAGGCAAAATACTAGTAATATCAAACAAAAATATCATATTCATTACAATATTAGCATAGCAAAGCTAATTAAGCTCGAGGTATTACCTATTTTCCGTTTGAATTGGAGACGTATTTAATGAAGTTTAATTTAAAAAAAATAATAATCTCGATGTATGAAGTTAAACTTGTTTATTCAATGAGCTTTAGTTTAAACTCAAGTCTATACTCAAGCTTGTTTAAGGGGTTGTTTGGCAACTTTTGAATGGTTAATTGCTGAACAAATAAGACGTCTGCACAATTAAAAGTCAGTATTCAGAGGCAAATGTCTAATCAGTGGCGGAGTATTATGGGTACCCGGGGGTGCACCCGCCCACCCCAATGTTTCGGTTAGAAGTGTATAAGTTCCGTTTTTTCGTCCGAAATTTAAAATTATATAGGATCGCCCCCCCCCCCCCCCTCCCCCCGATTATTTTTCCTAAATTGTATATCCTAAATATTTATAAACTTTGTATATAAATGATGGGTAGTTTGGTAAATATACACTTTGTTTTATTTGGAACTATTATTATTTAACCCGACTTGAATCGAATAGCCAACCCGACCCGACCCAAAACATAACGATAGGAAAAAAAATTTGGGTCCCATCACTTTACACCCTCTTGAAACTTTTGGTCAAGCTCCGCCACTGTGTCTAACCAACTCAAATTAGAGGTCTTAATCATTCAGACTTAGCATAATGCTTAATCATTCAGAAACAAATATATGAACCGTTCAGACATTTACTCTCAAAACAAACAGTTTGAACCATTAAGTACTCAACCAATAAGAAGTATGAACCATTAAGAGTCTCATTAAAAGCTGAACAAACTACACTAAGTTTTAATTGATGCAAGTCATTTACGAATTACGAGTGACTCAACTTATTTACCAATAATTTATTTATATGTTGGGAGGGATTGGGAAGACTGTTTTGGTAGCAGTGTGATATCGTCATTTGGTTGATGAATGAATATATGGTGTAAAACTCGGAACATACGTGGGCATTATTGGAAACTTGAAATTTAAATGAAAGTTCGCTGTAAAAGATAAACATGCTTTTTCAATAAAAAAGTTTCTATATATGGTTTCCAATATATTCATCAGCCTTTGAGATAAATAAAGCATCCGATGAGAGATTATCTATGAACGTATATTAATTAGGGTGGTGGGTGTCGTTCTTAAAAATTAAAATCCATAACATCTTTAATGTTCTTTTATTTTTTAGTATGAGTGTCATATCATTCAATCTTAAGTTACGTGTTTGGTCAGATCATCTTTCATATCCACTCCCTTCCTTAAACTTTTTTAAAACTATAAACAAAAGTAAACTAATTAAAAACTATTTTAAAACAAAAAACATGTAAAAACTATTTTAAAACAAAAAAAATGCATTTCATTAATTGAATACATAAATAGAATACATAAGTTTGAAAAGAAAATACATTTTTATTAATTGAAAAACAAACATAATATATATTCTGAACCCTAATGTTTGCTATTTCCGCCTTCATTTTTAATATTGCGTTTAGCTCCGACACACTAAAATAATCGTGGGGAGTAACAAAGAAATGATGATATTGTTGGAAATTTTATAAATAGGGTAAAGATCAAATAGGAAGTTAATTTTCGCTAGGAAGGATAGGAAGCCATATGATTATGACATGTGACAAATTTTAAAATAAAGAGAAAGGGTATTTTAGTCAATCCAACTCCTTCTTCTTCCTTTTTCAAAACCCAGTAAATTCAAAAACCCATCATTTTCAAAACCCACCATCTTCAACTATTTCTTCACTTTCTATCTCAATAATCACTACATTATAGTGCGATTTTCATCACAAATCAATGATTCAGAACCCGATCAACGTGTTCTTCAGTTTTTTTTTGAAGAAAACCCAGTTTAATTTCATAAAAAAATCTCGTTTTTTCCGGTGATTTTGGAGATAATCACTCGATTCGTTCGATTCGAGCGTTGATAAGTGTTTCTATCATTCAAATTTCGTCAATTGATGAAGAAATCGGCTTCGATCCATGTAAGAAATTCTTTAATTTCATTTTCATGATCTGGGTTTTTGATTTAGTCATTGCGTTTTACGATCTTTGCGGGGGTCCGGGGGCGGCAGCCCCTGGCGGGGTCCAAGGGGCAGAGCCCCTGGCTGGGGTTGAGCTGACCTGAACGCATCAGAAAAATTAAATTTCCATAAATTGGCTCATTTCGAAGACAGTAATTCGTAGACAATTCAGACAGTTCACAGTGACAGACAGTTTTATGTGTCCATTGCGTTTTAGAAATAAGAGAGTTTTATGTGGTTTCTGGCTATTGCGTTTTAGAAAAAAAACACATTTTTAAGTGTTTTTAGTCATTGTGTTTTAGGTAAAACAATTTTTTTAGGTGTTTTCAGTCCATTGCGTTTTAGAATGAGTCATTTTTAAGTGTTTTCTGGCCATTGCGTTTTACATATAAGACATTTCTTTGTGTTTTTTGGTGCATTGCGTTTTAGGTAAAACACTTTTTTATGTGTTTTCAGTCCATTGCGTTTTAGAAAACAGACATTTTAAGTGTATTCTGGCCATTGCGTTTTACAAATAAGTCATTTCTTTGTGTTTTTGGTGCATTGCGTTTTAGGTAAAACACATTTTTATGTGTTTTCTGGCCATTGCGTTTTACAAATAAGTCATTTCTTTGTGTTTTTGGTGCATTGCGTTTTAGAAAAATGTCATTTTTTAGGTTTTTTTTTTCATTGCGTTTTACGTAACTGATGGTTTTTCTATTGCGTTTTACGCAACTGGGTTTTAAATTTTTTTGTTTAAATATAGCAATAGTATACTCGTTTTAAAGATAATTTTGGTGCAATTTTTATAAAAAAAATAATGTCGTATGAAATAAACGTTTAAAAAATGGGGGGGAATTGGAGGAGAGAGAAACTATTGGCTTGGATTGACTAGAATGCCCTTGAACAAACTCACGCGCCTCTTTTCTTCATTTCAATTTGCCTGATTTAATCTTAGCCCTTGATTAACTTAATGGATGGTCAATATCACTTCCTATCCTTCCTAGCCAAATAAACTTCCTGTTGTATCTCCACCCTTTATAAATAATCTTCTTATTATACTAATAAACAAAAATCTTTTTGACACATGTCACTTCCTCATGCTTTTTCACCTTATTTTCCTATATATCTATGTTAAATAACAATAATAATTTTAAACTAAAAATTAAAAATTAGATAAGAATAAATATTTTTTTCTATAAATAATTTTAAACAAAAATTTAGATAAGGATACACCTTTTTTATAAAAGATTTTCATTTACTATATAAAACATAAAATAATAATAATAATAATAATAATAATAATAATAATAACAACAACAATAAAAAGTAAACAATACTAAAAAACTTTTATCTTCCTATACTACTAAACAAAAATCTTTTTGACACATGTCACTTCCTCATGCTTTTTCACCTTATTTTCCTATATATCTATGTTAAATAACAATAATAATTTTAAACTAAAAATTAAAAATTAGATAATAATAAATATTTTTTTCTATAAATAATTTTAAACAAAAATTTGATAAGGATACACCTTTTTTATAAAAGATTTTCATTTACTATATAAAACATAAAATAATAATAATAATAATAATAATAATAATAATAATAATAACACAACAATAAAAAGTAAACAATACTAAAAAACTTTTATCTTCCTATACTACTAAACAAAAATCTTTTTGACACATGTCACTTCCTCATGCTTTTTCACCTTATTTTCCTATATATCTATGTTAAATAACAATAATAATTTTAAACTAAAAATTAAAAATTAGATAAGAATAAATATTTTTTTCTATAAATAATTTTAAACAAAAATTTAGATAAGGATACACCTTTTTTATAAAAGATTTTCATTTACTATATAAAACATAAAATAATAATAATAATAATAATAATAACAACAACAATAAAAAGTAAACAATACTAAAAAAACTTTTTACGGCTTAAAAATTTAGATAAGGATACGCCTTTTTTATAAAATATTTTCAATTACTATATAAAAGATAAAATAATAATAATAATATTAATATTAATAATAATAACAACAATAATAAAAAGTGAACAATACTAAAAAAAAATTTTACGGCTTATCATTAACAATATAATTAAATAATAAATAAATAACATTAAATAATAATAATAAAGATAAAGATTATATATTAACAATATAAGTTTGATATAACATTAATAATAATCTAATATATCATTATTAATAATAATATTATTATTAAATTAAAGGAGAGAGCGTCACGTAACATTATTTGGAATCCTTTATTATATTAGATTAGATTAGATTAAATTGCATTATTGTTTTTTCTTTCACTAGAATTAAATAAATCTAGGTCCAGGGCATATGCTTTTATCAAACTATAAGTGTTTTTAGATGCATCACTATAATGGTTTGTACTCCCCGTTATAGTCCCACAATTCTTTCAAATGTCAAATTTAGACAAATTAGTTTCACATTTGTAATGTTAGACGTGGAGTTATAATTGGTTTACACCCATCATTCATCGCACATTGTATCAACATTTAGAAAGAACGTCATTTTTAGACAAATTAGTTTCACTTTTGTAATGTTAGACGTGGTGTTATAATTGGTTTACACCCATCATTCATCGCACATTGCATCAACGTTTAGAAAGAACATATTTTAAAAAAATATAACAATTCTATACTCCATTCAAAGAGAATTTATTTCTTACAGTATAATTCATAAAAAAATGATGAAATACATAAAAATGTAGGGATCGATCTCCACCTTTTTTACCATAAACTCTCTTGAATACAAAATTGAGACGAGTGTTTTATCTATCAAAATAAACAAACAAGTATGAAGGTCCTTAAAACTAACTAAAATAATTGTATCTCAGAATTTGAATGCACCATGAAAATATTATTCAACCCATGTAATACTTCTTCTTTTAAACTAATAGTAAATATAAAAAAACAAAGTAAAATGTTATAATAAGTAAATAGTACATCAAAGTTCATTTTTTAAAGATAAATCATAATGACTGTATGTATTAATATATGACATTATATTTTGTTCCATACGTTCAATACACGGTTTTTTTTTAAAGATTAATCGTTTTTATTATTTATTATATAAATTTACACTTATACAACCCGTGTAATACACGGGGTTTTAACCTAGTATTATATTATGAGTTAATATAATGATTATTTAATAATTAAGCCAAGATGAATGAGAGATCTTGTGCATTAAGTTTGTGTGTTGGAACCATAAACATGTGGTAAAGTGAGCTTGTCCCACATAGGTGGAGAGATAAATCTTTTGTGGATTTATAATTAGAATTATCTACACGAATGTATTCTTGTATGACAACTCACACCCAGTGGTAGCCAGGAGGGTGCGAAGCACCCAACCCGCGCCCGGGCACTGGACCGGGACGAGGGTGATGGGCGCAATGTGGTGCTTTGATGGCGCACTTCGCACGCTCGCATCGCCGCGAGCCACTTGGAGTCGCCTTTACTATTTTTTAGATGCGTCTTGGTTCGTGTGGCTTGAGCAAGTGATGGTGACTGTTTAGATTCCTACTGGTTAAGGTGAATTAAGTTCTCATTGAATTTGAGACTTAATTTTTATTGAATTCTATATTCAATATGGCCTTAATTCTGTATTCAATATGGCCTTAATTTTATTGAATTCTATATTCAATATGATTTTCCAGTTGGAATTCTAAACAAGTATATATACAAGTATTGTGCTTTGTCTAGAATACACAGAAAAACACACATTCGTATGGTTTATAGTGCACACACAGAATTTCCTAACTTCGAATCCCTGAGAACTCTTGTTTCAGGTGCTAGGCTAATCTCGGCAGTACAATCTGCTTAGGCTGTTGTACCCTGGGAAACAGACGGGTTCACCTGGGTGGCCCGAAATCTGTTTTAAGGGAAGAAATCTTCACGTGCCCCAGTCACCATTGTTTTATGTTTTTTTCTTAATTTTTCTTTGTAACCTGTTCTTAGTTTAATTTATATTCTTGTATTGTAATTTCTTCCAGTTTATTCTGTTCCTCTTTATGTATTGTAATCAGAATGTTTATTAATAAAATTATTATTTTATTTATTTTGTGAACGGTTGTCCTACAAGCTTAAAACAGATTTTATAACCCGTTCACTGTTTTGGTTTTAAAAAAATTTATAAACAGTTTGTTTTTGTTTATTAGCAAACTTTTGTAATTTGTATTGGTTTTCTGTAAACCAATTTGTTTCTGCCATAAACTGATTGAATTTTTGATCTTGTTTCAGAAATGGCTACTGTTGCAGCAACCACATCATCTACTGTTGGATCCACATCCACTACCATGGGACCATTGGTTGGTACCCAAGCGGCTCAAGCAGTTGCTAACCATGCTGAAAAACTAGAGAAGTTCACTGGTTTGAATTTTAAGAGATGACTACAAAAGATGTTGTTCTATCTGACCACTCTAAACCTTGCGAGGTTTTTGACGGAGTCCCCTCCTGTTATCGTAGAAGGGACAACTGAAGTCCAATCTGTGAGTGCTGTGGAGGCTTGGAAACATTCTGAGTACCTATGCCGCAACTATGTGTTGAATGGCCTCTCAGATGCCTTGTATAACGTGTATCTCAAGGTTCCAACTGCCAAAGAATTATGGGAGTCATTGGAACGAAAATACAGGACTGAGGATGCGGGTACTAAAAAGTATGTTGTGGCTAGGTTTTTTGACTATAAAATGATTGATTCAAAAACAGTGATGAGTCAAGTCCAAGAACTGCAGATTATTCTTAGTGACATTCTGTCAGAAGGAATGAATCTGAGTGAAACATTCCAAGTGGCAGCAATTGTTGAAAAGTTGCCTCCTAGTTGGGTGGACTTCAAGAATTACCTTAAGCATAAGCGAAAGGAAATGACTATCGAATACCTTGTGGTTCGTCTTAGTATTGAAGAGGACAACAGAATATCACATAAAGGAAGTCAAGTTGAAGCTTCTGCAAAAGCGAACCTTTTGGAACATGGTCAATCCTCAAGGGGTCACAAGGGTAACAAAGGCCACAAGTTCAATGGGAAAGGGAAAAACAAAGGTGTTGACCTTGGGCCAAAGAAAGGTGGTGTGAAGAAGAAGGTTGATCCCTTTATAGGGAAGTGTTACAACTGTGGACAAACTGGTCACCGTGCTGACCAATGCAAAGAGCCTAAACGTGAGGCTCTTATGGTTGATGATGATGGTATGCCATTAGTGGCCATGATTTCAGACCTCACTGCCATGGCGGAGGAGGTAAATTTGGTGGCTAACGAGCCAAAAGGGTGGTGGGTTGATACTGGGGCAACCCGCCATGTGTGCCCATATAAGACGCTCTTTAATACGTTTAAAGAGGTGGTGGAAGAAAAATTGTACATGGATAATGCTGCTACAGCTGATATCAAGGGAGAAAAATGTGGGTAAAAAAGATGTAAATCTCGCACTATATTTAATTCTAAGTCACATTGGCATTATATTATTCGAACCATCTCAAATATCTCGCACTATATCTAATTCTAAGTCACATCGGCATTATATTATTCGACCCATCTTAAATATCTCATGACTCATTTCAAGGGTGTAAGGAGTCGTTAAACACTTGAGAGTCACAAACTAAAAAATCAACCAATGAGAGTGTGCCATGTCAAAGTGGTAAACTATGCTCAAAAGTGTTGGTAATGGTTAGACACTTGGTGAAGTGGTAAACTATTTAAAAAAAAGAAAAAATGTGTGATTGGTTGAGAATGAAATGAACCCCACCTCACACTACCCTCTCTCTCTCTCACATTACCCCTTCTCTCTCTCATGATTCCCGCACGGCAAGCCCTCACCGATTGTGCAACGAAACCGCAGCGGCAAAGGGTCGGTGACGGTGTTGCCGCGTGGCAAAAGCCTTTGCCACACCCTTTGCCGCACCCACACCGGACACCCTAATATCTTACTTAACCTTTGGAGCCGTATGTTATAAGCAGCACTACCAGTTAAGACAATGATGAAATATTGAAATTTTAGTCCATGCAGTGATCACTGATCACCAAGCAGAGTCATGAAAGGAATATTTGTCGGTTTGCTTGTCAACATGTGACTTGTTGGGGGCCACACAGTGGTATCCCATATTCCTCCAAAGTTAAAGTTTGGGATAGCAAAGCCTTATAAATTTTTAATCATCCTTCAATTGTTGAAGTTTGGGGTAGTACTGCAGTAGCAAAGCCTTCTATAAATTTATAATCATCCTCAGTTGTTTATAAATTTTTAGAGGTTGTAATTTTTGTTAAGATATTTTTCGTCAAAAATTTTGCTCTATCATTTTATATTAGAGGGATTGGTGGTGATGGAAAAGTGGGTAAGGTGAAACAGTTAAAGGAAAGGAATCGCGTAGATTTCCTTGGTATTCAGGAAACTCACTTGAGTGATGTTAGTAGATTTGATTTTAATCAGATTTGGGGTAACGATGTGTTAGATTGTGATGTTGTTTTAGCGAATGGCAGATCAGGGGGGATTTTTAATGTCTGGAACCCAAAAGTTTTTAAAAAGTCCTTTTCGGTGAAGAGCAGGAACTTTCTCTTAACTTCGGGTTGCCTAGTGGAGGATGGTACGGTTTTGAATTGTGTTAACATTTATGCTCCTCAAAAATTGGGAGAAAAAAGGGATCTTTGGGAATCGTTAAAGGGTGTTTTAACAGGGTTGGAGGGGATGTACATTCTTTTGGGGGACTTCAATGCGGTCAGGGTCCCCGAGGAGAGAAAAAATTCTCGGTTTAATCATAGATGTGCTTCTAATCTGAATAAGTTTGTGGATAGCCTGGGTTTGTTTGAATACATTATGAGGGGAAGCAAATTCACGTGCTTTTCAGTAAAGGATGGCGAGTTTAAATTGAGCAAGATTGACCGCTTTTTGGTTTGTCAAGGTTTTTTTAATAGGTGGCCTAATGCAGTCTTAAGAGCCTTACCAAAAGAATGCTCTGACCACAATCCGTTGCTGCTATCTCTTGTGAATGTGAAGTTTGGTACTATCCCTTTTCGGTGGTTCAATTCTTGGATAGATAGAGATGGGTGTAAGGAGGAGGTTATTAAAGTGTTAGAAGATTCTTCGTATGAAGGTTCGCCAGATGTGAAACTTTATAGTAAATTCAAGGCTCTTAAAAGTGCGTTGGTTTCTTGGTGGCTCCGCACTAATAAGAAAGAAGGGGAAGTTCTATCTGAGCTGCAAAAAGATATAGAGAGATTGGATTTGGTTATGGAAGAGAGAGACTTAGAAGAGGAAGAAGTCTGGGTTTGGGAGGAGTGCAAGAAAAATGTTGAATTTCTTAATCAGTGCAAGATTAGAGATTTAAAGCAAAAGTCTAGGGTCCGTTAGGCAATGCACGGGGATGATAACTCTGCCTTTTTCCATGGGATTGTGAATGGAAGAAAATCTAAAAACTCGATTCCGGGTTTAATGGTGGACGGGGCTTGGGTCACGAAGCCTAATATTATTAAGAGAGAAGTGTTAAAGCATTTTAGAAGCCAATTCTCGGAGAAGCATCCAGTTAGACCTTTTCTTCGGTCCCATAAAATTAAAAAGTTGCCTTACGATCATTCGGAATCTTTAGTCGCGAGATTCACTAAAGAAGAGGTTAAGTTGGCAGTGTTCGATTGCGGGTCTGACCGGGCACCAGGCCCGGATGGGTTTAATTTTAATTTCATCAAAGGTTTTTGGAACTATCTAGAGGAGAATTTCTATAACCTGTTGGATGCTTTTTATGTATCGGGTGTCTTCGGTAGAGGATGTAGTTCTTCTTATATCACCTTGATTCCTAAAACGAAGAATCCGGTGGGATTGTCTGAATATAGGCCGATTACTCTGGTTGGAGTGATTAGTAAAGTGGTTTCTAAGGTGCTTGCCATGCGGGTCAAGAAGGTGCTTAGTTACGTGATTTCTGATACACAGTCGGCCTTTCTTAAGGATAGATTCATTTTGGATGGGCCTATGGTTCTTAATGAGATTTATGGGTGGTTAGGCAAACGTAAGAAAAAGGCGTTTATGTTGAAAATTGACTTCGAAAAAGCTTATGACAACGTTAATTGGGGTTTCTTAGCTGATTTGATGGATCAAATGAATTTTCCGGACAGATGGGGGAGGTGGGTCAAAGGGATTTTGGAGTCTGCTAGGTCCTCAGTGCTGGTTAATGGATCGCCCACTTATGAGTTTCAGTGTGAGAAGGGTCTTCGCCAAGGAGATCCACTTTCTCCTTTTCTTTTTTTGATCGTTATGGAAGCTTTCTCTTGTATTTTGGATCAAGCTTGTGACGCAGGTGAATTCAAATGTATTTATGACTCGAAGACCGGCTTGAAAATTTCTCACTTGTTATACGCTGATGATGCTTTAATTATTGGGGAGTGGTCGAAGGAAAACATTGAGACTACGGCACGTCTGTTAAGACTTTTTCATACGTGTACTGGCCTTAAAATTAACTTAAACAAATCGCTTATTTATGGTGTTGGTGTTAACAGGGAAGAGATCGAAGATATGTCTAATATTCTTGGTTGCAGGATTGGAGATTTCCCATTTGAGTATTTGGGGATTAAAGTGGGTGCCAATATGAACCGGGTGTGTCATTGGAGCTCAGTTGTGGATACGGTTCGGTCTCAGTTGTCTAAGTGGAAAGCGGATTGTCTTTCGATGGGAGGTCGTCTTACTCTTATTAAGTCAGTCTTATCTAATCTCCCGATATATTATTTGTCTCTATACAAAGCTCCGGCTCAAATAGTGGACCAAATAGAAACTTTGATGAGGAGTTTTCTGTGGGGTGGTGCAAACGGAGTGAAGAAGATACATTGGGTTTTGTGGGAAGTGGTTACATCTCCGAAATCTAATGGGGGTATGGGAATTTCTCGTTTATCGGATGTTAATATTGCATTGATTACTAAGTGGGTGTGGAGGTTTAAGAAGGATCCGCATAGCTCTTGGCGTCTAATTATCGAAGCGATTCATGGTGGTAGAGGTAATTGGCATTTTCTGCCTATTAATAAAGCTCAGTCCGGTTGTTGGAAGACAATAGTTTCGCTGGTTGATAATTTGAAACTAGGTGGTATAGAGGTTCAGAATCTGATAAGAGGTAACGTGGGTTCCGGAACGGACATTTGTTTTTGGTACGATAGATGGTATGGGAATTCAATTCTTATGCAGCGATGGCCCCGTCTTTTTGCCCTTGAAAGTTATAAAAGATGCTCCGTGAAAGACAGAATCCAGGTTCGAAATGGGGTGTTGTGTTTCGTTGATAAATGGAAGCATGGTCTTTCTTCGGTTGAGGAGTTATCGGAGTACAGGGACCTGCAGGAGATGATTCCGAAGGTCTCTTTCTCGGGTGGCAGTGATAAATGGCAGTGGGAAGCCGATCGGGGAAATTTCTTCTCAGTTCAGAATGTCAAGAAGCTTCTATGCAGTGGTCGTGAAGTTAGGAGAAACCAGAATATGGAGTGGATTGGGTGGGTTCCGATTAAGGTTAATATTCACGCCTGGAGACTCGATTTGGACCGGCTTCCGACCAAGAAAGACCTTATTAGAAGAAATGTTAATGTAGGAAACGCATCGTGTGTGTTTTGTTACTCGCAGGAGGAGTCGGCGTTGCACCTCTTTACTGGATGTCTTCTTGCGAGTGGTGTGTGGCAAGCGGTTGAAAGATGGTGTCGTTTGGATCCGATTTTCTTGTTCGATATTAAAGATATTTTCTCCTTGTCTGCAGCGGTTCACGGTACAGAATGGAAGAAAAGAATTGTTAAAGGGATTGTGATGACGGCGTGTTGGGTTATTTGGAAGACACGTAATAAGGCCGTTTTTGAAGATGTCGAGCCTCGGGTCTGTGAAATGATCGCTTGTATTAAATCTTTGTCTTATCTTTGGTTACGTAGTAGGTCTAAATTTAATGACATTAGTTGGAAGGATTGGAGTAGATATCCAATGTATATGTTGTAATTTTTGGTTGTAGGCGGTCCTCGTTTTTGTGGGCTTAGCCGTTTTTTTTATGAAGTTTAACGTTAAAAAAAAATGGCTGCTTATTTACTTCTTGAATAACATGTTTATCACTGTATCTTCTTTTCATTAAGCATCTCCGCAATCACCATATTTATCGCGTACCAAATATATCCATTAGTTTTTTATTAAATATAATTTTCTTATATTTGGTATCACTACAAGAAAATTGACCAATAGCGGCGACACTATTAACGGTGACAGCCAATAAGTCGCCACTATTGGTCTTATCCGCACCCGGTGTCCCTCATTAAACCCTAGCCACACGTTTCTGTTCATCAACCAACGGCTGGGGTTTGTCCGGGTTAATAGCGGCGACGTATTTAAACAATAGCGGCGACATGTTGTCGCCCCTATTGGTCTGACGAATAAAATCATATTGATTCAACCTGTGTAATACACGAGGGTTTTAAATATATAACTTTTTTTTATTATTTGGTAAACAATATTACATTTATTCAACCCCTGTAATACACATGGTTTTTGAAGAACCAAAGAATCGAATTAAGGCCGGAGCCTGTAATCGAGGGTTTGGGTCTTGTAAGAAAGCCTGGAGAATGATCCTGCAAGACAGAAAACCGTTAGGCTTGCCGCAAAGATGGGAGGGCCCCTCTGCGACCACCCTCCGGCGTGAGGATAAGTATTTGTAGAGAGAGAAAATAGAGAGAGAAAGTAGGGACGAAGGTTCAGAAAAGCGTACTTGGCCTTGTACTTGATGGGGTATTTATAATGGTCAACTGAGATTACGTCATTCGTGCAGAAGCACTTAAATGGAGGTTCGTCCTCGGAGTTATGGGGAGAACGGGCGTATCTGAGATATCCATCCAGGTGAGTCCGGTTCGTGCCTAGTGATCATGTCCGGCCTCGGATATGTATCTTCAAGTCCCCCAGTTTGTTAAGTTTCGTACGGGACTTAGCAAAATGTTGTCATGAGTTGTTCTGCTCAGGTGATGTGTCATCGTTGGAGTGGTTCGAGTTAAATGACGTGGCGCGATCTGAATGGTACTGACGTGGTGTGGGTGACTTAAATGACTTGACCGTCAGTCACCCACCCGTGACGGTTATGAATCCCTGCGTTGGTACTCGCGATATCCTGTTGAAGTGACGGTTCGATTTGACCGTCCCTCAACCGACATAAAACCCCTATAAAATCAGTTTTTACCATTTTACTTTTACTCTTTTTTCTCTTATCTTCTTCCTCTCTATTGTTATCCTTTTTAATCTCTTTCTTCTTCTTCCTTAAGGTGCGTCCTTTTTCTCTTTTTTATAAAAATGGCTCCTGGTAAGGACAACTTGTCTGATAGTGTGAGTGTTCTCACACAACGGCAGTTAAATAAGTTTGTTAGTGAGTATAGGATCCCACTAGACTTGAATCCGGTCCTGCCTTCAAAAGACGAAACCATTTACCCTTTTCGTCAAGGAAAGTTTCCCTTCTATACTCGCGTCTGCAATTTCGCGAATTATAGGGTCCCGTTTTCTCGTTTTTTGATTAGGGTTCTCCAGTTTTTTAGGGTTCATATCAGTCAGGTTAACCTGTTCGGCCTTAGCCATATAAATCATTTTGAAATCTCTTGCCGAGCCCTAGATCGGAGACCGGACCTAAATGTTTTTCGATACTTTTATGAGTTTATCACAGCCGTAGATTGGTATACCTTTGCGCACCGGAAGGGTATACCCTCCCCGTCCTCCAGCGAACGGTCTAGCTTGAAAAATTGGAAAGATAATTTTTTTTGGCTGGACGATCGTTGCCTTCCGGAGGATATGAGGTGGCGTTTCAAAGACCAGACAATGTCTTTTGATCTGGGCGAAGACTTCGTCTTCGACCAAGAACTGGCCCGTGCCCTGATTGAGCACAAGTCCCCAATTCGTCCCCTTCATGAACATTTTCTTTTATTAGGTCGAGTCTGTTTTCAGTGGAGCCAAGGGGACAGGGATTGGCCGGTTATTCGCAGAAAGCGTGATCGTAAGTTCCGGCCCTTTACCCCCCCCCCCCTCAGCACTTTTTCCCCTATCTTACTAACTTGTTCTTTTTTGGAAAATGCAGGAGCTATAATGTCTCAGAGGGATGCTCTGAAGGTTCCGAGCTTTGATGTTTTTGACTTCGATTTGGGGGAGCAGGGTGAAGATGATATTCCCCTTATGAAGCAGGTGGCCTCTTCGGCCCAGGAGATTCGTCCTTTAGTTGCTCAGGACGCGGCTGGTCCATCTAATGTTGAAGGAGCTTCTGCCGTTCCTACTCCTACAAAAGAAGCGGTCGGTTCCTCCGGATCTCAAGCTGATAAGAGATCTATTTTGGACGATGTGGATGATGATCCGGAGATACGTAAGTTAGACGAAGCCCTTCAATATCGATCGTCTTCTGTCTCTTTGAAAAGTAAAGGTGCTGTACCTGATCTTGATCTGAATCCTCTTGTTCGTAAGCGAAAGAAGGAAACCGTGCAGATCCGCATCTCCGACCCTCTTCCTATGCCCAGGTCAAAGAAGCATAAGAAAGGATCCTCACATTCTGAAGGTGATGTGATGGATGAATTTGACGAGCACCTTACTGGTGGTAAGTTTTCCAGGGAAGAAGCCGCATTGGCTCGCAATAAACCGACCCCTACCTTTTCCGGTGGTTTTCTTCCCAGTAACGAAGTAGAGAACATGGAGACGGAGATTCCGGAGATTACGAGCAAGGAGAAGGAAAAAGTTCATGGTGAACCTAAAGTGGTAACTTTTTCAGGTACGAACTTGGACTCGCCTTTAGGTCCGGACCGTTTTATTGATGATGAGGAAGACCAAGTGTCTTCCCTTCCTTCATCTTGGTTCGGACCTGAGATGATGTCCTTTTTTCGATATGCATATGTATTTTCGGACGATATGGAGATCGATCCGGCGACGGCTGAAGAGAAGTTTGTTCCGGATTGGGATATCCGGAACAAGGATTCTGTGATGGACGAGTTGGTTGCTCGCACCCTTCTTTTCAATATCAATACTCCACTAGACCATGCTCGAAGCCGAAGAATGAAAAACCCGGACCTGGGTGCCGCGGTTCTAACTAATCAAGCCCAGTCAAATATTTTTGTGACGGAGCTCTATCGGCGGTGGGTAGAAGCGGAGTCGGTAAGGGATAACTTGGAGAAGGAGACACGTTCTTTGAAACGTAAGATTCAAGGGACTCCGGATATGGAGAAAAGAGTTACGCAACTCAATCAGGATCTTAAGGCCCATCAAGAGAAAGTTAAGGCCTTGATTTCTCAGAATCAGTCATCCCAGGCAGCTGCGGCCTTCGCCGCGGAGGACCGTGATAGGATTGCTACGGAGCTGAAAAATTTCTCCGAGTCGATGAAAAAGAAAGATGAAGAGCACAAGACGGTTTTGGCCAAGATGGAGGAGTCTTTTAACAATGCTCGTCTGGCTTATGCGGGCATGATGGCTGGTACGTCTTTTACCTTATTAATTTCTTTTTTGATTTACCATTTCTCTCTAACACTTTGGTCAGAGCGGGATACGCTAAAATCAGGAGAAGCCGAGTTGAAGACGCAGATTGAAGAGATGAAAGGACATGAGGAGGAGATCAAGATGGAGAATGCAACTTTGAAAGCTCAAGTAGAGGATCTCCAAGCTACTAAGATTTGGATGCTTTCGGAAGGAGCCAGGCTCCTTGCTAAAAACATTCACAAAGGCCCAGAGATGACCGTTGTTGTTGCTGCTGTTAATAATGCGATGAGTGCAGTAGGAGTCAACTCTGGTCTGCACAACGGCTACCTCCATGCTCTAAAGAAAAAGACACCTTATGCCGAGGTTCCGATGCTAAACCGTAATGCAGCGGAGGAACTAAATGCGGCAGTTGCATGCTTCGACACTCTTACATTCCCGGTGGTAGAGGATCTTCAGAAACTTGTCAACGAACCACTTTCTGAAATCAAGAAAGCTTTATTCTTTGCAAGTAGTGGTTCTCCGAAGGAATGAGGTGGACATGCCCGGCTCCTTGGGGTATGCACCTTGGAAGTTTTTAACTTGTTTGACTTTTTTAGAGGGTGGACATATCCGGCAGTTTGGGATATGCACCCTATTTTCTGAATTCGGAATGAATGTAATGATGTTCTTACTTGTGTTTGACAATTATCCTTTTGATATGTAAATATTTTTTGTATCATCCAGCTATATTAGTCCGGTTGATTTTGATGTAATCACATGCATGCGTCCATGTTTGTGTTTACGTTTCTTCTTTTTTTTAGAACGTTCTTTTTCAAGGTACGGATCCGGTTTGCTTTACTTTCTTTAGGATAATTTTAAGTGAAGGGAAGAATAACGAAAAGCCAGTTCGCTCTTTCCTTTTAGGGTTAGCATCCCTAGTTCGGCCGAAAATATTTTTATGTTGCAACTTTGTTAGTGATAGAAAATTTTTGTTAATCTATTTATCCGATCCGGAGTTAAACTTCTCCGGTTAACACATGGTAAAAAACATTTCAAATAATCCGTGGGTAAAACCCTCCACGGTTCTTGGAATTGTAAAATTGTTCGGTGCGGGCAAAAACATCCGCATTACAAGGAAAGCGAAAGGTGACGGAGGCCGTAGCTTCCGTTTTACAATTTTATTTTTAAAACAGGAAAAAATTCTTCAAAGAAAACACTTCTTGAGGTGCGCTCCGTTCCAAGTGCGAGGGACGATGGTTCCGTCCATCTTTTTGAGCGTGTAAGCACCGTCCTTTCCTGCAGTGTTAACTTGATAAGGACCCTCCCACTTCGGAGCCATTTTCCCGGTACCTTCAGCCAAACTTGCCTCGTTGCTCCGCATAACGTAGTCTCCGACTTTAAACCGGACTTCCTTTACTTTAGAGTTGTAATGTTTTTCCAACTCTTTTTTATATTTTGCTTCCCGGATAGCCGCAAGTTCTCTTCTTTCTTCGACCAGGTCGAGGTTTAAGTGGAGTTCTTGCTCGTTCTCTTCTTGGCTCTGTTGCATGCGAGTGGTAGGTACCCCTACTTCGGCAGGAATGACTGCTTCCGTACCGTACGTTAAACTGAAAGGAGTTTCCCTTGTGCTTGTCTTTGGCATCGTCCGGTGAGCCCACAGGACATGCGGAAGTTCATCTGCCCAAGAAACTCCATCTTTCCCCAACCGCTTTTTTATACCTTCCACAATACTGCGGTTGGCTCTTTCTACTTGCCCATTGGCCTGAGGATGGGTTACCGAAGCAAAACTTTGCTCAATGTTCATTCTTTCACACCAAGTCTAGAATGGTTTTTCTGCAAACTGCTTCCCATTGTCGCTGACGATACAGAGCGGCATTCCGTACCTGCATACGATATTTTCCCAAACAAACCTCAGCACTTGGTCTCCAGTGATGGTCCGGAGAGGTTTGGCTTCGATCCATTTTGTAAAGTAATCGATGGCTACTAGTAGGAACCTCACTCCTCCGGTGGAAACAGGGAAAGGACCGACAATGTCAATTCCCCATTTCTGAAATGGCCAAGCCGAAGTTACTGGGACGAGGTTGTTTTTGGCTCGGTGACTGATAGGAGCGTGCCGCTGGCAGTCTTCACATGCTTGTAGTTCATTAACGGCGCTTTGATGCATGCCCGGCCAGAAGTAACCGGCATTCATAGCCTTGGCCACAACCATCCTAGGTCCGGCGTGGATGCCGCATATCCCCCAGTGAATTTCTCTTATGACATAACTGGCTTCCTCCGGAGTTAAGCATTTTAGGAGCGGACCTAGGAAGGTCTTTCGGTAAAGTTGCCCATTATGGACTTGATACTGTAATGCTTTCACTTTTAGTTTCCGGGCCTGGGCTTTTTCTTCCGGTAGTGCCATCGTTCAAATATTCCAAGATCGGAGTCATCCATGATCTTTCTTGTACGGAGATTGACATTACGGACTCCGTATGGTGGATGGCTGGGGTTTGCAAAGTTTCAACTAGGACCTCCTTGGACAAGTGACAGAAGGCTACGGACGCAAGTTTGCTCAAGGCATCCGCCTTTTTGTTCTTGCTTCGTGGTATGTGAACTATCTTGCAAGAATCGAATGAGGAGATCAAACTGTTAACTTGGCTTAGATACCGGACCATGTTTTCTTCTCGTGCCTCGTACTCTCCACCGACCTGATTGGCGACTAGTAGTGAATCAACATGAGCTAGTACGGAGGTCGCTCCAGCCTTAGCCGCGATTTGTAGTCCTGCGAGGATGGCCTCATATTCTGCTTCGTTGTTTGAAGTTTTAAATTCGAATCGCAGAGCATAAGTATATTCTATCCCATCCGGATCTATCAGAATTAAATCGGCACCTGACCCTTCTTTGCTGGAGGCTCCATCCTTATATAAGTTCCATACTCTAGGGAGAGCGGACTTTTCTTTAGTGCTTTCTCCGGTTGGCACCTCCGTAAGGAAATCTGCCACAGCCTGGCCTTTTACCGGACCTCTGGTTCGGTATGTGATATCGAAAGCGCTGAGTTCGATTGCCCACTTGGTGAGGCGTCCGGAAACCTCCGGCTTTCTAAGAATCTGCTGTATCTGAAGATCGGTTTGCACCTCTATATTGAAGGCCTGAAAATACCTTCGGAGACGCCGGGATGCATGAACCAACGCAAGTGCCAACTTCTCTATTATTGGGTACCGGGTTTCATAATCTTTCAGAATGCGGCTTACGTAGTAAACCGGTATTTGTGCTTGATCCCGGTGCACCACTAGTACAGCACTTATGGCGAAATGTGAAGCGGAAAGATAAACAGTGACGGTTTCTCCAGTGATTGGTGCGGTCAGAGTGGGTAAAGACCCAAGACAAACTTTTAATTCTTGGAACGCCGAGTCAGCCTCCAGTGTCCACTCTATTTGACCCTTTCCAGTTCTCTTTTTTAACACATTCATGAAAGGTATGGTGCGATCGGCTGCTTTCGAGACGAAGCGATGGAGAGCTACCAGCTTACCATTCAATGATTGGATTTCTTTGACCGTTTTTGGAGGCTGCATGGAGATTACCGCTTTGATTTTATCTGGGTGTGCCTGTATTCCGGACTGTGTTATCCATACGCCCAGGAACTTTCCTTCTTCTAAACCGAAAGAACATTTTTTGGGATTAAGCTTAAGATTGATACTCCGAAGCCTGGTGAAGGTTTCAAGTATGTCATCGATCATGCTGTCTTCGGCTTGACTTTTGATGACCAGATCATCCACGTAAATTTCTAGGTTTCGTCTGATCTGATCTTTGAATGCCTTATCCATCAACCTTTGGTATGTAGCTTCGACGTTCTTCAATCCAAAAGGCATTTTGGTATAACATAAGAGTCCCTCATTCGTTACGAACGCCGTCTTATCTTCGTCTTCTAGAGCCATCTGTATCTGGTGGTAGCCTTTGTATGCGTCCAAGAAGCATTTAAGACGAAAGCTGGAAAGGGAGTCGATCTTTAGATCGATTTCCGGCAGAGGATAGCAATCCTTCGGACACGCATTGTTCAAATCGGAAAAATCGACGCACATCCTCCAAGTTTTGTCTTTCTTGGTTACCATCACCGGATTGGAGACCCATGTTTGATACCGCACTTCTCTGATAATTCCGGCGCTGAGCAACTTTCGCACATCTTCGGAGATGGCTTTGTTACGGGCTGGAGCCATGTTTCTTTTTCTTTGAGCTACTGGCTTTACTGAATGCGACACTTTCAGTCTATGTTCGGCCAAACATCGGGGAACTCCGACCATATCAGAGGTTTGCCACGCAAATACATCAAGTGAATTGGACAAAAGCTTCCACAACTTCTTTTTGGTACGTTCAGGGAGCTGGGCCCCGACTGCAATTTTTTGCTCCGGAAAATGCGGATGTATAGCCCATTCTTCTGTAAGGAGGTTCGGAGGTTGGATATTACCGTTACTTTGTCGAATTTCAGCTACGCAGATTGTTGACTCAGAGTGCAAAGTTGCTACCCCTGCTTCGGTGGGAAATTTTAATGAGCCATGGATGGTAGAACTGATGATACCGAAAGCGCACATGCCTGGTCTCCCTAGTATGACGTTGTGGACGGATCTTGCCTCCACTACCAGGTATGTCAAATTAACGGTCCGGACCATACTTCCTTCTCCCAACGTTGTTGGCAAAGTAATTTGCCCGATAGGCTGTACCACCTCTCCGGAGAAACTTACTAATGGCATGGAGACTCGTATCAATTTTGCTTTGGTTTGCGGAGCTAGCTGTTGGAAACACTGCTGATACATGATCTCGGTGGCACTTCCGCTGTCAACATAAACCCTCCGGACCTTGTGCCCTGCTATGATCGCAGACACTATGATAGGTCCGTCTTTTACTTCTCCGGGGGTAATGGGAGGGAAAGCGATCGGTTGCTGCATCCAAGCGGCCATATGATGACTGGACCGCTTGATGCCCTGGTTACCTACTTTCCTGATCATGTAAATTGCTGGTTGATTGTTCGGATTATCCGCCGAATTCCCTTAAGACTTTCCTTCTTTTACTTCTTTTACTAGGTGCGACAGCTTACCAGACCGTACTGCTTTTTCTATTTCTTGCTTGAGGGACCAACAATCGTCTGTATTATGACCCAGCGCATGATGGTAATCACAATATTTCTTGGAATTCTTATCACCTGGATTTCGGAGCTTTGGTGGGACGGGAAAGCTTGCCCCTTCTGCGCTGAGAATTTCACTGGGAGTTTTGGAAAGGTCCGACAGATTGTAGAATCTTGATCCGGAGCTTCTTCCTCGTTGAGGTCTGTCGTTCCTGTTGTAGGGGTGTGGTCGTCCCCTACTTCCGGATGGAGTTTTATCGAACACCGACCCACCATTTTTCTTCCAAGAGGACATTTTATGGTCTGACTCTGGAGCTGGATTACATGCGTTTTTTCCCCGAGCAAAAGCTCTGCCTCGTTCCATGAGTACTTCCATTGTCTTAGGAAGATTTTCGTGCAGCTTTTCAACTAGCTGGTTGTTCCGGACACCGTGACAGAATCCGGAGATCCTTAACTGGTCAACTACCCCACTGATCTGCATGCTTTCCCGGTTGAACCGGTCGATGAAACTATCCAAAGATTCCCCATCCTTTCTCCGGATGTTGTGAACTTCGGTGATTTCTTTGGAATAGTGTCGTTGTTGGCTAAAATTCTGGAGGAATAACTTTTATTATTTGGTATATAAAATATATTTATTCAACTCGTACAATACATATGGTCCTTATAGATATAACTTTTTATTATTTAGTATATAAAATTACATTTATTCAACCTATGCAATAAATAGGGTTTTTAAAGATATATTGTTTTATTATTTAGTATATAAAATTGATTTATTCAACTCGTGTAACACACAAGGTTATAACCAGGGGAGGACCTAGAGTGACAGAAGGGGTAACCTCCGTTGCCCCTTGACGCTCCGGCGTTAGTATAAATTTTGGAAAAATTTGATGTTTTTTCGATTTAGTTACCCATTTTTATTAAAACGTTACCCCTATACGGATTTTATAGATCCGCCACTGGTTATAACCTAGTGTAATGAGAAAGTAGGTTAGTATAAATGGCTTTATTAATAAATATTCGATGAAGATAATTTAAGTTAAAAAAGTTAAAGTGGATCTTTTAAGTATATGGTTGGAGAGAATAAAAAGCTGAAGAATGAATATTGTAAAAAATATGTTATTTTCTTTTCTTGCGTATTTGGATACAGAGAGGAAGATAGGGTTAAGAAAAGGGACCATGGATGATTGGATTTCCCACTAATTCATAACTCCATAATTAATTTGAACAAATCCTTAAAAGTTAACTTGTAAGAATATCTTCCAACTCACACACGAGTCACGACACGTAAAGGCGATGGACGTTATAGGCTTTCCAAGGTAAAAGTTGACAACTATAACTAGTTAACTACCCATATCCATGAGTACTTCTAAGGGAGTGACGTGAAAGGGGAGATGTCCGTAAAATTGTTGGGGTCCGTATGGGTATTTTTGAAAGGTTGCTGATGAGGAGGTTCATGTTCCTTTATCGTTACTGATGCACTAGGTATATTTTTCAGTTTGTTCGAAAAACATCTAGTGCGGGCTTATGACGTCGTTCAAAACACTAGGTAAAGGATACTGTAAAAAAGGCCCAAAGTGTGAGAAAGGTAAGAAAGAATCTCAGTCATTAGATCTTTTGATCTAATGGCTGAGTTCAATATGGACCAAATTGTAAAATATTTTTGTTAATTTGGACTGAATTGAAATATATAGGGGCAATTGTGTCTTTTTATCTTCATTTTGTAAATCAAATCCCTGCAATTTAGTTCTTTCTCTCTCATACGCTCACAATTTCTCTCTCTCTTTCTTTCTTCTTCCATATTCAATCAATCGGAAGATTAAACACGACAACAGCAGCAGCGGCGGTGGTGGTGGTGGTGCGAGCGGCAGCGGCGGTAGTGGTGCCGGAAGTGGCAGTGGTGGTGGTGGTGGTCGTGCGATCTCTCTCTCTACATCAAACGGTGCCGGAAGTGGAGAAGATGATACAGAGGTGTTATATTCTTTACTGAATAGTGTTATTTTCTTTTCTGAAAGGTGTTTTTTTTTCATTAATGGTGTTTTTTTTCTTTTCATTAATGGTGTTTATTTTCTTTTCTGAATGATGTTATATTCTTATATTCTTTAATGAATGGTGTTATATTCTTTTACCGAATGGTGTTATATTCTTTACTGAATGGTGTTATATTGTTATATTCTTTACTGAATGGTGTTATATTCTTTACTGAATGATGTTATATTCTTTTACTGAATGGTGTTATATTCTTTTACTGAATGGTGTTATATTCTTTACTGAACGGTGTTATATACTTACTGAACGGTGTTATATACTTGCTAAATGGTGTAATATAATTATTGAATTGTGTTATATATATGCTGAATGGTGGTTGCAGTGTTATTCGTAGTGTTTTTTTTAGAGATCTTTTAAAAAAATCGTGTTCCTATAATTAAGGTGGCGGTTATGGTAAGTTTTGAATTAATTGAATTAATTATAAAATTACTTGTTTACCCTTTTGAATTAATTTGGATGGAGGACACATGTCATCTACACAATATTTCTCACATTTCTCACACTTTTAACTTTTTTTACAATAACCTTACCCCAAAACACTATTCCTCTATTGTGAAATCCGGAGCAATATAATCATTCCTTTAATCATTCGGAATTATGCATAGAATTTTTGAAAGGTATTTATCTTTTTTATTTTGAAAATATCACTTTCGAGTAAAGTTTATTTCATTCTTTTTTAAAGGCCAACAAATTTTATTCATCTTGATCTAACAACCGTTAGACCACACCAAGTACAAAATGTATCAATTACAAGTTTACACACGACAATTCCATATTACACTAATGATCCCATCATGTTACCGAGTTAAACCCGAACGTTCCGTGATCGAACAACCAAGGACTCTTTTTTTACTCCTCTTTTCGAACAGTAGCCATCCAAGCTCCTCGTAATTGCCATTCTCTTCCAAACAGTAGCCGTAAATAACCCTCTCATGAACCTTTTTTTCTTCCTTCACATGTTTCAGGGTCGGCTCAACCATTTTGGTGGTCTAAGGCGAAGTAAAATCTTGTGGTCTTTTTCCCAAAAAAATGTATATGATTGAAAGTTAAACTTGAAGGGCCCAAGTGTAATTATTTGAAAGATTGTGTTAAAATTAAAAACAAAAAAAAATGGTGAACCAGGGATTCGAACCCGGGTCTCACCAACATCCATACATACACAAAACCACTACACTACCAAGTACCAACTACCAACTACCAACCATCAATCTATTGATAACCCACACTCTAAATCTTTTATAAATGGACTGTGGTTTCATCATATTGCGGAGGCTCTATAGTTTTGGTGGCCCAAAACCCAGCCTCATTTGGCTTACCACACTCTAAATCTTTTATAAATGGACTGTGGTTTCATCATATTGCGGAGGCTCTATAGTTTTGGTGGCCCAAAACCCAGCCTCATTTGGCTTACCTTTGGGCCGGCCCTGACAGGTTTAATAATAAATAATAATCCCATCTTTTTTCTCCAAGTTGCACAATCGATTGGCCCATCTAAATTTCTTAATGGGTTTGCCAGTTTTAATTAATTCACCTTCATGCTTGATCTTTATTTTAATTGGGCCATTAACCTATACACTCCATCACTAGTAACAGGTATAAGATGTATAATTTTGTCCCACAGTGACGGATATATCTCTCTCTCTCTAAGGTCGCCGGATAGCTCGACGAGAAGGCACCCATCGGAATAGTGTGGGAGGATCTTCGGCTGCTGCCTGAGTGGTCCTTTATCCTTATTTTGCTCGGTAGCCGTCTCCATTCGCGTCTAGGACCTTCTTCGTCTCCGGTTTCTTCTCCGGCATTCCGGTAAGCGATTCTTGATTGCTTAGCAGGTCTGTCACCGATCGCGGCTATCTAGTATAGTCCAGCTAGATTGATACGAATCATGTTAACCTCTTAAAGAATCGTGGTTTGGGTAAGTGGCGGACCCAGGATTTTTTCCACTGGGGTCCCATTTTCACTGTTTAGATTTTTTACAACTAAACGTTAGAATTTTCGGGTCAATTGTTGGCCGGGGCGGGACGAGAAACATAATAAAATACAATATTAGATAAAACTGTATGATCCTTACTCATTAGAAAACACACAGTAAACAAAAGATGTCATTGAAATGAAAAAAAACATTACAAATATTTTAAGTTGTTCCTACGAAAATCAAACGGATATAACTCAGCCAAACTTATCTTTTAAATATTAGATGCACTAAAATTATCATCCGGACTCAAGTTACTACGCGTAAGTAATTCAGTTGTTACCTCACCAAAACGTTCACCAAACTCTTGTATTTGCATATTTCAATCACATTAATAAGGATTTAATAATATTGGCATGATGTTCCCAATAACGATAGCCATGATTGCAACAATTAATCCTCCTAGAATTATTCAAAAATGCGAAACCATGTAAAGTGGGTTGCTAAAATAGAAACAAAACACGCTAAAAAGAAGGGTCGAACTTGAGAGCAATTTGTTTGAGGAGAAGGGATTTACCACCACACCAAGTTTATTTTTAATGCTATGGATCCAACGAATTATTTTTATGGGGTCCATAAAAAAATTAACATATCGGTTCTACTAACTTTTTAGAAAACATTGGGGTCCGGGGACCCCGATCCATCGTATGTGGGTCCGCCCCTGGTTCGGGTGTCGGTCTTTTCGTGTTCTTCAGTTTGGCCATGGCTGGAGTAAAGTCTTATCCGCCGTCTGTTAGCAGGATTATCACCAAATTCTACGTGTCAAACTTGCCGGTTGGGGTGCAATCCATGGGATCTTGCTGATTTTGTGGGGGTCTTCGGTGAGGTAGTTGGTTGCTACATTGCTCGGAAGAAAGATAAAGAAGGGAATCGGTTTGGTTTTATTAGCTTCCTAAATGTTGGTGATGTTAAGGAGTTGGAAAGGAAATTGAACGGGATGAAAATGGGAGAGTATAAGCTCAAGGTGAACATCGCTAGGTTCGCTTTGGAGAACGTTGTCATCTGGGAACAGGAAGGAAGGGAGAAGAGAAAGGAAGGTATTACAGCGGGGAAGCAAGCGGTCAGAGATAAAGGAAATCAGTTTTACTCGAATAGTTTTGTCCAAGAGGGGAAAAAATTCAGTGACATGTTTAAGCCAGGCTTGTCGAATTCCGCGGACCTTCAGGTCAAGTCTAAGGGGCAGACACCAGAAGTTCAGGCTCCGGAGAAGACGGTCACCGTACATGAAGAAACCAATGCATTTTTTTTCTTTCAGGGTAGAGCGGTCTTGGGCAGATCGAATGATTTTAACTCATTGACTGGGATGAAGGAGTTCCTCAAAGATGTTGATTGCAAAATCTATTATGTAGGGGGTTTTAATTTACTGTTGGTATTTAAGGAAGACCATGAAGCATCTGAATTCTTGGAAAATCAGGAAGTTTGGAAGAAATGGTTTAACCATCTGGACATGTGGAAAGGACAAGCAGGGGCCTACGTGAGATTAGCTTGGCTCAATATTGTGGGTGTCCCGGTCCATTTAGTGGAAAATAAGGTTTTTGATAACATCGCAGGAACTTTGGTAAGGTAGTTCAGAAATCTTAACTTTCTGAGGAAATTCAAGATTTGTCGTTCAACAGAGTTGGTGTTTTAGTAGATAAGGGCTTCCCGATCTCGGATTCAGTGACGTTAATACGGAGGAATAAAAGATTTAAGGTCTGGGTCCGAGAAGAAGAAGCATATTGGTTACCGGATATCATCGAATGAAGAAGATGGTATGTCAACGCAGTTCGGATCAGTCAACAGGATGGAAGATTGGAGAGAGGAAGCTGAGAAGGTGGATTTGCATGGGGGAGACGTAGGGGTTTTGGCGGTTTCCAATGGTGGGGGGATTCCAAGGAAAATGGTGGTTATTCTGGTAATGTCAGCCAACAGCAGCCGTTATTTGGGAGTCTCGAGAAAGGGGGAAAAAAGAAGAAAAACCCTTTAATTTATTTAAAGACAAACACCCACCTTGGCCCAAGCCTAAAAGCCCAGTCTGTCACACCCCGACCGCGTAAAACAACAAATCGCGGCGGAATTGTCGGGGAGTGTTGTAACAGAATCATTGTTTCAAAACACACGGAAATTTGAAGTTTCGTTTTATTAAACATTAAATATTTACATCGTCTGGAAATCTAAATAAACAAGTTTATTAAGTTACTAAGGCCTCGTCCAGTCCTATGTGAGTATGCATCCTAGCAATCAACATCATTTAACAACACCTGAAACATATGTGAAAACAAAGTCAGCAAAGAAATGTTGGCGAGTACATAGGTTTTGTGAGAGTGTCAGATTCATGGCTCGTTTATACACGTTGGAATAAATTGTGCAACTTCGTTATTTGTCATTAGAAAACCTTGTTTTATAAAATGTTTGTATCGTAAAGAGAATAACCAAATCAAAATGGTTTGGTTATAATTTTTAAACCTCGAAGCCATGAATCTTAACCCAAAACATTTGTTTTCGTAAACCAAATCGTAAATCGTTCTCGTAATAAAACTCGTATAGTTTATATCGTTTCGAAAACCTCGTTTGTGTGACATCGCTTCCAATTGTTTACCCAAGTCGTTTAATTCGTTAAACATCGCTTTAGTCGTTTAAATCATTCTCGTTTTAGATCGTGAACTATTTTTGGTCGTCTCACTAATAACATTCAAACCTGTGTGACTCGTCTATTGTTCAACTCGTTTTCGCATTAACAAACCTCCAAAGGGTAAGTTAACAATCATCAGATTCGGTCGTTACCCACCTAACCCACACATAACTATGGGTCCGGTCTGATAACGGGATTTGTCGGATCCTATGGTACCATAACCTAATACTGGTCGGTTTGGCCGAAATTAATGAATGTCATTCGTTATGTAACTACAACCAACAAGCTTGTTCACATTATCGAAATCGTTATTAGTTTGGTATAAACCATCTTACTCGTTTTGAAACCATCGTTAAAACATCGAAATCGTTTTGATACATATGAATCACCCCAAAACAATCGAAAACAGTAAAAGAGGGGAACTATGTACTCACCTTCGAGTCCGTTTTTAATTGTTAACACAATCCCTCAAATTGTTTATCCGCCCTAAATTAAATAAGGATGATTTTAATAATAAAAAACCCACACTTTGGCATGCAATTACTACTTATGTCATTTCTGTTTTAATATATGAAACTGGACTGTTTTCGGATATTTAAATAAAATAGTTAACTTATTCCAAAAATTCCCAAATTTTTACACAACGTCTTAAACGTTCCAAATATTATTGTGTAAAAATATCGGGGTCTAGTTCATTACCGATATTTTATAAAAATTCATTTTCCGGACTGCAATCAGATTTGTTACTTTCTGATCGCAGTCTACGGAATAATTCACTAAAAATTAATCGTAAGTCCGTTTGATGTAATTCCAGTTGGAGGGTCACGGCGACAACAGTGACCATCTACAGTATAAATCTCATAATCTAACCCTACACCGAATTCGAGTTATGACTGAAAACAGGGCGCATATTTTCAACAGCAAAAATTCAGCTCTAGCTGCTGTTACGAAAAGACACTTTAAAAATAGTAAACGGAGTCCAAAAATTATGATTCCGGTGTCATTAGAACCGTATTTTATAATAACACATTATAGACTTAAGAAAATACATTTTTCGTTAAGTTACAGTCTGGTTACAGCCAGTTAAAGGCGGCTGGAAATGCAGATCAGCAAGCTGTTTTCAGTCTTTTAACATTATAAAGTGTGTTCGATAAAAGGAAACTAGAGAGGTCCTTGAGCTTCCGAATACACCAAGCTTAGTTGTTGAACCTCTTGCACCTTTGTATGGATGGAAACTGGCTAGAAAGTGACTTGATGGTGGGTGTATGGTGGTGTGGGGTGGCTGCCGAATGCAAGGGAAGAAGGAGGAGAGAAGTTGGGTGTTGTTTGATGAGGATGAAGATGATAGAATGAAGTTGTGTCTAGTGGATTTTATAAACAATTTCCCAAGATTGCTTTAACCATTAGTCCATGTGTCTTCAAGATACTAAACACAATCTCATTTTTAATTCAAGGAAAATCAAGAGTGTCCTACTAGATCCATAACCGGTTGGGGGGGGGGTATGCTTGGTTGAGTTTCAATTGTCTAGTTACAAGTTCTAGTTAGAGAATAGTTAGAATAATTAGTGGTTTATGGTGTGTTATATAATATGCAGTGTGTTACGGTGTTTGGGGACCCTAACTAGCTTAGAAAAACAAAAACAATGTGTTTGACAATATTTTTGTGTTCCGGGTAAAGTCCGGTTGTTCGGTTAAACACCGTTCCGTTAAAGTGTTTAATTATGTACCAGGTATTTTATCTAGCGTTCAAATCCCGATTTATGGCGTTCTAAATTATTTTTATTATTCTATAAAAATAAACTCGCCAAAATATTACTGAAATAAATTTCAGTTGTCGAGATTTGGCTGCGTTGGCTGTGCTTTGCCGTAGAAGCACTGTATTGCGCAGAAACACGCGGTACGCGCTTAAACTTGAAAAATAATGTTTTTAAGTGTTTTAATTTATTTTTCAACACGAACCTGATTAAAATAAGATTTTAATCATAACATAATATTTGTGGGATTTAAATATTATCCGGACGGTCACCAATGTTCGTTTCGCAGTTTTGTCGTAATTAGTTCTTTAGTTCAAATAAACATGTTTTCGCCATACCGAATCCTTCGAAACTTATTTCTAAGTTATGTAAAGGATATTTGGGGTAGGGATGAGCATATGAATACCAATACCGATCCCATACCGATCCCGTACCGATCGATATCGGTATCGGTATCCCGATCGGTATCCACATTTTGGCGATTTCGGTATCGGTACGGTACGGTATCGGTATTATACCGATACCGACCCTCAAAATACGGTATAATACCGATACCGTACCGTACCGATACCTAACCGACATGTTTCGGTATCGGTATCGGTACCTAGTTTGGGTGAAAATCGGTATCGGTATTAGTCGGTATCGGTATCGGTACGGGACGGAATACCGACTTGCTCATCCCTAATTTGGGGTATGTTTAGCTTACGTCACAGTTCCGGAGTGTACGTCGCGTTAAACTGACTGCGTTTATGCACCAGTTTGCGTATAACTTTCCAGAAAGTAATTTAAAGCTTGTAATCGGAATCGAATCAAATTGTAAAATCATTAAACACAATAACACATATAATAACACCAAAGCATATTGTTTTATTGATAACCAACATTGTTTTACATTATACGATGCTTACAGAACACAGTTGTCACAGTCTCCCCTACTTTAGGAAATTTCGTCCCGAAATTTTATTTAGAGGAAACTTGTGAAAGCTTGAAACATGAAGTCGAAAAGATAAAACAACTCCGGTTAGGGTTCCGAACTTCTAGTAACTTTAAATAACATTACGCTTGCAAGGTAAAAGGGACACTTATATACAAGTATATGAAGCGTCATTGGTGCGTCCACCGTACCTCCATTACATTGTTCACGTTTCGTTATTGTTGTCACTATTGGTTCTTACACATGATAAATCTTACTGTGGTTTCCGTGCACTGAATTTTTATAACTATGTACGCGTCCATAATTACGTAATTCCTTGCATAGTCCACACAGTGCATTTAATAATGTGTAGGGGAAAAACCAAATGAATGAACCTGTGATGAGTGTGACTGGGCCACCATAGGGTCCTTTCAGCTGTATCATCACATGCCACTCTTAACCAGATTCTGAATCAATCTTTAACTAGACCACTCAAGGGTCTATTTTCGAATCATGGAATGGTACTATATAATCCAACGGTCTTAACTACCACGTAGAAACCCATTAAGGATTTAAGATATTACCTTTTGAATATCCTATTATGAATCCCTCATATGAGGATATGGAAGATTCTATGAGGATTTGGATAACGAAAATCGGATCACATAATAAAAGAGAACACCTAAACACATAATCGCATTAATCGTTTAACTTGGCATTTAATTTGTTATCTTTGGACATGGGTATTTAAAGCATACCAGGAATCCAATCCGTGGATTTCATTTGGCACCTTAAATATTATCAAGAATCTAACTATGAAGATAGGAAGATCATAATAGGAATTTGGTTTGTCCCTATTGAGTTGTAATGTACATATTAAGGTATACAAGGAATCCAATTAGGGCTCCGATTTGAAATTCCATGGGCTTGCGTCCCAAATCTACATAACTCTTTTGACGGCTTCTAGCGGTCACAAGATTATCACGGATTTTCTTGATTTTGTCTGTTGTTTCCAGAATGAGCTCAGGTCCAGTAAGCTGAGCTTCACCATTCTCATCCCGACAGACAGGCGAACGACATTTTCGACCGTAGAGAGTTTCGAATGGTGCCATCTTAATGCTAGTATGATAACTATCATTGTATGAGAACTCGATCAATGGCAGATGAGAATCCCAATTACCACCAAAATCTATCACGCATGCTCTAAGCATATCCTCCAAAGTTTAAATCGTCCTCTCGGAATGACCATCTGTTTGGGGATGATAAGCAGTGCTTAGATTCAGTTGGGTTCCCAAAGCAGATTGCATGGTCTTCCAAAAATGAGGTGAAAATCAAGCATCACGATTGGAAATGATATCTAAAGGAACACCATGTCGTGATACAATCTCGACTACATAGATCTTGGCAAGCTTTTCAGCAGAGAAGTCCTCACTGATTGGTAAGAAGTGAGCTGATTTTGTCAAACGATCAACTACAACACAAATAGCATCGTGACCTTTAGACGTACGCGGTAATTTGGTAATAAGATCCATCGCAATGTTCTCCCACTTCCAAACCGGTATCTCTGGTTGTACAAGCAAACCAGAAGGTCGTTGATGTTCGGCCTTGACTTTGAGACAAGTTAGGCACTTTGATACATACAAGGCAACATCCTTCTTCATACCAGGACACCAATACTGAGTACGAAGGTCCTTGTACATTTTATCAGCACCAGGATGGATAGAATATCGAGACTTGTGGGATTCGTCCATTACTAAGGTGCGAAGATCGTCCTGATTCGGAATCCACAAACGACTCTCAAAATAGAGTAAACCATCGTCTTTCCTTTCGAGCTTAAGCTCAAGTTGAAGTGGTAGCTCATATTTCAATAAGTCATTGATCACACAAGATCATTGAGTTTGAAGAACACGAGATTGAATATCAGATAGAGTTCGAACAGAATGAAGCTTCACTCGTTCCTTTCAACTAAGCGCATCGGCTACGACATTCGCCTTACCAGGATGGTAGCGAATCTCGCAATCATAATCGTTTAAGAGTTCAACCCAACGTCGTTGCCTCATGTTCAGCTCCTTCTGATTGAGAATATGCTTCCAGACTTTTGTGGTCTGTGAAAACCACGCACTTCGTTCCATAGAGGTAGTGTCTCCAGATTTTAAGCGCAAAAACCACAGCTCCTAACTCAAGATCATGAGTCGTATAGTTCTTCTCGTGGACTTTCAACTGTCTAGACGCGTAAGCTATGACTTTACCGCGTTGCTTAAGAATGCAACCAAGTCCTAGATTCGACGCGTCACAATAGTCAACAAAATCATCGTTTCCCTCAGGTAGAGATAAAACAGGAGCATCACAGGGCTTCCGTTTCAGCGTTTGGAACGCTTCTTCTTGCTTAGGTCCCCACTCAAAAGGCTTATTTTTCTGAGTCACAGCAGTGAGTGGAACCGTGATCTTCAAGAAATTAGAAATAAACCGTCGATAATAACCAGCAAGACCAAGAAAAGAACGGACTTCTGTAGGTGTCGTTGGTGTATTCCAATCCTTAATCGCAACAATCTTGGATGGATCTACATGAATGCCCTGCTCATTGACAGTATGACCCAAGAACTGAACTTCTTTAAGCCAGAATTCACACTTGGAGAAATTAGCAAAAAGTTGTTCCTTCTATAGAAGTTCCAAGGTCAAACGAAAGTGTTGCTCGCGATCGGCTCGAGACTTAGAATAAATGAAAATATCGTCGATAAACACAATGATGAACTTGTCTAAATAAGGTTTACAGACCCTATTCATTAAGTCCATGAAGATAGATGGGGCATTCGTCAAACCAAAAGGCATGACAGTGGACTCGTAATGCTCATATCTTGTACGGAATGCAGTTTTGGGAAAATCTTCTTCGAGAATACGAAGTTGATGATACCCAGATCGCAGATCGATCATGGAAAAACATGAAGCACCCTGCAGCTGGTCGAAGAGATCATTAATTCTAGGTAGGGGATATCGATTCTTGATGGTAAGCTTATTAAGCTCACAATAGTCGATACACATTCGGAAAGATCCATCTTTCTTCTTCACAAAGAGGACAGGAGCTCCCCAAGGCAAAAAGCTTGGATGGATGAATCCTTTATCAGACAACTCTTGAAGCTGTTTCGATAACTCTTGCATCTCCGATGGTGCAAGACGATAAGGTGCTTTCGCAATTGGGTTGGCATTGGGTACAAGGTCAATATGAAACTCGACTTGACGAACTGGAGGCAAACCAGGCAGTTCATCGGGAAACACCTCTGGATAATCCCGAACAGTTGGAATATCCTGAATACTTTTGCTCTTGCCTTTCTCCTCGGTGACATGTGCCAGGGAAGCCACATATCCTTTTCGCAAATAACTTTGGGCCTTTGTACATGACATAAGCTTCAAACCACCAGATGGCCTTTCGCCACGAACTTCCAGAATATCGTCAGACGGACGAGGGATACGAACAATCTTATCGAAATAAACCACCTCAGCATGATGTTTGGTTAATCAATCCATCCTTATGATAATGTCGAAACTCCCAAGTTGCATCGGTGTGAGGTGAAAAAGGAAAAAGGTGATTATCAAAGTTAGATTGACAGTCGCAAATAACATAATTGAGTACAAAAAGTAACTTTGATAGATAAGGGTTTCCTTAGTTATCTAACCAAGGAATTAAAGTGATTACTCAGATTGCCAATTTCGTTTCTTAGAATGAAACGAGCACTTAGCATCTTCGAGGAAATCATGAGCGATCATATGAACAAGAGAACTACAAATACGGTTCTTTTGGTGTAGGTATCATAGGGTATGCCATACACACATGCAACTATATTTGTACATCGGAATTGCAAATAAAGATTTATTTATAAACAAAAATCGATTGTTTCCGAGTTCAAAGGAAAACACTAGAAACATAAACATAAGATTCGGATTATTCAAAGCAGCAGCTTCTTCTAATCGGCCAAATGCTCATCCATGGGTCGGATTTGCATTGACAAACTTTGGGCATTTGTTCCTGAAATGACCCATTTCGCCACAATTGTAGCAAGTACCAGGCGGAAAACGAGCTCGTGCTGGAATGGCTTGAACAACAGTAGGATCTGCAACAGCTTTATTTTGGATCGCATAACGACATGTTTTGACCAAATGTCCCCATCGTCCACAGTGGGTACATTTGAAACATGGTGTTTGATCTGGATGATGACCATTGCATTGATTGCACAAGGGAGCAGTTCCCAAGTACGGCTTCTCGGCTGGTTGTGCTGTCACATGGCTAGGTTTTGCTTGATTTGTTGTAACGGCTACGGGATTCTTTGGAGCTTTACGCTTCTTTGACTTTTTCGGAGGCTCGACTTCTGCTTTCTTTGATGCTTCTTGGGTGGCTTCGTTATTGAGACGAGACATGGCGACAGCTAATTCAACGGTCTTCAGGATAACTTCGCCTATTTGCTGGGCAAATTTGGCAGTTTGCTCGGACATTTGAATGTCGTTGCGACGATGAGACATTATAGAGGAAGTGAAAGGCATAGGAGAAAACAAGTGAAATGTTATCGGATAACAGAACAACAACGCATAAAAGGTGCGATCATATGTTTGTTACTTAAGGCAAACAAATATGATGACGTTTAATCAAAGTAAACGGGTCACATTAATGTATCACCGAAGACATGCTCGCCTATAAGTGAACACTCACCCCAAGAGTTCCCAGGTAAGAGTGACTGGTCCGATACTGCGGATTTGTACGAACACTCTAGCCTTAGACAGAAAATTCAAGGTATAGGCATTCACTCTTCCAGTTTGCACATGTTCACACTATTTAGACCCAAACTTTGACGATATTTGAAAATTTAAAGGGTTCAATACCTTACAATAAATCATCCTAGAAAAGATGATTGGTTTTCAAAGCGGATTCGAAATTTGTGTTCTAGTTGTGGTTGTCACCTAAGGATAAGTGACGGTATTGTTTTAAGATCTAAACACAAGAATCTTGTGTTAGGGTCCTAGGAAGGTTATAGACTAGGTCAAAGTATTACTAATAACCTAATTCCCTATAACCATGAGCTCTGATACCAACTTTTCTGTCATACCCCGACCGCGTAAAACAACAAATCGCGGCGGAATTGTGGGGGAGTGTTGTAACAGAATCATTGTTTCAAAACACACGGAAATTTGAAGTTTCGTTTTATTAAACATTAAATATTTACATCGTCTGGAAATCTAAATAAACAAGTTTATTAAGTTACTAAGGCCTCGTCCAGTCCTATGTGAGTATGCATCCTAGCAATCAACATCATTCAACAACACCTGGAACATATGTGAAAACAAAGTCAGCAAAGAAATGCTGGCGAGTACATAGGTTTTGTGGGAGTGTCAGATTCATGGCTCGTTTATACGTTGGAATAAATTGTGCAACTTCGTTATTTATCATTAGAAAACCTTGTTTTATAAAATGTTTGTATCGTAAAGAGAATAACCAAATCAAAATGGTTTGGTTATAATTTTTAAACCTCGAAGCAATGAATCTTAACCCAAAACATTTGTTTTCCTAAACCAAATCGTAAATCATTCTCGTAATAAAACTCGTATAGTTTATATCGTTTCGAAAACCTCGTTTGTGTGACATCGCTTCCAATTGTTTACCCAAGTCGTTTAATTCGTTAAACATCGCTTTAGTCGTTTAAATCATTCTCGTTTTAGATCGTGAACTATTTTTGGTCGTCTCGCTAATAACATTCAAACCTGTGTGACTCGTCTATTGTTCAACTCATTTTCGCATTAACAAACATCCAAAGGGTAAGTTAACAATCATCAGATTCGGTCGTTACCCACCTAACCCACACATAACCATGGGTCCGGTCTGATAACGGGATTTGTCGGATCCTATGGTACCATAACCTAATACTGGTCGGTTTGGCCGAAATTAATGAATGTCATTCGTTATGTAACTACAACCAACAAGCTTGTTTACATTATCGAAATCGTTATTAGTTTGGTATAAACCATCTTACTCATTTTGAAACCATCGTTAAAACATCGAAATCGTTTTGATACATATGAATCACCCCAAAACAATCGAAAACAGTAAAAGAGGGGAACTATGTACTCACCTTCGAGTGCGTTTTTAATTGTTAACACAATCCCACAAATTGTTTATCTGCCCTAAATTAAATAAGGTTGATTTTAATAATAAAAAGCCCACACTTTGGCATGCAATTACTACTTATGTCATTTCTGTTTTAATATATGAAACTGGACTGTTTTTGGATATTTAAATAAAATAGTTAACTTATTCCAAAAATTCCCAAATTTTTACACAACGTCTTAAACGTTCCAAATATTATTTTGTAAAAATATCGGGGTCTAGTTCATTACCAATATTTTATAAAAATTCATTTTCCAGACAGCAATCAGATTTGTTACTTTCTGATCGCAGTCTACGGAATAATTCACTAAAAATGAATAGTAAGTCCGTTTGATGTAATTCCAGTTGGAGGGTCACGGAGAAAACAGTGGCCATCTACAATATAAATATCATAATCTAACCCTACACATAATTCGAGTTATGGCTGAAAACAGGGCGCATATTTTCAGCAGCAAAAATTCAGCTCTAGCTGCTGTTACGAAAAGACACTTTAAAAATAGTAAACGGAGTCCAAAAATTATGATTCCGGTGTCATTAGAACCGTATTTTATAATAACACATTATAGACTTAAGAAAATATATTTTTCGTTAAGTTACAGTCTGGTTACAGCCAGTTAAAGGCGGCTGGAAATGCAGATCAGCAAGCTGTTTTCAGTCTTTTAACATTATAAAGTGTGTTCGATTGATTCCGTTAACATGTTTAGCGATCACAACAATTCTTACAGCAGATTTTCACCTATATATTTCAGATTTATCATGCATTAACATATTCCATCATCATTTTAACACTACTTTATCATGTGTTAGTTAATGTTCAAGACTTGTTTAAGTTCTTTAGACGTTCTAACTTTTTGATCTTTAAACATCATTAACCACTCAACAATCATGTAAAATGCAGGGATCTAAGTGCTTACCACTAGCACAAGGCTAGGGGAGTCCGAGTGTAGAAAAGTGGTGGATAAAAGAAAACTAGAGAGGTCCTTGAGCTTCCGAACACACCAAGCTTAGTTGTTGAACCTCTTGCACCTTTGTATGGATGGAAAATGGCTAGAAAGTGACTTGATGGTGGGTGTATGGTGGTGTGGGGTGGCTGCCGAATGCAAGGGAAGAAGGAGGAGAGAAGTTGGGTGTTGTTTGATGAGGATGAAGATAATAGAATGAAGTTGTGTCTAGTGGATTTTATAAACAATTTCCCAACTTTGCTTTAACCATTAGTCCATGTGTCTTCAAGATACTAAACACAATCTCATTTTTAATTCAAGGAAAATCAAGAGTGTCCTACTAGATCCATAACCGGTTGGGGGGGGGGGGTATGCTTGGTTGAGTTTCAATTGTCTAGTTACAAGTTCTAGTTAGAGAATAGTTAGAATAATTAGTGGTTTATGGTGTGTTATATAATATGCAGTGTGTTACGGTGTTCGGGGACCTTAACTAGCTTAGAAAAACAAAAACAATGTGTTTGACAATATTTTTGTGTTCCGTGTAAAGTCCGGTTGTTCGGTTAAACACCGTTCCGTTAAAGTGTTTAATTATGTACCGGGTATTTTATCTAGCGTTCAAATCCCGATTTATGGCGTTCTAAATTATTTTTATTATTCTATAAAAATAAACTCGCCAAAATATTACTGAAATAAATTTCAGTTGTCGAGATTTGGCTGCGTTGGCTGTGCTTTGCCGTAGAAGCACTGTATTGCGCAGAAACACGCGGTACGCGCTTAAACTTGAAAAATAATGTTTTAAGCGTTTTAATTTATTTTTCAACACGAACCTGATTAAAATAAGATTTTAATCATAACATAATATTTGTGGGATTTAAATATTATCCGGACGGTCACCAATGTTCGTTTCGCAGTTTTATCGTAATTAGTTCTTTAATTCAAATAAACATGTTTTCGCCATACCGAATCCTTCGAAACTTATTTCTAAGTTATGTAAAGGATATTTGGGGTATGTTTAGCTTACGTCACAGTTCCGGAGTGTACGTCGCGTTAAACTGACTGCGTTTATGCACCAGTTTGCGTATAACTTTCCAGAAAGTGATTTAAAGCTTGTAATCGGAATCGAATCAAATTGTAAAATCATTAAACACAATAACACATATAATAACACCAAAGCATATTGTTTTATTGATAACTAACATTGTTTTACATTATACGATGCTTACAGAACACAGTTGTCACACAGTCCAAGAGGAAAGACCTAGAAAAAGGCTCAGAGCAGAGGAAGATGAGCCCAGTTTTGTTTACCTCTTTGGTGGGCCTACCCAAAATGTTGGTTTAGATGGGAGTGCAAGAAAAGTGGATGCTCAGGCAGCTAGGGTGGAGGATAACTCATCGGGGAATATGTCTCAACAGATCAAAGGAACTGGTGCTTCTGTGGAGTCAGTTAGGCACGATTCGGAAGGATCTAAGGACGAAGAGGAAGCACGTTCGTAGGAAGAAATCAGAAAGAAAGGAGAAAAAGGGGATTTGCTGCATTAAGAGATTTTTTCAACCATTAATCTAGGTGAAGCATTGGGAGCGAAAGTGAACGGCCTTGAGTCTCTAGTGAAGGACACTATTATGGATGGAGGTAACAATGTTTTTTCATCATGAATTTTATTTCCATAAATGTCAGAGGATTATGGGGAGATATGAAAGGTGGGTGGATTAGAGGGCTCAAAGTGAACCATAAAATTGACTTCTTGGCTATTCAAGAAACCAAGAGAGTCAATTTTTCGGGATTCAAACTTGACAAGTTATGGGGTAATTCGTCTTTCTGCTCGGATTTTGTTGGTTCATCTGGGCAATCGGGTGGTTTGCTCTTTATGTGGATGATGAGATTTTTCGGGTTCTGAGTTCAACGAAACAGAGGAATTTTTTATACATCAGGGGTACAATAAAGGGCAGTAATGAGTTGCTGAATATAATAAATGTTTATGCTCCTCAAAGTGGAGCGGCAAAGAAAGCTCTTTGGGATGATTTATTAGCTGTTATGGAGGGTGTGGCCGGTAAATGGGTGCTGTTGGGGGATTTCAATGCTGTTAGAGATCCTTCCGAAAGGAGAAATTCTAGATTCAAATTTGGTTGTGCTTCAAAGTTTAACGATTTTATCAACCAAGCGAATTTACTCGAGTACGAGATGAAGGGAAAGAGGTTCACTTGTATTAGATAGAATGGCAAAAAATTAAGTAAAAAAGACAGAATACTTGTGTGTCCGGATTTCTATAATAAGTGGCCGGTTGCTACGTTAAGAGCTTTGCCGTCTCGCTTCTCCGACCACTGTCCTCTGTCTTTAATTATTTCGGAGAAAAATTTTGGTCCGAAACCATTTAGAGTGTTCAATTCGTGGATTGGGCAGCCGAGGTATAGGGATATGGTAGAGTCGGTGGCAAGCTAGACTTTTGTTGATGGGCCGCCGGATCTCAGGCTAACCAAAAAATTAGCTGAAATTAGGAAAGCAATCAAAGCATGGAGGGAGGATTTCAGTAAAAAGGAAAAAGAAGAGCTGGATAAGGCCATCCAGAAAATGGAAGATACGGAGAAGATCATGGAAGACAGGGAGTTAACGGAAGAGGAAGAGCGGATATTCGCTGAAAATAAGAAAGTTGTTTCTGATATCTCCTTCAAGAAAAACATGGATATTAGGCAGAGGTCGAGAATTAAATGGGCGTTAGACGGGGACGAGAACTCAAAGTTTTTCCACATGTTGGTCAATAACAGGAAAGCTAGAAATCAGATTCCAGGTTTGAATATTGATGGGATCTGGACATCGAAACCTTTAAAAATCAAAAAGGAAATTATGTGTTTTTTTAGGAACCGATTTAAGAAAAACATTCGAGAAAGACCCGTGCTTTTATGTGAAGGTCTCAAACAGCTCTCCGAGGGAGATAAAGTCTTTTTGACTTGCAGTTTTTCGGTGGAGGAGATTAAATCGGCTGCTTTTGGATGCGGGAGTGATAAGGCTCCGGGGCCGGATGGGTTCAACATGAAGTTTATTAAAACGTACTGGCACTTATTCGAAAAAGACTTTAAAGACATAATGGATAGTTTCTTTGATAACGGGAAGATTAATGTGGGTTGCGGGTCCCCCTTTATCACTTTAGTCCCGAAAATTCAGGATCCGGTGGAATTAAATAAGTATAGGCCTATTAATCTCATCGGGGTGGTGAGCAAAGTGATCTCTAAGGTTCTTGCAAACCGATTGAAGAAAGTCATTGGGTCGATAATCTCAGAATCTCAATCAGCTTTTCTTAGTGGAACTATATTCTTGACGGGCCTCTCATTGTCAATGAAGTGCTTAGATGGAGTACGAAATCTAAGAAAAAGGTTTTTTTTTTATTAAAGATTGATTTTGAAAAGGCGTATGATAACGTAAATTGGGAGTTTTTATTATGCTTGTCAACGGATCCCCTACTTTTAAGTTTAGGTGCTCAAAAGGCCTTCGCCAAGGTGACCTGATCTCGCCTTTCTTGTTTCTTATTGTGATGGAAGCGTTACATTGCCTAATCTCTAAAGCAGTCGAGATGGGAGATTTTTTTGGTTTAAAAATGCCTTATGACGGACCGTGTATTTCTCATCTTCTTTATGCGGATGATGCAATTCTTATGGGTGAGTGGTCAAAGGAAAATATGCAGAATGTGGTTCGTATTCTAAGGATTTTCAATATGTGCTCGGGTTTAAAAATCAATTTCTCCAAATCTAGCATCTTTGGGATTGGAGTTGGATCGTCGGATTTAGAGGAGGCGGCAAATCTTGTTGGGTGTCAAGTTGGGGAAACACCGTTTGTTTATCTTGGGTTGAAAGTAGGTGCTAATATGAACCGGATTGCTAACTGGAAACCGGTTTATGATATTTTTGATGCAAGGCTGTCCAATTGGAAAGCTTCTATGTTGTCTATGGGGGGTAGGGTCACTCTCATTAAGTTGGTGCTCGAGAGCTTGCCGATTTATTATTTCTCTCTATACAAGGCCCAGTTAAAGTATTGAAGGATCTGGAAGCTAAAATCAAGAGGTTCTTATGGGGGGGGGGGATGATTCATCCAACAAGATGCATTGGGTGGCTTGGAAGAAGGTTGCGTCTCCAAAGAGTCTAGGTGGGCTTGGGTTAAGCAAACTAAAAAAATATTAATATCTCTCTCCTTTCGAAATGGGGGTAGAGGTTCTTATCGGATAAAGGTACGCTTTGGAAAAAAAGTTATAGAAGCTTTACATAGAACGAGTTTATTTGGGATTTTATTCCGAATAGAAAGTCCATGGGCGGGGTGTGGAACAATATTATAAATGTTCTCTCTAAAATTAAGGTTGAAGGAATTTCTTTAAGAAATTTTTTCAGAAGTGAAGTCGGGAATGGTGTGAATACCACTTTTTGGTTGGATCCGTGGTTGTGCAATGAGCCTCTAAAAGACAGATTCCCCGAATTTTTCAAACTGGAAGTGGAGAAAAAATGTAGGATAGCAGATCGGATTATTTTGGGCTCAAATGGTCAGTCTTATGTTTGGGCTTGGTTAAGACCGATTGTGGCTGGGCGAGAGGTGGATGAACTTGTCGGCTTATGCACGTTATTGTTTGATTTTTCTTTGGTGAACGCTCGGGACTCCTGGAAATGGATCGGGTCCTCCCGTGAGACTTTCAGCGTCGGGGCTGTAAAACATATTCTTGAAAGCAGTAGGACTAACCTCGAGAGACTGGATTTGCAAATGGATTCCGGCCAAGTGCAATTTTTATGTGTGGAGAGCGAGTTTGAATAGTATCGCTACGGCGGAAGCTTTAAAGAAACGGGACATAGCTATTGAAGACGACAGTTGTAAGCTCTGCGGTGAAGGTATTGAGACGGTGGACCATATCTTCACGTCTTGTATGGTGGCGACGTCGGTTTAGAACCTTGTTAACAGGTGGTGCAAGGTGGCTCCGATGTTCTTCTTCGAGTTTAAGGATCTCCTCCAAATTCATGAGCATGTCGGGTTGAGTGGGAAGAAAAAGGAAAATTTTAAAGGAATTCTTAGAATCGGTTGTTGGTGTCTATGGAAGGCGAGTAACGGGGTTGTTTTCAACAATGAAGAAGCGAAGATTGGAGATATTATTAGCAACATAAAACCTTTGGATTTTCTTTGGTGTAAAAGTAGGTTCAAAGGTTTCTCGTGCACTTGGCTAGATTGATGTAAATTTGTAAATATGTAGTGTTTTTGGGTTTTGGCGGCCTTGGTTTTGAGGTTTGCCGGTGCGTTTGAATGAAATTTTCCTTTAAAAAAAAAAACTATACACTCCATCAAAACTTTGATTTGTTCTAGTGTTCCAAATTGAAAGCACAAATATGAATTCATTTACTAAAAATAACTACGTTGCATTTAATTAACTTCAAATCAATTAACTTCATTTAATTATTCATTCATAGTTAGTTTGTTTAAAAGCTACGTTGCATTCTTTCTCTTTCTCTATGAGAATTAAATCTTCAATTTAATATAGCTTTTAATACTTCATCTCTCAAACCCATACAAAAGAAAGAGAACTTATGGGTTAAAGTGGTCGGTGCTATCCATTCTGGAGGGTCTGTTTGGGATTTTCTTCCGTGTAGGAAAACATTGGGGGGGGGGGGGGTGGTGCAGTATTGTTTCCTTGGTTAAGAAGCCGATTGTGGAGAACATTCCAATTCGGAACTTCTTTCGAGGAATTGTGGGATCGGGCGAGAATATTCTCTTTTGGTTGGATCCATGGTTGTTTGACATCCCACTTAAAGAAAAATTTCCTGATCTGTTTCGTCTCGAAATGGTGAAGAACTGCAGTGTGAGTGACAGAATTCGTGGGGATGCTTTATGGCTTTGGAAACATGATCTGGATGCAGAATTAGAGAAAAAGGAATGGAACGATTTATCTTCAGCTCTGGGCTCGGTCTCCTGTTCGTCTCAACCGGATAAGTGGGCTTGGTTGGGAGCTGGGTCGGAGTCTTTTTCTGTGTCTGTCGTCAAGAAACTCATTAATGGGTCGAAGGATTTTAGTAGCCGCTACGTGTTGGAGTGGTGCTCTTGGGTCCCGATAAAATGTAATATTTTTATGTGGCGGGCTGAATTAGATCGGATCCCGACGGTGGAGGCTCTCTCTAGGAGGGGGGTTTCGGTGGTGAATCCCGGTTGCAGTTTTTGTGATGCTGGAATGGATTCGGCCCCCCACTTGTTCACGTCGTGCTCGTTCGCGCTGAAGCTTTGGGAGAAGATCACTTTGTGGTGTCGGGTAAATAGGTTCTTCATTTTTTCGTTTAGAGACTTGACTGAAGTTCATAAACACGGTCCGAGTTTGGAGTCGGAGAAGAAGGCGATTCAAGAGGTCATTTACACAACGTTTTGGTTACTTTGGAAGGCCAGAAATGATGTCCGGTTCTCGAACAAGAGAAGAAGTGTGGAAGATCTTTTTTGTGAAGTTCGTTCGGTCAGTTTTGTTTGGTTTAAATATAGACGTAAGAAAGGGTTGTTAGATTGGACTGACTGGTGTAGATTTGTGAATATGTAGTTTCTTGTTGTTGTTGGCTGGCCCGGTCTTCGGGTTGGCGTGTTTTAATGAAGTTCTCCTTTCAAAAAAAAAAAAAAAAAAATTGATGTATTATTCAGTAATAACTAACCCAAAAACTATTCAAAGTGCAGGTAGTATCTATATAAATTATGTATAATTTGGACCACATCAATTTACCATAATCATAATCTGTTTCTATTATGTCAAGTTGATGGTTTATATTTTGGCTAAAAATCTTTTGTTTATTTCCAAGTAATAAGTTTTTGAAATATGTATGCAATTGTGATTTTAAGTTAATAAAAATGTGTTTTGATTTATTTAAAAAAAAATTCATATGAATATTAGTATAGTAAAGATTTCATTAATTTATAATAAGTTATAAGTGTTGCAGTATAAACAAAGTACAACAAAAATAATTCATAGGTTATCAAATAAGGGTTTATGAGTGTGTGTATCTACTTATATATAAAATGAGAAGTAAGGCTGATGTAAGTTTGCATACGTGTCAATCAACCAGATATGCCATGTAGGTTTTGTTGATGTCATAAATAACAATTAAAATCTTAATATATTGTATTAACTTTTTTTCTAATCAAATAATATTAAAATATATATTAGTGTGTTTTAGAGATGGGGGGAATTTGAACTGCATAGGAAAATGTTATTTGCATTAAATGTCTCTGAAGACCATCATCATACTTCATCTCAAATGTCTTTTATCTCACATTAACCCTAATTCTCTCTCACACACAACTGGCGTCTCTTCTTCTTCTTCTTTAATCTTTTTTTTCTCTTCAAAAAAGATCACCGCCAATAACCCCCTCAGTTTTCACCGGAAATTGTCGTCATCCAAAACCCTAATTCTCGCCGGAGGTTCGCTGATCGCGCGTTGTATGAATCCGATTCGTAACCAGCAGTCATCTCAGCTAATCCGTCCGGAATTCTCATCGTTATTGAAGTTCGAAACCTCAAATTCGGTACAAAACGACGCCGAACCCCTAAATCAAGCATCGCCGGAAGCGTTTTTTTATCCATGTGGACTTCCTTCGCTTGAGTTCTTCTTACCTGACAATATATTTTCAGTTTTTTTTATAATTATTTTTTATTTGTATGTATAATTGATAAACTGTAAAGTGTAAATGCATTTGAAGGTTTCATAGGTGTATGTGTTTTTGGAGCTCCATATCTGGAGCTCCATGATCCAGTCTGGTAGAAGAATTATTTGATCTAATTATTGTTAAGTTTTTGGAGCTCCATATCTGGATTTAGGTTTCATAGGTGTATGTGTTACATGATCCAGTCTGGTCAATCGTATGTTATGATATAGGTCCAAAATTCATAAGTTTAAATCCTTATACCACCATTGATATCACAGACATGCTTATCTATTAAAGATGATAGTTTTTTTTTTTTTTAATTTTTATTCTCTTTTTCCATTTTGGATATGAAGATGATAGTTGATTCCAAATATAGGGAGGTTCAAGACCTCTTTAACTTTCTACTAAACTATGAAAAGCAGAACAATTTTTTTAGTTTTTTTTTTTTTTTTTTTTTTGTAATTTCAAGCTTTCTTTGAATTATTGTTGACTACAGATATTCCTTTGTTTATCTTTCATTTGTTAACAACCGCTAATACTCCCTGCACATTTGTGTTTGTAGAAACCAGAAGACTTTTCGGCCAAAAAAGAGTGCCCCATCAGGAAGTAAGGTTAGTTAGCTACACCTTAAAGGAATGTTAATTGATTTTTTATTGTTTATCAAACTTACTTGATGTGCTCGATTTATTTATACGACGTATTCAGGGTGCACAACTTAAAAAGCACATTTGACGTTTTAAAAAAAAAAAAGAATCGCTGGCATAAGAATTTGATTGAATATTTGAGCTAAGTTTTGTTTTAAAAATAAAAAAGGTGGTTGACAGCATATTAAATTTCAAAGTTTTCAAAAATTAACAAATTTTCTTTTAAAACAAAACATTTGTGATGTTAGTTCAAGGAATGTGGGCCACGTATTATTAGTGGGCTGCAAGTTATAAGTGATTTAGATTTGATTATTGGGTTGTGTGTTAAATTTTGGGTTTCAAGGCGAACAAGAAGTATATATGTGAAAAGGTTTTTGATCTTTTAAAGGTATTCCAATGCCAATCCTGCCTCCTTTTGGTACTAATAGTGATGCTTGTAAATCTTTTAAATTTGATTTTAATTGTACTTTTAATCATCGTCAACAGGCAGCTTGGAACCGGTTTAATTCAGAAGAAAGATAGTCTAATCTCTAATGTTTTGTTTTGAACGATGATTCTATTATTCTATCTCAGGTAACTGTTGTAGAATGAGCATATGCGTATGATCCTTCAGGTAACAATCAGTTCCACTACAGCGTTTGAGTTATACTTACCTCTTTGCTAAAGCTTGTATAAATGTCAGTACTCTTAGAGTTAAAAAAAAATACTTTAGTCGTTAAAAGGAAATATTATAATGATTCTTATATAGACAAGAATGTATTCTTATCCCTGCTTGGTGTGGTATATTTATGAAATACATTCTAATAGTGACAAATCCTAATGTGAAGGTCGCATAGTTACAAATAGATATAAATTTCTGCTCATCTAAGGTTTGTCGTGTCAGGCACATGCATTTCCACTAGATTACATGTGTTAAATGTTGTGTATGATTGAGCTATTTGTCATTAAAGAAAGCTAAGTGCCTATTTGATATTCTTCAATTCGGTTTGGTGCAGGGAAAGATGTTGTGTAATGACTGGCATATCACGCTCCTTCCATGCTACTTGAAAAGCATGTATCAACAAAGAGAATTGTATACGAGCTACAAATGGTTTTATACTTTGCTTTATTTTCCTTTTTTTTTTCATTTTAAGCGTTGTAAATTTATATGTAGTTTTATATCTTCATTGTTCTTTTTATGGTTTTTTAGTTTTAACCCACCTTTATGTTTACGTCTTTAATAAACTTTTTAATGTGTTTATAAAAACTGTTGTTAAAATTCATATAAGTTTTAATAAATTAATGGGTTTTCATCTACTGATAAGGTTTCTTCTGTTTTAGGCGTGTTGGGTACCTTAGACAGCAAGAAACTTCGCAACTACATTTAAAAAGAAGCAGTTAAAGATGGTTCTATAGATTATTATAGCCGCTAGCAAGTCTTTGGTTATTCATTAAAGGTTGTTCTATACAGCTCAAGGGTATATAGATGCTAACCCTGAAATTCTTTTGTTCCCCACTAAATGGATCCAACAAGGTTTTGCATTCAGAGAGCCTTCTTAAACCACTGGAAGCTTAAGTGCTTGTGATGTATGTAGATATCATTTTCCAGTTTCATAGACGATTTGAATCCGTCCAAAGATATGTGGAATATCAAGTGTCGAATCATCCGGAAATGGAGAGTAGTTTCATACCAGCTGCATTGAGATTAATTTTTACTCAATCATCACTCATGTATTCATCTATTGCATACGGAATGCATAATATTAGGACCTTCAATTTTAGACCCATACGTATTGAATACATAAAAGACATTGGAGGTCTTTTTCATCAAAGTTGTTGACTTGTCTCTGAAATGATGAACTGTTTTTTTTTTCATCAAAGTTGTTGACTTGTCTTTGAGCAGAAGGATGAAGTTGCAAAGACTGTATTGGAGGAACTCGAGAAGGTAAATTACGGTCATAAGGCTGATTATATGATATGTTCATGGTTTAAAACCATAATCAAGGTCTCTTGATTTTCTGGTTATAATATCCAAACCCAAGGTTTCTTTTCCTAAATCCTAATCCAGTTAGCAGGTATGTTTCTTCACTAATTGAGGATTCTGTTTCTTTTTGCTATTGATTCGTGAAATTGTTAAGATGGTATTCATCAGTAGTTCATGTATATAGATAGTGAAGTTTGCCCTAAATTTCTTAACTCATGAATGAATAATGGTTGTGAAAGGGTAAGGTCCCAAAAACCTCATAATAAGTACTTGGGACCATACCACAACCTTGCCTTTTAACCTTTTTAACCTTGCGCGGCCGCGCACTGGTCTTGCAAAAGGAAGAAACAGTCAGTAGTCTATAGTCGCGCACCCAAAGGAAATCATAAATCCTTGCGCCTTCTCCCGTTAGCAAAGGATGAAAATCCTAAAATAAACACTTCCGCTTAAATATCCAGACTTGGATATTATTTACCCAGACTTGGGATTTATTCTTTCAGCTGTTTCCACACAATAAAGTGCCACACCAGATTACAGCAGTAATCTTCTAGAAGAAATACAATCGTGCACCACCAAGACGGTTATAACCGTTTGGACACGTGTCACCATCTCAGGCATCCCTGAAATCACAACGAAAGCATGCAATTGGAGAGTAATCTCCACTTGATCACTTTACACGTGGCAAATCCCCAGCCTTCGATCTAAACCACGATCCGTGTGCTCTCCCGTCGGATCAAGGAGCTTGACGGAAGGAAATGTAACCGCTTACGGGGTTAGCATCTTCCGTCAACTTTTCACTAACGGGTTTTCCCGCCTAAACGACTCCCGGCTATAAATATGAGAAAAAACCCAGGTATGAATTCAAGTTACACACACTTCTCAAATACATCTTCTTCCCCATTACCCATACTTATTCTCACACCGGAGTCGGGTCAAGGAGAGAACCCTCTTCTCCCCTTGGCGAGGCTAACGGTGCTCTTTTTTGCAGAATTATCGGAGGAGAAGATCAGCTGTACCTGAATGAATCGAGAGGAAACTAATCGATTTATGCGGATTCAAACCCCCTAGATATCTCGGTTCCGACCATTTATCTAGTGTTTCTTCAGGTTGTTTACCGGGTATTGTTAAAGCTGACTTATCGGATGATGAAGTGAATCCATGTTTGTTAATGCTTTGTTTTTTAAGCTATATTAGGAGTGGGTTTTGTGGTGAAAAAATTGGATTTTAGATGATGAACTGAACTGATGTTAGATGAACCATTTTATGAAGGTACAAAATTTGATTTTGAGTTTTAGGGCTTGTATTATACCATCTCTATCCCAAGTCTACAAATTTTTGACAGTCGAACATCTACTTTGTTTCAGACATTAGCGATTGGAAAACATAAGACGATGAGCAGCTGCCGTGATCGGAATACACAAGACGATGAACAGCTGCCTACTGGACAAAAAACCTGCATTATCTCTTTGTTTGTTTAATGGATATTATAGAAGGACAAAAAGTTCATAACTTTTTTTAAAATTAGTTTTATGATATTATGACTATTCTTTTCAAATCACTATAAAATTAGTTTAAGCCATTCCAATACTTATGCACTCTTCGGATAAAAAAGTGTTTTGAAACCACTGTTGGGTCAACAGATGGATGAAAACAGATGTTTGAAATCACTGTTGGGTTAAAACAGTGGTTGAAACCACAGTTGGGTTAAAAAGTGTTTTGTGGAGAAAACAGTGGTTGAAACCACTGTTGGGTGGAGAAAACAGATGTTTGAAACCACTGTTGGGTTAAAATAGTGGTTTGAAACCACTGTTTGGTTAAAACAGTGGTTTGTGAAGAAAACAGATGTTTGAAACCACTGTTGGGTTAAAACAGTGGTTTGAAACCACTATGATGGATTGGTTTTGTTGTTGTTTATATCTGCAGGTGATTGAACAAGCTGTCGAACAAGCACAAGCTACAAAAAGAATAAACTTTAGTTCTATTGCCATTTATGAATTTGATTAATTAGATTTATGCATTTTGTTTACAAGTTGAACAAGCACAAGCTGGCCTAAAAGCACTTGCTTCATCCGAGAAGACAGTAAATCATCTCCGTGAGAACTTTGTTAGTATCGAGAGGTACATTTGATGATGCATGAAATCACTTTTAACTTTTTATGTCTTTTGATTCAAATAAGATATATGCAGTTGGCGTTTAGACTAATCATAGTGCTTTACTTAATCAGGTTATGTCAAGAATGCCAAACGTTAACTGAAAATCATAACCAGATTAAGCTTCTTAGCAATGCATGGAATAACTTAAACACCACATTGAAGGTACACATCTGAAGAGACCACTCCTTCTCGCTACTTCGTGAGACGTTCGTATTCTGCCAAAAGCACTGCCAAAAGCAGGGTAACTCTAAATTCCAGTCCAAATTTAGTACCTTGTATGCATTTTTACTACGTATTGGTTTGGAATATATTGGTTTGGAACTAAATGATGTATTATATAATATATTTTTAATTACTGCGTTTTCTGTGTTAGTGAAATTAAAGATGTTTTGTGGGTTCGTTATGCTTCTCTTGTGTCTAAACTTAATCAGTCGACAAGTTTAATGTATTCTTAATTATAATGCGAACGTGAATTCATTAAATAATTTCACATCAGATACTACATATAAACGTAGGTTTACATTCAATGTTTACGATGTACTCGCGTCCATCGGACGGGTGTCCACCTAGTATATATATATATATATAACATGTGATACGATAGGCTAAAATAAAAAAAACATAATAATCGGATAATTGTTTAAATAATAAGCAAATCTACATATACGGGGTTATACGCTCAGATACTAGATCTACATGCCTATAAACAAATTTTTTTTTGGGGGGGGGGGGGGGGACCATATGGTGTGAACTACAACCTTCTTTTTACTTCAAAGTCATAGCTTAACTCACATCTCTAAATGTTATTCTCCATTTAGGTTCATCTTTTAACACACATCTCTAAACATGTGTACTTAGTTTCTTCCGGTATCTCTTTTATATATCGTGTTGATGCGACATATTTATTTATTTTTATTTCAAAGTCATATTTTAATTGCATCAAAAGCAGAGGCGTCTCTGAGAATTCACATACCCTGTTCGACCTTGAAAAAATATGCCCTTCCGTTATGTTTTGTTATTATTTAAAAAAAATCAAATTAGTATTGGGTTCAATAAACCTAATTCTAAGTGGCCTAAATTCTAAACCATAAAAAATGATTTGTAAATGGGCCTATATTGGAAGTGGTATGTGTTTACTATTTAGAAAAAAATAACATATACGTATCTGATTTTTTTTTAAATCGCATGCCCCTCAAGATCGCGGGCCTTGTGCGAAGGTCCTCCCCGCACACCAACAAAGCCTCCCATGATCAAAAGCCTTCACGTTCACAAACATTGTATGCCACAGGGGCATCACAATCTCAGAATTCACGTATCACCCAATATTATTGAGGTTGGTGGCCAATTGGGAGAGTAAAAAACTTTAGAAGCACCATTCACGGGGAGATCCTAGATTATTACAGGTGAAGAACCAAAGAATCGTGTTTAGGCCGGAGCCTGTAAACGAGGGTTTGGATCTTGTAAGTGAGCTTAGAGAACAGTCCTGCAAAACAGAAAACCGTTAGGCTCGCCGCAGAGATGGGAGGGCCCCTCTGCAACCACCCTCAGGCGTGAGGATAAGTATTGGTAGAGAGAGAAAGTAGAGAGAGAAAATAGGGTCGAAGGTTCAGAAAATTGTACTTGGCTTTGTACTTGAGGGGGTATTTATAGTAGTCAACTGAGATGACGCCATTCCTCCAGACGCACTTGAATGAAGGTTCGTCTTCGGAGGTACTTGATAAGGAGCGGACATGTTTCAGATGTCCGGTTCGTCCCAGGGATCATGTCTGGTCTCGGATATGTATCTTCAAGTCCCCTAGTTTGTTAAGTCTTGGTAGAGACTTAGCAAACTGTTATTTCAAGTTTTTGTCCTACTCGGATGACGTGTCGCTGCTGGAGTGGTCCGAGCAAATGACGTGGCATGTTTAGAACGGTGATGATGTGGCATGGGGGTCTTTTGTGACTTGTCTGTCGGTCACCCAACTGTGACGGTAGTGATTCCTTGCGTTGGTATTTGTGAGAAGTGACGGTTTGATTTGACCGTCCCTCACCGACTTAAATCCCCTATAAATTCACTTTTTACTTTTTTGTTTTCACTTTTCTTCCTCTCATTTTCTTCCTTTCACTGTTATCCTCTTTGCTTTCTGATCTTCTTCTTCTTCGTCAGAAAAAAGGTGCGTTTCTTACTTCGTTTTTCTGTAATATGGCTCCTGGTAAAGATAACATGTCGGCAAGTGTGAGTGTGCTGACTCAGCGACAATTAGATAAATTTGTTAACGATTATAACATTCCTTTAGATCTGAATCCGGTTCTTCCCTCGAAGGACGAAACCATCCGTCCTTTTCGTCAAGGGAAGTTCCCTCTTTATACCCGTGTTTGTAATTTTGCAAATTATCGGATTCCGTTTTCCAAATTTTTGATAAGGATGCTCCAATTTTTCCGAGTCCATATTAGTCAAGTAAATCCGTTCGGCCTGAATCGTGTGAATCACTTCGAGCTGTCCTGTAGGGCTCACAACCGGAGACCGGACCTGAATGTCTTCCGGTATTTTTATGAGTTTGCTACGGCCGGGGATTGGTACACATTTGCCCATCGGAAGGGTGTACCCTCCCTCTCCTCTGCCGAACGGTCCAGTCTGAAAAATTGGAAAGACAATTTTTTCTGGCTGGACGACCGTTGCCTTCCGGAGGATATGAGGTGGCGACTTAAAGATCAAACAATGTCCTTTGAACTGGGAGAGAACTTCGTCTTTGACGAAGAGCTGGTTCGTGCATTAATTGAGGACCAGTCCCCAATCCGTCCTCTTCACGAGCATTTTCTATTACTAGGTCGAGTTTGTTTTCGGTGGAGCCAAGGGGACAGGGACTGGCCGGTTATTCGCAGAAAGCGTGATCGTAAGTTCCGGCCCCTTTTTCCCCTTCGGCGCTTTTCTTTTGTTATTGCTAACTTGTTCTTTTTGGAAAATGCAGGAGCAATCATGTCTTTGAGGGATGCTCTGAAGGTTCCGAATATGGATGCTTTAAACTTTGATTTCGAGGAACAGGGCGAGGAGGATGTTCCTCTCATGAAGCAAGTGGCTCATTCGGCTCAACAGATTCGTCCGGAGGTTGTTCAAAACGTGACTGAGCCCTCTGCTGCCGAAGCAACTTCCTCTATTCCTCAAAATATGCCTGAACAGGTTGCTGCTGAGGCTACCTCCTCCATTCCGTTATCTTTAAAGGATGCTGGGTGCTCATCCGGATCACAAACTGGTAAGAAGTCTATTCTTGATGACGTGGATAGTGATCCAGAGGTTCGTGATTTGGATGAGGCCCTCCAGTACCGACCTTCTTCTTTAAAAAGCAAGGGTGTTGTACCGGATGTTGATCTGAAGGTTCGCTCTCGTAAGAGGAAAAATGAGCCGATTCAGATACGTTCCACCGATCCTCTTCCATTGCCAAAGTCAAAAAAATCAAAGAAGGATTCCCACTCCGAAGGTAATGTAATGGAAGAGCTGGATAAGCATCTTACCGGAGGTAAGTTTTCTAGGGAGGAGGCCGCATTGGCTCGTAATAGGCCGACTCCTACCTTTTCCGGTGGTTTTATTCCAAGTACTGAAACAGAGAACATGGAGATGGAGATTCCGGAGATTTCGAGCAAGGAGAAAGGAAAAGCTCATGGTGAACCCAAGGTGGTGACTTTTTCAGGTACGATGCTGGACTCATCTTTAGGTCCGGACCGCTTTATCAAAGATGAGGAAGACCAAGTGTCTTCTCTTCCTTCATCTTGGTTCGGACCTGAGCTGTTGTCCTTTTTTCGATATGCAGATTTGTTCTTGGATGATATGGATATCGATCCGGCGACTGCTAAAGACAAGTTTGTTCCGGATTGGGATATTCGGAACAAGGACTCTGTGATGGACGCGCTAGTTGCAAAAACTATGCTTTTTAATATTAACACTCCAGTGGATCATGCCAGGAGCCGGAAGATGAAAGGCCAAGATCTGGCCGCGGCCGTTTTAACCAACCAGGCTCAATCAAACATTTTTGTGACAGAGGTTTACCGGAGATGGGTCAAAGCGGAGTCGGTTAAGGAAGATTTGGAAAAGGAAGCCCGCTCTCTGAAGCGGAAGGTTCTGAAAACTTCGGACGCGGAGAAGAGGATTACTCAACTGTCCCAAGATCTTCAGGCTCAGCAAGAGAAGGTTAAGTCTTTGATTGCTCAAAATCAATCGTCCCAAGCGACTGCTGCTACTGCTGCAGAAGACAGGGATATGATATCTTCGGAATTCAAAGTATTCTCTGAATCGATGAAGAAGAAGGATGAAGAGCATAAGGCAGTTTTGGCGAAGATGGAAGAATCTTTTAACAATGCTCGCCACGCTTATGAGATTATGATGGCCGGTACGTCCTTCTCTTGGTTTAGTTGCTTCTTATCTTTCCTATTTTTCTAACACTTCTTTCAGAGCGGGATACGCTTAAATCAGGGGAGGCAGACTTAAAGGACTGGATTGAGGAGATTGAAGCGGAGAATGTTTCTTTGAAAGCCAGGGTGGAGGAGCTTCAAGCAACAAAGATTTGGACGCTTTCAGAGGGGGCCAAGCTTTTGGCAAAGAACATCCATAAGGGGCCGGAGATGACTGCTACCGTGGCCGCAGTTAATAATGCAATGAGCTCTATTGGTATCAATTTTGGCCTTCATCAGGGATATGTCCATGCTTTGCAGAAGAAGACCCCTTATAAAGATGTTTCGTCGTTGAATCGTAATGCTACGGAAGAGCTAAATGCGGCAGTTGCTTGCTTCGATACTCTTAAGTTTTCGGTGATAGAAGACCTTCCGAAGCTTGTCAACGCGCCCCTTTCTGAAATTAAGGAAGCTCTAATTTTTGCAAACAATGATTCCTCGAAGAAGTAAGGTGGACATGCCCGACTCTTTGGGGTATGCACCTTGGAAGTTTATGATTTTTAGCTTTGACTGGTGGACATGTCCGGCAATTTGGGGCATGCACCTTATTTTGGATGAATGTAATGATGTTTTTACTTATGTTTAGACAATTATCCTTTGTAAATGATTTTGTAACTTCCGGTTTATGCAAGTCCGGTCAATTTTTGATGTAAACATACATGCGTCCATGTTTTTGGTGTTTTACATTTTCTGTTTTTTCTAGAACGTTCGTTTTTAAAGCGCGGATCCGATTTTTGGTTTTTCAGGATAATTTTTAAGTGAAGGGAAGAATACGAACGAGACCAGTTCATTCCTACCTTTTAGGGTTAGCATCCCTGGTTCGGCCGAAAATTATACATGTGTTGCAACGTTGTTAAAGATAGAAAATTTTGTCATTCTATTTTTCTTATCCGGAGTTATACTTCTCCGATTAACACATAGTAAAAACATTTTATGTAATCCGTGGGTAAAACCCTCCACGGTTTTGGAATTTATAGATTGTTCGGTGCGGGCAAAACCATCCGCTTTATAAGGAAATAAAAAGAGTGACGGAGGCCGTAGCTTCCGTATTACAGTCTTATTTTTAAAGTAAGAACGACTTTGTTTTTAAAGAAAACACTTCTTTAGGTGCGATCCGTTCCATGTGCGCGGGACGAGGGTCCCATCCATTTTCTTGAGTGTATATGCGCCGTCTTTTCCTGCGGTGTTGATTAGGTAGGGTCCTTCCCACTTTGGAGCCATCTTTCCAGTACCTTCAGCCAAACTGGCTTCATTGCCCCGCATGACATAGTCTCCGACCTTAAACCGGGCCTCTTTGACTTTTGAGTTGTAATGTTTTTCCAACTCTTTTTTATATTTCGCTTCTCGGATCGCCGCTAGTTCCCTCCTTTCTTCGGCTAGGTCCAGGTTCAGAAGGAGTTCTTGTTCGTTTTCTTCTTGACTTAGCTGCATACGGGGGGTAGGTATCCCTACTTCAGCGGGAATGACTGCTTCGGTACCGTATGTTAAACTGAAGGGAGTTTCTCTATTGCTCGTCTTCGGCATCGTCCGGTGGGCCCATAGGACGTGCGGGAGCTCATCTGCCCATGAAACGCCTTCCTTCCCCAGGCGCTTTTTAATGCCTTCCACAATGCTGCGGTTGGCTCTTTCTACCTGCCCATTAGCCTGGGGATGGGAAACCGAAGCAAAGTTCTGCTCGATGTGCATTCTTTCGCACCATGTCTTGAATGGTTTCTCTGGAAATTGCTTCCCGTTATCACTGACTATACATAGCGGCATCCCGTACCTGCACAATATGTTTTCCCAAACGAACCTCAGTACTTGATCTCCTGTGATGGTCCGGAGGGGTTTGGCTTCAATCCACTTTGTAAAATAGTCAATGGCAACCAACAGGAACCTTACCCCTCCGGTGGAAACAGGAAAAGGACCCACAATGTCAATCCCCCATTTCTGAAACGGCCATGCCGAAGTTATAGGAACGAGGTTGTTCTTGGCTCGGTGACTAACGGGAGCATGCCGCTGGCAGTCTTCACATGATTGTAATTCATTAACCGCGCTTTGATGCATACCCGGCCAGAAGTATCCAACATTCATGACTTTAGCTATGACCATCCTCGGTCCGGCGTGGATGCCGCATATTCCCCAGTGGATTTCTCTTATGACATAGCTGGCTTCCTCCGGTGTCAAGCATTTCAAGAGCGGACCTAAAAAGGTCTTTCGGTAAAGTTGCCCATCATGAATCTGGTACTGCAACGCTTTTACCTTTAGCTTCCGGGCCTGAGCTTTGTCTTCTGGGAGCGTCCCTTCTTTCAAGTAATCCACAATCGGAGTCATCCAAGACTTTTCAAGCATGGAGACTGACATAACCGACCCTGTCTGCTGGATGGCCGGAGCTTGCAAGGTTTCGACTAAAACTTCTTTGGATAAATGACAGAATGCTACAGACGCAAGCTTGCTTAAAGCATCGGCCTTTTTGTTCTTACTCCGCGGTATGTGTACTATCTTGCAAGAGTCAAAAGAGGAGATTAAGCTGTTAACTTGTTGAAGATACCGAACCATGTTATCCTCTCGTGCTTCGTACTCTCCGCTAACTTGATTGGCTACCAATAATGAATCAACACGTGCTAGTACGGAAGTTGCACCGGCCTTGGCCGCGGTTTGGAGTCCTGCAAGGAGAGCCTCATATTCTGCCTCGTTGTTTGAGGTTTTAAACTCGAATCGCAAGGCATAAGTGTATTCTATCCCTTCTGGATCTATTAGGATTAACCCTGCCCCCGATCCTTCTTTGCTGGAGGCTCCATCCGTATATAAGTTCCATACCCTTGGCAGGGCGGATTTTTCTTTGGTGCTCTCTCCGGTTGGGACCTCCGTGAGGAAATCTGCCACCGCCTGGCCCTTCACCGGTCCTCTGGTACGATAAGTGATATCGAAAGCGCTGAGTTCAATTGCCCACTTAGTGAGGCGTCCGGAGACCTCTGGCTTTCTGAGAATTTGCTGGATCTGGAGGTCAGTTTGTACTTCTATATTGAAAGCTTGAAAGTATCTTCGGAGGCGTCTAGAGGCATGTACCAAAGCGAGTGCTAACTTTTCAATCATCGGGTACCGAGTTTCATAATCCTTCAGGATGCGGCTTACGTAGTAGACCGGAATTTGTGCTTGATTCCGATGCACTACGAGCACTGCACTTATAGCGAAATGAGAGGCGGAGAGATAAACTGTGACAGTTTCTCCGGTAATTGGAGCGGTTAAGATGGGCAAGGATCCAAGACAAACTTTTAACTCCTGAAATGCTGAATCGGCTTCTGGTGTCCACTCTATTTGGCCTTTTCCCGTTCGTTTTTTCAACACATTCATGAAAGGAATAGAGCGATCAGCCGCTTTTGAGACAAAACGATGGAGAGCAACGAGCTTTCCGTTTAGCGACTGAATTTCTTTGACAGTTTTGGGAGGCTGCATGGAGACTACCGCTTTGATTTTATCCGGATGTGCCTGAATTCCGGACTGGGTTATCCACACACCGAGAAACTTTCCTTCTTCTAAACCAAAGGAGCATTTTTTGGGGTTAAGTTTAAGGTTGATACTCCGAAGCCTGGTGAAAGTTTCGAGTATGTCATCGATCATGTTGTCTTCAGCCTGGCTTTTTGTGACCAGGTCGTCCACATAAATTTCTAGATTTCTTCCGATCTGGTCTTTGAACGCTTTATCCATCAACCTTTGGTACGTAGCTCCGGCGTTCTTTAATCCGAATGGCATTTTGGTATAACAGAAGAGACCCTCGTTTGTTACAAACGCGGTCTTGTCTTCGTCTTCCAGAGCCATTTGAATTTGATGGTAACCTTTATACGCATCTAGGAAGCATTTAAGATGGAAGCTGGAAAGAGAATCAATCTTTAAATCTATCTCCGGCAAAGGATAACAATCCTTCGGACAAGCATTGTTCAGATCAGAAAAATCGACGCACATCCTCCATGTTTTATCTTTCTTTGTTACCATTACCGGATTGGAGACCCATGTTTGGTACCGTACTTCCCTGATGATACCGGCACTTAATAACTTTCGTACATCCTCGGATATGGCTTTATTACGCGCTGGAGCCATGTTTCTTTTTCTTTGAGCTACTGGCTTTGTTGAATGTGACACCTTCAGCTTATGTTCAGCCAAGCATCGAGGAATTCCCACCATGTCGGAGGTTTTCCAGGCAAATACATCAAGAGAATTAGACAAGAGCTTCAACAACTTCTTTTTGGTACGTTCGGGAAGCTGAGCCCCGACTGCAATTTTTTGTTCCGGAAAATGCGGGTGGATAGCCCATTCCTCTGTGAGGAGTTTCGGAGGCTTGTCAGTACCATTGCTTTGTTGTATTTCAGCTACGCAGATTGTTGACTCGGAGTGCAGAGTTGCCACTCCTGCTTCGGTGGGGAATTTTAACGACCCATGAATGGTAGAACTGATGATACCGAAGGCACACATACCGGGCCTCCCTAGAATAACATTATGAACGGACCTTGCTTCTACTACCAGATACGTTAAATTGACAGTTCGGACCAGACTTCCTTCTCCCAACGTTGTTGGCAAAGTAATTTGCCCTATGGGCTGCACCACCTCTCCGGAGAAACTTACCAATGACATTGAGACTTGGATCAACTTTTCCTTGGTCTGTGGAGCTAGCTGTTGAAAACACTGCTTGTACATGATTTCGGTGGCACTTCCGCTGTCAACATAAACCCTCCGGACCTTGTGGCCTGCTATGATTGCAGACACTATGATCGGTCCGTCCTTGATTTCTTCAAGATTTATGGGAGGGAAAGCAATGGGCTGCTGCATCCAAGCGGCCATATGGTGGCTGGACCGCTTGATGCCTTGGTTATCTGCTCTCCTGATCATACAGATTGCCGGTTGGTTGTTCGGATTATCTCCCGAATTTCCCGAAGATTTTCCTTCCTTTACTTCTTTTACTAGATGCGACAATTTTCCGGATCGCACTGCTTTTTCTATTTCTTGCTTCAGGGACCAGCAATCATCCGTGTTGTGACCTCGAGCATGATGGTAATCACAGTATTTCTTGGAATTCTTATCTCCGGGGTTTCGGAGTTTTGGTGGAGCAGGGAAGTTTGCCCCTTCTGCACTGAGAATTTCGCTGGGAGTTTTGGAAAGATCCGATAAATTGTAAAACCTTGATCCGGAGCTTCTTCCACGTGGAGGTCTGTCGTTCCTGTTGTAAGGGTGCGATCGTCCCCTACTCCCAGATGGAGTTTTGTCAAACACCGATCCACCGTTTTTCTTCCAAGAAGACATCTTATGATCTGACTCCGGAGCTGGGTTACATGCGTTTTTACCTCGAGCGAAAGCTCTGGCTCGTTCCATGAGTACTTCCATCGTTTTTGGAAGGTTTTCGTGTAATTTCTCGACCAATTGATTGTTCCGGACACCGTGACAGAATCCGGAGATCCTCAACTGGTCAACTACCACACTGATCTGCATACTCTCCCGGTTGAACCGGTCAATGAAACTATCCAAAGATTCTCCATCCTTTCTCCGGATGTTGTGAACTTCGGTGATTTCTTTGGAGTAGTGTCGCTGTTGGCTAAAATTCTGAAGGAAAGATCTTCGAAACTCCTCGAAGTCATTTATCTCTCCTTCATTCAAAGCATCAAACCACACCCGGGCAGCCCCGGTTAGTGTTTGTGCGAACATGAAGCACCACGCCGGCATCGGCCACTGTTCGACTCGTGCAGCTCCGTCGAAATCGAACATATGATCGTCTGGATCAGTTGTACCATCATACTTTTTTACTGTAGTTGGCATTTTGAGCTTCGGAGGAAGCTTGGCATGTGTGATGCGAGCGCTGAACTTTGACTTGGCAGTCATGGAAACTGGGTGATATGGCTTGGTGAGCTCCGGATCATTAACTACGTCCATCTGTACTTCATTTCGCATTGCCATAGCTGGAGATGGTCCGGACGAACCCTGCACATATCCAGTGTAAGTTTCCGAGGTGACAACTGTGGAGAAAGTAGGAGGGGTGAACATCGTAGGACCCATAGTCCTTACCGGAGTTTCCTCATGAAAAAGCCTGGTTCGTAAACCGAGGATCTGCTCATCCTTAGCCTGCTGCGCTTTCAACCTTCGCAGAAGACTTGCATTTTTGGAAAGAAACTCCGCGTCAAACTCGGACGTTTGTGAAGTAGGGAGCAAAATAAATGGCAAGGTTGTTCCCGGCCCCGAGCTTAAGGTAGCCGAGGTTGTGGAAACAGTACTTGCTGGTGCTGTGGTTTGTGTACTAACAACTGTGGATCCCAGATTCACAGAACCTGAGGCCGCCATTTGTCAGTTCTTTGCTCAAGAAATTCACCAGAGTGAAGGACTAAGAGCTTTGAGATCGGATGACGCCAATTGAAGAACCAAAGAATCGTGTTTAGGCCGGAGCCTGTAAACGAGGGTTTGGATCTTGTAAGTGAGCTTAGAGAACAGTCCTGCAAAACAGAAAACCGTTAGGCTCGCCGCAGAGATGGGAGGGCCCCTCTGCGACCACTCTCCGGCGTGAGGATAAGTATTGGTAGAGAGAGAAAGTAGAGAGAGAAAATAGGGACGAATGTTCAGAAAATTGTACTTGGCTTTGTACTTGAGGGGGTATTTATAGTAGTCAACTGAGATGACGTCATTCGTCCAGACGCACTTGAATGGAGGTTCGTCTTCGGAGGTACTTGATAAGGAGCGGACATGTTTCAGATGTCCGGTTCGTCCCAGGGATCATGTCCGGTCTCGGATATGTATCTTCAACAGGCAAGTGTAATACTTGGGGTGTCATAGACGAAGCCTAGTGTGGGCCAGGGGTACCCAGTTTCCCTATTTTTCCGCTTCGTAGTGCAATCCGAATATTTTATATTTATTGAGTCCCTCACCTATAATTTTTCTTTAAAACTTTTGGCCCCGATGTAAATGTTCAAGCTTCACGATTATAAGGTGTAATTTAAAACTAGAAGTGGGTACAGTAAAAAAGAACCACCCACCTTTTTAGCCCACAATTTCCATACACCTCAATTTTTGTCATGTGTATACTAGTATTCTTTAATGTGACTTCAAACTATATAGTGTCTTGAAGTCTCCAATAATGGTATCTTGATGCCCATAACATTATAGGCTAGTGGTATTTTAGTGGTGGAATAAGGCTTAGGACCATTAGGTCCTGAGTTAATTTCCAGAAGAGTGTTTTTTCTAGATTTATTAAATTTCTTTCTGAATCGGTGTATATGTATAACTGTCTAATGGAGATGAACGTAATTGGGTGATTTCGCTGATGCCACGATAATACTCTAGTGATATGCAGTGATTCAAATTTGCCGTTAAAAATAATAAAAATAAAAAAATGCTATCTTTCTTGGTAAACAAATAAATGCCTTGCCGACTTGGTGAGTACTATGTTGTTCAATCTAGGTATTGTCTTTTCACAACAAGGATTTATAGATGTATGAACTTTTTGTTGGGTCTCGTTTCTTTAACTTCACATACAATTTAGCCTATATGGAATTAAAAAAAATGCCGCTGTTATATACTGACTCAAGGTAAAAACAAAAAACGTACGGCATTTTCATAATTTTAAATTTGTATTTAACGAATAATTTTAAACACTTTCCAAAACATGCTGGTAAGTTATACCACGATAAAGAATTAACAAAACTGATTATTCCATTAAATTCAAACACATGATTTATCAAGATTATCATCAGGAAGGGATATATGCAATTTTCTCTGATAATTCCTCTCATATGTTAAAACTAGGCTTGTAATTGTGTAAACACGTTTGAGTTTGCGCCCGCCTAACATGTATACATGTGTGTGATATATCAAAAAAAAAAAAAAAACAAAACATAAATAATATACTTGTTTAGGTTCACAAGCCTACTCAAATATCATAAAACGAAGCTCATGCTCAAACTTATTTATTAAACATACTTATTTTTTTGGGCTCATGTTAGGGCTTAAGCTCTTTTAATATCGACTTTGGAGAGCATGAGGTCCATTGCAAAGAGGTATCGGGTTTCAAGTATAGACAAGACATGGCATGGTTAGGGATGTCCTATGTGATATGCTTAAGCGGTCAAGAATCTCCGCAAAAAAAGAGGCTTTTGTGAATTTCCTGACTGACTCTCTTTAAAAGAGGTCCACTCTTCGACCAGCGGATGTTTTTGTGTTTGGTTGGGCATGTGGGAAACACGTTTGTGTGGATCTTACCGGGAAACACGTTTGTGTGGATCTTACCGGGGTGACCCCCTTTGTTGGGCTTAGGAAAAACCGTTTCGTGGCTAGCCAGGTTGTGTTGAAGGTAGAATCATGGAATGTCGTTAAGCATGAAAAAACTTGTGCTGAGAAACAACATGCCATTCATTCCGTTTGCCTTTGATACTTTTGAGTCTTTTGCCTCTGAAAGTGTCGATTTCCAGTGTAGAAGGTCGTGAATAACAACTTCTCAACGCCGGAGTATTGTTTTTTTTAGAATTGGATTTGCTAACAACTTCTTAACGTCAAGTATTGTTTTTTTAGTATTCGATTTGCTATTGAAAATGGGTAATATTAACAATATTTTATTGGATAATGAATGATGGTTTGTCTATGACCAAGTCGATTACAACGACGTTTTCACATAGTTTTGAAGTTTGATCCATTCAATGCCTCCCTGTCGACAATCGAACAACAATTCTACATCGACACAGACGAGGGCCGCTTAGGAGACTCCGAAACCCTTCAACACGTGTCACTGATTCGGCCGGCACAACCCCAAATAAACCATATTTCGTCATTCGACCTTTGTCATCTTCCATTTGTCGCATCCTCTGTTACCTTCCTATCTCCATTTGTCGTTGATCATATTATTATTCTACTACCCAATGGCCCTCACTCAGTCGTATTTCCAATCTTTTTCAACAATAAACCGTTTCCCCTGTTGTTACCATTCTGTCAATTTTGCAGCTTGTTATTATCTGATCGGAGATAGTGCGCTGCTGCTTCGCTGGTTGAATCTGTTTTATGATCCCGTGGTATGTTTGGATCAAGTTTGTATCGAGAACGTTAAGGTTAAGGGTACGTGATTAAATCCTTTTTCTTGTACCGAGTTGTTATGTGTTCACCATGTGTTTGATAAAATGCCTGAATGACTGGAATTATTTGATGCACCTAGGTTGAACGGTTATAGTTGATAATTTTGAGATTAAAGAAGATGGTAATTTATTAGCAGTTGCAAAAGTTAATATTACAGGTTAAAATTTGATAATGTTTATGCCAGCTAACTTATAATCAATTTTTGAGGAATTTCATAGAAATAAGTTAGTTTTATTTGTTCCAATTACTATTTTTAGTAATTTCATATGTAGTTTTAGGATTCTTTTAGTGGAAATTTTATGTGATCACATGATCACGAAAACAAGTAAATATATAAACTGAGATTATAAACTAGTTTTGTATCACTGTATATATGAATTGAGATTATAAACCAGTTTAGTGACTTAGTTCTTTATTTATATAGGATTTCATACCAAAGACTCTTATAAATGGCGATGTCACTGGAAGATCTTCTTGCTGAGGAGGGTTTCAAGAGTGGTAGCGCGAAGAGAATGACCAGAGCTTCATCCGGGGCCTCCACAAGAATCCCACCGCACCCACTTCGAGATGAACATAAATTCGGCATTCCAAGTCGTTTAAGAAAGACAGAAAGGGCATATTCCGATAACCGTAGATACGATATGCGTGCTGAATCCCCGGAAACTGATAAAGTCATGCGTCGGAGGTCAGTAGAAGTTCTAAAACGGGGGAAAATGAACCGATACAGTGCCGAATCATCACAACAGTTTTCTTCCGATGAGATAGTTGAGGTCAGAGAAGGTATTCGGAAAGTCAAAGATGAAATGGTGGATAATAGAAGGTACAAAGATATTTATCTAAACGGCGTATTTAGCCCTCCGATTAGCAAGAATAAACAATATAGCGAAGTTGGAGATGATTTGCAGATTGATAACGACTATGCTAACGATTATCGTAATTCTCAAAAAGGCGGGAACCGACCCGGTTCGTCATCTAGCAGATCTAACAGAAGTACACAAAACAAAGAAAGTGTTCGTGACAATCGGGCCCGCAGACCGGTCGAGATTGATTCCGTTGCTGAAGTAGCTCTTGATGAGGCGGCAATCAAAGCAATGATTTCCATTTTGAGCGGTTACGTAAAAAAATACCTAAAGGATCAAGATTTCAGGACATCAATGTATCACAATTGCTTTGCTGCACTTAACTTTTCAAAGTTAGAAGAAGAAATAGTTACCGAAAGCAAAGTTATATCTAACCTTGAACAGGCTATAGAAACAGTCGAAAAAGCGGCAGAGAATCTCGCTGATGCGAAGCAGTTAAAAAAAGCTTCGTTACAGCTAAGTGTGATCGCCGGTCTAAACGCAAATGATTTAAAAGATGGATTTACATCTGGGTTTCCGAATTCCGTTTTATCAGCCTGTGGTCACTTATATTTAAGCGTAATATATCAACTACAGAAAAAAGAACGTATAGTAGCCAAACATCTTTTGCAAATGTTCTGTGATTCTCCATTTGCCGCTCGAACGACACTGGTTCCTGAATTGTGGGAAAATGTTTTTCACCCGCATTTATCGCATTTAGAATCGTGGTATAATCAAGAGGTTAATTCTCTAGCAGACGACCCGCATAACACACGGAAGCTAAAACAACTTAAGAAAGTTTATTACGATATTTTGGATTCGGGTACTTACCAATTTGCATTATACTACAAGGATTGGATCACAGACGGTGTTGAAGCCCCCTCGATTCCTTCGATCCATGTTCCGATGGTTTCCGTTCAGAAAGTTTTAAGTGTGGGTGTGAATGGAAACACTTTAGATTTTGGTAGCCCGTCGTTTTCATCTCATCCTATTGTCAGCAAAAAGTTATATGATGATGTATTTGGTCAGATGCACAAATCCGTAACTGCTGAGGTGGAAGACTATCAATATTCACAGAGATCAGAGGATGATACGTATAGTTTTGATGGGTCTGTTGTGGAAGATAAAAGAACACTTACCTACCCTTTGGAAGAAGATGAGTATAAAGATTTAGATGTTAAAAGGGACCGGGAAACTTTTCAGGTACGTTAGTACTAATATTGATTCATTAGTTAGTTTGCCGACACTAGTTAATTTCACATAAATAATTATTAGTGCCTTCTTAGGTAATAAGAGTTTGTGAAACAGTCAAAACAGTTGATTATTTGGTGATTACAACTTCGTACACAACCCGTTTTATTACTTTCAAAACATACATTCAACAGAAAGCCAAGTTACAGTGTTTTGAAAACTGGACCAGATCGGGAACCGGGGGTCTGACCGGTCCGGTTCACCTTATCAAACCGTTTTGAGTCGAACTGGCCGGTTGGGCCGGGAACCGGCGGTCGGACAGGAAAACCGGCAGGTTGAAACGGATATTTTAGGGGTTGAACCGGAATTTTATTAAAAAAAATCAATTTTGCTCTATTTATTTTTATAATATTTACGACATCACCCGATTCTTACATCCGGTTCAACCGGTCCGTACATCCGACCAGCCCGACCAGTGAACCAATAAGGAGCCCGGTTCAATGTCCGGTCCGCTCCTGAGAACATTGCTAATCATAGGGCTGGTTTGAAAGTCGTATCGTTGCAGCACAAAATTTTCTATTTCCTCTTATATAATTATCATTATATTTGCACATACATCTAGCTAAGTTGTAACCTCTACATGCTCTCAAATTTTCAAATGCAGCAGGGTGAAATAATAGCACAGGAAGAACTTGAACTACATAGAGCAAACACCTTTGAAGGATTAGAAGGCACTAATATGTTGCAGTCACTTCCAGTTGCAAAAGTCAACGAACTTACTCTCAAGAGGCTAGCAAAGTGTGTTTTTGGACTGCAACAAACTGAAAATCAGTTACATTTGGATGTTACCAAACATCCCGTTTCTTCGGTAATTATATCTAAAACATCCCGTTCAATACACTTTGTGTTTCATTACTACTATCTTAAAATGAAAGGTCGGTAGGGGGGTTCCCACCGACATTTTCAATCCCTAGACTTTTAACAAATGACAAGTCTAACCTTCACTTTAAAACTTTTGTTTTTTCACTTCACACCCTCAACTTTTGACATGAAACACTATTAACCCTCATCTTTGAGTAAATTACACATTTACTTCTAACTTTGGATAATTGACAACTTTGATGCCAACCTTTTCTCCTTAATAACTTGGCACCTCGTTTTATTTAAATTACTTTTACGACTTTACACCGTAACGTGCGACACATTATTATACTTTATTATCAATGCCTAACCACGTTAATGTTTAAATTACTTTTATGCCTTTTCAGTGTTGTCTAAATTACTTTTACAAGTTTACACCGCAACGACCGAGACATACTTTTTTTTTTAAATTTATGTCTAATGACATTAATGTCACGTGCGGGTACCACACGTTAATGTCATCATCGTGTACTGTAACTGCAATGCTTATATAGGTTACAATAAGTTAGATCAGATACATTACATCGAAACAAGTGTTTTCATATGGTTAACGCATCACATAACATAACGTGCCACCAGCTATGAACAACTAAGACGTCGCTGCCACAACACGCGGCCTATGGCAACAATCTAGTTCTTCCTAATTTGTAGTTCTCTTATATATTGCAGCCAATAAAATCAAATGCTGATGGAGAACACTTTTTCTTGAATATACCCGAGGATTATATGTGCCCTTTGACCGGACATATTTTCGAAGATCCTGTGACCTTAGAGACCGGTCAAACCTACGAGCGTGTAGCTATCATGGAATGGTTTAGTAAGGGCAACAAAACATGTCCTGTAACCGGAAAAACATTGGAATACCAAACCGTCCCGTTCACCAACTCTATTTTGAAGCGACTCATTGACAGCTGGAAATCAAAGCACTCACAGGAGATGCTATCCTCTGCTTCTCGGCCCATGGGAAGCCCCCGGGAACATGAATACAAGGCTGAAGCAGCTGTTTTCATAGTAGAGCAGCTTCTTACTGTTTTTGGTAGAGAGGAAAATACTGCAAATGCTAAGCATTTGCTTGCTCTCGGGGGTTTACAGTTTTTAATCCAAAGATTTCGGTACGGAAATTTGGACGAAAAAACTCGTGTAGCCGCATTGCTGTCAACGTGTATTGAAGCAGACTCTAATTGCAGAAATCATGTGGCTAGACACGTTGATAAAGAGGGTGTTCTTGAGTTACTTCACTGCAAAGAAGTAAAATCAAGATCAAATGCAGTGTTTCTTCTTTTTGATCTAATTTGTTTGAATAGGTATTTCAGTTTATATACATTATCCAATAATCAAAATATGTTATTGTGTTGGTTAAATTTTATAGCTTGTGTCAATGGTGTGTCGCTTTAGGAGAAAAGACGTTCGGTTTTTCTTAAGTGGCTTGCAGAAGGAGGTTATAGTGAATTCTATGCACATTTTGCTACTTTTTCTCCAGAGTTGTTCACTTGGGCAGAAACCCTCGGTTGCTGTGCTCCTGTTACACTTGGATCTTTTGGTATGTTCATAAAAAACCTGTAAAAAAGAGTAAAATGCCATTTTCCTCCCTAAGGTTAGGCCAGTTTTGCGACTTTCGTCCAAAGGTTTGTTTTTCCACATCTGGATCCAAAAGGTTTGAAATCTTGCCATTTTCATCCGTCTCGTTAACTCCATCCAGTTTTCTCTGTAAGTCAAGGGTATTTCCGTCCTTTTTGTTAACTTAAAGGGCCATTCAGTCTTTTTCGTTTATGTAAAAAGACCGAATACCCCTGAAAAAGACTGAATTGCCCTTTAAGTTAACAAAAAGACGAAAATACCCCTCACTTAACGAAGAAAAATGGATGGAGTTAACAAGCTGGATAAAAATGGCAAGATTTCAAACCTTTTGGTCCTAGATGCAGATAAACAAACCTTTGGATGAAAGTTGCAAAACTGGCCAAACCTCAGAGACGAAAATGGCATTTTACACACACACAAAAAAAAATTTGTCACACATATTTGATTGTTAAGATGTTTGTATTCCAACTGACAGGTGGATCAACAGAAGTACAGTATATATAGAGAGGAAGCTGTTGATACAATTACATCTGCTCTTGACACTAGTCTTTTTGATGAAAAGGTGCGAGAAACATGTTGTAGAGCACTTCTTATAATGGGAGCGCGTATCTCTTTATCCGGGACGGTAATCACACAGGATTATATTCTACAGAAAGCTGGTTTCTATAATAGACCTGAATTGGATGTTATTAGTCAGCCTGAATTAGATGTCCTAGAATACAACGCCACCAACATTTTGACGGTAATTTTCTCTCTTCCTAAAGCTCTAGATTTTTTTACACTGTTATGGTTGCAGGATTGGGGTCTTGTGTTTTAGTTCATGGAATCACGGTGTTTTTTTGCTTTATTTATATTTAATGAAACCAGAAAGGAACGGAATGGACAATGTAATGAGTTTGTACGAATGTAATGAGTTTGTACGAATGTAATGAGTGTTAGTGTTTTACTATGAGTATTCTTTTCTGTATTATCCTCTACCTATTATAACAAAGAGTAAAATACACGGATGGTCCCTATGCTTAACCAAAATTTTGGATTTGGTCCCTAGATTTTCAAAAGTACATGGATGGTCCCTGTGGTTTGCACTTTGTAACACATTTACTCAATAACCTAGATCTGCGAAAACCTTTAGACTTGTTAGCTGGGGACTAAATGCATTACAAAGTGCAAACCACAGGGACCATTCGTGTAGTTTTGGAAAGCTAGAGACCAAATCCAAAATTTTGGTCAACCACAGGGACCATCTGTGTACTTTACTCTATAAATTATGGGATTGCTTTTACAAATAGAACATAACTAAAGCCCATTACTGTCTCAATTAGTCTTATAGAAAAAAACATATATTTTCTTGTTATTTTTTGGAGATTTAAAAGTAACTTAGTTAAAAGTTTTGAAATTCTATAAAAAAAATATGTTATTAAAGATTAAATAAATTAATCGGATTTAAATTGTAATTTTATAATCTATAAAAAGCGCTCTAAAACCAAATGCTATGGCTTATAGGATACTGAGGAGGAAGAGGCTGTTGAAGATTGGTTGATCAGATTGTCAACGTCTCTTGTTAGTGATGGGAAAAAGTCGTTTCTGGATTCATTTTCCCAGTGCTTGAGTTGTGGACACCGTGAAATGACGAAAGTATGCTTGATCACGATGGTGTGGTTCAGTTCTTCACTTGCTTCTTTACCTGAGTCCGAGTTCCAGCTTTCTGCTTTCTCGGTTCTTATCTCTAAACTAAAAGAAAATCTCGAAAATAGTGGATGGGTAGAGCACAAGATTCTTGCTGCCACATCTCTCCTTAATTTTACCAAAATTCCAGGTTAGCATTTCCTTTTATATTACATAAAAATATTAAAAATTTGAACATGTTGATTAAGATGAACTGTGAATGGCTACAGATTGCATGAACATCATGTTGACAATGGCGAATGAGATTGCGGCTCCTCTCAGCGAGCTTCTAGAAGAAAGTTGGACTGCTAAAGAATTGTATGCATTAATCTCTCAGGAAGATTAGTGATCCTTTGACTTTCTGATTATGATCATACATCCCATGATTTGCTTCATATCCTTTATAACTAGCATGGTTTTCCGTCATTGGTTATGATACTTGACGCACAAAAGGTACATATGTTGCTAATCGCCCATGACCCTTGCTTTGGTAGTTTCAATGTTTTATGGTTGTTTATGGGGGGATCCGGTTTGTATATTTGTTAATAGACTACCACAGATCTTCCCTTTTCGATTGGGTTGATCTTGTTTGCATTGTACAATTACTATGTATGTGTGATCTTGGTTGTAGAACTCCAAGGAGGTCCTACGTTCATTTGTGTTCATACACAAGTCTGCTAGTAAAATTTTGCTTTGGTTGTAGAACCCGAAGGATATGTTATGTTCATTTGAGTTCATATACCGTTTTGCTAGTAAAATTTTGCTTGCGTCGTCTGTCAAATATGTAGCAAGTTGTTTCTTCAATCTTCATTTTTGTTGTTTTTTATGATCTCTTTTTTCTTTAACCTTGAGAATTCCTAAAGGAAACTCATGGCTCCGTCAATATTGCTAATCGGCAAGTAAAATAGGTTCAAGTCAAAACAGGTTCTGGGCAAGAGTTCAGTTCAAAACGAGCTGTTTAAAAAATATCAATTTGGTTTGAATCAAATAGGCTCTTGCTAAAATGGAGTTTGAAATGATCGTTTAAGAAAAAATACAATCAATTTAAGTTCATCCTTCATATCTTATCTTACGGAGGCTAGTGGTGATGGGTGAAGGTGGCGGTGACTACGGTGGCCGGAGGCTAGTGGCTACAGGTGAAGGTGGCGGTGACTACGGTGGCAATGTAACGATGTTAGTGGGTGGTGGTTGAGGCATCGTTGACAACAAGTAGATGGTGAAGATAAACAATAGTCGTGAGTGGTGCTAGCCCATTTAAACCCATTACCCAATTTGAGTTTCACCCAAATAAGAGATATATATTCATTAATAGTTCTAAAACACACCCAACACGGCAACACATACTGCATTACATCCATCTGACATACACTTGACCCACAACACACACTAACCAGACCCAGAACCAGAACAAGACCCATCCATTGTCACAGACTTGATAGGCATAGACATCCACTAAACACTTATTAAGTCATCTTATTCTTGTACCAAAACACACCTCCTTTCCCTTCATCATCTTGCTCCACAAACAAACATTCCTTCATCTCTCTCCACATGGCTACATAAAACGGGGTCTTGTCGAACCGATAATACTCCCCAAGCACCGGTCTCAGCGCCTTCTGTGCTTCCATCGCATTATAATGAGGCATCGTCGAAAACAAATGATGCACCACATGTGTGTCGGTAATATGATGGAACACCTTGTTCAACACACCATAGTCACGGTCCACTGTCGCCAATGCTCCCTTTAACCACTCCCATTCCGAGCTATCATAATGCGGCAAGCCAGGGTGAGTATGTTGAAGATAAGTGATCAACACTAGAAACGCGTTCACAACCATCAACGGAACCCCATAGACGCAAATCACCCAAACCAACCCTTTTGCCATAGCAACACGATAAAGGATGAACGACGTGATAACAATCCCGATGTCGGACATGACTATCTGGTAACGTTTACGTTCGTTGTACATAGGGCTGGTTGGGGCGTAGTGGCAGGCGAAACGGTCATAGGGTCGGCCCGACACATTGAAAGCTAAGTACAAGGGCCAGCCGAGAGTGAGAGTGACGAACATACTGAGAATGCGGCCCACTGTGTTGTTAAAGTATTTCGAGTACCAGGGGACTTTCGATCGGGATTTGGGGACGAAAACTTCGTCCCGCTCGAGTGATCCAGTGTTGGAATGGTGGCGGTGGTGACTATATTTCCACGAAAAGTAAGGGACGAGTGGAGAACAAAGCCCACTGTGTCGTCGACCCATTGATAATCGCTAAACGCATGGTGACCACATTCGTGGGCGATGACCCAGACTCCGGTGAGGACGCAGCCTTGGGCTACCCAGTAAGAGACCCATGCGATGGAGGACAAAGGGGTGGGGAGGTGGTGGAAGTAGGTGGTGGCAATGTGGTAGAGGACGGCGGTTATGGTGAGGTCAGACAGCACGTAGGAGAATGAACGGGTTAGCGAGCGGTGGAAGCAGTGTGGTGGGATGGCTTTTTTCAGATCGCCGATGGTGAAGGGTGGTTTTGCATGAGGGACTCGATCGAGTGGGTTGTTTTTGTTGGTCACAGACGTGTATTCTCCTGCACCCATATGTTGACTGTTTGACCAGACTTTTCAACCTGCAAGCAAGAACAATATCTTTATATTTACAAACAAACATGCCTAACCTTTTCTTTATGAAATAGATACATAAAAAGTAGATACGAGACAATCAAATACAAGAAACAATCATATTATATTACGTAACACGATTACTAATTACTACTTTTGTATAATAATATTATTATATGACAGTATATCTTAAATGTTGTCTCCATTAAATCAGTGTTTTTTAAAATATATTGTAAAGACGTTTTATGCTTATAGTATCTAAAAAGTTTTGAAAGAATAACGTTTTAAAAAACGTGTTTAGACATAATGCATTTTTGCCCAAATGTTATTGGCATATGGCTGGATTTAACGTTAAAAAACTATCCGAGTCTGGTGTAAAGGATAAAATAGGGGTGCAAATGAGCCGAGCTACTCGAGCTTGGCTAGAAAAAAGCTCGAACGAGCCAGGCTTAAACGAGTTGAAGCCCGAGTCTAAAGGTGAGCTTGTTTAGTAAACGAGCCTGAACTCAAGCCGGCTCAAGAGCCTAAACGAGCCCGTCAGTTATATAATATTTAATTTGATATATAAAATATATATTTAAATAATAATAATTACTATATACAAAATTATGAAAAATTACTAAATTATATGCAAAATAATAATTATAACAATATAACCAATTAATAAATAATAAACAAACCGAACTCGAACTCGTGTTTGAGCTATCATAAGTTACACGAGCTCTAGCTATGGCTCGTCTTGTTTTCACCCCTAGGATAAAACATGCATAAAATGAACTCACTATTTATGTTTGTATTTAATGATTTTGTTTTAAAATAAATAGAAATAATTCGTAGATCTAGTCGTCAATTTACACTTGATTATAAAAGCCATGAAATTCATGTTTTTTAGAGCACACATAGTGGGGTTTTTGGGCGTTTTTCCCAAAAAAAAAAAAAAAAATTTGCCCCTAGGCATTTTTTCATCAAAAATGGTCTGAGCGTTCTTTTTTCCACGCCTCTTCAATTATTTGGCCAATGACATTTATTCTACTTTTTGTTGTCCAATACCATTTTTTGATGGTTTTTTATTTAATTCTTTACACCTCTTTTGACATAAGACCCCACAATACCATTACCCACATCCCCTACACCCATTTTAGAAAACCCCCATAATACCCTATTGCTGACTAGACTGCAACATGGCGCAAAACGTCTAAAAATAGAGTATTATTTGTTTCTTCCACTACACATGGTTAGCTTTAACGCAAAACATTTACCGAAAATACATCAACCCAATATAAAAGCTGATGCTTTTATTATTACAACAGAAAAAATTAAACAATTGACACCTGTCAATTATTTACGCACTTTTATGACTCGACTAAAACAGAAAATCTTGTAAAAAAAAAAAACTTAGAGTTGATCACAAAAATCAAGAACAAAATCAATCAGGCAAGATTTTACAAGTTAAAAGAGTACATGTCAGAAAACACATGAAAGAAGCAAAATCGATCACATGCAAGACAGATAAACGCACAAATTTAAAGGAAACTGAGTGAAATGAACCAAATCAAAGTCACAGAGAAGAGAAATCAACTGATCTGATCTGTTCATCAATCATAAATGCAGCAGCTAAATAAATAAATCAAAAATCAAAAGCAAAATTCGATAATTAATGATTTTTCGAAATGCGATGATTCAAACAATACCTGAATCGATCGAGCGACAGAGCCTTAGGGTTTTCACTTCGTAGTAACGGTGAGTCTCCGCTAGTGAGACAGACGATGATGTGCTTCCGTTCACAGAAAGCGTTGCTGGTTTAGCGGTTTATATATAGAAAGAATATTTTTCATAAAGTGTCCCTGAGGTTTTGAATATTGGACGAAAAGACCTTGGTCAGAGAACACTTGTCACCGATAGTGTTTTAAAGGACAAGTGTTTTAAAGGTGACACAAGAGACAAACAAACATTCACCGATTTCAAACAAGTGTTTTAAAGGTTGCTTGTTGTAACGTTATGTGTTACCAGGTAACGCCCCGGCCACGTCACTGGCCACCAGGCGTTAAACACTGTCTCAAGGGGCGTTACCGACTGTAAAAGGGGGAACCGTGTTAGCCAGTTCACCTTGCAGGAATATTTCATTTGATACCATAGAAAAAAAAAATAAGTCGGCATGCAACCGATCAAAGATTTTTAACTTATATAATTTAAATATTATTTTAATGGATGGTGGATGGTTAAAACGAGTAATGTTACTACGAGGTGTAGTGAAAAAAATGAAAGAAAATAGTCTAATGATGTGTGAGTGATGTAGGAGCTACCGTATGATTTGGTGGTTAAAATTTGTGAGACAATAACACATGGTCCAACATTTTGTGTTCCAAAGCATTAAGTTAGGGGCTAAATGATATGAGTCGCTTGCGAGCTACCCAAGACCGAGTCATTAAAAGCTCGACCAAGTCGGACTTAAACGAGCTTGAGCTAAAAATGGTTTGTTTAATAAACGAGTCCTGACCCAAGCTTCAGTAATGTTTATAAGTAAATTAATGAAATAAATTATAAAAAATAAACGAGCCTAGGCCCAAGCTTCACTTATTGAGTAAATGTTTAAAAACTATTCACGTACCAAACACAAACTTTATAAATAAAGCTTGAAGCGAGTTCAGCTCAACTCGTGTGTACCTCTACATAATGTCTAAGGTATATAAAACTAAAAAAACCGTTTATAAATAAACAAAAAATGATATTTTCACCCAATTCAATTGATTTATTTTCACCATATCCAAGGATTCAACCAATTTGAGTATGTTTATGCACATAACCGAACCTTTAACACCGTTAGAGACAGTCTTTTCAAGAAACACGCATACAAGAAACGATCACGAAAGATATGTAGACCATCTGTAATGGTTAATGCTCTTTAAGGGATATTTTTCGCTACATTAGTATCATAACTCTTGTTTAAAAAAATATGTAATGGTTAATTAACGCCCTTGATTCCCTCTTCATGCCCCTATAACGCCCAGGGGCGTTGTTGAGGGCGTTATCAAGCCCCTTAACGCCCATATAATGCCCATTACGCATGGTTTAAGACGGGATTATTAAAGTTAATCTATCATGAAAATTCGATTAAATTTCCACCAAGGATTGTATATACTCTATTTGTGAGAAATTTTACGATAACTTTTAATTTAAACCTAATGAGACTATATTTCAATAAAGAGAGGGGATCGCCTAAATCTCTAAAACGAACAAAAACTATAAATCTATGGACCATCTATCAGTTTCAACTTAGCACATAGTTTGGCAATTGGGGGAATGTTATTTAATGAAATTTTGTAATCAATGTATGTAAATAAGGGCCTGTATATAAGTTTATAAGAATCTTTGAGGGTTTCTGGACCGTGGGACCCTAAAGCAAAACATGCAAGGGACTACACTACACTACACGCATGTAGCTTGATAGTTCTGTCCTCACACGTCATCCCCTGCGGTTGAGCCAGACTATTATTAGAACATGTGTAGTGGGATGGGAAGATAATGCCCCCCACCTTTTGGCGTTTTGCGTTATGTGGCGGTTCAGTCAGCAATAAGACATTATGGGACGTTTTTCTGAATGGGTGTAGTGGTATAATGCCTCATCCATTGATTACCCAATTATTATTATTTTTTTTTGTTTTTTTAATTAAAACTAATGAAGAAATGGGTGTAGTGGCATGATTGGCCAAAAAAATCGTGATCCGGCGTTTAATTTTGCACGCCCCAACCCTGATTTTTGAAGAAAAACTGTAGGAAATGATAACTCTCACTATGACAAAACAAGTTACAATATGATCATACATATAAGCAAAGAATAAATGTAAAATTAATAACAAACATCAATGTGAATAAATGAATAATTATGGAGACTCTTGAGTGTTAGGAGGAATGTGATAGGTTGTTATCCCCCCTCAAGCGAGACGGTGGTAGATTGAGCCGGAGCATGGAGCGAAAGCTTTCGAATTGCGGTCTAGGCAAGCTCTTCGTAAAAATGTCTGCCACCTGAAGCTTGGATGGAATGAACTTGGTGAGTAACTTACCCGAAGCAACAAGCTCTCTAATGAAGTGATAGTCAAGTTCCAAGTGTTTAACCCGCTTGTGAGTATTAGCACGGAAGCTTCTAGATAGATTCATTTATATTTAGAATAGATATTTGGCATTGTTATCCTTTCCTAATTATGTGTTATAGTAGGGTTAGGATTCGTCCCTATATAAAGGGTCTTGTATTCTGTTTTATAATCAATTCAATAATACCATAAACACTTTTATGGTATCAGAGCCACGGTTCTGAGTTTTTAATTAATTAGCGCATCTCCAGCCCTATTAGCGCATCTGTCTGATTAGCACATCTGTTCAGCCTTAGCGCATCTGTTCAGCCATCTGTTAGCACATCTACAGCCCTGTTAGCGCATCTGTCTGATTAGCCTGTTTGATTAGCGCATCTGTTCAGCCATCTGTTAGCGCATCTCCAGCCATCATTGATTATCACCTTCCTGTCGATATGACCAAACCCGATGCATCTTCGGATTCAACCTCGAAACCTGACCCACTACATCCAGCCTACCCCGTCACGAATATTCAATCAAAAATTCGTACTTTAGACGGATCAAAGGTTACCTATACCGTGTGGGTCAAGTTGTTCAAACTACACGTACTTGCGTACAAGGTATCAAATCACAACAACAAGATCCCGGTCTAATGGATACTCCAGCTGATCTCCAGGCTGCCTTCTCCAGGCTGCCTTCTCAGCTATGAATCTCCATCAGCAACAACAAGATCCCGGTCTAATGGATACTGGAGCGGGATCTCACGTCACCTTGGATTCAGGTATGATTTCCATTCCCAACTCGTCTCCTGTAAATACTAAAGTTCTTGTTGGCAATGGGCAATATCTACCAATACACGGGTCCGGCACTGGTTTTTTCAAAATTCATAACCGTACCTACATTTTACCAAACATCCTTTATAGCCCATCAGTCATCAAAACCCTTATTTCCGTTAGACGTTTTACCCGTGATAATAGTGTGTCTATTGAATTTGACCCTTTCGGTTTCTCTGTGAAGGATCTCAAAACTGGACGCCACCTTTCCCGCCACAATAGCACGGGGGACGTTTATCCAATCACACCACCACAACTTCCGCCACAAGCATGTTTTCTTTCGACCACTTCTCTCCCTTGGCATGATCGGCTTGGCCACCCTGGCGTTCAAGTCCTAGATATTCTTAGTCGCAAATTTAATTTTTCTTGTAATAAAGACGATTCATCTAAACTATGTAATTCATGCCAATTATCTAATAGTAAACGATTACCTTTTTATACGTCCAGTTCCTTCACTTTTTCACCTTTTGATATCATACATTGTGACCTATGGACCTCACCCGTTGTCAGTAAAACCGGTTACAAATACTATATGGTTTTAATTGATAATTTCTCACACTTTGTTTTGGTATACCCGTTAAAATACAAATCTGAAACATACCCAACATTTGTTAAATTTCACCGCTTGATTTTAACCCAATTTAATCGCCACATAAAAACTTTTCAGTGTGATTTGGGAGGGGAATTTGACAACAACCTGTTTAAAACATTTGCACATCAGAACGGACTTCTATTCCGTTTCTCATGCCCCCAAACATCCTCCCAAAACAGACGTGCAGAACGGATGATTCTTCGTTTAAACGATATCATCCGGTCCCTGCTTATTCATGCTTGTCTTCCTCCATTCTTTTGGGTGGAAGCCCTACATACGGCCGTCTACCTTCACAACATACTTCCCACCAAACGCTTAAATTTTTTCACACCCACTTTCGCCCTCTACCTTCGCCACCCCAGCTACGACAACCTACGAGTATTCGGGTGTGCCTGTTACCCAAATACTTCCGCCACTCAACCTCATAAGTTGCACACTCGGTCCATCCGGTGTATTTTTCTAGGCTATCCTCCGGATTTTCGAGGGTACCGGTGCCTCGATCCATCAACGGGTAGGGTTCACATATCTCGTCATGTTACTTTTGACGAGTCAGTCTTCCCATATGGCCAGCCCCAGTCCACAACTCCCTATTCCTTTTTGGAAGAGCCCATACCTCCATCTTTTACCTTCGGTACCTCACCCACACCTCACCCCAATCAATCCGGCCCCTCACCCGCACCCAACCCACTACCATCACCAGCTACAACTCAGTCCCCCTGCCCACCTCCACCCGGACTCCCGACGACCCAAATAGCCTGCACCCACACATCAGCCTTCAACATTCACCCAAACAGCCTCGTCCTCCCAGCCTACCCCTACGACCCAAACCAACCCAGTTCAATCCTCCACCAACGTCCATCCTATGGCCACCCGCACCAAAACCGGCTCCCTTAAACCTGTTAACCTAAGTCATGCGTTCGCCACTGCCCTATCCCCGGTCCCCAGTACCTATGCAAAAGCCTTTGCCGACCCGAATTGGTTGCATGCCATGCAAGCAGAATTTGACGCTTTACAGGAAAACGGGACTTGGGAATTGGTTCCACGTCCGGTTGACAGACCGATAATACGATGCATGTGGTTATTTCGGCACAAGTTTCGATCTGATGGGTCGTTAGAAAGGTACAAGGCGCGGTTGGTTGTTAATGGTAAGTCTCAGACTGTGGGTATAGATTGCGAGGAGACATTTAGTCCGGTTGTTAAACCGGCTTCGATTAGAACCGTATTATCTCTTGCGGTTTCTCATTCTTGGCCCATCCATCAGTTGGATGTCAAGAATGCTTTTTTACATGGCCAACTCCATGAGACAATTTTCATGCATCAACCTCCCGGTTTCGTTGACAAGAGGTGTCCTGATTTTGTGTGTCGTTTGAAGAAGTCGTTATATGGGCTTAAGCAGGCTCCTCGAGCTTGGTACACTCGATTCGCAACTTTTATTTTGAAGCAGGGGTTTCGGAACAGCTTATGTGACAATTCTTTGTTTATTTTTAAACATGGTCCTGACACTGCTTATTTGTTGCTCTATGTTGACGACATCGTCCTTACAGCTTCAAGTACTGCTCTTTTGGATAAGATTATTCAGGTTCTTTCCCGTGAATTTGCAATGACGGATCTTGGTGATTTACATTATTTCCTCGGGATCAAGGTTACTCGACAAGGTGGCGGTTTATTTTTGTCACAGTCCCAGTATGCAAAAGACATTATTTCTCGGGCGTCTATGCAATCTTCTAAACCATGTACCACCCCGGTTGATCTATCGGCAAAGCTTAGCGCTACTGAGGGTTCTTTGTTCCATGACCCGACGTTATACAGGAGTTTAGCGGGTACCTTACAGTATTTGACTTTCACTCGTCCGGACATTTCTTATGCAGTACAGCAAGTTTGTTTGTTTATGCATGAACCGCGGGATCCTCACTTTCTTCTCATGAAACGCATATTTCGTTATTTACAAGGTACTTTGGAGTATGGTATTCGTATTCGTCCCAGTCCTGCCCATTCTCTAGTGGCCTATTCAGATGCGGACTGGGGCGGTTGTCCTGACTCTCGAAGATCGACCAGCGGCTACTGTGTGTTCTCAGGGGACAATTTAATTTCGTGGTCATCAAAGCGTCAGGCAACTATTTCACGGTCTAGTGCTGAAGCAGAGTACCGAGGTGTAGCTAATGCTGTTGCCGAGGCTACTTGGATTCGGAATCTGCTATTCGAGCTACATGTTCCTTTGCAAAAGGCTACGGTCGTTTATTGCGATAATATTTCTGCTGTATATATGTCTGATAACCCTGTTCAGCACCAACGAACAAAACATATTGAAATAGATATTCACTTCATTCGTGAGAAGGTCCGTGTCGGTCATATTCGAGTGCTACACGTCCCCGCAGATCTCCAGTACGCAGATATCTTCACAAAAGGCCTTTCGAGACAGCTTTTTCAGTCATTTCGATCCAGTTTGGGCGTTTGTGTTCCACCAGCTCAAACTGAGGGGGGATATTAGCACGGAAGCTTCTAGATAGATTCATTTATATTTAGAATAGATATTTGGCATTGTTATCCTTTCCTAATTATGTGTTATAGTAGGGTTAGGATTCGTCCCTATATAAAGGGTCTTGTATTCTGTTTTATAATCAATTCAATAATACCATAAACACTTTTAGTGAGCAACTGGATTCTGAGTTATAAAGAGTGCACTTTGGTTATCACATAGAAGCGTTGGGCACTTTGTAGGTAGGAAACCAAGTTCACTTAGAAGATGAGTTATACCAATAATTTCTGCCGCCGTATTAGCCATGGCCCGATACTCAGATTCACAACTGGAGCAAGACACAGTTGGTTGTTTCTTTGAACTCCAAGACACAAGATTGCCACCAAAGAAGATAGAATAACCATAGGTGGACCTCCTTGTTTCTAGACACTTGGCCCAATCCGCATCAGAGAACCCAATGTCACGGCCCCCGACCCGGTTCCACCCGTTTCAGGAGCCGCGGGACAGAAACCCGTGGCATTGATATTTCTTTTGGCAGCGGAAATTTTAACAGGATCTTTCAAACTGAAAATGCCCAATTATTTTATTTCATAATTTGGGAACAAAACCCATAATTTACAATAAGGAAATTTCACGAGGAAATTTCTTATTTTTACAAAAACAACATGTTTATTTATTTTGTTTACTGAGCCACATTCTTAAAGCGGGGGGGGGGGGGGGGGGGGGCTATACAGCACTTATCCCTGATTCACAGTAATTCACCTGAAACATGTTTAAAAAGATTTTTATCAGCGGGGAAATACTGGCGAGTCATTCAATTTGCACAAAACGACACATTGTTATAATATACAGTATTAAGGGTGATTACAATGTTTTTATCAACCAATTACCCCAAATCGGTATTTGTCACTTGACAGTATCTGTGACTATGGTCAGATCACCCATTGGCTAACCCGTTGTCCAATGGTGACGGGTATCAAGTAATGTATACAAAACCCCACATACCGGCAGTAATTGAAGATTTACAAAGACTTAATCCCTGTAATTATAACTTTGAAAATAAATAGGGTTTGGAAAACCATTTGGTAAAAAGAGAATGACTCACATTGCAAATTTAGTTGGACAGAACCTTGCCTACTGATTTAGCCTTGTAACCTAGTTAAATGACAATGCACACGAAACTAGGTTAGTAACTTAATACAACATTTACGATAAACTCACAAAATCAAAACCCTCACGACGAATGACAAAGTATAGCCCAAATACGGGCAGCACTTAAACATCCATCGGATCGGTTTCAATCGATCGGACATGGTATCGTAGCAGTCATCGAGTTATTACCCTGTACTCGTAGCAGCGTCTTGACACCTTAATATTCATTTTAAGCAGAATTTGGACGTTTTGAAACTAAATTTTCGAACACAGAAGCAAGTCCCATGCATAGGCAATTTATAGCTGATTTTCAGGTTTTACGCGGCCCGCGTAAACCTTAACAATACCCTTACGCGGCCCGCGAGGGCCCCTAGTCTACGTGTAGGGCTAGCGTGTCACGTGTAGGTTTGCCACGTGGCCTGGAACGAGTCCCGGTCACCAGGTGTCTTGTCGCGGCCCGCGTATGCATAGGCTTAAGTCTTACGCGGCCCACCTGAAATCCAAAATTCTTGTTTTCTTGGTTTTTCATGAGTATTAGGGTTTCAAGGGTCCGGGCTTTCGCTTACGGGTCATTTTTGGGTTTTTTTGCGGGTCCTTACATCATCCCCACCTTATTTAAAATCTCGTCCTCGAGATTTATTGAAATAAGTGAGGATACTTTCGCTTCATTTCCGATTCCAGCTCCCAGGTGTATTCGGGTCCTCTTTTTGAATCCCACTTGACTTTGACTAGCACCAATCTTTTGTGTTTGAGGAATTTAATCTTTCTGTCTTCTATTTGGAGCGGTTTTTCCACAAACTTCAACTTTTCATTTACCTCTATGTCTTGAAGAGGTACTACCAGTGATTCCTCAGATAGACATTTCTTGAGGTTAGATACATGAAATACGTCGTGTACTCCAGCTAGTTCCTCTGGTAGTTGTAAACGATAGGCAACTGGTCCTATTCGTTGGATAATCATAAACAGTCCTATATACCTTGGATTCAGCTTTCCTTTCTTACCGAACCGCACTGCTCCTTTCCAAGGAGAAACTTTCAATAGTACATTGTCTCCAACTTGAAATTCTAACAGCTTACGTCGATTGTGTGCATAACTTTTCTGGCGATCTCGAGCCGTCTTTAGTCTTTCCTTGATTTGAGTGATTTTGTCGGTGGTTTCTTGCACAATCTCGGGACCTGATAATTGACTTTCTCCTATTTCTGTCCAACAAATTGGAGTTCGACACTTTCGTGCATACAATGCTTCAAACGGGGCAGCTTCGATGCTTGCATGGTAACTATTGTTATAGGAGAATTCAATTTAGGGTAGATGGTCATCCCAGTTTCCACCAAAATCTGTGACACATGCTCTAAGCATGTCTTCCAGGGTTTGGATCGTCATTTCACTTTGTCCATCTGTTTGGGGATGGTAAGCAGTACTTAATTTTAATCGGGTCCCCATTGCTTCTTGGAAACTTGTCCAGAAATGTGAAGTGAAGCGACTATCCCTATCTGATACAATGGATTGTGGGACTCCATGAAATGATACTACTTCGTCTACGTACAACTTTGCTAACCTTTCCATGCTAAAGGTTTCTTTCATGGGTAGAAAATGGGCTGATTTGGTTAATCGATCCACAATCACCCAGATTGCGTCGTTACCTTTTCTGGTCTTGGGTAACTTAGTAACAAAGTCCATGGTTATTAGTTCCCACTTCCATACGGGCATTTCTAATTGTTGTAGTAGACCTGAGGGTTTCTGGTGTTCTGCCTTAACTTGCGAACAAGTTAGGCACTTAGAAACATATCTGGCTATGTCCTTTTTCATTCCTATCCACCAGAAGTTATTTCTTAAATCTTGGTACATCTTATTATTACCAGGATGCATGGTATATCTAGATTTATGGGCTTCCTCTAGAATTTTATTTCTTAAGTCTCCTTGCTTAGGTACCCAAATCCTTTTCTTATGGAATCTCCAAATTCCATCAATTCCTTGTTCTAGTTCCTTGATTCGTCCCTTCATTCCTTCAGCATTATCCTCGATTGCAGTCTCCTGAACATTCTTCAGTTGTTCCATTAAGTCTAATTGTAAACTTAATCTAAGAGCACGAATTCGTCTTTGTTTCTCATGATACTTACGACTTAGGGCATCTGCTACTACATTTGCCTTTCCTTCGTGATATTGAATATCACAGTCGTAGTCACTTAGAATTTCCATCCATCTTCTTTGTCTCATGTTTAATTCTTTTTGCCTAAATATGTACCTTAAACTCTTATGATCCGTATAGATTGTTAACTTACTTCCATACAGATAGTGCCTCCAAATCTTAAGGGCAAAAATTATTGCTCCTAATTCTAAGTCATGAGTCGTATAATTCTCTTCGTGCTTCTTCAATTGTCTTGATGCATAAGCAATTACCTTTTTGCGTTGCATTAACACACATCCTAATCCTAGCTTAGAAGCGTCACAGTATACTTCAAAATCTTCTGTCCCTTCTGGCAAGGCTAGAATAGGTGCATTTGTTAACTTTTGCTTTAAAATCTTAAAGGCCTCTTCTTGCCTAGGTCCCCATTCAAACTTAACTGTTTTACAGGTTAGCTTAGTTAAGGGCACAACTATTTTAGAGAAATCCTTAATGAAGCGCCTATAGTACCCAACTAATCCTAGGAAACTTCTAACTTCTGTAACTGATTGCGGGACCTTCCATTTAGTGATCGATTCTATCTTGGAGGGATCTACGTGAATACCTTCATGATTCACCATGTGACCCAAGAATTGCACCTCCTGTAGCCAAAATTCACATTTCGAGAATTTGGCATAAAGCTTATCTTTCCTTAACAGAGTTAAGAGTGCATGCAGGTGCTCACAATGCTCTTCCTGGCTTTTAGAATAAATAAGTATATCGTCAATGAAGAAAATTACAATTTTATCCAAATATGGTTTACAGATTCTATTCATCATGTCCATAAATGATGCAGGAGCATTTGTTAGTCCAAAGGGCATGACTGTAAACTCGTAGTGACCATACCTAGTTCTGAAAGCGGTTTTAGGTATGTCTTCCTCTTGTACTGTAAGACCCGACTTAAAATAACTAATTTAATGATACAAAAACTTGCATTTAATACAGAATTTAGGAGTTTACAAAAACTTTCATGATTTTAAGACCTTACATGGTCATAGTATTCAAGTCTTCATACTACTAGTTAACTTTTAAAACCTAGTTTCAATAGTTTACACATTACTAAAACAACATAGACAAAATGCGGAAGCTTCATTTGGTGCGTTCAGTTCTTGGTATTTGCTTGATCGCCATCCGGGTGAGGTCCATCTTCACCTACGGTCAAAACCATGAAAATTATTAGTTTTGACACTTTAGAAATCAAGTGCATACAAGTTCCAGGTTCAAACGTATCAAAAACAAACAAAATTCAGCATCCGGGACGGTCGCGCCGTGCGACAGACTTAGGGGGTGGCCGTCGCGTGACGCCACCACCGTCGCGTCGCACGACGGATATGTGCTCTCCTTGTGGCTCGGCGCTAGCACGTGATTTCGACAGAAAGTTGTTGTTTGGAGCTCCTAATTTCGCCCAGCACCACATATCTTGGTTCCAAACTTTAAATTGGCATAACTTTTGACTCGGGCATCCGTTCTAGTCGATTCTTTTTCCCACGTGACCGTAATTTAATTACGGACGCGTTTATCAACACGTTTTACATAAAATTATCATTTCAAAGACAATTGTCCTTTAATTTATCTCTTGCTTATTTGACCCATTTGTTTACAAGTTTCATGACATGTATTGTTGTCATCACAAACCTTAGACCAATGCACTCATTTTTGCGTTTACCAAACATGAGCTTTTGCTCCCCTCCCGAGGGTTACTTATGTAATAATCATCATGCTTATTTCCAAGAATTTAACCATGCCTTTCGAAATCATTTGACAAGCGAATGTTCCGAACTATAAACCCTTTACAAGGGCTCATGCTTTTGCAATGAATTAGCGTATCCGTGACACGGCCTACGCTTGATTTATATACATATATATAACCAATCACAAGAGATGGTTATTAATTTCTATGTTTGTAACTTAACTTGTTTTGACCCGTTTGGATGCCGAATGGGTGTCACCATTACTAGACACATCCAAACTCTATTTCTAGCACATGTTTTGACCCGTTTTACTTGTCTATGGCACTTTGACACTCCCGTGACTTAACGGATTTTCCTTGTTTACCAAATTTCGAAATAACGAAGTAAGATTTACAATTAAACATAATGTAGCGAAACTATAAGTCGCGTACCTTCAAAGTGTGCCCTTCAAACGTGTATCACTTCCGGCTTGTCCACTTGACGATCCGGATGCTTTACCTAAAGAGTTCCATTCATCATCAATTTAGAACTCTTTCATAATTCATAACGGACAATTCATTATGATATTCAAATATGCGTTTTTGTTTGATTCTAAACATTTAATTCCTCACTTAGGCGTTTCAACAAACACCTAGCGGGTCAAATTCTTACATAATCATTACTTGGTTCTTGACATGTTATTTTCACCTACATTCACTTCGATTAGGCGATTTGCACTAAATTTCAACATCAATAATACTGAATTTAACACATGAATTCAGTTTTCACTAGAATAGTATTCACAATCCTAGTGTTTATCTAGTCTCTACAAACTCAATAATCACCTACAATGGTGATTAAAATCTCTAGAATTATCATACTAAATTTCAACAAGAATTCTTCTAGGGTTTTATCCCTAAACATCATGTTGCTTCTAATTTCATCCATGCATCAAGTAATCAAGCTAAATTTTCATTTTTCACATTTAACCTAGAATTCAAAATGCAACAAAATACCAAAATTTTGCATACCTTTTGATCCCTGCAACGAGGTGATCACTAATTCATGTTTGAAACTTGATTTAGAGCGGATTAGAGGCTTCAATTTGTGAATTTTGTGAGAATTTTAGGGTTTGAAGGAAACCCTTGGTCGCCCTCTTCTTTCTGATCGATCCCAACACACACGTATGTGTGTGTTTGGTGATTTATTTTCCTATTTGATCATTTAAGTTTTAGTTTTTATTAATTTGGCCCCTCAACCTTTGTTTAACTTATAGTTTAGGTATTTCAACCTTAATAATAGTCACTTCAAGATTCTTAACTAACTGGGTTATAAGTTTCTAGTTAGTTTGTTCTTGTTTATTTAACACTTTATTATTCTGATTTTAAATTTTATAAATTTCGGGGTGTTACAAGTCCACCCTCCTTAAAGAGGATTTCGTCCCCGAAACCGAATTACGTACCGAATAACGTAGGGTAGAGTCGTTGCATCTCCTCCTCGGATTACCATGTGGTATCCGAACCCTTCCGGTGTTCCTATTTGACCTTTACTTGATTGATTTCTTTGTTCCTTAAGGTTTTCACTTTAAGATCCAAAATCGCAATGGGTTTCACCACATAGTTAAGTCTGTCATCCATCTCGATGTTTTCGTAGTGGATATAGGTTGTTTCGTCCGCTAGACATTTCCGAAGATGTGACACATGAAATGTGCTATGAATTCCGTTTAATTCTTCCGGTAGTTCAAGGCGGTATGCTACCTTCCCTACTCGTTCAACAATTTTAAACGGCCCAATAAACCTTGAGCTTAATTTTCCTCTCTTTCTAAATCGGATAACCCCTTTCCATGGGGATACCTTGAGCATGACCTTGTCGCCAACCTGAAACTCAATCGGTCTTCTCCTTTTATCAGCATACGACTTTTGTCTGTCTTGGGCCGCTTTCAAATGTGCCCGAACCACTTCAATCTTTTCATTAGTGGCTCAGACTATATCCTTGTGAGCGAGTTCACGTGGACCCACCTCACCCCAACACACTGGGGTCCGACACTTCCTACCGTAAAGCATTTCATACGGTGCTATCCCGATACTAGCATGGTAGCTGTTGTTATATGAAAATTCGACCAATGGCAGATAAACATCCCAACTACCTCCGAAGTCAATAATACATTCTCGTAGCATGTCCTCCAATGTTTGTATTGTTCTTTCCCTCTGTCCATCCGTCTGAGGATGGTACGCAGTGCTGATGAACAATTTGGTTCCCGTTTGCTCTTGGAAATATCGCCAGAAATTTGAAGTGAACCGGGTATCCCTATCGGACACGATGGATACCGGTACTCCGTGGCGTGCCACTATCTCATTAGTGTAAACCCCCGACATCTTTTCTGACGTATAAGTCTCACGTATTGGAATAAAGTGAGCACTCTTTGTCAATCTATCGACAACTACCCATATTGCATCAAATCCGCGGGTTGTCTTCGGTAGTTTGGTTAACAGGTCCATTGTAATATGTTCCCATTTCCAGACTGAAATTTCCAACGGTTGGAGCTTACCGTATGGTTTTTGGTGTTCCGCCTTCACTTGTAGACATGTCAGGCACTTCTCCACGTATTTCACTACATCTCTTTTCATTCCGGGCCACCAATAGTTTTGTTTCAAGTCGTTATACATCTTGGTCGCTCCCGGATGGATGGAATAACGAGATTTGTGAGCTTCATCTAGTAGAAGCTTTTTAACTCCACATGTGTTAGGAACCCAGATTCTGTTGAAACGTGTTTTCAAACCGTGATTGCCTTCTTCGAGATTTTTAAATTGGCCGACAATTCTTTCTTTTTTCCAGTTTTCTACCTTCACTGCTTCAACTTGTGCTTCTCGGATTCGTTCAAGCAGGCCCGAGGTCACAATAAGCTGCATTGATTGTACTTGTATCGGGGCATAATATGTCTTTCGACTTAACGCGTCTGCTACTACATTGGCTTTCCCGGGGTGGTAATGTATTTCACAATCATAATCCTTGACCGTTTCCAACCACCGCCTTTGCCTCATGTTTAATTCCTTCTGATCGAAGAAATATTTCAAACTTTTATGGTCTGTGAAGATTGTACATTTTACCCCATACAAATAATGTCTCCATATTTTTAATGCAAATACTACTGCTGCCAGCTCCAAATCATGAGTTGGGTATTTCTTTTCATGGATCTTTAGTTGCCTCGAGGCGTAGGCTATGACCTTGCCTCGTTGCATCAAAACACATCCGAGCCCCGAATGCGACGCATCCGAGTAAACCACCATGTCATCAACTCCTTCCGGTAATGTTAGCACCGGAGCGTGAGTTAACTTTTCTTTGAGTGTTTGGAAGGCTTCCTCTTGTTTGATGCCCCATACAAACTTTTCCTCCTTACGAGTCAATTTGGTCAATGGTAAAGCAATTTTGGAGAAATCTTGTATGAATCTCCGATAATATCCCGCGAGCCCTAAGAAGCTTCGGATTTCTGAGGGATTCCTTGGAGTATTCCGTTTTGACACGGCTTCTACTTTTGAACTAGTACCCCGTCGACACTAATGATATGCCCGAGAAACTGCACCTCTCGTAACCAGAAAGCGCACTTTGAAAATTTTGCATACAGCTTTTCTCGTCTGAGTGTCTCTAACACTTCTTGCAAATGGTAAACATGCTCAGCTTCATTCTTCGAATACACTAGAATATCATCGATAAATACAATTACCGACTTATCCAGCATAGGTTTGCAAACCCGGTTCATGAGATCCATGAAAGCCGCGGGTGCGTTAGTCAACCCAAAGGGCATCACGAGGAACTCATAATGCCCATACCGCGTACGAAAGGCCGTCTTCGGTACGTCTTCCTCCTTGACTTTAAATTGGTGATAACCTGATCTGAGATCAATCTTTGAGAACCAACTCGCTCCTTGTAGCTGGTCAAACAAGTCATCAATTCTTGGAAGTGGGTATCGATTTTTCACCGTGAGTTTGTTTAACTCCCGGTAGTCGATACACATACGCATACTACCATCCTTCTTTTTCACAAATAGTATTGGTGCGCCCCATGGGGACACACTCGGTCGGATAAACCCTTTGTCGAGCAATTCTTGGATTTGAGACATAAATTCTTGTAGCTCCGAAGGCGCGAGCCGATACGGTGCCTTGGCCACAGGTTTTGCGCCCGGAATCAATTCGATTCTGAACTCTACCTCCCGTTCTGGTGGTATTCCCGGTAAGTCTTCCGGGAACACATCTTCATAATCGCATACCACTGGTACATCTCCGATTTTGAGGAATTCTTTCTCCGATTCACTTGCGTATACCATATATGCCTTGCATCCATGTTTCATGAGTTTGTGAGCTTCTAGCATCGTGCATATCACCGGGTTACCTCCTTTTTCACCGTATATCGTAACGTGCTTTCCGCTAGGAGATGTCAGTTTTATTTCCTTTCGGAAATATGCCACCTTTGCGTGGTATCGGGACAGCCAATCCATACCCACGATCACTTGAAATTCTCCCATCGACATTGGGATCAAGTCTATTGTGTATTCTTCGTCGTCAATGCTCAATTTACAATTTTCACATACATCACAGACGATAAAAACTCTTGTTATTACCTATCTCTACTTCTAAAGGCATAGGTAATTTTGTTATAACAAATGAAGGATGTCGAATAAACCCATATGAAATAAAGGATTTATTCGCACCCGTATCAAATAATATACGCGCAGGAATCGAGTTTACAGCAAATATACCTGAAACCACTTCGGGTTCAACTTTTGCTTCTGCGGCAGTCAAGTGGAAAGATCTAGCCTTTGCTTTCGGGGCTTCACCTTTCGTGTCTTGCCCGTCTTTCTTTCCCACTAATTCCGAGCATTCCGATTTCTTCTGACCCGGTCGATAACAATTGTAGCAAACCGTCACTTTTTCCGGGCATGATGAAGCCACATGCCCCGTTTTCCGACATACGGGGCAAGGCTTATCCTTGAAGCGACATTCGCCCCTATGACCCTTTCCACAAATTTTGCAATTTGGTGACCCGCCTTTTACATCTGATTTCTTCCCTGTTTCATTCATTCGCGCTTTCTTGGTAGGGCTCGGATTGACATTTTGAGCCCTCCGTTCACCTCGTTCAACCTGCTTTCTCAATTCGATCTCCCGTTCCCGAGCAACATTTATGATCTCGGTAAGGGTCTCGTATTTTGAAGGAGTCATAAACTCCCTATACTCGGCGCTCAACATATTGTAATAATAATATATCTTCTGTTCTTCGTTTGTTATCAGTTCATCACAAAACTTCATTTTATCCATAAACGTTCCCGTGATCTTGTCTATGGACTCACCCTTGTGCCTAAGTTGCATGAACTCTTCCTTGATTCGATTTATGACCGCCTTGGGACTGTGGTGTTTAAGAAACGGCGTCTTAAATTCATCCCATGTCATAGTCTTGGCTGCTTCGCTTCCAATTTCTTTCTTTTTGTTATCCCACCAGTCTTTCGCTTGACCCCTTAATTGACCCATACCATAAGCTACGTAGTCATCTTCATCACAATGGGTCCTCTCGAATACCCCTTTGATATCACTTAGCCATCGCTGGCATATGATTGGGTCAACCTCCCCATTATAGACTGGCGGTTTGCACACCATGAACTCCTTGTATGTACAAGGCTTTCGTCCTCCGGACTTTTCCTTTGCTAAATTGGCATTATCCTCCAATTTCTTGATTCTTTCCTCAACCACTGATAGTACCGTGTTCTGGATCTTATCGATGAAACTAGACAAACTATTTTCGATTGCCTTTCCAACCTCCTCGGCAATCACTTCTCTTGTTTGCTCGGTGACTCTCGGCACCGCATTATCGTTACCTTCATCCGCCATCTTTAATACTGAAATGTTTACATTGACCGTTAAACATTTCATTTATAATATATGATTTACTTGTTTTGGTTTAATCAAGTTCATAACTTGATTCGACCGTTCTTGTTTCATGCATTTCCCGTGTTTGAGTGAATCTACACACTCTTTTCGTGCATATCCGTTCATGTTTCATTTCTATATTCTCTAAATCTATTTAAAACAATTAATACTTACCAGATGTTTGATCAAGCTTGAACCGAACACACTTTATTGACAACCCTTAGCTCTGATTACCAACTTGTAAGACCCAACTTCATCATCATCATCGTACTCAGTATATCCCACCTATAGCAAAGCTAAGGTAGGGTCTGAGGAGGGTGGGATGTAGACAGCCTTACCTCTACCCCGTAGGAATAGAGAGGCTGCTTCCAATGAGACCCCCGGCTCGATTGTGGTTTTGCATCAAGCCTTGGACATAAGGCACATAACACTCAGCAATTGAGACAAACGCCAATTGGTGCATGTACCCCCTTGTAAGACCCAACTTAAAATAACTAATTTAATGATACAAAAACTTGCATTTAATACAGAATTTAGGAGTTTACAAAAACTTTCATGATTTTAAGACCTTACATGGTCATAGTATTCAAGTCTTCATACTACTAGTTAACTTTTAAAACCTAGTTTCAATAGTTTACACATTACTAAAACAACATAGACAAAATGCGGAAGCTTAATTTGGTGCATTCGGTTCTTGGTATTTGCTTGATCGCCATCCGGGTGAGGTCCATCTTCACCTATGGTCAAAACCATGAAAATTATTAGTTTTGACACTTTAGAAATCAAGTGTATACAAGTTCCAGGTTCAAACGTATAAAAAACAAACAAAATTCAGCATCCGGGACGGTCGCGCCGCGCGACGGACTTAGGGGTGGCCGTCGCGTGACGCCAGCACCGTCGTGTCGCGCGACGGATATGTGCTCTCCCCGTGGCGCGGCGCTAGCACGTGATTTCGACAGAAAGTTGTTGTTTGGAGCTGCTAATTTCGCCCAGCACCACTTATCTTGGTTCCAAACTTTAAAATGGCATAACTTTTGACTCGGGCGTCCGTTTTAGTCGATTCTTTTTCCCACGTGACCGTAATTTAATTACGGACGCGTTTATCAGCACGTTTTACATAAAATATCATTTCAAAGACATTTTTCCTTTAATTTGTCTCTTGCTTATTGTTTACAAGTTTCATGACATGTATTGTTGTCATCACAAACCTTAGACCAATGCACTCGTTTCTGCGTTTACCAAACATGAGCTTTTGCTCCCCTCCCGAGGGTTACTTATGTAATAATAATCATGCTTATTTCCAAGAATTTAACCATGCCTTTCGAAATCATTTGACAAGCGAATGTTCCGAACTATAAACCCTTTACAAGGGCTCATGCTTTTGCAATGAATTAGCGTATCCGTGACACGGCCTACGCTTGATTTATATACATATATATAACCAATCACAAGAGATGGTTATTAATTTCTATGTTTGTAACTTAACTTGTTTTGACCCGTTTGGATGCCGAATGGGTGTCACCATTACTAGACACATCCAAACTCTATTTCTAGCACATGTTTTGACCCGTTTTACTTGTCTATGGCACTTTGTCACTCCCGTGACTTAACGGATTTTCCTTGTTAACCAAATTTCGAAATAACGAAGTAAGATTTACAATTAAACATAATGTAGCGAAACTATAAGTCGCGTACCTTCAAAGTGTGCCCTTCAAACGTGTATCACTTCCGGCTTGTCCACTTGACGATCCGGATGCTTTACCTAAAGAGTTTCATTCATCATCAATTTAGAACTATTTCATAATTCATAACGGACAATTCATTATGATATTCAAATCTGCGTTTTTGTTTGATTCTAAACATTTTATTCCTCACTTAGGCGTTTCAACAAACACCTAGCGGGTCAAATTCTTACATAATCATTACTTGGTTCTTGACATGTTATTTTCACCTACATTCACTTCGATTAGGCGATTTGCACTAAATTTCAACATCAATAATACCGAATTTAACACATGAATTCAGTTTTCACTAGAATAGTATTCACAATCCTAGTGTTTATCTAGTCTCTACAAACTCAATAATCACCTACAATGGTGATTAAAATCTCTAGAATTATCATACTAAATTTCAACAAGAATTCATATAGGGTTTTATCCCTAAACATCCTGTTGCTTCTAATTTCATCCATGCATCAAGTAATCAAGCTAAATTTTCGTTTTTCACATTTAACCTAGAATTCAAAATGCAACAAAATACCAAAATTTTGCATACCTTTTGATCCCTGCAACGAGGTGATCACTAATTCATGTTTGAAACTTGATTTAGAGCGGATTAGAGGCTTCAATTTGTGAATTTTGTGAGAATTTTAGGGTTTGAAGGAAACCCTTGGTCTCCCTCTTCTTTCTGATCGATCCCAGCACACACGTATGTGTGTGTTTGGTGAGTTATTTTCCTATTTGATCATTTAAGTTTTAGTTTTTATTAATTTGGCCCCTCAACCTTTGTTTAACTTATAGTTTAGGTATTTCAACCTTAATAATAGTCACTTCAAGATTCTTAACTAACTGGGTTATAAGTTCCTAGTTAGTTTGTTCTTGTTTATTTAACACTTTATTATTCTGATTTTAAATTTTATAAATTTCGGGGTGTTACATGTAATTTCAACTGATGGTATCCGTAGCGTAAGTCTATCTTAGAAAAATATCTAGCCCCCTGCAGTTGATCAAAAAGGTCATCAATCCTAGGTAATGGGTATCGATTCTTAATTGTAACCTTATTCAGTTCCCTATAATCGATACACATTCGCATTGAACCATCCTTCTTTTTCACAAACAACACCGGTGCTCCCCACGGGGATGAACTAGGTTGTATGAATCCTTTGCTTAATAATTCATCTAACTGCTTTTTCAATTCTAGCATTTCGGTGGGTGCTAATCGATAAGGTGCCTTAGCTATCGGTGTAGTTCCAGGAATTAGATGAATTCTAAATTCTACTTCCATATCAGGTGGTAATCCAGGTAGTGAATATATCCGAGTATTCTGATACTACTGGAATATCCTTGAGTTCCTTACTTTTGGTGTTAATGATTACCGAAATCATATACACTATTCCTTGTTTTCTTGAATAACTGGCCATTTTCATTACTGAAATGAATTTCATTGGCTTACGTGACTTATCTCCTGTAATCACTACTATTTCTCCTGTGGGTGTATGGATTTCTATAGAATTCTTATCACAAAGGATTTGAGCATGGTTGGCTACTAACCAATCCATTCCTTACATAACATCGAATCCGGCTAAATTCATAGGTAAGAGGTTTGCAGAAAATTTATGGCCTAAGAGTTCTATCTTTCCTTTTTGCAAAACCTTATCTATGTTAACAGTACTCCCATCTGCTGTTTCTACCGTAAAAACTTGCCTAAGTTGGGTTAAAGGTTGCTTAAGAGCTTGACAGAATGAAGTATTTATAAAACTTTGGTTTGCACCAGAGTCAAATAATACTTTTGCGTAAACATTATGAACTAGAAACGTACCAGCTATCACATCAGGAATTATATCTGCTTCTTAGGTCGTCAGCTGAAAGGCTCTTGCGTTTTTCTTAGTAGTCCCTTCAGCAGGTTTGGTCTTATTGTCAGCTGGTTTGACCAGCTTTGGACATTCTGGTCGAAAATGTCCAGCTTCGCCGCAGTTGTAGCAGATCCTTGTTTTCTTTCTGCACTCCTCTTCGCGATGTCCTAAAGCTTTGCAGAAGTTGCAGGTTTCATTACATTTTGCGAAATGTTTCTTTTTACAGTTTCTGCAGAACGACGGGGTGGAAGATTGCCCAGTTCCCTTTTTCTTGAAAATATTACCCCCACGGAATCCTTGAGTAATCGTTTGGGCTAACTCCTTTTTCCTGTTTTCTTCTCGCGTACGTACCAGCCCGTCGGTCAAGGTATTGGCTAATTCCACTGCATCGTCAATTGTACGGGGTCTCGCAGCTTTGACGATATCCCGGATCTTGCTAATTAACCCCCAAATATAGCGAGAAATAAGTACCGGTTTTGGCGAAGCCAGAGTTGGTACAATTCGAGCATACTCGAAAAATTTCGAAGTATACCCTCGACAGTCCACATCCACCATTCGGTGGCTCAGGAACTTATTGGCCATTTGTTGTTTTTCATATTCGGGGCAGAATTTTCTTTCCACCAGTCTTTTAAATTCTTCCCAATTCATAGCGTAATCCATGTCAATTCCTTTAGCCTGTAATACCGTATTCCACCATTTTAATTACCGCCTCAGTTTTCTCCAACCAACGCAGTGCGGCAGTTGCCCCTTCATTGCCTGCAAATTCAACAGGTTTACAGGCAAGAAATTCTTTATAAGTGCAACCAAGTGTTGCAACTTTCATTTTCTTAAGTATTGGGGCCTGAATTACGTTGTCGTCATTATTGCCGCCTCCGTTAACACTGTTACTGAAATTAGCGTCGCGCGTGCGTTTACTAGGGTTGGCTTGCGAAGGCTCAACAGGGCTTTTAACAGCAGTGGTGATTGCTGGGATAGCATTTGCTATTCCTTGGGCAACGATATTTTATATATCTTGCCTATTAAGGAAGTGATCCTCATTGTTTTGCTCGGATGGGTTAACTTCATTAACTGGTTCATTAACAGCGTGGTCCATCTGATAATTAACAATATATATATATATATATATATATATATATATAGGGTTAGGTTCATTTGTGAACACTTCCTATTTGTGAACAAAACGAACAAATCCTGGCCATAGATCTTCTTCACTAAATATAAGGGTAGGATTGTCATTTAACTTAATTTCTTTAATTGTAAACAAATTTTAAAATTCATTAATTAAAAGTAGTTACCATAACCGTTTCCTATTTTCATTTAAATTAATTTTTCTAATTGTAAACAAATTTTAATATTGATTAATCAATATCATTTACTGTCATCGTTTCCTATTTACATGTGCTTTTTTTATTTTTTTTATTGTAAACAAATTTTAATTCTTTATGTATACATTTAGTAGTTGTTTGGTGAGTATTTGTTTTTATACACATGTGTATAGTTGTTGTTAAGTGACTGTTTGTTTTTTATACACATGTGTATAATTGTTGTTCGGTAAGCAATTAGTTTTTATAATGGTTATAATATATTAATGTCGATAAGTAAACAAATATGTACATATGTGTATAAAAAACAAACATTCATTTAAACAACCATACAAATTTTTATAAAGAACAAACAGTCACTGAACATCAACTACAAGTATATACACATGTGTATAAAAACTAATTGCTTACGGAACAACAATTATACACATGTGTATAAAAAACAAACAGTCACTTAACAACAACTATACACATGTGTATAAAAACAAATACTCACCAAACAACTACTAAATGTATACATAAAGAATTAAAATTTGTTTACAATTAAAAAAATAAAAAAGCACATGTAAATAGGAAACGGTTATTGTAAATGATATTGATTAATCAATATTAAAATTTGTTTACAATTAGAAAAAATAATTTAAATGAAAATAGGAAACGGTTATGGTAACAACTTTTAATTTAAAATCTATAATATGAGATTTAGTTGGGATCATGATAAAAAAAACGGAAATCCTTGTTAGTGGCTTCCAAAAATAAATAATAGAGAATAAAAATTACAACAATGCCCTTATTCGGTTATTATATATAAATTTATTGTTTTAATTAATTTAAAAACCCTTTAAATCCTATAATCAAGATCTCATCATCTAACGGTCAGGATCTGTTCGTTTTTGTTCACAATATAAACATGGTTCACTCTTGATCCCTACCCTATATATATATATATATATATATAAGTTATTGGCACAAATAAATAACAACCAAACGCAGTAAAGCAATCGCACATAATCACGTCAACATGTATAGCCAAAATTGTCGACTTTGCGACTTTCATATTTTATATATTTTAGTATGCATCCATACACACCAGATATATAACAAAAGTTTTATTTTAAGTTATTTTACATGATTATATTTTTACTATTTATTATTATTATATTATTTTTAAACACACAACCACAGATGACTGGTTCTTTAGAAACGACGCTCCCTCTCGTCGTATTTCCATGTGATTCTTTCCCCCACATCCCTAATTCTATTTCCTGCCTCCACCAGCTCCTCGCCATAATGACGGAGTTCAGCCAAGTTTTCTGTGCTCATAGGTGGGTTTGGTGCAGGTTCAGGGTCAAACTGGGGGAAATAGGTGTTAGGGTTATTCAAGAGATTCTGAAATTGCCACTCGTTTGTCCACCATTCTTCCAGCTCTCCGGGTAGAGGTCGGGGGTTGACAATAGGGTCTGGGATAGCAGGTTCCAAATTGGCTGGAAGTTGTGATTCAGCAGGGTAGTTGAAGAGGTTTTCATCGGCAGGTTCAATGAGGTCACAATTTGCCAGCTTGCGATCTAGCTCCTCCCATGGTGGCATTTCCTGGGCTTGCCCGGAACTTTCCCTGATCTCTTTTCCTTTCCCTTTATCCTTTGGGTCCTCAGTCTTTTTAACTTTCTGTGCCGCTGGTTTCTTCCTGCACCCACGTTTCCAGTCCAAGATTCTCCTTCTCTTTTTCGGCTTTGGTTTTTCCTGGGCCTGGGCCTGGAAAGTTAGTGGTTCCTCCGTATCTGCCAGATAGCCTGATGGGTTTCCTGTGATATCCATATCGGTGCTATGGATAGTGAAGTTTCGGAGTGCCTCCGACAGTTCATTCATGCTGATAACACACATGAAGAAACACACATAAATTTAAGTTAAAATTTTATTTACTAAATTAAATTTCACAGAATCACAGAATGGCAATCAGAAAAATTAAGTATTTCTAAATACTTAATTGGCTTAAATCAGTGGCTCTGATACCACCTTTTTTCTGTCACGGCCCCCGACCCGGTTCCACCCATTTCAGGAGCTTCGGGACAGAAACCCGTGGTATTGATATTTCTTTTGGCAGCGGAAATTTTAACAGGATCTTTTAAACTGAAAATGCCCAATTATTTTATTTCATAATTTGGGAACAAAACCCATAATTTACAATAAGGAAATTTCACGAGGAAATTTCTTATTTTTACAAAAACAACATGTTTATTTATTTTGTTTACTGAGCCACATTCTTCAAGCGGGGGGGGGGGGGGGGGGGGGCTATACAGCACTTATCCTTGGTTCACAGTAATTCACCTGAAACATGTTTAAAAAGATTTTTATCAGCGGGGAAATACTGGCGAGTCATTCAATTTGCATAAAACAACACATTGTTATAATATACAGTACTAAGGGTGATTACAATGTTTTTATCAACCAATTACCCCAAATCGGTATTTGTCACTTGACAGTATCTGTGACTATGGTCAGATCACCCATTGGCTAACCCGTTGTCCAATGGTGACGGGTATCAAGTAATGTATACAAAACCCCATATACCGGTAGTAATTGAAGATTTACAAAGACTTAATCCCTGTAATTATAACTTTGAAAATAAACAGGGTTTGGAAAACCATTTGGTAAAAAGAGAATGACTCACATTGCAAATTTAGTTGGATAGAACCTTGCCTACTGATTTAGCCTTGTAACCTAGTTAAATGACAATGCACACGAAACTAGGTTAGTAACTTAATACAACATTTACGATAAACTCACGAAATCAAAACCCTCACGACAAATGACAAAGTATAGCCCAAATACGGGCAGCACTTAAACATCCATCGGATCGGTTTCAATCGATCGGACATGGTATCGTAGCAGTGATCGAGTTATTACCCTGTACTCGTAGCAGCGTCTTGACACCTTAATATTCGTTTTAAGCAGAATTTGGATGTTTTGAAACTAAATTTTCGAACACAGAAGCAAGTCCCATGCACAGGCAATTTATAGCTGATTTTCAGGTTTTACGCGACCCGCGTAAACCTTAACAATACCCTTACGCGGCCCGCGAGGGCCCCTAGTCTACATGTAGGGCTAGCGTGTCACGTGTAGGTTTGCCACGTGGTTGCCACGTGGCCTGGAACGAGTCCGGGTCACCAGGTGTCTTGTCGCGGCCCGCGTAAGCATAGGCTTAAGTCTTACGCGGCCCGCCTGAAATCCAAAATTCTTGTTTTCTTGTTTTTTCATGAGTATTAGGGTTTCAAGGGTCCGGGTTTTCATTTACGGGTCATTTTTGGGTATTTTTGCGGGTCCTTACACCCAAGTATATTAACATTGGTTGGTTTGGTAAAATTGAGCCCATATGAAATCGTGCCTTTAACATATCTAAGGATGCGTTGGACTTCTTGAAAATGTTGTGTTGTTGGAGCATGTAAAAATTGGCTCACTTGATTGACGGCATATGAAAGATCAGGACGAGTGATAGTTAAGTATTGTAGTGCACCAACTATGGATCGATAAAAAGTCGGATCATGGTACGGGTCACCCGTTGAGGTAAACGAGACCGTGGATGAGAGAGGTGTAGCCGCCGGTTTTGCATCCATCATACGAGCTAGTTCAAGCACCTCGGTAGCATATTTCGCTTGATGTATAAATAAACCTTGATTCATGTGAACAACCTCAAGGCCAAGAAAGTAACTAAGTTCACCCAAATCTCTAAGTGCAAACTCAGTGTTGAGAGCTTTAATAAATGCCTGTAGTTTGTGTCCTTGATTACCTGTCATAATAACATCATCAAGATATACAAGAACATACATAGCACATGTGCCTTTGTTAAAAATAAACAAAGACGGGTCAGCCCGAGAGCAGGTAAACCCACTACGAACAAGAAAGTCACTTAGTCTACGAAACCAGGCCTGTGGAGCTTGTTTTAACCCATAAAGAGCTTTGTTCAGTTTACAAACATGATCTAGAAACTGCGGGTCAAGAAATCCCGGTGGTTGTTCCATATAAATAGATTCACTTAAGTTCCCATGTAGAAAAGCATTACTAACATCAAGTTGGTGTAACTTCCAATTATTCAAGACAGCAATGGTCATAATAATGCGAATTGTAGACGCTTTGACAACTGGACTAAAAGTGTGAGAGTAATCAAGTCCAGGGTATTGAGAAAAACCTTGAGCAATGAGGCGGGCTTTATGACGATCAATAGTGCCATCAGAGAGATATTTTTTCCGAAAGAGCCACTTGGAGCCAACTATGTAGCGATTAGTAGGACGAGGAACGAGGGACCAGGTTTGTTTTTTATGAAGCGCATCGAGCTCTTTGTTCATAACATCTAGCCATTTAGGGTCTTCAATCACAGATTTATGAGTTTTAGGGTCACTAGCCGCATGCAAGGCATGATGTAGTGGCTGATTAACTAAATGGGAGAAGTCACCAAAATGGCGAGGTTTAAAGATGCCGACTTTGGCCCGAGTAATCATCGGATGAGATGGTAAGGGTGGCGGTGTAGGAACCGACAAGACCGCCGAGGACGGACTGACGGCTGACGAAGGAGACGTAGGGGACAATGATGTGTCTTCAGATGAAGACGATGGAGTAGGGGAAGGAGGTGGCGACGGAAACGGGGGCACCGGAAGTGGTGTGGAGATTGGTGGGGTAGAAGTGTGACATATCACATCAACAGAGAGTTGATGTTGATCAACTAGTGGAGAGGTAGCCAAAGGCATGGTGGGAGTGGCCAATGGAGTGGGGGTAGGAGCATCATCCTGAAATGCAACAAGATCAAGATGTGAAAGGTTTGGTGTGGCCGAACTACCATGAAACGGGAAAATGGATTCATTAAAACGCGCATAACGAGAGATGTATACACAATTGGTAATAGGATCAAGGCAACGGTACCCTTTGTGTATCGAACTGTATCCAATGAACACACATGGAAGGCTCCTAGGTGGTAATTTGTGGTCGGCATAATCCCGAAGATACGGGAACACACGACACCCATAGGTACGAAGAGTGTTGTAATTTGGTGTTTTGTGAAATAAAAGCTCATATGGAGATACACCTTCTAAAGTTTGAGTGGGTAAACGATTAATAATGTAAACAGCGGATGAAAAGGCATCAACCCAAAAAGACGTGGGAAGTTGAGCATTGAACATCATGGCCAAACCTGTTTTAACAACATGTCGATATTTGCGCTCGAGACGTCCATTTTGTTGCGGTGTATATGGACATGAGAGACGATGTAGGGTGCCATTTTGTTCAAATAGAGACCGAACTTTATGGTTAACAAATTTTGTGCCACCGTCACTTTGAAACACTTTAACCTTTGATGAAAATTGGTTTTGTACGAGTTTTAAAAAAATGTCTAATGTATGATAGAAATCCGATTTTAGACGAAGAGGATAGAACCAACAAAAACGAGAGTAATCGTCCACAAATATGACATAATATCTAAAGTTATCATTTGAGTAAACCGGTGATGGACCCTAAAGGTCACAATGGATAAGATCAAGAGGCTTAGTAGCCCTATTATTATTTGACTCAAACGGTAACCTTTTAGATTTGGCTATTTGACATGATTGACATAATTGAGGTTTAGGTAATAAAGCAGAAACGGACAAACAACCACGTTTATTTAGATTATTAATAACATCAAAATGGGCATGTCCCAAACGGGAGTGCCAAAGTTAAAAAGATGCGGTGGAAAACGAGGACGTAGAAAAGCAAGCTTGAGGAGTGGGCTTCAAAACATAAAGACCACCTTCACATTGACCGTAAGCCAGAACCTATCTTGTTTTGCGATCCTAAATAAAGAAAGAAGGATAAGAAAATAGGACATCAACAGGATTATTCATAGTAAGTTTGCTAATTGAGAGAAGATTGCGCGTAAGATGTGGCACAACAAGAACATTATTTAATTTTAATGAGTTAGAGAGAGTAGAGGAACCTGTTCGGGAAACAGGTAGCGAGTGACCATTCCCAAACATAACCGATTGATTACCTGAAGATGGAGTGGTGTTGATGACATTTTGATCATTGGGAATCATGTGGTCCGTTGCTCCCGAATCAGCAAACCAATCGGGACGAGATTCATTAACAACACATTTCGATAAGAAAGCATTAGCAATGCTCTCATCAACCGAATTGTGGCGATTAGAAAAAGTGGACAACGAGGGGCATGCAGAGGCATAATGGCCCGATTGACGGCACAGTTGGCAATGGGGCAGTCGCCGGTTATAACCACGACCACCATTGCGACCACCACGGTTACCAGATCCAGCGAAATGAGAAGAACGACGACCACGCATAGGAGTGTTGGTGCGATCAGCTTGGGCTGTGAAAGCAAATGGAGGCTGTTTGTTTGCATGTAATGACCGAAAAAACATTTCATGGCTTTCGGCTTTGGAAATAAGATCCTGAAGAGATGGCGGGGGCTGAACCGATTTGATGATGGCAGAAAATGACTCAAAAGAGGGTCCTAGACCACAAAGGAACCAGTAAGTCTGGTCATCCCGGTTAACCAGATATCCGATCGCCGCCAATTGGTCCGATAATCCCTTGAATTGACGACCAAAGTAAGTTATAGATTTAGACCCTTTAAGAAGAGTGCGAAGCTGATCACGGAGGTTCTGGGCCCGTTCAATAGAAGTGTTACCATAGGCGGCTTCAAGAGACAGCCACCTTTGACGAGCGGTGGCCTGGACGACCACTACGGTCATCACTTCCTCCGATAGCGTGGCATTGATGAGCACAATGGTGCGTTGATCAGCAGCAAGCCATGAAACATACTCAGGATTAGGGGAGGTTTTATCATTAGTGGTAACAGTGGGAGTTGGGGAATCAACTGAGCCATCAACATGTGATATGAGACCTTGAAGGGAAAGAAGAGGCTCCATTTGGGATTTCCAAAGTAGGTAGTTGGAGGATGAGAGTTTGATGGGAATGAGATTAGCAAGAGAGTGAGGGAGGGGGTGGATTCGGAAGAAGAGGCAGCCATAGCAGCGATGATGAAGAATGAGGGAGGGTGGATCGGTTTTGGCTCTATACCATGTAGAAAATGATAACTCTCACTATGACAAAACAAGTTACAATATGATCATAAATATAGGCAAAGAATAAATGTAAAATTAATAACAAACATCAATGTGAATAAATGAATAATTATGGAGACTCTTGAGTGTTAGGAGGAATGTGATAGGTTGTTAAAAACGCCCCCGGGGGTGGTCAATGGGCGTGTTTGGGCTTTTTTTAGGGAAAAAACGCCAAAAAGCCTTCACTACGGGTGGTCTTAGCATTTAAAATTTACGGTTGGGGTTTCATACCACCATTACTAACCAAGGAGTTGATGTATTGGATTCTAGCTAGAGATCATTCCAATGACGGATCACGGAAGTAACATTGCCTACGCAAATACATAGCCACATAGGGCCTGTACACGAATTCAATCGTTTGTCACCGTGTGAAGTTGGTTTCTTTATTTTATAAACAAAAAAATACCAAAAAGAAAAACATGTCTTGTTTGTGAATATTCGTTTATTTATACTTGTTTGTATTTGTCCATTCTATGTCCATTTTACGTATTGAATTAAATTTGTAATCTTAGCTATTGGTAATACTAATTGGCGCATCGTTCATCAATGATCAACCTATGATCCTTGAGCAAGACTCAAGAATGAATAAGCACAAACTAAATGTTTTTGTTTACTTTTGTTCATTTATGTTCGTTTATGTTCTTTCATTTACATGTGTTTATGTTCGTTTAGAATTATTAACAAACGCAATAAATGAACATACGCATGTTCATTTCCTTAATAAACGAATATGAATAAAAATATTTGTTCATTTAAGTATTCGTGTTAGCCCAGTTTAAAATCTTTTAATTGTTTTGTTTTGTTGTTGATTTAAATTTGACATTAGTTTAATTTGTTACTAAGGTTGGGTGTTTTCTTTCTCTCTCTAGCTTTCTCTCTCTACCCATTTTCTCTCTAGATCCGGCACCATTATTCCTCCTTTTCCCCCCAAAATTTGCTCTCCGTGTGATCTTTCCGTCCAAAATGAAGCCATCAACTGGTGGGATTCACCCACCGGACCCTCTCCCACCTGATCCATCTGCAAATTTGGTGAATTCAACCCCTAGTCGCCGTATAACTACTCGTTCTTCTGCCCTGTTGAAAACGCGGGAAACTAAGGAGCAGTCTCCGGGCACTTTTTCTTCTGATTGTCCTGTCCAGGATGGTAAGGATAACCTAATAGCTGCTAGGAATGATCTCCATCGCAATCCTCTTGCTGATTTGAGCACCTATGGCCTGGCTCTTTCATCTCAATTTTCTCGCCCTGAGGGTTCTCCGACTGAGGAGAACTGTGCAAACCGGGAGCAATCGACCATGGAGGTTGACCTTCCTGCTAAAGAAACTCATCTGGATGTCCCTGTCTTAGCTGCTGCTAAACCCGCTGGAGGCAAAGAAGCCCATCAAGAGTTTTCCAGATGCAAGCGAGGAGGCAAAGAAAAACAATGCAAGAGTTTTCCAGATGCAAGCGAGGGAAGCGGTGAATGACGAGAACGTCATAATAGGTACCTTCCTCATCAATAAGAACTATGCTAGAGTCTTATTTGATTCCGGTGCTGATAAGTCTTTTGTAGACCATAAGTTCTGTAAGATTTTAAACTTGCCTATTAAGACTCTAGACATAAAATATGAGGTAGAGCTTGCCGATGGTACCTTAGAAACAGCTTCCACTCTTCTTGATGGATGTTCTATATCTATTAAGAATCATTCTATCCCGCTATCTCTCTTGCCGATGAAATTGGCTGGCTTTGATATAGTTTTAGGCATGGATTGGTTGTCGCATAACCAAGCCCAAATTTCCTGTGATAAAAAGCTAGTTATTATCAAAACCCCTTCTGGCGAATCAGTCACCATTCAGGGAGATACACAATACGGATTTCCCAGCAATGTGTCTATTCTCAAGTTATCGCAGTGTATGAAAAGTGGATGTGTCATTTACATGGCACAAGTGACTGTGAATGATCCAAAGCCTAAAATTGAAGATATTCCAATTATCTCTGAATATCCTGATGTCTTTCCTGACAAATTACCTGGATTACCTCCTGAGAGGCAGGTAGAGTTCAGGATAGACATTCTCCCAGGATCAACACCTATAGCACGAGCTCCTTATCGCCTAGCGCCTACTAAAATGAAAGAGCTTAGGACCCAATTGGATGAACTATTGGAAAAAGGTTTCATACAACCTAGTTCTTCACCTTGGGGAGCTCCTATATTGTTTGTGAAAAAGAAGGACGGATCAATGCGCTTATGCATTGATTATCATGAATTGAATAAAGTAACGATCAAGAATCGTTATCCCTTGCCCAGGATCGACGACTTGTTCGATCAACTCCAAGGGGCAAGCTACTTCTCGAAGATTGATTTGAGCCACTTTTACATACCATACCCTTTATATGTGAGGTTTTGAGCCACATCATGCATGTCACATACCATACCCTTTATATGTGAGGTTTTGAGCCACTTTTACATCATAGAATTACATATTTATGTTTTCTTTGTTTGAGTGGACCGTTAGTCACGTATTGTAGAACTTGCGACTTTTGATACGTTTGAGACAATAGACCGAATACAAGCACGAGAATGATTAAGGCATTAGGTGAACCTTTTCCTTTAAAACCAATTATTTATCCTTACCCAAACAAATCCCCTAGTCGCCCACTTTGAGCCTAAACCTTTCGTTTGACAACCCATTTAGCCCATAACCTTAAACCTTTTTCTTTTAAACCCGTGTGATGGAAATTAGATTATAGAAGTTAAGCTTGTATAGTTGTGAATTGTTTGCTTACGAAAAAAAAAATCAGAAAATGTTGCGAAAGAAAAAAAAAAGAGAAAGAATGAAAAAAATATATATTGAGAAAAGAACAAAAATATGCGTTTCTAGTTTGTGGAATAAAAGGCGAAAATTATTGCCTTCTAGTTTGATGTTGGTAGTTAGTTGTGTTTAGAATAGTTGTTTCGTAATAAAAATTGAATTTTCATCACCTTAGCCACTTTAAATATCCTATTTCCTACCCTTAGCCTAACCCCGTTACAACCCTTACAAAGACCTTTTGACTTGTGCTTAGTATTTGTGTTCGGTGGGGAAAATGATTGAGTTGCAAGCCTATGCGGGTACGTGTTCTAATCGGTTTGAGTGATTATTTCAAAAGCGCTAATGCATCAATTATTAGCCAATTTTAAACCAAGTGGAGAGAACATTGTGAGGGATATGCATGATTTATTAGTTTCAAGGGCGGGTTAATCTTGGATAACCATTTTATATGTGATTATTCACTTTACCGTTAGATATTTAGTAAAGTGTAAAAGTTTGAACCGAGTATGACTTTAGACCTTAACCTTAGTCTCGGGAATGGGACGTGTGTTCCTCGTTCGACCCATGTGAAAGTGAAAGACAGATTTGCTTGAGGGCAAGCAAACAACAAGTGTGGGGATGTGATGGGTTGGTAAAATTCCATAGCTTAATGGTTTTAATTTCGGTTAATTACACGAAGTTACTTTCTAGAATACACTACTTTGATATGGTTTGTATTTTGCAGGCATTGACGGGTTTAAGGTGGATTTTAGAGATTTACTGAAGCTTTGGGTGGATGTTAGAGAGAACATAATTGAAGAAAATGCAAAAAGAGGCAAAACTGAGCTGAACTCTGCACCAGAAACAGTCCAGACTTCATTTTGGCTTATCCTGAGCTAGAAAATGAGTTTCGGGGCTTATAATATATGCATTTGGGGTAGCTCGACGAGACGAATCAAAATATAATGTTTTGAAAGGCCAAAAATTGACGCATTATCTGCTGCACACTGGCTGATTGGTAAAAACGGGATTTTTTTGAGAAAAAGAGAAAGGGGAGCCGACTTTTGATATATGATTTAATATAATTCATCATCACATCAATATTTTAAGAAGAGGACAAGAAAGTCAAAATGCATATCAACACACTTGGGACATTTTGGCAGACTTCTTATCGAGACAACATAGGGAGGAGCAACAACCCATGTGAGATAATTAATGTTCATTATCAACATCAATTAACTTGATCATCACATCATCATGTAAAATCACAAGGGAATCGAATCTTGGCAGCCACCCATACAACTTTTGAGGTGCCTTAGATTATTTTGGGCTCTTGAATCACTAAAAGAAAACATCATCATTCTTCGAGAGGGGCAGCAGCAACATATACGAATTTTTGGGCAGCAAAGTGTCGAGATTTTGGGCTCCTAGACTCACAAAAGGGCAGCCCATTATAACGAAGTATTGACAACATATCACCACGGAAATAAGCAGCCGGGATACATCCTTTTTTAACACACAACATCATTATAATCATCATCGATCCATCACTCATCATCATCAGAGACACCACTCAACCGAACCAATCATGTCTTCATCACTATTTCAAGCTTGTGATCGCGCCTCTCCAACAATGAGCGGATAGTCTCGTCGGTTTCACCCCGGTGTAGATGTTGTAAGATTTCTAGGGTTTATACATTTGTATTTTAATTTGGTTTTGTGACAAATTGTTTAGTATTTGAAACCTTTGATAATTGTCTTGCATTTGTTTCGAATTCGTAAATTGTCGAGTGATGATAAAATTTGACTTTGCGAAATGGTTATGTGCAATTATGCCTTATCATAGGTTAGGATTTACATGTCCGAGGCAACGAAGTGCATTACGGTCCGTTGTCTATGACGTTGATAGCAATTGGCACCTAAGTTTCGTGATAGTAATCCGTTAATCACTATATGCAATTGAATCAAGTTAAAACATGTAGGAACCCTAGGTCTTGCAATTATCGAACCGGGTGTGATCCGTATTCTCATTTCTTGTTTCAACTTTCTATTTAGTATTTTAGTTGCAATTTTAGTTAATCACAAGTGTTTTAGATAATACCCATTGTCGATTCACTCCGATTTATTTTCAAACTAATTAAACAAATAAAATTAACAATCTTCATAATCATCTTGTACATTATTTGTAAATAGTCTAACTAATCGAACGGGTCGTGCAATACTGACCACCTGCTCTTCGTGGATTCGATACCCGACTTACCCTAGCTACCTAGGTTTAATTGGGTTTTTGACTGATCGGGACGACACGGTCACGTCAAAATGGCGCCGTTGCCGGGGAGCTAGTGCGCTTAGTATTTCATTGCTTGTTCGATTTTAGCTTAGTTTTTCTTTCTTGTATATTCGTGATTTTACTTTGGGTGGTCGAGCTTGTTTTTGCAGGTACATGTTTTGCAGGTATCATCTTTCGATATGAATTGGGTAGATGATGATCCGTGTGAGTGTTGCGGAAGCGGAGAGCATTATTTAGAGGATTGCTCTGTTTTCTACGAAAAAGTTCAAGCCAACAAGGATCGGGAAGACTACCTGTTATGGGTCATTTTCTGAGCGTACATATCTTGATCAATATCCTGGTTTTAATTGTTTATTTGTGACCAGGATACTGGACGGGGATATTCCTAACATCCTGGGCGATATCCTGAGGTTGATTGAATTAACCACGTGCAGGTTAAAGGCTGGGGTTTGCTAACGGTCAGATGGACTTCATCTCCTCAAGACTCGGGCATGTTTGTTATGGGAGAGACGTTGAACCCGAAAGACTAGGTCTACAACGTTCGAGTGAGGAATATTCGCTGGATCCCGGTTATTTAGGATAGTTTGTTATATTTATTTTACTATAAATAGATGGGGGCGGATCAGATTAAGGCACACAACTTTCACATTTTCAAACACTTTCTCTCTAGCTCTCTGCAAACACTACACACAAACACTTGTATTCAAATCACATTGTAACACCTAGTTGATTGGCTATACATCCTGCACTGTATCCTGATATTTGAAGCAATAGAAGAACAAGGCAGCTGCGATTGTCAGCTCCCGAGGTTTTGTGCCGGCGATCTAGATTGATCAAGGGCTTTCCTCGTACATCACGTGTCAACCTTTACTTTTCTGCTCATTGTTTGATCACAGATACAGCTCTATATATTGAGCCGTATCCTGAAACTGTTTTTATAACTAACTTGGTTAACATATTTTTCACACATAATTTTAGCACACTACCTCACTTAACTAATTTGATCACTAAATTGCTTCGGTAATTTTTGACCAAAACAATTTGGCGCCCACCGTGGGGCAAGTGGTGCTATTTTTGCTAAAAACTTTAGTAAAAATCATTATTCGGTTTCCTTTTGTCAAAACTTTTTTCTAACTTATTTTCAATGGCTTCGAGATCAAACATGAGCTCCTCCACTATGTCCGCTACGACTTCTGCTACTACCGGTTCGGTGCTTCCACCACCTCCTCCAAGGATGCCAGTTTCTTCACAACCTCAGGATGTTATCCCTACTCGGAGTGTTCAGGGATCTGCTCCCGTTTTAGCCTCTAATGATGAAATTCTAACTTTATTTGGAAGTGTGCAGGAACAAATGAGGCAGCAACAGGAAACTAACCAAATGCTGTTAAGAGAAATACAACTCTTAAAAGCTAGCTCGAGTAGACCTGCTGAAGAAACTGTCACTCCTATACAGCCCAGGGCTTTGAACTTCAGTTCCGCAGTTTACACTGAGGATAACAGGGGGAATATCGTCCCAAGCCATTCTCAGAATCATACCCCTGAGATACCCTCCTCGGTCAGGATGTCGACTGTGAGGAGTTCAGGATATGCTTCAGGATATGGCCAAAATCCTCAGACCGGTAATGTGTCAAATAATAATATTCTTGCTACTAACAACAATGGGTCTTTGCAGGATGCAGGTATGACGTCAACATTTACCAGGGAGCTCCAGAAATTGAAGGACATGATATCCAGTGTACCTGGAGTGGTCCAGCCAATTCCAGAAGTATCCCAAGACAGCCACAGGATATCCCGCTTTGCGTATCCTATCTGTGATGCTGAAATCCCAAAAAGATTTCAGACTCCCAACATGAAACTGTATGACGGGACTACGGATCCTGAAGAGCATATTGCCCAGTATAGGGAACGGATGGAAATCAATCCTATCCCTCCAGATCTCAAGGAAGCATGCTTATGCAAGGGATTCGGTTCTACCTTGACAGGATCAGCCTTAAAATGGCTGTTAAACGTCCCTCCTCACTCAATTACTTCGTTTGCTCATTTGGTTAATTTGTTTAACAGTCAATTTTCTTGTAGTCGGAGTTTTGAGAAACTAACCAGTGACCTTTACAGGATAACTCAAGGATCTCAGGAATCCTTGAGGGATTATGTGAACAAGTTCAGTCGAGAATCCTTGGATATCCCACATCTTGATGTTGCAACAGCTATGCAAGCTTTTAAGATGGGGTTACAAAAGGATTCTCAGTTTTATCAGGATCTTGTAATGAATCCCTGCAGGAATCTCGACGAAGCTCGTAACAGGGCTTTGAGATATATCCGTTTGGAAGATGACAAGAAGATGCAAGAGAGGATGAATTCTACCTCAACCTACGAATCAACCAACAGGAAATCAGAATCCTCATATAAGCCATATCGCTCCAAGCCATATGGCAGAAATGATAACAAGAAAGTGAATGCTGTTGAAGACGAGGATCCTGAAGAATATCCTGACTTATCTGAATACTGCTTTTCTGTTAATATACCTGAGTTAATGTATGCAATGCAGGGTTTAGGGGACAAAGCTAGGTGGCCTCGAAAGAACCAGCAGAAAGCTGATTGGAAGGATAAATCCAAATGGTGTGCCTTCCATGAAGACTTCGGACATATGATCGAGGATTGCATTGCTTTAAGGAAAGAAATAAGTTACCTGTTAAGCAAAGGGTATCTTAAGGACTTGCTGGGAAGAAAGAAGAATAAAGGGTAGGATCCCGAGAAGGATCCTGAACGAGCAGCATCACCCCCAGCAGATGCCAAGATAATTAACTTTATTTCAGGAGGATCCGACATTTGTGGGACTTCGTATTCGGCGGCTAAGAGACATGCAAAGGAAGCTAAGAGTGAAAGGGGAGACAAACCAGTCAGGATGACTACCCTCACAACTGATAAAGTGATCACTTTCGATAGTGATGACAGGGATACTGTTCAGGATCCTCACCATGATGCTTTGGTAATAACATTATATGTGGCTAACCATTTTGTACGCAGGATATTGGTGGACAACGGTAGTTCTGTCAATATAATTCAGCTGGAAACATAGAAAAGGATGAATGTATCTCCGATGGACATTACTTCGAAGTCCACTGTGCTCGTTGGTTTCAGTGGATGTCACACCCCGACTTTCCACGTGTCACCGGTGGGCCCGGTGGGGAGTATCGTGACGTAGTTGATATCATCATAGTCAAACAACACAATATATAAATGCACAGCGGAAGCAAAAGATAAAATATATTACAATCCGAATATAGAGTAATATCCAGTATTACAACGGAAAGTAACAGAATCCACAGGCGGATCTTAAAATATAAATATTGTTCAACATACTTTAGACGCCTAGAACTTGCAAGATTCTTTATTAACGTCCTGAGCAGCTTCCAGCCTATTTATGTACTTGTACCTGTCACTAAGACTTTTGAAAATACGTCAGTTTTCACTGGTAAATACACTCAACTGACTCATTTGAAAAGAGTTTAGGAAAATTGGTTTGAATGCGCTTTGGCACAAAATATGTAGACACGTTGATTAAAATGCACAAGGCAAAATTAATCTTTTATACTTGATTTAGATGCACAGAGGCAAAATAAATCTTTTATACTTGGGGCAAACTATATCTCATGTTATCAGTTTTACATAACTTGCTCTACATACGGGGCCCGGTTCTATGCCGGTTCATGATTAACCGACACACCACTATTCCCTTATTGGGAATCCCTTATTGGGTATAATTAATTAATTAGCATATAGCATCTGTCAGGTGTATGCCTACACCCCGTGCTTAAGTCGTGGCCATTGCATTTAATGGGTCAAGGATATCCAGGACACGGTCGCATTAATCCCCAATGTTTCAGTCAAGCAATACGAATTAAAACAGGTTATTTGGATTTCCCGACTTATTGGTCTTTGAATCCCATACCTGACCATGCGGTATTTATTTTTCCGTATCCCAAGCCCGTAATAGGGAAAATAAGTTAAGAGTATTTACCTGAGCTAGCTCCTGTCTTAAATAGCAAGGTTTATAATAACTCAGCGGTATTCACTTAAGTAAGCGTAGGTACAATTTACCGGAAGGCTCTAGTCTGGAATGATGGTATAAATAACCAATTAGAATGCTAACAGGTCTTTAATTAAGCCTAAGCTTAGACCGGTTAGTCTTAGGGAAATATGCGGTTCAAACGCACTATTAGGTGAAGACCGGATAGAATGTGATTTAGACCCAACAAGTTCAGAGACTTGTTTAATATGGGTATTTTATACACATTCTGGATTTTGAGAAAAACCGTTAAGGTTTGACCCGTTTCGGCTAATTTATGTAAACTTGTTACATAAACCGAACCGTACGCGTAATAAGCGTGACGGGTATTCACGAGAGCTATATACAGGTTTCCTAAGTTAATTATGCCTCAAATATGTTGCGACATCAGTAGGATGTCTTTCATTATGCCCGAAACTAATTTAAACACAAACTATGCCCCGTAAGGGTAGTTTGGTCATTTAAAAGGTTATAAAAGAGTTTAAGTATTTATCTGAGTTACAGGTCTGATGTAATCAGCAAAAATACTTATTTTACTAAGTTATAACAGTAGGGTAAAGTATATATGCGAAATTTATCAATTATAACCAAACTATGCACCGTAGGGGCATTTTGGTAATTTCACATAAGCCGAAAAGCTTAAAACTGAAGTCTGAGTTAAACAACCTTTGCTTACTATTAAAATATTATAATTTGCCTCAAATATCAGTAGGTATCAACCCGTGTATGTTCAATATAATTTTAATACATACTATGCGTTAAAAACGCTTAATAAGGCGATTAAAAGCCGTTTACGGGTTCGATACATAAAGCTGATATTTTTATACTTCCAGGAGGCTTGAAATAATTTATTTAACATATATAATCAGTAGCAAAAGGTTTGGAGTTGTTTAGATATGTAAAACTCATTTTATGGCCCGTAAGGGCAAAACCGACATTTACCGGATCAAGCCTACGACTATTAGTTATGCTCATCCTAAAATTAATTAAAAATCTTTAAAAATCCCAAAATAATATATTACATCAGTGGGTAAAGATTTTGGTATTTAAAAATAGGCTTAACTAGGCTATACGCTAATTACGCCGTTTTATTAACATAAAGCTTTCAATTTACGCTAATGAGCATAACTCTCAATCTATACCTCAAACTGATATCAAACTTTGTATACAAGTTTATATATCAGTAATTAATGTTTCTACTCTTTTACATTTCCAAAAATCACGTTTTAAGGTAATAAGGGCATAATGGTCAACATATGAGCAATTAACGGAATCATGCGTATTAATCGGTTAACTAATGAACCATGGTGTATAATCACAGAGGGTTATACTAGCATGTTACCTGGTCCAAATAAGGCTCTTAGGTATTTCTAAAACATGCCTAAACGGGTCAGAACTGAAAGTCAAAGTGAAAGTCAAACTATGTGACTTTCGGTTCCGAACCGGGTCTAAACAGGAAATAGTCGGGTGGAACATGTTTAGACATGTCCTTACACTTATTACTAAGTTATAACAATGATCAAACAGGTTATATATGTTCTAGATAGCTAATTATGCATAAATGACATTTTAATCATTCTGTTGACTTTTTAATTATAAGTTTGACCCGACTTTTGACCTGGTTAGAGTGGTGATCAGGGGAAACCCTTTTGAGGTTTTATTACCCACATAAATACCAACTTATAACTACTTTTAATTCGAGATATGACTGAGCCATTAATGACTAATCTCGAAGTCAAACCGTAATTACGACGGTTTGACTTTTAGCTAATTAACCAAGCTAAACTCAATTAAAGAAGGACTAGCAGACTTACAAGAGTCCTATGCACGACTTATGATCAGTTGGACCTGCTTGAGAGCTCCAGGAATGATCAAATTGCACTTGAATGATGTGAAGAACAATTGTTGCAACTAAGGCCTTATATAGTGGTTTAATCCACCATAACATGTTGACAACAAGGTCTAGCACACTCCACAACTGATCAACACTTGTTGCCTAGTGCTTAGGAGGTGTTTTAGGGGTCAAGGGATGTGGAGAATCGAGTTAGAATCGATCAGATTGCACTCAGCAGGCCAAAAATCAAAGAAATCGAAGCTGGGCACCCCTAGCGTGACGCTAGGCCCCCCTCGCGTCGCGCTAGGCCCATCCTGATCAGAATCTGAATTTTTGATTTTTGCAATAAGATCCTTGCCCCTTCAAGACTCGATTAGGCACTTGTTTATTGCATTATGAACCCTCAATATTGATCCATAAGGGCTTTAAAACATATACCCACTTTGTTAAGTCCCCGGTTAACTTAATTGTTACCCGAAAAGTCCTAACTTTCAACGTTTACGCTTTAACCCCTCGTACACGAATTTGGTCATAACTTTCTCATACGATAACGAAACTTTATGAAATTTTAATCGTGCATTCTAGTGAGCATAATTAACTGTTACAAAGCTTCGGGTTTGTCAAAAGGTCACTCTGAGGTATAACTTAAACATGTTGACACATTTAGTCCCTGTAGTTTGTAATCTCTCACTTTTAGCTCCGTATGATCCATGATTTATTCGTTTGAAGGTATGAGCATCTTGTAGGGTTAATATACAATATATTTATTCACTGTTGACATTTAGAATACGTATATCCACATACTTTCCATGATTGTCAACTTTAGTCCTTCTATGATATTTCTTTCACATGTTTAAACATTTGACACGTGTCAACACATTATAGGACGTGAATTTTCGAGGTGTTACATCCTCACCCCCTTAAAAGAAATCTCGACCTCGAGATTTGTTAACGTAAAGGAAATATTTTCTGCCTTATATTGGGCTTAGTCTTCCCTAGTATTTTTGAGCCTCTAAGGCACTCCAATTGACCTTTATACTAGGTACATGTATCTTTTTGGAGCTTCTAATCCTGTCGATTCTTAATCGACACAGGTTGCTCACCATATCATAAATCTGCATATCATTATGTGATAGTGCTTTTTGACTTATTGGCGACCCACATCATTCAGTCACTAGTGTGTAATGTATTGCGAGCTCCTTCAACTCCTTAAATAGGTTTTTGCTTATAAGCTACTTGATCTTGATACATTCGATTTCCTTCGAATGGTTCTATACATTCAGAGCCTAACTAGCCTGATATTTTAACAATTTGGTTCTATCAGATATAAAGCTTTTACAACAATTGTAGCCTTAAGCGGGATGTTTGTCCTAACCTCCTCTTGCCTCTCTGGAGGTAAACAGGGTAGTTCTTATAAAGAAGATAATTATGACACACAGAGATGTCAGAGATTTCCTTAATCTCAGGCTTCGGCTCATCTATCGATGTCGGTGTCAGATAATTGACACACTCTCTTTACAATTGCAAGGATGTCCTAAGTAGAGATACTTATAAGGACATTTTATATTGGATATCTTCTTTGAATACTACTAGTCGACTTAAGTACAATATGATCATTGGGATATCTCAGGGGTTCCATGCATTAAACCTCCATACTGATCAGGCATGGAAGCAATCTATGGGACACTCTAGGATACGCCAATCCTCATATGGCACTCTAATCAAACATAGTTTGGCATTCGCAGGCGATATAAAATAATGGGAAAAATAATAAAATAAAATAATATATATGTTGTCGTACTCTTTCTAGGGAAGAGTACTCCAGATTCTTATGAAAGGATTATCTCCGAGGATGGGAGAGAGGGTCATTAAAGATTCCGTTGGTAAATTATACCTCATTTTTAATATCTGAAGTTCTTATGAATGTAATCAAAAGCTTGCTAAGCTTATGGTTTACTAAAGGTTTATTATCCCTTGCATTAACGTAAAATATTAAGCAGATACATTCGGTGCTAAAAGGTAAAGACGTACCTAATGCTATTATTGAGATGCACTGTCTCTAGCATTCCACCGTTAGTTTAGGCGTTTCCTTTCTTATCCTTCCCAGAATTAGCTGCTCCTTCCCTGGTAGCCTCAGGGCAAGTAGTACTGATGTGGCCCTTTTCGCCACAGCTGTAGCAGTTTGCATTCTTTATGTCCCTACATTCGTGGGACTGGTGACCAGTTCTTTTGCAGATGCCACATTGCTTTATCTTTTGGTTTGATCGACACTGTCCCCAGTGCCTTCTGTTGCAAGTTTTGCATGTAGGCTTCTTGATGGAATCCTGTTGGTTATTGTTGAGTTCGGATTTGCTTTTCTTAGGATTCTGGGAGTTATCCTCCTCCCCTTTACGCTTCCCATCTTCAGAGGCTTTGGCAGCCTTGTTTCTGACCACATCGAGTGTGAGAGATAGCGACAGATCTGCCGCCGACCTGAATGTAGTAGGTCTCGATGCTTTTACACTGGCCTTTATTTCTGGGGCTAAACCCCCAATAAAGCGAGCTATTCGCTTTAGTTCTGGTGTGATCAAATAAGGAACCAATCGAGACTTGGTATTGAAACTTGTAAGGTATGCTTGGCAATCTAAGTTCTCCATGACTAATGACAAGAATTCAGTCTCTATTTTCTCAACTTCATGTTGAGGACAGAAATTTTCTCTGATAAGAGCAACGAACTGATCCCAAGTCATGTTGTACAAAGGGATCTTCCCGGTGGCCTGAATCAATGATCTCCACCAAGCTAAGGCCTCACCCTTAAATGATTGCGACACAAACTTGACCACATCCCTCTCAGCGCATCCGCTGATATCCACAACTGTATCCATCTCATCCAACCACGTCATACAATCTACAGCTCCTTCTTCCCCAGTGAAATCCCGGGGTTTACATGAAACAAAGTACTTGTAGGAGCAACCTTTATCACGGGGTCCTTGATTCAGTATGATCTGTTGAGACGGATCACTGTGATGATTAGAAGAGTGACGATCGTCACCATCTTTCTTGGGATTTTCCTTTTTGGGAGGTGGCTTGCTGTGAGCCTCAGAGTGTGTTGTAGGCTTTGAGTGCGGCGTAGATAGGGTCCTGCTTCGAGTCCCACTATATTCTTCGTATTGCCGTTCTAAGGCCTTTGTAACTGCGTCGTCTACCAACGCCTTCAATTCAGTACCCGTTAAATTAATTCGGGCGTTGTCAATATTCTCCACTGGATGGCTATTGATTTCGTCAGAATTAGCCATTTTAATTGAACTGTTACAGAAAACAAGGACAATAGTTTACTTGGGAGTTTATTATGGAATTGCCTTTTATGGCAATTCATTAACCATGGTAACGGAGACCATATGTGGTTAATTTATTAAACACATTTATTTAGGATTTCTAATATAATTTATCCTAATTATAAAACAATGACGGTTTTATTTGGGGCACAAAAGGCCTAGTCACAAGGACATTTTTAGATTATAAGCTATGATTTCGGAGAATCAAAGCATAAAGGTTCGAATCTAGTTCATTACCTTTATCTGACAGGGAGTCATTGCTACCACTGTCTTTTGGCTCAGGTAGAAATGAGCAAGGCCCGTAGGCACTATATTACCTAATGAATGGTCACAATATGGTCATCTTAATTGATGATTTAAACCCATGATGCAGAGATCATTAAGTTGGGTTAGGAATCTTTTGAAGAATCCAATAATAAGAATGACGTGTGTGATTTTAATGAATCACGTCTGCCAGGAGTGTTAACATATTTTCAGATGTCAACAGGGATACGAATCTTTTAAATAGATCTTACCATCTTGGCCAGGTCTTTACAATGACACTCAGGCTAGGTTTTACTCTTAAGATTCTTATTCATATGTATACTGGCAGGAAAGGAAGGATATTTATTTTATTCAGGATTTTTATCATAAATCCTAATTTACAAGTTAATAATAGCACAAATGGCCTAGTCACGTAGACGAGTTTAATTTATAAGCCACGATTTCGGAGAACCGGGGCATTAAGGTTTGAATCAAAGTTCATTACCTTCTTCTTGACAGGGAGTTGTAGGCTACCACTGTCTTTAGTCCTAATTGACGATACAATATGGCCCGTAGGCAAATCGATTGACATTACAAAACGATGTTATAAGACAATAATAATCATCACACTGATGATAGTAGTCATGATAGTATTGATCATATTGACTATGAGGCTTGGGCATAGCCCACCACCTTAGACAGGAACCATAATGGTTACAACTGTCATTGTCGTATTGACAATATAATAAAATATAGCCCGTAGGCACTTCATCACTAAGGATGTTAATAATTTGATCATCATATTGATGATATTAGTCATGATCACATTGATCATAAAGACTATTAGGCTTGAGCATAGCTCACCACCTTAGACAAGGAATCATAAAGATCACAATGTCTTTGTCTCAAATGGACAATACATTATAGCCCGTAGGCAAAACATCACTAAGGATGATTATTTCAAATAAGGGAATTTAGATTAACCCCTTTTGTAAGGATGGCCTGTGTGACTTTAACGATTCACAGTTTGCCAAAACTGTTAACATACTTACAGATTTTAACAGGGATTGGAATCTTTTGGATAGGTTTTACCGTCTTGGCCATGTCTGAAATGACATTTAGGCTAGGTTTTACCATCTTGGCCATGTCAGTATTGACATTTAGGCTAGGTTTTACCATCTTGGCCATGTCTGCATTGACATTTAGGCTAGGTTTTACCTTTAAGATTCTTTTAATATTTAACGCAGAGCAATCCTATTTTGAAATGTTAAATTATGGATCTGAACCTAATTATGGAACTACCATCTTGGCCCGGTCTTAAAAATGACACGTGGCTAGGTCTTGTCCCTTTTTAGATTTTGTCATTTTATTATAATGGTAGATCTTATAAAAGGAATGTTATTTTTCCTTTATTTCATATTTCATATTTAGAATGAAAACTTAAATTTAATCAATCCTCTATATAAAAATACATAGTTGCCCTAAGCGGGACTTGAAAGGAATAATGTGTCCTCGGAGAGACTGAAAGATAAATATGTCCTTATGAGGACTAATAAGGAAACGATCTTCAATAAAAGGAGTTTCTTCTTCATTTTATTTCTGAATGCTTTCTCCTTGGATGCTCGTTTCATTCTGGTCGCGGTACGAAGCTCAGCATTTCAGGGCTCCAGATGTGGAGAATTTCCAATACAGCTTCTTCGCTTGGTGACGTATATATAAAAGTTTGGAAGCAAAATTTCCAGATTAGGATTGAGAATAATCCTATGTTAAGTCTAGACTCAGAAGGTCATGGAATGTGCTACTGTGTCATTGAGATTAAACACTAAGGGATAGTGTTTAATTCACTCAATGTTGGCTCTGATACCAACCTGTCACACCCCGACTTTCCACGTGTCACCGGTGGGCCCGGTGGGGAGTATCGTGACGTAGTTGATATCATCATAGTCAAACAACACAATATATAAATGCACAGCGGAAGCAAAAGATAAAATATATTACAATCCGAATATAGAGTAATATCCAGTATTACAACGGAAAGTAACAGAATCCACAGGCGGATCTTAAAATATAAATATTGTTCAACATACTTTAGACGCCTAGAACTTGCAAGATTCTTTATTAACGTCCTGAGCAGCTTCCAGCCTATTTATGTACTTGTACCTGTCACTAAGACTTTTGAAAATACGTCAGTTTTCACTGGTAAATACACTCAACTGACTCATTTGAAAAGAGTTTAGGAAAATTGGTTTGAATGCGCTTTGGCACAAAATATGTAGACACGTTGATTAAAATGCACAAGGCAAAATTAATCTTTTATACTTGATTTAGATGCACAGAGGCAAAATAAATCTTTTATACTTGGGGCAAACTATATCTCATGTTATCAGTTTTACATAACTTGCTCTACATACGGGGCCCGGTTCTATGCCGGTTCATGATTAACCGACACACCACTATTCCCTTATTGGGAATCCCTTATTGGGTATAATTAATTAATTAGCATATAGCATCTGTCAGGTGTATGCCTACACCCCGTGCTTAAGTCGTGGCCATTGCATTTAATGAGTCAAGGATATCCAGGACACGGTCGCATTAATCCCCAATGTTTCAGTCAAGCAATACGAATTAAAACAGGTTATTTGGATTTCCCGACTTATTGGTCTTTGAATCCCATACCTGACCATGCGGTATTTATTTTTCCGTATCCCAAGCCCGTAATAGGGAAAATAAGTTAAGAGTATTTACCTGAGCTAGCTCCTGTCTTAAATAGCAAGGTTTATAATAACTCAGCCGTATTCACTTAAGTAAGCGTAGGTACAATTTACCGGAAGGCTCTAGTCTGGAATGATGGTATAAATAACCAATTAGAATGCTAACAGGTCTTTAATTAAGCCTAAGCTTAGACCGGTTAGTCTTAGGGAAATATGCGGTTCAAACGCACTATTAGGTGAAGACCGGATAGAATGTGATTTAGACCCAACAAGTTCAGAGACTTGTTTAATATGGGTATTTTATACACATTCTGGATTTTGAGAAAAACCGTTAAGGTTTGACCCGTTTCGGCTAATTTATGTAAACTTGTTACATAAACCGAACCGTACGCGTAATAAGCGTGACGGGTATTCACGAGAGCTATATACAGGTTTCCTAAGTTAATTATGCCTCAAATATGTTGCGACATCAGTAGGATGTCTTTCATTATGCCCGAAACTAATTTAAACACAAACTATGCCCCGTAGGGGTAGTTTGGTCATTTAAAAGGTTATAAAAGAGTTTAAGTATTTATCTGAGTTACAGGTCTGATGTAATCAGCAAAAATACTTATTTTACTAAGTTATAACAGTAGGGTAAAGTATATATGCGAAATTTATCAATTATAACAAAACTATGCACCGTAGGGGCATTTTGGTAATTTCACATAAGCCGAAAAGCTTAAAACTGAAGTCTGAGTTAAACAACCTTTGCTTACTGTTAAAATATTATAATTTGCCTCAAATATCAGTAGGTATCAACCCGTGTATGTTCAATATAATTTTAATACATACTATGCGTTAAAAACGCTTAATAAGGCGATTAAAAGCCGTTTACGGGTTCGATACATAAAGCTGATATTTTTATACTTCCAGGAGGCTTGAAATAATTTATTTAACATATATAATCAGTAGCAAAAGGTTTGGAGTTGTTTAGATATGTAAAACTCATTTTATGGCCCGTAAGGGCAAAACCGACATTTACCGGATCAAGCCTACGACTATTAGTTATGCTCATCCTAAAATTAATTAAAAATCTTTAAAAATCCCAAAATAATATATTACATCAGTGGGTAAAGATTTTGGTATTTAAAAGTAGGCTTAACTAGGCTATACGCTAATTACGCCGTTTTATTAACATAAAGCTTTCAATTTACGCTAATGAGCATAACTCTCAATCTATACCTCAAACTGATATCAAACTTTGCATACAAGTTTATATATCAGTAATTAATGTTTCTACTCTTTTACATTTCCAAAAATCACGTTTTAAGGTAATAAGGGCATAATGGTCAACATATGAGCAATTAACGGAATCATGCGTATTAATCGGTTAACTAATGAACCATGGTGTATAATCACAGAGGGTTATACTAGCATGTTACCTGGTCCAAATAAGGCTCTTAGGTATTTCTAAAACATGCCTAAACGGGTCAGAACTGAAAGTCAAAGTGAAAGTCAAACTATGTGACTTTCGGTTCCGAACCGGGTCTAAACAGGAAATAGTCGGGTGGAACATGTTTAGACATGTCCTTACACTTATTACTAAGTTATAACAATGATCAAACAGGTTATATATGTTCTAGATAGCTAATTATGCATAAATGACATTTTAATCATTCTGTTGACTTTTTAATTATAAGTTTGACCCGACTTTTGACCTGGTTAGAGTGGTGATCAGGGGAAACCCTTTTGAGGTTTTATTACCCACATAAATACCAACTTATAACTACTTTTAATTCGAGATATGACTGAGCCATTAATGACTAATCTCGAAGTCAAACCGTAATTACGACGGTTTGACTTTTAGCTAATTAACCAAGCTAAACTCAATTAAAGAAGGACTAGCAGACTTACAAGAGTCCTATGCACGACTTATGATCAGTTGGACCTGCTTGAGAGCTCCAGGAATGATCAAATTGCACTTGAATGATGTGAAGAACAATTGTTGCAACTAAGGCCTTATATAGTGGTTTAATCCACCATAACATGTTGACAACAAGGTCTAGCACACTCCACAACTGATCAACACTTGTTGCCTAGTGCTTAGGAGGTGTTTTAGGGGTCAAGGGATGTGGAGAATCGAGTTAGAATCGATCAGATTGCACTCAGCAGGCCAAAAATCAAAGAAATCGAAGCTGGGCACCCCTAGCGTGACGCTAGGCCCCCCTCGCGTCGCGCTAGGCCCCTCCTGATCAGAATCTGAATTTTTGATTTTTGCAATAAGATCCTTGCCCCTTCAAGACTCGATTAGGCACTTGTTTATTGCATTATGAACCCTCAATATTGATCCATAAGGGCTTTAAAACATATACCCACTTTGTTAAGTCCCCGGTTAACTTAATTGTTACCCGAAAAGTCCTAACTTTCAACGTTTACGCTTTAACCCCTCGTACACGAATTTGGTCATAACTTTCTCATACGATAAAGAAACTTTATGAAATTTTAATCGTGCACTCTAGTGAGCATAATTAACTGTTACAAAGCTTCGGGTTTGTCAAAAGGTCACTCTGAGGTATAACTTAAACATGTTGACACATTTAGTCCCTGTAGTTTGTAATCTCTCACTTTTAGCTCCGTATGATCCATGATTTATTCGTTTGAAGGTATGAGCATCTTGTAGGGTTAATATACAATATATTTATTCACTATTGACATTTAGAATAGGTATATCCACATACTTTCCATGATTGTCAACTTTAGTCCTTCTATGATATTTCTTTCACACGTTTAAACATTTGACACGTGTCAACACATTATAGGACGTGAATTTTCGAGGTGTTACAGTGGAGAAGCTAGAAATACTGTAGGAGAGATAAAGTTACCAGTATATGTTGAAGGGGTCAACTCGATACAACGCTTCTGTGTGATGGACTCCTTATCCTGCTATAACATCATACTAGGCAGGCCGTGGATCCATGACATGAAGGTTGTGCCTTCGACTTATCACCAATGCATCAAGATTCCAACCCCTTGGGGGGTCATCAAAGTTGATAGTGATCAGCAGGAGGCGAAGGAATGCTACACATCCTCAATGAAATCCTCGACCAAGCCTAATCCAGCATAGCAATTAAAGATGCGGGCCCAGGATACCTTGGAAGCTTCGGACCAGGAGGATACTGCTTTCATGACACCAACAGGTATTTATTGCTATACTGCTATGCCTTTCGGTTTGAAAAATGCAGGTGCAACATACCAGAGATTGGTGAACATGATGTTCAAAGATAAGCTGGGGGACACCATGGAGGTATATATTGACGATATGGTGGTGAAATCTAAAAAGGCTGAGGATCACCTCCAGGATATCAAGGGAGCATTTGATATCCTGGATCAGTATAACATGAAGCTGAATCCTGCTAAGTGCCATTTCGGAGTGGGGGCAGGAAAGTTTCTAGGATATATGGTGACGAAAAGGGGGATAGAGGCAAGCCCGGAGCAGATTAAAGCTATCCTGGATATAAAATCACCCTCGAATATGAAGGATGTTCAACGGTTAACAGGCCGAGTAGCAGCATTGAACAGATTTATTTCAAGATCCTCATAAAAATGCAAGGAATTCTATGATATCCTCAAGAAGAATAAGAAGTTCGAATGGGGAGCAAAGCATGAAGCAGCCTTGCAGGATTTGAAGAGATATCTCTCGACTGCACCTCTATTGATGAAGCCTGAAAATGGTGAACCACTATCCCTATACCTCGCTGTATCAGGGAATGCTGTAAGTGCCGTTCTTATAAAAGACCATGAAGGTCAGCAATATCCTGTCTATTATGTTAGTAAAAGTCTACTAGATGCTGAAACTAGATATTCTCATTTAGAAAAATTGATATTAGCCCTAGTTATGGCATCGACAAAGCTTAGACATTATTTTGAGACACATAGGATCCATGTTAAAACCAATTATCCTGTTAAAAACGTGCTTAGGAAACCGGAGATGTCAGGTAGGATGGCCAAGTGGTCAGTGAAATTGAGTGCTTATGACTTACTATATGAACCTAGAAATGCCATAAAGTCTCAGGCTTTAGCTGACTTTGTGGCTGATTTCAGCAGTGACATTCAAAATGAAGTAGATTTAGAAGTACAGCAGCTAAGAGAAAACTTAGAATGCTGGACATTATATACTGATGGTGCATCCAATGTAAGAGGTGTAGGTTTAGGTATACTACTAAAATCGCCACAGGGGGACATATTACCCCAGGCTATTAGGTGTGAATTTCCTGCTACTAATAATGAGGCAGAATATGAAGCTTTAATTGCAGGATTAGAGTTGGCTAAGAATATGAATATCAAAAATTTGCAAGTGTATGTTGACTCCTTGTTAATCACTAATCATTTTAATGGAAGCTATGCAGTTAAAGGAGAGAAGTTAATCGGGTATCTCGAAATTCTTAAAAAATTAGCAGGATATTTCGATACTTTTACACTTGAACAGGTACCAAGAGAAGACAATGCTGAAGCTGATGCCTTGGCAAATCTAGGATCATCGGTCAGGATACCGGAAGGAACCCGGATACCAATATTACATATCCTATATCCTGCGACGAATCCTCAGGATAAGGAAGTAATAAGTGTTCAGGATCCTGATGATGGCTATCTTGAGGAGGATCCTATGTCCTGGATAGCTCCAATCATGAGATATCTAAAGCAAGGATACATCCCAAAGAATGAGAATCCTAAAGCCTTTAGGATGAAGGTATCACGATTCACTATTATAAATGATGTTTTGTATAAGAAATCTCTTGTAGGACCATATCTGAGGTGCTTGGAGGATCCTGAAACCAAGGAAGTACTTCAGGATATACATGAAGGGGATTGTGGTAACCATACTGGGGGCAGGTCATTATTCTCAAAACTATTAAGGACATGATATTATTGGCCGACAATGAGGAAAGATGCCACAGAATATGTTCGAAGATGTGATGCATGTCAAAGACATAGTAACATACTGCATCAGCCTGCTGAAACATTATATCCTATTGTTTCCCCTTGGCCATTTATGAAGTGGGGTATGGATATAGTGGGAAAGCTTCCAAAGGCTCCAGGAGGGAAGGTTTTTATGTTGGCAATGACAGATTATTTCTCCAAATGGGTTGAAGCCGAGGCATTTGTCCAAGTCAGGGATCAAGAAGTGGTATCCTTCATAAAGAGAAATATCCTGACCAGATTCGGAGTACCAGCCGAGATAATCTGTGACAATGGTTCTCAGTTTATAAGTAAGAGGACTACTGACTTTTGCAAGAGTTGGGGAATCAAAATGATTACGTCTACTCCGGTACATCCTCAAGCAAATGGACAAGCTGAATCCTCAAACAAGATAATTGTCAACAACTTGAAGAAAAGATTAGGGGCCAAGAAAGGAAGATGGGCAGAAGAATTACCCTTTGTTTTGTGGGCTGATAGAACGACGGTAAAAAATGCAACTGGTCAAACCCCGTTTTCTTTAGTATTTGGAGCAGAAGCAGTGATCCCGACAGAAATGGTGATACCCACAGCAAGATCCAACCTCTGGAATCCTGAGCAGAATCCTGAAGTCCTATGCCAGGAGCTGGATACTATTGATGAGACAAGAGATGCAGCACGGCTAAGAATGGCGGCATATTAACAAAGGATATCCAGAACATACAACAAGAATATAAGGATTAGAAGGTTCAAAGTTGGAGATTGGGTGTTAAGAAAAGCTTTTCAGAATACTACCAATCCTGCTGATAGAAAGCTGGCTCCGAAATGGGAAGGACCATATGAGATTGAATCAGAATCAGGAAAAGGTGCATACCGACTCAAGAATATGGAGGGGGATATGCTACCGAGATCTTGGAATGCTATACACCTTAAACTTTATTTCAACTAAGTTTAGAATTTAATTTCTAACTCAAGATGGTATGAATTCTATCTCTTTTAAATATGTTTGATTTGATTTGTTCTTTGAAACCCAATACTAACTTAAGCATCGGAGGGGTGTTAGCCAAGCTAACACCCACCTTAGTTTAAGGATGTTTTGCAGTATATGCTCCGGGATATAGCTCCAGGATGCTCACTCAGGATACTTCGGAAGATTAGAGGATTGGCCCCCTCTCTCACGTATAAGGGATCCTGACCCCTTCACAGGTTTAAAGGTATTCACCTTTCTTCTGAATTGGGTTTAAACACCCCGCCTGGAGCGCAAGTTATTCGGGAATAGTTCAAGGTGGCGGGACCAGTCCATGTAAAAGTGGCTGACAATTTCGTTACTATTGGCTATATCCTGAATCCTAAAGGTATATGAGGATTGATCACCCTCTCTCACGAAAGGGTATTTTCATACTCTCTAAGGTTTAAAGGTTTTCACCTTTCTAAGTCTTGGAGTTTATACACTCCCGCCTGTAGCGCATGAAAATCTGGGATTTCCCCTAGGATACGAGGGATTCATGTCCAGTACATTTTTTGGGTTTTACCCCTGTAACACGAAAAATTATCTATACAATGGGAACTGATATCCAGAAGATTTCTAAGTATTTGAAGACATTGTACACAGGGGACAGTCCTACTAAGGCAATGGTGTAAAACTCAAAGGGTAAGGCTCGGACCTAATACACTGAGTGTCTCAGACAGGGACATCTTCATTGGAAGAGTTGCAAGGGGATTGAAGTTTGAGAATAGGGTTATACCCTATTCCTGGTATGATCTTTCCTTTGTAAACGTTGTTTAAGTTTTTAACAGTACTATGTTTGGTAAAAGGTTAAACATCCTGATTAGGATAAATTGTCGGAATATATTTTCAAAATATATTTTCGAAATACTTTTTAGGATATTTGATTAAGATATTTGAAGCTGGTACTGGTTTGAAACTTTGATCAAGCAAGTATCGTCAAAACAGGTTTTAAAATGGACTATCTTTTAATTTTCTCTAAAGGTGATTGAATTTTTAGAAATTCTATTTAATAAAAGTTTTCATAATATATCACTGAGTATATTTTGCAAAACTAAGGTCTGTAATAAGAAAGACAGGAAGTGATAGCAAGAAAAATGAAAGATGAAATTATTGGAAATAAACGGTACTAGTTGATAACCAAAGGCTTCATCCTGAAACCTAGGACCCATCCACCTTCGGCTATCAAATTGTTTTGATACGGAAATAAAAATTGTTCATAAGACATAAAATTGTTCAAACAAAAGGAAATAAGTTTTAGGGGGCAGTGCCATCTTCGTTCGCGATAATTTCAGCAGCTTCCGTCTCAGGATCCACCTCAGCATCCCTCTCAGCATCGTTAGCTTTTTCAGCTACTTTGGAAGATCCTTCGGCAGCTGGTGTGGTAGAAATGCCGCCAAGATTCTTTAGCTTCGTTTCCCAGGCACCAACGTCCCAAGAAGGGCATTCAAAACCTAGTGTTTTGGCTTCATGGGCTATCTTCAGCCTGGCCTGGAGAAGAGAAGTGACGACGGAACTCTTAAGGCTATCCCGGTAGCTGACCATATCACGTTCATGTTGCGCATGGGCAGCTTCAAGATTGGCTTGGGCTTGAAGAGTAGCTTTGTTGAGAGCAGTCTGGTGTTCTTGAATCATAGCCTTGAACTTCTCCTCGTAATGACGAGATTTGGCGGCTGCAATCATGCCTTGATCAGAGATCGTGACTTCTGCTTCCTTTAACTTGGATTCAAGCGTCTTGTTAAGCCCCCCGCAGGATTCTTGATATAGATGAACCAGACGTTCAAGACCCTGCGAAAGTAAGAGGACAGGTATTGATTTTGATAAATCTTTGTAAATGATATAAGCTGCAGGATGTGGTTTGAGAATACTAACCTGGTTAAGAAAGGAAGTCATAAACCCGCTAGCTTCGATGAACCCGTGCTTCTCATAGGGAAAAGTGTCAGAGATGACGGGGGAATCGGGCTCTTTCCTTTTACGAGAGCTGGAGCTCCGGGGCTTGGTAGTTGGCAAGGGTTTGGTGATGACAATGGCTTTGGAACCACTGGGTTTGGATGAGGCTGTCGCCTTAGGATTGGGTTCCTTCTTGATCTGAACCTGATCAGAATAGCTGTCCAACTCGTCGAGATCAAAGACTTCAGGGATCTTAGCCGGTGCTGCATAAAGGAAAAAGTTTTACATTATTATTACTCTTCATTCTATTATGCTATACTAACTAACTATTTTAAAAGTAGTCCTTACCAGACATTTCAGATGACGAGTATTGACTGGAACTCGGGATGTGTGTGGTGAAACCCCTGTCTATTGCAGGTAATCGGTAAACAGTATTGATTCTTTCCTCTGATTCAGCGGTAGGGGGAGCTACTTTCTTGAAATTTACTGCATAAGAATCAAAAAGAAGGATATTAGTAAAAGATAAAAATCTAAAGGTACATGAGAACATTTATGACCCTACCGGTGGTTAACCACTCCACCGGAAGGCTGGCACCCTCAGCAATGGAGTCTCGTTTGACGAAAAAGTACTTGCATTGCCATCCGTCTTCATTTTTAGTAGCTTTAAGAATAAGGGGTTTGTTGGAAGTCGAAAAAAGCAAAAACCGGCTAGAACCGTGAGATCTGAGGCGATAAGAGATTGGCAGATCCTCGATACAAAGGTCGGGACAGTGAAGGTTTTTTATTTGGTTAAGTACGATTAATACTCTCCAAACCATGGGCATGGTTTGAGCAAAAGAGATGCCGGTGGTCCGGAAGAATTGCATCATGAATTCAGGAAAGGGGTATCGAAGACCCAGCGAAAAAGGGTATGCTGGAAAGCAAACCCAATCTGTGGAAGAAACATCCGATCGAATTGACCGATCGAACGGTCTAAAGACTGTGTTATCAGGAAAAGCACCGGAAGCTCTCAAAGCCGCAATGTCTGCATTATCAAAGGCACAGACTTCTTTCTCAGGATTTTTGAGAAGATTCTGCTGGGTAAAAGTCTCGGATGATTCACCGGTTTGGGAATGAGTCCTGGTGGCCATGGCAGATGAAGAAAGAAAGATTGATAAAAGATGAACAAGAAGTAGGGAATTACCTGGAGACTCTGTTGAAGATATCTGCTTTTCAAACAAGAAGAGAGAAGATATAGGGGCATTGTGGATCTCCATCGAGTTAAAAGCGCGTTGGAGGTTATGATGTGATTTTAACCGTCGTCTAGATTTAATTGCTTTAATTTATGAGATAAAACTTTTAAAATATATCCGTTGGATTGGTATACCAACAGATATATTTGGGGACAATTGTTATGGGTCATTTTCTGAGCGTACATATCTTGATCAATATCCTGCTTTTAATTGTTTATTTGTGACCAGGATACTGGATGGAGATATTGCTAACATCCTGGGCGATATCCTGAGGTTGATTGAATTAACCACGTGCAGGTTAAAGGCTGGGGTTTGCTAACGGTCAGATGGACTTCATCTCCTCAAGACTCGGGCATGTTTGTTATGGGAGAGACGTTGAACCCGAAAGACTAGGTCTACAACGTTCGAGTGAGGAATATTCGCTGGATCCCGGTTATTTAGGATAGTTTGTTATATTTGTTTTACTATAAATAGATGGGGGCGGATCAGATTAAGGCACGCAACTTTCACATTTTCAAACACTTTCTCTCTTGCTCTCTGCAAACACTACACACAAACACTTGTATTCAAATCACATTGTAACACCTAGTTGATTCGCTCTACATCCTGCACTGTATCCTGATATTTGAAGCAATAGAAGAACAAGGCAGCTACGATTGTCAGCTCCTGAGGTTTTGTGCAGGCGATCTAGATTGATCAAGGGCTTTCCTCGTACATCACGTGTCAACCTTTACTTTTCTGCTCATTGTTTGATCACAGATACAACTCTATATATTGAGCCGTATCCTGAAACTGTTTTTATAACTAACTTGGTTAACATATTTTTCACACATAATTTTAGCACACTACCTCACTTAACTAATTTGATCACTAAATTGCTTCGGTAATTTTTGACCAAAACACTACCTTAGCGGATTGTATGATTATAGGAGGGCGGATTATGAAGATTTCAATGGTCCATCCTCACATTATCCATACACTAGACCACCTCCACCACCAGAGCAAGATCAGTCATGCCCTTGTTGTGGAAAAGTTCACATACATGAAGATTGCCCAGTGTTTTGGAAAGATCCAGTGTTTTGGAAAGGAAAAATAAAGTCTGGTTACAAGCCACCTTCATATTAGGGATACCATCAGTCAAATGTCAACAACAATTATGAGCCAAAATGGGATTATGATAGTTATGAACCCGAGATGCCACGCTTCCCAAGTTACCAGGAGGAGTATGACGACTACTATTATGAATACCCACAACCGGCATCTGAAGAACCTCAAGATTCAACAAGTTCCAAGCTCGATGCAATCATGAATGCTATCATTACTTCAAATCAAGATATTAAGATGGAACTGAAGAAGGAACTTGAGGCGAAAGATAAAGCTAATGAAGCCTTGGCAAAGAAAGTGGGTCAACTCGTCGAAGAATTGGCTTAACTTAGACGCGAGCAGGAGGTTTTGGCTAATGGTATAATGGTGGATGGTGATGTGGTGGAAGAGGTTATAGATCTTCCGGAGCAAGAAACTGAATGTTTGAACCGAGCAGAAGACATAACGCCACGAGACGGGTCAGAACCAAAAGAAGCCCAGGTTCATATCGATCCTTCTCCCATACTTATCACTCTAATCAACAAAGTTGGGGATGCGGGTTTGGGTATAAGGATTCGAAGGGTGGCGTTGCAAGACATTGGCCAATTCGTCAAGAAACGACCCCAAAGTAGCTTAATGCGCATACCGCGTAAAATAAAAAGAGAATGGATCCGGCATGCCAACTACCGAGCGTATGTTGGAAACTCGGTAGGAAAATGTGCACTTCGACCACCATGAGAGGCAAATCAGGTATGATTGTTGTAGAGTTTGTATTATTTTCGTTTTATTTTATTTTCTTAGTTAAATGAACGTTGTGGGTGTGTTCCCTATATAACCCTCACGAGACCTACTCGTCCTCCCGAGCTATCGGGTGGTTTAAAAGGGCTTGTTGCATAAGCTAAATGTAACCGTGATTCCTACGAAAGTGAGTTAGGTTTGTTGTTATTGTACATTATTTTTCCACATAAATAAAAGTAAATTAACGTATGACTTGGTAATATTTTCATAAAAGTGGTAGAACTAGGTAACTAACAAGTTTTAATGGTTGTGAGAAGCATGCTTCTACACAAGGGTTGAGATTTGTAGGTACATTATGTTCGTGAGACGACCGCTTTGTTGAAAAGATGAAGAGCACACGAGGAACTAGCGAAAACCAGGTGCATACGTTTCTTTTTATCTTTGTTTTTTTTAGTTAGCAAATAAGTGGATTGTAAATTGTATACTATTCTTCCGGGATGAAATTTTGGGAGTTAGCCGTGTCACATCCCTTGTGCGTTTTAAAACTCTAGTTCTTACACATTGATGACAATGTTTGCCTCAAGTGTGGGGATGGGGGAGTTAGTAAAAGTTTTCGATTTTTGACCCGTTCATTTAACCACTACACATTGAGGACAATGTTTACCTCAAGTGTGGGGATGGGGGAAATTTCAAAAAATTTTCAAAATGTCTTTGTTTGAAGCGATCTAAAAAGCACAAGTAACTAAGTTAACGAGGGATGACACAACCCATTTGGTCTTTTGTCATGGTCAAGTTCAAGTTAATTAGCATGACATGAATTTAGCGGGTGGTTATTTGGGAATAATCCGCCTAAGAAACTAGCACATCATGCATGTCACATACCATACCCTTTATTTGTGAGGTTTTGAGCCACTTTTACATCATAGAATTACATATTTATGTTTTCTTTGTTTGAGTGGACCATTAGTCACGTATTGTAGAACTTGCGACTTTTGATACGTTTGAGACAATAGACCGAATACAAGCACGAGAATGATTAAGGCATTAGGTGAACCTTTTCCTTTAAAACCAATTATTTATCCTTGCCCAAACAAATCCCCTAGTCGCCCACTTTGAGCCTAAACCTTTCGTTTGACAACCCGTTTAGCCCATAACCTTAAACCTTTTTCTTTTAAACCCGTGTGATGGAAATTCGATTATAGAAGTTAAGCTTGTATAGTTGTGAATTGTTTGCTTACGAAAAAAAAAATCAGAAAATGTTGCGAAAGAAAAAAAAAGAGAAAGAATGAAAAAAAAATATATATTGAGAAAAGAACAAAAATATGCGTTTCTAGTTTGTGGAATAAAAGGCGAAAATTATTACCTTCTAGTTTGATGTTGGTAGTTAGTCGTGTTTAGAATAGTTGTTTCGTAATAAAAATTGAATTTTCATCACCTTAGCCACTTTAAATATCCTATTTCCTACCCTTAGCCTAGCCCCGTTACAACCCTTACAAAGACCTTTTGACTTGTGCTTAGTATTTGTGTTCGGTGGGGAAAATGATTGAGTTGCAAGCCTATGCGGGTACGTGTTCTAATCGGTTTGAGTGATTATTTCAAAAGCGCTAATGCATCAATTATTAGCCAATTTTAAACCAAGTGGAGAGAACATTGTGAGGGATATGCATGATTTATTAGTTTCAAGGGCGGGTTAATCTTGGATAACCATTTTATATGTGATTATTCACTTTACCGTTAGATATTTAGTAAAGTGTAAAAGTTTGAACCGAGTATGACTTTAGACCTTAACCTTAGTCTCGGGAATGGGACGTGTGTTCCTCGTTCGACCCATGTGAAAGTGAAAGACAGATTTGCTTGAGGGCAAGCAAACAATAAGTGTGGGGATGTGATGGGTTGGTAAAATTCCATAGCTTAATGGTTTTAATTTCGGTTAATTACACGAAGTTACTTTCTAGAATACACTACTTTGATATGGTTTGTGTTTTGCAGGCATTGACGGGTTTAAGGTGGATTTTAGAGATTTACTGAAGCTTTGGGTGGATGTTAGAGAGAACATAATTGAAGAAAATGCAAAAAGAGGCAAAACTGAGCTGAACTCTGCACCAGAAACAGTCCAGACTTCATTTTGGCTTATCCTGAGCTAGAAAATGAGTTTCGGGGCTTATAATATATGCATTTGGGGTAGCTCGACGAGACGAATCAAAATATAATGTTTTGAAAGGCCAAAAATTGACGCATTATCGGCTGCACACTGGCTGATTGGTAAAAACGGGATTTTTTAGAGAAAAAGTGAAAGGGGAGCCGACTTTTGATAGATGATTTAATATAATTCATCATCACATCAATATTTTAAGAAGAGGACAAGAAAGTCAAAATGCATATCAACACACTTGGGACATTTTGGCAGACTTCTTATCGAGACAACATAGGGAGGAGCAACAACCCATGTGAGATAATTAATGTTCATTATCAACATCAATTAACTTGATCATCACATCATCATGTAAAATCACAAGGGAATCGAATCTTGGCAGCCACCCATACAACTTTTGAGGTGCCTTAGATTATTTTGGGCTCTTGAATCACTAAAAGAAAACATCATCATTCTTCGAGAGGGGCAGCAGCAACATATATGAATTTTTGGGCAGCAAAGTGTCGAGATTTTGGGCTCCTGGACTCACAAAAGGGCAGCCCATTATAACGAAGTATTGACAACATATCACCACGGAAATAAGCAGCCGGGATACATCCTTTTTTAACACACAACATCATTATAATCATCATCGATCCATCACTCATCATCATCAGAGACACCACTCAACCGAACCAATCATGTCTTCATCACTATTTCAAGCTTGTGATCGCGCCTCTCCAACAATGAGTGGATAGTCTCGTCGGTTTCACCCCGGTGTAGATGTTGTAAGATTTCTAGGGTTTATACATTTGTATTTTAATTTGGTTTTGTGACAAATTGTTTAGTATTTGAAACCTTTGATAATTGTCTTGCATTTGTTTCGAATTCGTAAATTGTCGAGTGATGATAAAATTTGACTTTGCGAAATGGTTATGTGCAATTATGCCTTATCATAGGTTAGGATTTACATGTCCGAGGCAACGAAGTGCATTACGGTCCGTTGTCTATGACGTTGATAGCAATTGGCACCTAAGTTTCGTGATAGTAATCCGTTAATCACTATATGCAATTGAATCAAGTTAAAACATGTAGGAACCCTAGGTCTTGCAATTATCGAACCGGGTGTGATCCGTATTCTCATTTCTTGTTTCAACTTTCTATTTAGTATTTTAGTTGCAATTTTAGTTAATCACAAGTGTTTTAGATAATACCCATTGTCGATTCACTCCGATTTATTTTCAAACTAATTAAACAAATAAAATTAACAATCTTCATAATCATCTTGTACATTATTTGTAAATAGTCTAACTAATCGAACGGGTCGTGCAATACTGACCACCTGCTCTTCGTGGATTCGATACCCGACTTACCCTAGCTACCTAGGTTTAATTGGGTTTTTGACTGATCGGGACGACACGGTCACGTCAGATGCCTTTCGGACTCACAAATGCGCCAGCAGCATTCATGGATCTCATGAATAGGGTCTGCAAGCCATATTTAGATAAATTTGTCATCGTCTTTATCGATGACATACTTATCTACTCTCGTAATAAAATTGATCACGAGAAGCACCTTCGATGCATTTTAGGATTGCTCCGACAAGAGAAATTATATGCTAAATTCTCCAAGTGCGAGTTTTGGTTTCGCAAAGTCCAATTCCTGGGACATGTTGTCAGTGAGCGTGGAATCCAAGTTGATCCCGCTGAGGTGGAAGCTGTAATGAATTGGGAAGCACCCAAGACTCCTACTGAAATCCGAAGTTTTCTAGGTTTGGCTGGTTACTATAGAAGATTTATTGAAAACTTCTCAAGAATAGCAGCACCATTAACTTCCTTGACCCGTAAGAATGTAAAGTTTGATTGGGGTCCGAAACAACAAGAATCCTTTGAGATTCTTAAGCAGAAGTTGAGCAATGCTCCGGTATTGTCTCTACCTGAAGGAATTGAAGAGTTTGTCGTGTACTGTGATGCATCACACACCGGAATGGGTTGTGTACTCATGCAAAAAGGCAAAGTGATTGCCTATGCATCACGACAACTAAAGGTGCATGAAAAGAATTACACCACCCATGATTTAGAATTGGGTGCCGTAGTATTCGCACTAAAGTTGTGGAGACATTATTTGTATGGAACTAAATGTGTGATCTATTCAGATCACAAAAGTCTCCAACATTAGTTCAATAAAAAAGAGCTCAATATGAGACAGCGTCGTTGGATGGAAACCTTAAATGACTATGATTGCGAAATTCACTACCATCCTGGTAAAGCGAATGTTGTCGCAGATGCTCTAAGTTGAAAGGAAAGAGTTAAACCAATTAGGATCAATGCCAAGAGCATTGAGTTGAAGAATAGTCTGAATGAAAGACTATTAGCTGCACAGAAGGATGCTGTTTTGGAAGATAACCTTCCAAATGAAAAATTAGGTATAACTACTGACCAGTTAACACCTGGGAAGGATGGAATTCTCAGAATGAACGGAAGGATTTGGGTTCCTATTCAAGGAGGACTTCGTGATATAATCCTCCAGGAAGCCCACAACTCCAAGTACTCAGTTCACCCGGGAGGTGACAAGATGTATCAAGATTTGAAAGCTAATTATTGGTGGATAGGGTTGAAGAAATCTATTGCCACCCATGTAGCTAAGTGCTTGACCTGTGCTCAGATTAAAGCTGAACATCAAAAGCCATCGGGCCTGTTGCAACAGCCAGAACTACCCACATGGAAGTGGGAAATGGTAACTATGGATTTTATAACCAAGTTACCTAAAACAAGGCACGGAAATGATACCATATGGGTTATTGTTGATAGACTGACTAAATCAGCACATTTCCTACCCATCAAGGAGACTCATAGCTCCGACAAATTAGCCCAATTGTATGTAGATAAGATTGTAGCTCTACATGGAGTACCAGTAGCTATTATCTCTGATAGGGATACTAGATACACCTCACATTTTTGGAAAAGTTTCCAACAATCTTTGGGCACGCGTTTGAATTTTAGTACTTCTTACCATCCTCAGACTGATGGACAGAGTGAGCGTACAATTCAAACTTTGGAAGACATGCTTCGTGCGTGTGTTATTGATTTAGGGAGTAGTTGGGATGACCACCTGCCATTAATAGAATTCTCCTATAACAATAGCTACCATACAAGCATTAAGGCTGCGCCTTTTGAGGCATTATATGGTAGGAAATGCAGAACGCCTGTCTGTTGGGCAGAAGTAGGAGAAGCTCGGTTATCAGGGCCTGATATAGTCCTTGAAACAACGGAGAAGATTGTCCAGATTCGTGATCGCCTGAAACCTGCCAGGAATAGGCAGAAAAGTTATGCTGATGAGAGGCGAAAACCTCTAAAGTTTGAGGTAGGCGATAAAGTTCTGTTAAAAGTGTCAACCTGGAAAGGTGTGATGCGTTTTGGTAAAAAGGGCAAGCTGAGCCCTAGATATATTGGACCATTCGAGATTATCGAATGTGTTGGAAGTGTAGCTTATAAGCTAAACTTGCCTGAGGAGCTGAGTGGAATCCATAATGTGTTCCATATATGTAATCTCAAGAAATGCCTAGCTGATGAATCATTGGCTATGTCTCATAAAGACGTGCAAATTGATGAAAGCTTGAGATTTGTTGAAAGACCTATATCGATCGAGGATCGACAAGTTAAAAAGCTCCGAAGAAAGCATGTACCTATAGTAAAGGTCAAATGGGATGCCCGTAGAGGTCCCGAATATACGTGAGAAGTTGAGTCCACTATGCGACAAAAGTACCCTCACTTATTCTAGTAAATCTCGGGGTCGAGATTTCTTTTAAGGGGGTGAGGATGTAACACCACGTAAAAACGTGTCCAATTATGTAAAGACACGTGTCCTAAACTCTAAAGGTGCAAAAGATTGAGTTTGAAGGACCAAAGTAGTCGAACAGTGAAACTATGAAACCACAGGGACTAAAAGTGTCAACATGCCAAACTTGTGCCTCTGAATGACCTTACATGATGAATATATTCTTAAACGAGTGACTGATTGGATATAAGAAGCCGTTTATGAAAATAATCGGAAGATTATTAAATTTTAAGGGTGAAACGTGTCAACATGTCGATTCTGACCTCTGAGTGACCTTTTAACAAAACCAAGGCTTCGAAACATTCAAATATACTCTTAAGAATAAGTGGTATAAATTTCACGTGGTTTCGAGATCGTTAAGCATGTTTTCAAGACTTTGGGCCAAAAGTGTCAACTTGATGAAACTTGCTTTCATAGAGGTATTTAATGAACCGGAGCCTAACGAAGTTAGTTTATTCATCATAGAGCCTCAACATACTGACCACAAGGGCCCTACATGTCAACAATATGATTAAAAAGGGTTAAAAACGATCAGGGACTGAAACTGCCAGCTTGGAAACTTCTTTTACCTGATCAGACGGTTCACGCGGCCCGCGTAAGACACCCTTAAGTCTTACGCGGCCCGCCAGAGAGTGCCAGTAACAGAAAATTTTTGCCAGGTGCGGGTTTTGGCTGTTCCAACGCCTTAACCTAGTTTGTAACGATCTATGGAGCTATAAGTCGGTTTATTTCACTAGCTAGGACACCTGGGGTGATCCCAGGGCCTCCAATAACACCTGGAAATGATCTAGATTCATGAACTTGGCTATATAAGGAATGCCAGTTCTTGAGTTTCAAAGCACACTTGCAACATTTGCTACTCTACAACATCTGGAGCTTGCTAAGGACAAGGAGAAGACTTTAAAGTGTAGAAAAGTTTGCTAGGACCTTTAGTAAGTCTCTAATTTCTTGTTTAATCGTTTTAATTAGCCTAATTACTCTAAAGTCAAACTTATCGTAAATTTAGTTTGACTTTCGTTTTAATTACATATGGCTTAACCACTGATCAAATTGAAAGTGGTTATAAAACCATATTAGTGTAGGTGATTAACCCTTAAAAGGGCACCTCCTAATTATCTCATTTGACTGGTCAATTGTCGGGTCAAAATAGTTTGACAAAAAGTCAAACTGGACAGAATGTTTGAAAATGATTAAAATTAATAAACCAGAGGTTCTAAATTATATTTTAACATTCTAATGACTTGGTAATTAATATTAAATCATGTCTTATCAGTCCTAACCCGACAATTAATAGTCTAAGGTCAGTTTATAACCGAAAGTCGCAAAAGCTTGACTTTTGTTTTGACTTTCAGTTCTGACCCGTTCAAGCTTAATTCCTCCATGTTTTAAGCTTCCATTAAGACCACATTACTTAGTAGTATAACCCTCTGGAGTTATATTGCATGGTGCCTAGTGGTTTGAATTATATGCACTTGATCGTAATTATGCTTAATAATGCCATAAACGCCCTTTTTATATACAACTGAGATTTTTAGCAATGTAATTGGACTAACACCTTTGTTACTAATATTTAGACATGTCCTGAAAATTTGACATCAATTGGAGGTCTAGAATAGGAGTTATGCTCAATAGCGTAATTAAGGAGCTTTTTATTATTTAAATGGCGTAATTAGCATAAAGCCTATATAAACCCAATTTTTGACATCAAACTTTGTACCTACTGATGTAAAATAATATTTTGGGATTTTTGAAGATTTTTAATTATTTTTAGGCTGAGCATAACATAGGATTTTAATTTGATTTCGGTAATTGTCGGTTTTACCCTTTTCATGCATAAAATGAGTTTTACATAACTTTTTAGTGCCAAACCTTTTGCTACTGATTTTATATAATAAATAAAGTATTTTGAACTTTATAAAGTGATCAAAAACTCAGATTTCCTGTTTTAAACCAAATACCCCTTTAAACCGACTTTTAAGCGTTTTTAACACATAGTATGAGTTAAAACTATTATTGCTTTATAAAACTTATTACTTACTGACGTTTTAAGTTAATTTATACCCTTAAACAGTAAGCCAAAGTTTTTAAACTCAGAAGTCTATTTCGACCTTTAAAGCCTATGTAAAATTACCAAAATGCCCATACGGTGCATAGTTTGGTAATATAAGATAAATTTCACATATATAAATACCCTACTGATATAATTTATAAAAATACATATTTTTACTGATTAAATCAGACCTGAAACTCAGTTGTACAATTAAACTCTTTTATGGGCATTAAAATTACCAAAATGCCCTTATGGGACTTATTTTGGTTTAAATTACTTTTTGGGCATATATGTTAACATCTTACTGATGTATTAACATATTTTGAGCATAATAATGATTAAGACCTGTATATAATTTATTTTGGTTACCCGTTACGCGTTTACGCGTTCGGATCGGCTTATGTGACTAGTTTACATAAAATAGTCGAAACGGGCTTAACCTTATCAATAAAGTCTCAACTTCCAGAATGTGTTTAGTTTAACCATAATGTACAAGTATCCAAGCTTGTCGGGTTTAAACCACATTCTATTCCGGTCTCCGCTTAATCTAGCGTTTAGAACCGTAAGGTTTCTTTCTAGCTAGCCGGTCTAAGTCCTTGACTAAATTAAAGACCCGTTAGCATCCTAATAGGTTAATAAACCTTCTATATAGATTAAATAGCTTTCGGTAGAAGGTGCCTTCAAAAGCTTTAGGATTTTACTGCTAGCATCAGGTAAATACTTTTAACTTATTTTCCCTTATACGGGCTTGGGATATGGTATTATAATAATACCACTTGGTCGGGTATGAAATCATTTAATCGGATTGTGATTAATAAATTTGCATAACCCGTTTTAATATGTCTTGTTTGATAACATAAACATTGGGGGTTAATCTGACCGTGTCCTGGATATCCTCGGCTCATTTCATTAAAAATGGCCACGACCTATGCACGGGGTGTAGGCATACACCTGAGAGATGCAAATGCTAAAATAATATATAAACCCACATGTTGGGGATAACTCCTTTGTGGGTTCTATAAGTGGTGAGTCGGTTAATCACGACCGGCTTCCAACCGGCCCCAATTGTAAGACAAACATGTAAATATGTATACAAGATTATATTTAAATAATTGTCCCAAGTTATAAAAGATTTGTGCCATGTGCACTTAAATCAATTTTCATAAATATTTTCAAAAGAGTCAGTTAATTGTATTTACCAGTGTAAACTGACGTATTTTCTTAAAGACTGATTTGACAGGTACCTCTCGTAATAGGCTGGAGCTATTAGGTGTCATTAGAGGATCTTGCAAATCCATGAGATACCTGAAGTCTGTTGTTTTTGTTTCTTTGTACATTTATGATCCACCTGTGGATCTTATTACATTCCAGTCTGTATTATTCATACACTCGAACACTCAGACAATATGGTTTGTAATAGTTTATTCACCAAGCCTTCCGCTGTGCTATAATATTGTGTGTATTGACTATGATGATATCAACTACGTCACGATACTCCCCGCCGGGCCCACTGGTAATATGTGGAAATATCGGGGTGTGACAGGTTGGTATCAGAGCCAACATTGAGTGAATTAAACACTAACCTTTTGTGTTTAATCTCAATGACATAATAAGCACATTCCTTAGACTCTCGAGTCTAGGCAATTGACCTAGGGTTTTACTCTTAACCTTCCTTTTATTGTTTTATTATAGTTACTTGTTTTCACAGGTTATCACTTGGAAGAATGCCACCAAGAGTAAGAGGAAAAGGCAAAGGACCGATGCGTGGAGGACCGTCTAGCAGCACGGGACCCTCCCACAGACGTACACCATCCGACTCGCTTTCTGGCTCTGACTCAAAGGATAATTGGAGCCATAGCTTTGAACCAGCAAGACATTCTGTCTCGCTGGGGTCCTCACCATCTGACCCTCCTTATTTTGGGTTGCCCATTCCTATCGAACCCCATCATTCCCCTCTTTCGCAAGGAACTCATCACTCAAACCAATCACACCACTCTTTCCAATCTCATCCTTTTCATGATTCAGATTCCACTTACTCACCTACACAATTTAATCCGAACGCTTATGTTAACGACTTTTTGGGCTACAACCCTTTGGGACCTGAGGATCACTTTTCTCAGGAAATGGAGATGGATGATGACCCGGATCTGGATTTGCAAACAGGAACACCAGGCCACCCAATAAGCATCTCAAGCGGTTCTCCATTTCAGGGATCACCGTACCATGGGCCTGACTCATTCCAGGAGAGGATAGCTCAGTATGACTGGTTCTTTACACCTTCATACCATAACTCCCCAGCTCAACCTCCCTTGGATGAACCACAGCTTCGAGCTGTTACCCCACCACCCTTGCCAGTTGGGGAACCACCTCAACAGCCTCCCGAGCCGCCAAGGCGGAGGAGAAATGCTAGAATGTCCGTACGTGGGGGACCACGGTTTGCATCTCCTCGTGGCTCAAGTTCGTATCCTCCTATCCCAGAAGACCCTCAGTTGGGTGGACCCTCACACACGGTGCCGGAAGTCAACCTTCCGCCAGTTTCACACGCACCACTATAGCCACCGTTGGGTTTTGACAACCCGATCCCGACATACCCAGGATCATCTGGGTATAATCCGTCTGGATACCCATCTGACTATGGGACTCATGATCCGTACCTTACAGCTGCACAATACCATCATCTTTACCCTTCTTCTTACCCTCCAGTTTATCCCACTGGATACCCGGCGCAAGATTTTCAATACCCGCCATACCAACAACCTCCTCCGTCTCAGCAGCAGCAAACTCAAGAGATTTTAGAGAGGTTAGACAGGGTTGAACATGAGACCCACGAAACTAAGAAGAAACACAACGGCTTTGTCAAGGGTCTTATGAACCTTCTCAAGGGCAAGAAGAAATAGGATGATGTTGGGTTGTTTTGTTTGTCATGTAATAAATTCCTTGCAAGGACATTTATTTTGTTTTCATGTACCAAGTCCCTGCGTGGACTTACTTCAGTTTCAGTAGCCCCTGCGTGGGCAGTGTTTTCAGTAGCCCCTGCGTGGGCAGTTTGTGTTGTTTTTCTCAAGTCCCTTTTCGGGCAACGTTGTAATCGTTTCGTGGTTTTAATGCAGTTATTTTTCAATTTTAAATATGTATTTTATTACATCATGCTATATCATTTCAAATTTATTGATCTGCCAATAAATTTTCTTAGAGGTATAACCTAGCCAAAATATTATATGGCTATAATGGTATAACCTTTTTAAGACAGTAAATCTCTGTTAACATCTGAAAACATGTTAACATTCCTAGATGTGCGGTACGAGAAACTACACAAGCTTCCTAAATGTGCTTGGGTTTTTCCAAGTCACTTAGGTATAGCCTGAATGATCAATACGAATCATGGCTAGTAAACATCAATATGATGTATACACCATAAACATCCATTAGAGATGTATGCTTATAAGCAAAGGTGTAATAATGACAATGAAAGTTCTATTTATAAACTTCTTGTCAAAAAGGCGATGAACTTTGTTCGACCCTTAAATAATCACTGATCCAAAGGATCGTTGGTTATATTTTAATCGTCCCTGTGACAAGCTTTCTAAGCTATTTTAATGTCCGTCGAGACGAGCTTTGTGTAATATGATTATCACTTTGATTATTATTATTTTTGTATGGTCTACATGGTTTAATAATACCACGACCATCTAGACATCAATGCAATGATCTAATGTGTAATTTAAATATATCATCTATGTTTGATATAGTATTCAGAAATGGTTGGCTCTGATGAAGCAAACAGTCATCCTACAGAAGGCAACAACACCAGGATTAATATCACTGGTGCCGAATTGCAAGCAATGATCACCGCAGCAGTATCTCAAGCGGTAGATGCTAAGTTTAAAGAGCCTAGTATTGTTAGGTCTCAAACTCATTCAAAATCCCATTCTCAACCCCACACTAATAAGAAAAGTGAGTCTCAACACTCATCCAATCAGGGGCAGTGAGCCCAAGAGACAGGTTATCCTTGAGCCGACTCCCAGGTACACCAAAGGTTGTACCTACAAGTATTTTGTCTCCTGTAAACCGAGGGATTTTACGGGAGAAAAGGGAGCGATTGATTGTATGAAATGGTTGGACGAGATGGAGACAGTGATAGACATTAGCGGATGTGCTAAGGAGGATATAGTAAAGTTTGTATCTCAATCCTTTAAGGGCGATGCCCTTACTTGGTGGAAAGCATTAGTGCAAGCTACTGGGAAGGTTCCTTTGTACAATCTGTCGTGGAACAAGTTTGTTAATTTGGTTAAGGAAACCTATTGTCCTCAGCACGAAGTCGAACGGATAGAGACTGATTTCCTCACTTTGGTAATGAAGGATCTGGATTGCAGATCCTATGTGACTAGCTTCAATTCAATGTCAAGGCTTGTGCCGTATTTAGTCACTCCTGAACCCAAACGCATTGCGCGTTTCATCGGTGGTTTAGCTCCTGAAATAAAAGGGAATGTTAAGGCCTCTAAGCCAGCCACTTATAGATTTGCTGTGGATCTATCTTTTTCCCTCACTTTGGATGTTGTGAGGAGTAGGGCAAAGAAAACCACCGATGATGGGAAGGGGAAGAGGGAGGAAGATAAGTCCCCTCAGTCAAACAAAAAGGGCGAAGGGAACTCTGGTTCCAAAAAGGGGCAGTCGAGTGACAAGCCCAGGTGTAAGACTTGCAACAAAAGGCATTTTGGAAAATGCAACCAAGACCTACAGGCCAAACCATGTGGGATCTGTAAAAAGAAAGGGCACAAATCTGTTGAGTGCCAAAATATAAAGGACGCAACTTGCTATGGTTGCAATGAAAAGGGGCACATCAAAACCAATTGCCCCAAGAATGCAAAGAAGCCCGAGGAGGCAAAGAAAAACAATGCAAGAGTTTTCCAGATGCAAGCGAAGGAAGAGGTGAATGACGAGAACGTCATAACAGGTACCTTCCTCATCAATAACAACTATGCTAGAGTCTTATTTGATTCCGGTGCTGATAAGTCTTTTGTAGACCATAAGTTCTGTAAGATTTTAAACTTGCCTATTAAGACTCTAGACATAAAATATGAGGTAGAGCTTGCCGATGGTACCTTAGAAACAGCTTCCACTCTTCTTGATGGATGTTCTATATCTATTAAGAATCATTCTATCCCGCTATCTCTCTTGTCGATGAAATTGGCTGGGTTTGATATAGTTTTAGGCATGGATTGGTTGTCGCATAACCAAGCCCAAATTTCCTGTGATAAAAAGCTAGTTATTATCAAAACCCCTTCTGGCGAATCAGTCACCATTCAGGGAGATACACAATATGGATTTCCCAGCAATGTGTCTATTCTCAAGTTATCGCAGTGTATGAAAAGTGGATGTGTCATTTACATGGCACAAGTGACTGTGAATGATCCAAAGCCTAAAATTGAAGATATTCCAATTATCTCTGAATATCCTGATGTCTTTCCTAACAAATTACCTGGATTACCTCCTGAGAGGCAGGTAGAGTTCAGGATAGACATTCTCCCAGGATCAACACCTATAGCACGAGCTCCTTATCGCCTAGCGCCTACTAAAATGAAAGAGCTTAGGACCCAATTGGATGAACTATTGGAAAAAAGTTTCATACAACCTAGTTCTTCACCTTGGGGAGCTCCTATATTGTTTGTGAAAAAGAATGACGGATCAATGCGCTTATGCATTGATTATCGTGAATTGAATAAAGTAACGATCAAGAATCGTTATCCCTTGCCCAGGATCGACGACTTGTTCGATCAACTCCAAGGGGCAAGCTACTTCTCGAAGATTGATTTGAGATATGGGTATCATCAACTTAAAGTAAGAACTGAAGATGTACCTAAGACGGCATTCAGAACGAGATATGGACACTTTGAGTTTTTAGTGATGCCTTTCGGACTCACAAATGCGCCAGCAGCATTCATGGATCTCATGAATAGGGTCTGCAAGCCATATTTAGATAAATTTGTCATCGTCTTTATCGATGACATACTTATCTACTCTCGCAATAAAATTGATCATGAGAAGCACCTTTGATGCATTTTAGGATTGCTCCGACAGGAGAAATTATATGCTAAATTCTACAAGTGCTAGTTTTGGCTTCGCAAAGTCCAATTCCTTGGACATGTTGTCAGTGAGCGTGGAATCCAAGTTGATCCCGCTAAGGTGGAAGCCGTAATGAATTGGGAAGCACCCAAGACTCCTACTGAAATCCGAAGTTTTCTAGGTTTGGCTGGTTACTATAGAATATTTATTGAAAACTTCTCAAGAATAGCAGCACCATTAACTTCCTTGACCCGTAAGAATGTAAAGTTTGATTGGGGTCCGAAACAACAAGAATCCTTTGAGATTCTTAAGCAGAAGTTGAGCAATGCTCCGGTATTGTCTCTACCTGAAGGAATTGAAGAGTTTGTCGTGTACTGTGATGCATCACACACCGGAATGGGTTGTGTACTCATGCAAAAAGGCAAAGTGATTGCCTATGCATCACGACAACTAAAGGTGCATGAAAAGAATTACACCACCCATGATTTAGAATTGGGTGCCGTAGTATTCGCACTAAAGTTGTGGAGACATTATTTGTATGGAACTAAATGTGTGATCTATTCAGATCACAAAAGTCTCCAACATTTGTTCAATCAAAAAGAGCTCAATATGAGACAGCGCCGTTGGATGGAAACCTTAAATGACTATGATTGCGAAATTCACTACCATCCTGGTAAAGCGAATGTTGTCGCAGATGCTCTAAGTTGAAAGGAAAGAGTTAAACCAATTAGGATCAATGCCAAGAGCATTGAGTTGAAGAATAGTCTGAATGAAAGACTATTAGCTGCACAGAAGGATGCTGTTTTGGAAGATAACCTTCCAAATGAAAAATTAGGTATAACTACTGACCAGTTAACACCTGGGAAGGATGGAATTCTCAGAATGAACGGAAGGATTTGGGTTCCTATTCAAGGAGGACTTCGTGATATAATCCTCCAGGAAGCCCACAACTCCAAGTACTCAGTTCACCCGGGAGGTGACAAGATGTATCAAGATTTGAAAGCTAATTATTGGTGGATAGGGTTGAAGAAATCTATTGCCACCCATGTAGCTAAGTGCTTGACCTGTGCTCAGATTAAAGCTGAACATCAAAAGCCATCGGGCCTGTTGCAACAGCCAGAACTACCCACATGGAAGTGGGAAATGGTAACTATGGATTTTATAACCAAGTTACCTAAAACAAGGCACGGAAATGATACCATATGGGTTATTGTTGATAGACTGACTAAATCAGCACATTTCCTACCCATCAAGGAGACTCATAGCTCCGACAAATTAGCCCAATTGTATGTAGATAAGATTGTAGCTCTACATGGAGTACCAGTAGCTATTATCTCTGATAGGGATACTAGATACACCTCACATTTTTGGAAAAGTTTCCAACAATCTTTGGGCACGCGTTTGAATTTTAGTACTTCTTACCATCCTCAGACTGATGGACAGAGTGAGCGTACAATTCAAACTTTGGAAGACATGCTTCGTGCGTGTGTTATTGATTTAGGGAGTAGTTGGGATGACCACCTGCCATTAATAGAATTCTCCTATAACAATAGCTACCATACAAGCATTAAGGCTGCGCCTTTTGAGGCATTATATGGTAGGAAATGCAGAACGCCTGTCTGTTGGGCAGAAGTAGGAGAAGCTCGGTTATCAGGGCCTGATATAGTCCTTGAAACAACGGAGAAGATTGTCCAGATTCGTGATCGCCTGAAACCTGCCAGGAATAGGCAGAAAAGTTATGCTGATGAGAGGCGAAAACCTCTAAAGTTTGAGGTAGGCGATAAAGTTCTGTTAAAAGTGTCACCCTGGAAAGGTGTGATGCGTTTTGGTAAAAAGGGCAAGCTGAGCCCTAGATATATTGGACCATTCGAGATTATCGAATGTGTTGGAAGTGTAGCTTATAAGCTAAACTTGCCTGAGGAGCTGAGTGGAATCCATAATGTGTTCCATATATGTAATCTCAAGAAATGCCTAGCTGATGAATCATTGGCTATGTCTCATAAAGACGTGCAAATTGATGAAAGCTTGAGATTTGTTGAAAGACCTATATCGATCGAGGATCGACAAGTTAAAAAGCTCCGAAGAAAGCATGTACCTATAGTAAAGGTCAAATGGGATGCCCGTAGAGGTCCCGAATATACGTGAGAAGTTGAGTCCACTATGCGACAAAAGTACCCTCACTTATTCTAGTAAATCTCGGGGTCGAGATTTCTTTTAAGGGGGTGAGGATGTAACACCACGTAAAAACGTGTCCAATTATGTAAAGACACGTGTCCTAAACTCTAAAGGTGCAAAAGATTGAGTTTGAAGGACCAAAGTAGTCGAACAGTGAAACTATGAAACCACAGGGACTAAAAGTGTCAACATGCCAAACTTGTGCCTCTGAATGACCTTACATGATGAATATATTCTTAAACGAGTGACTGATTGGATATAAGAAGCCGTTTATGAAAATAATCGGAAGATTATTAAATTTTAAGGGTTAAACGTGTCAACATGTCGATTCTGACCTCTGAGTGACCTTTTAACGAAACCAAGGCTTCGAAACATTCAAATATACTCTTAAGAATAAGTGGTATAAATTTCACGTGGTTTCGAGATCGTTAAGCATGTTTTCAAGACTTTGGGCCAAAAGTGTCAACTTGATGAAACTTGCTTTCATAGAGGTATTTAACGAACCGGAGCCTAACGAAGTTAGTTTATTCATCATAGAGCCTCAAAATACTGACCACAAGGGCCCTACATGTCAACAATATGATTAAAAAGGGTTAAAAACGATCAGGGACTGAAACCGCCATCTTGGAAACTTGTTTTACCTGATCAGACGGTTCACGCGGCCCGCGTAAGACACCCTTAAGTCTTACGCGGCCCGCCAGAGAGTGCCAGTAACAGAAAATTTTTGCCAGGTGCGGGTTTTGGTTGTTCCACCGCCTTAACCTAGTTTGTAACGATCTATGGAGCTATAAGTCGGTTTATTTCACTAGCTAGGACACCTGGGGTGATCCCAGGGCCTCCAATAACACCTGGAAATGATCTAGATTCATGAACTTGGCTATATAAGGAATGCTAGTTCTTGAGTTTCAAAGCACACTTGCAACATTTGCTACTCTACAACATCTGGAGCTTGCTAAGGACAAGGAGAAGACTTTGAAGTGTAGAAAAGTTTGCTAGGACCTTTAGTAAGCCTCTAATTTCTTGTTTAATCGTTTTAATTAGCCTAATTACTCTAAAGTCAAACTTATCATAAATTTAGTTTGACTTTCATTTTAATTACATATGGCTTAACCACTGATCAAATTGAAAGTGGTTATAAAACCATATTAGTGTAGGTGGTTAACCCTTAAAAGGGCACCTCCTAATTATCTCATTTGACTGGTCAATTGTCGGGTCAAAATAGTTTGACAAAAAGTCAAACTGGACAGAATGTTTGAAAATGATTAAAATTAATAAACCAGAGGTTCTAAATTATATTTTAACATTCTAATGACTTGGTAATTAATACTAAATCATGTCTTATCAGTCCTAATCCGACAATTAATAGTCTAATGTCAGTTTATAACCGAAAGTCGCAAAAGCTTGACTTTTGTTTTGACTTTCAGTTCTGACCCGTTCAAGATTAATTCCTCCATGTTTTAAGCTTCCATTAGGACCACATTACTTAGTAGTATAACCCTCTGGAGTTATATTGCATGGTGCCTAGTGGTTTGAATTATATGCACTTGATCGTAATTATGCTTAATAATGCCATAAACGCCCTTTTTACATACAACTGGGATTTTTAGCAATGTAATTGGACTAACACCTTTGTTACTGATATTTAGACATGTCCTGAAAATTTGACATCAATTGGAGGGCTAGAATAGGAGTTATGCTCAATAGCGTAATTAAGGAGCTTTTTATTAATTAAATGGCGTAATTAGCATAAAGCCTATATAAACCCAATTTTTGGCATCAAACTTTGTACCTACTGATGTAAAATAATATTTTGGGATTTTTGAAGATTTTTAATTATTTTTAGGCTGAGCATAACAAAGGATTTTAATTTGATTTCGGTAATTGTTGGTTTTACCCTTTTCATGCATAAAATTTGTTTTACATAACTTTTTAGTGCCAAACCTTTTGCTACTGATTTTATATAATAAATAAAGTATTTTGAACTTTGTAAACTAATCAAAAACTCAGATTTCCTGTTTTAAACCAAATACCCCTTTAAACCGACTTTTAAGCGTTTTTAACACATAGTATGAGTTAAAACTATTCTTGCTTTATAAAACTTATTACTTACTGATGTTTTAAGTTAATTTATACCCTTAAACAGTAAGCCAAAGTTTTTAAACTCAGAAGTCTATTTTGACCTTTAAAGCCTATGTAAAATTACCAAAATGCCCCTACAGTGCATAGTTTGGTAATATAAGATAAATTTCACATATATAAATACCCTACTGATATAATTTATAAAAATACATATTTTTACTGATTAAATCAGACCTGAAACTCAGTTGTACAATTAAACTCTTTTATGGGCATTAAAATTACCAAAATGCCCTTATGGGACTTATTTTGGTTTAAATTACTTTTTGGGCATATATGTTAACATCTTACTGATGTATTAACATATTTTGAGCATAATAATGATTAAGACCTGTATATAATTTATTTTGGTTACCCGTTACGCGTTTACGCGTTCGGATCGGCTTATGTGACTAGTTTACATAAAATAGTCGAAACGGGCTTAACCTTATCAATAAAGTCTCAACTTCCAGAATGTGTTTAGTTTACCCATAATGTACAAGTATCCAAGCTTGTCGGGTTTAAACCACATTCTATTCCGGTCTCCGCTTAATCTAGCGTTTAGAACCGTAAGGTTTCTTTCTAGCTAGCCGGTCTAAGTCCTTGACTAAATTAAAGACCCGTTAGCATCCTAATAGGTTAATAAACCTTCTATACAGATTAAATAGCTTTCGGTAGAAGGTGCCTTCAAAAGCTTTAGGATTTTACTGCTAGCATCAGGTAAATACTTTTAACTTATTTTCCCTTATACGGGCTTGGGATATGGTATTATAATAATACCACTTGGTCGGGTATGAAATCATTTAATCGGATTGTGATTAATAAATTTGCATAACCCGTTTTAATATGTCTTGTTTGATAACATAAACATTGGGGGTTAATCTGACCGTGTCCTGGATATCCTCGGCTCATTTCATTAAAAATGGCCACGACCTATGCAAGGGGTGTAGGCATACACCTGAGAGATGCAAATGCTAAAATAATATATAAACCCACATGTTGAGGATAACTCCTTTGTGGGTTCTATAAGTGGTGAGTCGGTTAATCACGACCGGCTTCCAACCGGCCCCAATTGTAAGACAAACATGTAAATATGTATACAAGATTATATTTAAATAATTGTCCCAAGTTATAAAAGATTTGTGCCATGTGCACTTAAATCAATTTTCATAAATATTTTCAAAAGAGTCAGTTAATTGTATTTACCAGTGTAAACTGACGTATTTTCTTAAAGACTGATTTGACAGGTACCTCTCGTAATAGGCTGGAGCTATTAGGTGTCATTAGAGGATCTTGCAAATCCATGAGATACCTGAAGTCTGTTGTTTTTGTTTCTTTGTACATTTATGATCCGCCTGTGGATCTTATTACATTCCAGTCTGTATTATTCATACACTCGAACACTCAGACAGTATGGTTTGTAATAGTTTATTCACCAAGCCTTCCGCTGTGCTATAATATTGTGTGTATTGACTATGATGATATCAGCTATGTCACGATACTCCCCGCCGGGCCCACCGGTAATATGTGGAAATATCGGGGTGTGACATAATGGAAAGGGCTCAGGGAATGGTGCTTCTACCAGCAGTGATCCTAATGTACAGCGACGCATGAGTGAACTTCATAAGGCATGTATAGGCCAAACTTCTTTGCCCCAGCAGGATAACTGTAGTCCAAAGGATTCTCAACGAGGTGCCCAAAAGTCTAAACCACACCAGCGAGCTCCAGCTTTCAATGAAGCCCCGTCTGCAAATATCAACAGAGTCACTTCTGCCGTTCACACGACCCATCCAGCTAAAAAGAACACCTGTCACACCAGCCCCCATCTTCCCACCTCTTCCCAATCGCCTACCACCCCTTACGCTGCCTCTGATGTGTTGGGGTCTAACAGGTTTTATGTGTTAAATGAAAACTCTGTTGATTTACTCCTGAAAGGAAAAGATCTGTCGGACCATGTGATGGTAGAATCTGAAGATAATAATGTCCACCCTGAGAACTTTAGTTAGATTCAGGATCAGGTGAATGAGGGTGACATGCCAGATTATGGTATTACTGATGGCCAGAAGAGAATGATTTTTAATAGGCTGACAAAGTTCAAAACAGTGTGTGCTTCTGATTAGAACAACTGGGAACAGGGGGAGTGGAACTACTCCTGGGACCTGTGCAAACAACTGCATCTCAATCCAAATTTTGTGATTGAAGAGGTGGGTCAGGATAAATCTGGGACAGCTAAGCTATTCTCGAACCCAGAGGTCATAAGTAAGCAGAGTAACTCAGAGGCTGCGGATACCCCTTCCCCAAATGTATTCTAATGGTGCTAAAGATAACCGCTTGGAATATTAGGGGTATGTCTAATACCACTAATCAGAATCAGCTGAAAGACCATATCGCTACGGGTAAGTATAATGTGTGTGGTGTTTTGGAGACCCAGCTATCGAAAAACAAGATTACAAGTATTTGTAACAGGGTGTTAGGTCCCTGGTCTTGGGATTCTAATTCCTCCATCTGTAGGGGTAGATGTCGTATTGTCGTTGGTTGGGACCCAAATGTTGTGAATTTAATGATCATTGAAAGACACCCCCAGGCCATTCACTGTTTCATTGAGCCGATAAATGGCCCAAAGGGTTTCTATTGTACCTTTGTTTATGCTCATCACAAGATGGTCCCCAGGAGAGAGTGTTGGGACTCGTTGGCAATTCAAAAACTTGTTGTTAGAGACAACCCTTGGCTCCTGCTAGGTGATTATAACGCCATCATAGATCCTTGTGAGAGGTCCATGGGAAGCTCTAAGGTTAATGCCAGTATGGTTGAAGCTAGGGACTGCTTTAATACTCTCGAGATAAATGATATTTGTATGTCGGGGCTTCCGTTCACCTGGAATCAAAGCCCAGGTAAACCTGATGGTTTGATGAAAAAGCTGGATCATGCTATGTCTAACAGTCAATTTATCTCGGATGTTTCCCATGCCCATGCCCATGCCCAGTTCCTTCCCTTTCTCAAATCTGACCATAGTCCCATAGATGTTCAGATCCCTGATGTGCCAAACCCCAAACCCAAACCTTTCAAATTCCCTAACTTCCTGGTCCTTAAAGACGAGTTCTTGCCATGTCTTAAAAAAGTGTGGGATACTAACATACCAGGTTGTTCTATGTACTCTCTTGTTTCCAAGCTCAAAAGGGTGAAAAAAATAAATAAGAAAGCTTAACTTTAAACAGGGGAACCTGTTTGATAAGGTTGCTAAGTTAAAGCTGGAACTTGAAACAATCCAATTGGAAGTTGCAAAGGACCCATCCAATGAAGCTCTAAGAGAAGAGGAGGGTCACTATCTCCTGGCTTATAACGAAGCTGTCAAAGATGAGGAGCTCTTTCTCCAATAAAAAGCTAAAGTGACCTGGCTGAAGGAGGGTGACCAAAATACCAAATACTTTCACAAGGTGGTAAAGGCTAATTAAAACCGTAATCATATTCATTCTGTGGAAAATCTCCAGGGTATTGTGGCTACCGGGCAGCAGGTGGCTGACCATTTCATTGACCACTTTCAATCGGTGTTGGGAACTTCAGCTGATGTTACTCCTCTGTCAAATGTTAGCAGCCTGTTTCTAAAGAGAGTGCCCACTCAGGATGCCCTTCTCATGATCCGATAGGTTACTTCAGATGAGATAAAAACTGCCATGTTTGACATCGGTGATTCTAAAGCCCCTGGGCCTGATGGTTTCTCATCAAAGTTTTTTAAGGCGTCTTAGAGTGTGGTTGGTGAAGAAGTTTGTAAAGCTGTGAAAGAGTTCTTTTTCAATGGTAAACTCCTTAAAGAGGTAAATGCTACTGTTATTGCTCTTGTCCCCAAGCTGGATACCCCAAGAAGAGTTTCGGATTTCAGACCTATAACCAGCTGTAATGTTGTTTACAAGTGCATCAGTAAAATCATCACCAACCGGATCAAGGATGTTCTGGTTAAAATTGTGGATGAAAATCAATGTGCCTTCATTCCGGGGCGTCAAATCAGTGATAACATTCTATTGACTCAAGAGCTCATGAGAAATTATCATCGAGGCATAAGACAGGCTAGATGTGCATTCAAAATTGACATCCAGAAGGCGTATGACACGGTCGAATGGGTTTTTTTTTGGAAAACAGTCTTATTCAATTTGGTTTTCCCCTAACTATGGTCAAGTGGATTATGAATTGTGTGAAATCAGCCTCTTTCACCATTGCAGTAAATGGTGATCATAAGGGTTTCTTCAGTGGCAAACGTGGTCTTAGACAGGGGGATCCCATGTCCCCTTACCTGTTTACCTTGGTTATGGAAATCCTCACCCTCATGATTAGGCGTAAAGTCCATCAAGATGATTCGTTTGAGTACCACTGGAAGTGTAAAGAGCTTGGGCTTACTCACCTATGTTTTGCTGATGACCTTTTTCTGTTTTGTCATGGGGATAGCCACTCAGTCCATACTCTAATGTCTGCTCTGGATGAATTTACCGAAGCCTCCGGGCTGGTCCCTAGCATTCCTAATAGTACTGTGTACTATAGTAATGTTGACCAGAGTGTTATGGATGAGATCAACAGCCAAATTCAGTTTCGAGTGGGTGTTCTTCCTGTCAAGTACCTGGGTGTCCCTCTCATCTCCACCCGGTTACGCCATTCAGATTGCATGCCTCTTATTGACAAAGTTAAGTGCAGAATTAAGGATTGGAAGAACAAATCCCTCTCTTTTGCAGGTCGTCTTCAGCTCATTAAGTCTGTCTTGAATTCCCTTCATGTGTTCTGGTCGTCAGTTTTCATCCTTCCTGTCTCTGTGTCTCAGGAAATAGAAAAATTGATGAGGGGTTTCCTTTGGTGTCATGGCGATTTAAAAAGAGGAAAAGCTAAGGTTAATTGGAAAGATGTTTGTATTCCTATGCGGCATGGTGGCCTAGGATTAAAACTCCTTCGTACATGGACTAATGCCCTTATGGCCAAGCACACCTGGAACATTATCTCTAGGAAACTTTTGGGAATTTGATGCCAAAGGGGATACTTGTTGGGGATGGAGGAAAATTCTGGAGCTTCGTCCCATCCATAGGTCCCACATAATTCATAAACTTGGCAATGGGCAAGACACCTCTGCCTGGTTTGATAACTGGCATCCGATTGGTCCTCTTAGCAACATTCTCACTCATTGGCATATGAGTGAAAACCCTTTCTCGAGACGTTCTAAGGTTGCAGAGCTGATTCAAAATGGGAGTTGGATTTGGCCAGAAGACTGGTCTACTCGGTTCCCTACTATTGTATCTGTCCCTAACACGACTTTAAAACCCCACTCTAAAGATAGAGTTGTCTGGAAATCTAACAGGGGGGGCCTGATTGATTTCAAGGTGAAAGATGTGTGGGCTGATATACAGGAAGTGGGGGTCCCAGTTCCTTGGATAAATATAGTATGGTTCAATCAGAACATTCCCAGACACGCATTTATGGTTAGCCTTAAAGCGAAAACTCCAGACTCATGACATTATGGGTAGCTGGCAGGGGATGGGTATGCTAAGCTGTAGTTTTTGCAAAAACAGGCCTGATAGCCTCGAGCATCTTTTCTTTGAATGCCCCTTCCCAAATACAGTGTGGCAAGGTCTAAAACAGTTGTCTAAATGGGAGTGCATCCCAGAAAGCTGGAACCTTATCGTTGACCACCTGTGCACCCTCCCTCAAAATAATACAATTTGGAGTATCGTTAACCGTTTAGTTGTGGGAGTTGCTGTGTACTATATATGGCAGGAACGGAATCGTAGGTTCCATGAAAATGTGAATCGTTCTCCTGAAGAAGTGTATAACTTGGTAAAAAATGCAGTTAAATTGAGACTGCTTGGGCTCCCCTTGGTGAAATCAGCTCCTGCTGTCCAGGTGGCTCGTGTTTGGGACCTTCAAGGTATCCTGTGGATTATCCCGAAACGGCCTAAAACTCCTTCAAATGTATAGTTGGCCTTCAGTTTCTCTTTGCCTGGATTGGGTTAGTTGGTGTTGGCTGCTTGTGGGGATTTATGGGCGTGGGATTGAGTTAAGCGGGGTAGAGTTTGAAAACACACACATAATGAAAATCTGCTTATTTATGTACTTCTGTAATTGCAGGTGTAGAGGGGTGGGCTGGAGTTTGGGTTGGGGTGTGTTTCTGCCTAGTAAGTTTCTAGGCCAGATATGTTGTGGGCTGGGTTTTGGGCTGGGCCAGTTTCGTGAGGTGGGTGGGTTTTGTTGTTCCAAGGGTTGGGTTGGAGACATAAGGGGGTGGTGGGTAGAAGCCTTTATTAGTTTTTCTTGGTGTCGTCTGGTGGCTTGTTCCCTATCTCTCCTCTTTTGGACTATAGGTTTTATTTTCCTTAACCAACCATGTAATTTCGATACCTGTTTAAGTTGGAGAGCAGCTGGGAGGTTAGGTTTTTTCCGTGTGAGGGATATGCACACAAAACCGAGAGACATAAGGTTGGAGGGTCTTGGGGAGATGTTCTTTCGTTGGCACCTTTTTTTGGCCCTCATCCCTAAGCCCGATCCCTTGAAACGTTCATTTCAGCCTACTAACTAGGTTATGTCTTTGTATTGTCATAGGGGTATTCTGGGAATTTTGGGTTGGGACAGGTTATACCAATCGAAGTTCTGCCTGCAGGCTCCATACTTTCATGCTTACCGGGTTACTGCCAATGTTGAGGCACTGATGTACCTGGATCTTGGTTCTCTGATCTTTCTATGGGCCAAGAACTGGTTACATCAGCAGTTTTCTTTAGTGTCCGTTGCCTATGCCCTGTTACTATTGTATGTTGCTGCTGCTGGTAAGAAGTGGAAGGCCAATACAACCCCTATCTGTGCCTGATGGCTGCTGTTTTACAAGGCCAAGAGCTGGGTTGCTTGGGATTTTGGGTTCGTGGGTGGGTTCAATCACCAGTCCAGCCGCAATACTGAATGGATGTTATGGATGTTGACACACTTGAAGCTTTCGGCCATCATGTATCTATCCTTTGAGTTGCTACAGCTGATATTCGCCAAGGTTGGGTTTTGTTGGAAGCCTACTTGTAACGGTTTTGTGCTGCGCAGTTTTATGCATTTTATATACTTCAATCTGGTTTGGGTGATTCTTCGGGTTCTTGGCTCCCTTATGTTTCTTTGTACCGGGACTAAGAATTGGCGGCATCATTATAAGCCGCCAAAAAATCTTGGAATGTGTTATGACTGTGTTGCATCGGTGCTTCGACAAATTCTGCACTTGAGGTGCATCAAGTGTAATTTTCCTCTGTCATGTATGGAATGTGGAGCCTAGCTAAATAGCAATTCCAGAGATAAAGGTCTGGAGCTGGGAATGGTGTATCTTATGCTGCTGAAAATTATGATCGGGCTAATTCGTGAGCCGCTAAGAAGTCATAATGGGGCTGGGTATTTGCTACATCTGAAGGCCACCAGCTGGCGTATAAAACTGGGAAAAACGGGTCAAGCTTGGGCTGTTTTATGGCATAAAAAATCGTCCAGTTGGAAGCTCAAATGGATGCTTGGTTGGAGGAAGTTTGCTGCTGCTGTTTACAAGGCCCGGGCCTGGACTTCTGCCCCGGGTTTGGTGATTACGATCCAATTTTTGGCTACTTGTGATAAGGCACAATGCTGTACTCGGATCAAAGTCAAAAGAAGGCTGAACAATCTTTTATGGCCCATGCACTATGTCCGTTATATTGGGCAGTGTTTTTTGGGTTGGGGATGCATGAGGCCCAAGCTCTGTTTGGGTTCCTATGTTATAAAAACGGTTGGGCCGCCCTTTGTTTTTGGACTGACATGTAATTTTAGTTAGCATGTGAGTCATGTACGTATAGGTTTTTGTACATTCCTAGAGTTGGTTTTATTGTTTCCTATTTTTGGTCTCCTGAAGCTTGTTTTGGGAGATGTCACGGGGGTATGCCCCTTTGGATGATGTAATCTCTTTATTTGTTTTTTATTCATTTGCATTTGCCGGGCAAAAGCCCTTTATCCAAAAAAAAAAAAGGTTGGGTGGTATGGGGTTGCGCCTCCCTCCACCCAATAGCGCCCCTCCCCCTATTGCCACGACGCCTTGGGGGCACCATTGACCTTCTCGCGAGCACAATAACGAAGAAAAATGGATTGTTAGTGGGGCCATTGCACTTTGAATTTTAAACCAAAAGAAAGATAAGGGGCATGTGAGACTTTAACCTATTTATTGGTTGTCATAGGGGGCGTCATTGCTTATGTGATGCTATACCACCAGCCTAATGTTAGTTGATAAAGCTAGCGGGTGTGTCTAAATCGAGACAAAGTGTTTGAGGAATTTTCTAATTCTCGTAAGCCCCATAAGTTTACAGCTATATTGTATAGGAATTTGACCGAACGATTGTCTAGGATCATACGCAATTTACAATTAGATAATTCAAAGTCACCGTCTAGATTTTTAGGCAAGAAAAACAAGAGCAAAACAAAGCAATCATTAATATTTACCACGGAAAAAGTGGGTAGTTTGCGTGACTTGGAAAAATTATTACTACCAACTAATTGCCGTGACCTATATGAGGGTGTTGATTGGGTTTTTTCTTCGGGTTTCGGGTTTTTCGGGTTGGGTTGTTTGGGTTTTTCTCTGGGAAAAATTGACCCGATAATCAACCCATTTTAAAATTCGGATTAGTCGGGTTTGTGTTAATCGGGGTCGGGTTAGTTCGGGCCGGGTTAATCGGTCCCCCTTATACGAATGTGCATCTCGCACATTGCAACTCAAATTTTGTGATTAACCTATAATCCATCCGATCTCAAGAAAATGTAAATCAAATAAATAATTGAAAAACACCAGATTATGTCATCCACTGGCATTAAGTAAGGTGTCGTTCGGTTTGTAAAATAAGACTGAAGAAGACTATAATTTAAGAAGAAAAAAAATATGATTGTTTTATTCTGGGATCAAAATTAAAATTTGAGTTCAAATAATATTTTAGAATGAAAAAGGGTTGGAAATAGAGACGATAACATGTAAACAAACATCTACGTATCCTTAAACTCATCAATTTAAGGGTTTCAAATATGTTTCCTGTTTGGTAATTATACCTAATCTCAAAAACATGGAAATTGGATTTTAATAATCTCAACCAGACGTCATCGATCATTACCGATCTTACATTTGAATGTTCCCACTTGCAGCCCCACATCTTAAGTAGTGTGATTTCAATGCACACTCTGTTAAAAAAAACTTAGTGAAGTCAAGCTATTTTCCGAATTTCAAACCGACGTCTTAAAGGTCTTTGATAAGAACGATAATACGAGTCGATTGATCTAAAACTTACCCTGATCACTTAAGAGATGAAATTCACTATCATCGCTATTTTAAAGTAAAATTTTTAACATGGGATTAAACAGGTAGGCCTGTATGAACCGGTATTACCAGATATACTGGCGGTTCAACCGGTATTACCGACTGATTCGAACCTGTTTAAAACATTGGTTGAGTGTTACCGTATAGTCTATACATCCTTGAAAATAGCTTCAATATTAGTCAAACCAAACACGCATGAAGTCAATAACGCTTTAAGTTGTGTATTGTTGAACAATTTTTATGAATCATCTTATTTACCATGAAGTTAAATCTCAAAGCAACACGTGATATAATTATCTTCAAACAATTGACTAAAGACTAGATATTCGTGTATGAAACTAAACATGGCAGGTCCATTAAGCCTAATCCAAAATAAACTTCATATATCAATGACTATATGGCCATTTATAGCCAATTCTTACCTTTTGATTGTAAGAACCGGTTCTAGGCAACCCCAAATCATTATAAAAAATTGTAGGATGTATTGATTAATTACTCAACATGAGATACAAGTCATAGTGGGACCAAATCTCAGGGTTTCTTTTGGTTTGAAGTACTAAAACAACTTCTTCATTGTAGGCCATCATTGGTGATAGAAAAAAGTTAAAGATTGAGCGGTTTTGCGTTTAGAGAGCATTTGAAAGTTAGAGAAGTGTAATCACACATAAACACTCGCCACCCGTTTATACTAAATTAGGAGGGTTAAAATGGTAAATAACTGGTTCCAACGATCATATTCCCGTGATGAAGTGTTGTTTAGTAATAGAATTAGAGAATAACTGGTTCCAACGATCAAGTCCGTCTTGTTTCAACCATACTTGTACCAGTTTTGGGGTAAATAACTGGTTCCAACGATCATATCCCCGTGGTGAAGTGTTGTTTAGTAATAGAATTAGAGAGCATGTGACTTGTCGTTCTAAAAATGAATTACCAACTCAAATTACCTTTTCTAATAGCCCAAACCCATTTAAATTTGCATCGAGTTTCAAATTAAGCCCAACCAAAGTAACCTAGATCTCAAACATGTTTACCTACAAGGACCGAGATTAATATATACCATAACCAATAGACCCATAACAATACCAGGTCCTTGGGGTTCTTTGATTCGTGCATAACTACTTCCTGTAATGAAATATATAAAACTAAATGGAGACACTGAGAATTTACAAAATAGCATAGCAATATGTATAACCCATTAGATGTAGTGTATCCGTATCATACCTTAATATTCTGCACACAAAACACCAAAAGCTACATCTTTTAACAATTACGTCAAATTAGTTCCCAGCTTCCTCTTTACTGAAATCAATATTCATGCAGCCCATCAGCTTCCTTGAACCTTTTTGATGGTGTTTTTTTGACAGTTCTTGTAGTTTGATTACTGTTTGCATTTGAATTTGATTCTGATTGAGAACCACCAAAAGGATTCACCTTGGTCCTATGAGGCATCAGCTCAGAATCTTCAGCCACTAAATTCGACATCATCTGCAGTTTCAACATCACAATAGATTATAGCACATTCATTTATACCATTGTCATACATGTGGCCAACAGCTGTACATACAAGAATAACTAATATATTTAAACTAAAAGTAATGTATGTACCTTCCAGTCATTGAAGTCAAACCTAAAGATGAAGTGTGAGTATACCACCTTCCTAGATGTAATCATGGAAGCAGCAGGAGCATTCCGTGGTGCTGAATACAGAAATATCAGTTACAAAAGTAAACAAAAAATCTGAAATATGATGAAATCATATAAAATTTTCAACATAGTTAAGAAATGTGACATACAAACATGATGAGAGCCATTATCATCCACCGTTATCACAACCCGGCCATCTTTCACCAAGAACGATAACGCAAACAAGTTTTCCACAGTTTGTGCAAATGAGATCCTGTTTAGAACCAGGTTCTCAAGACGAACTTTTTTGTTGATTTTTAGAACATCAAACATTTTAGCGATCGTCTTTTCGGTTTCTGTCTTTTCTTTAGAAACAGTATCCTCGAGCTGGAATCAAAGGATATTTATAAACACTTCCATAGATATTTAACATGGGTTGGTTGACCAAGCATCACATACCTCTTCCGGTTTCACCTTCTCTACCTTTAATGACCTTCGACGTTTTCGAGCAACTGATGCCTTTGGCAGTTTCGGTTCGAGCTTCATGGGTCCAAGCCTTAAATGAGAATGAAAAATGAATTAAAGACATATTTAACAGTTTAACACAAGTTATTATTACTAATATAGATTGTATCACGTTAACCTGGAACTCACATGGTGGAGGAACCGTTACCAACCATGAAAACCGGAGAAACATGCAAACCAATGTCTTTCCAGCGAATCTTGACACTTTCAGTGCTTCCTATTTTCCTCTTCTTACCATACTGAGTGATCAGACTTGACACAAATACTGATGGAGTTACATTTCCAGTGCTATGCACTCTTATGGAAGTCACCAATGTGTTTGCCAGGTCTCGTAATGCCTCTGCATCAGATACTTGCTCTCTTGGATTGTTGACTACAAAAAACCATCAAATTCAATATTCCAAGACAACCAGGGGTGTAAACAAACCAAACGAACACAAATATGGCCTCGTTCGTGTCCGTTCATTGGGGATTGAACATGTTCACGAACGGTTCATGAACGCTTACCGAACAGGATTCCTTGTTCGTGTTCATTCATTAACGAAATGAACATGTTCATGCACACTTACTGAATGTAAACGAACGCAGACGAACACAAATAAATCTTCATGAACATAAATGAACGTTATATATTCATTTCAAAATAAAATATGTATTTTTCATTAGAAAAATTACTAAGAATCCATCAAAAATAAATAATATCATAAATATATTTAACACAAAAATGAAGACGTTTGTCCAGCTTTAACACAAACTGAAATCGATATGGTCAAATGAGGGATGTTGGCGGAGACGTATGGTATAAAGACAACCAAGTAAAAACTATTTCTAATTTTAAAGTATAGCAAGCAATCAAAAAACTCACAACTCCAAACAAACATCCAAACACTATATACACTAATATGAAATATAAATGGAGAACTGCATAATAAGGTAATGTATAAAATCACCAAATTAGGTATGTGGACCCGAGAAATTAACAAATAGGCATCGACTTTCAGCATTTAAAAAATAGACATCCAAAACCAAACAATCAGAAAACGCCAAATAAGCCAATGCCTAGTTTGCTTATTTGGCAACCACCACAAGTGGCCTAGTGGTGGAGTGACTTGGGTTCTCCAATGGAGACCCAAGTTCAATTCCCATTAGTGCCACTTTGGTGGCCACCGACACCCGCTTTAAAGCCGGACCGAGGACACTCGAGGTCTCGGGTTTGAAACATGTTTCTTACCCCTCTTTGATGGCTATGGGTATTTGCCGCCAGGGATCCTTGTCGGGTGGTGAACTGGGAAGGGAGATCCCTTCCGCGGTCAGGGGTACCGTGCAATTACCCTTAGTTTGCTTATTTGGCGTGTTATGTCTACTTTCGACATGTTTAAAGTCAACGCCTATTTTGTTAATTTCCCGGGTCCACATGTCTGTTTTAGTGATTATTAATGTCTTCTATATGTGTTTGCCTATTCAGTTTACTTCACTTTTGTCCATGTTCAAAAAAAGTAAAAAGTAGTATAAAATATATAATTCATCAATCATGTGAGCTTAAAAATTATTCATTATTGCTTCTAAATATGTAAAAAAAAAAACTATCTATACATATACTAGACCTAATCTAACAAAACTTAGTAACAACAATGTCACAATCACAAACAACGTAGCATAGAGTATACCTAAATGATGCATTCCATCCACTTCATCCATAATCGAGAGAAACTTCTTTGAGCTAACCGCCGATATCTCATCCTTCTTATCTATTTCACAGCCAAATCATCTCATAAACAACCAAAACCTAGAAAAAACTATTAAAAGCAAAAACTACTTCAATATTTCAAATCGTTCATCAACAAAAGTTACCGCGAATAAAGTTCTGAATCGACAGATAACCAACACGAAGAACTCTGCGCTCGCTAAGGTTTTCATCAACAAACTGATTACTCTTCTTGTCCTCCGATTTAAGCGGCGTGTTCCCATGATCCACGCTTATCGACATTGTTAAATGTCACAGATGATGAAGATTAGAAACCCTAGAATGAATGATTGTGTTTTGATGAGATGCGTCGATTGGGTTATTTGGAGAGCAAAACGTGAAGACCGGTCACGTTAGCCGGCCCGCCACCACTGTCCCGGTGATGTGGGGGGCGTCCCCCTCGACTGTTTTGCAGCGACCTCCCGCGTCAGAGACTAACGTTTAGAGGCGAGAGGGCAGGAGCTAACTCAAATGGGTAGAGCAGGGTAGGCCCGGGATTCGAACCGCCGCCTTATGGAGAGCAAACTTCCCCCACTCTAGCCACTGAGCTGCGCCCCTGAGGACGATTGGGTTATTTGAAGTTGAAAAAATGAGTGTAATCTTCGACGGTACGCTTTCCGTACGTGGGGTGACGTGGGGGGTTTTGTTTCCCGCGTGCTTGTTAAAGATATTGGATTTGAATGAAAACAAGAAAATATTTTATTTATCAAAACTAGATCCGAAATGTCTGCGATATTTATGATATGGTAATTCGAATTAGGAGATGATATATTTCTATAATTCCTTACACTTAAATGGTTAATCATGAAGATTTAAAAATTTTAAAATGATATTTGACAAAAGCAAGAGATAAAATATGATGGTGTAAACTAACATAAGCCGGTTTAAAATGATATTTGACAAGATGTATTTACAAAAATAAGAGATAAAATATGATGGTGTAAACTAAGATAAGCCGGAAAAAAAAAAATCTTAGACTCACACAATTATGACACGTGATGCAAATAGTTATTTATTTATTCTATAAATAGATAGGTTATAAGATTATATTATCTAATATATTATACATAAATCTTTTAAGAAAATGTTAAAAAAATAATTTTATAAATAATGTAACCGATCACTAAAAGTTTAATGAAATCTATTTAAATTTAAACCAAGTAACAGAAAGTAACATATGGATTTTTTAATGTAAACGATCACTAAAAGTTTAATGAAATCTATTTAAATTTAAACCAAGTAACAGAAAGTAACATATGGATTTTTTAAATTGCATAAAAACCAAGGGGCCGGCAGATGATAACATCATATTGAACAGGGTCGGCTCTTTGTATTGACTTAGGCTTGGGCCTGGAGCCCCATAATTATTGGGCTCTTAAACCTTTTTCTCAACAAAAAAAAAAAAAAAAAAAAAAAACACAACATAGATAGTCCGTCCAGATTCTTTGTTTTGGGCTTAGGCTACTCGGTATGAGAGGAGGGTAGTCCTTGAAGGATGGCCCTCCACCTCAGCGTCACGTCATAGTACTTGGAGGATGCCCCTCCAAGGATGGAACCAAGGAAATGGAGGATGAGCCTATGTATGTATATATATGTGTTGTATGTATATGTATGTGTGAGAAAGGGGTGGACAGTCTTGACTCTTGAGTGGCTTGAGCAAGACGAAGAGGACGTCGACGATGTAGGGGAAATGGGAGAATGGCCGGCGCCGGGCCTGGACGTGGCAGGGACGTCCCCACACCAAGTGCCCTTAGGATTACCCAATCCTGCTCTAACGAATCGGTTTTTCGTCCCCACTTACACTTACAAATACCCCAATCCGTCATTGTTTACATCAATGACATTTGAAAAAGGGCCCTGACGGGTTTTTCTTGTTTGCCTCAGAACCCCAATATGGGTGAGACGCATTTCTAATACGATTGAGACGTCCCTAATGTAAGATTAAATATATTTTATGTTATATTTAATCTAGTAGCCATTATAATCATTTACATTATATAGATCAAAATATATAACAACCTATTAAATAATTAGTTGGTAATTGTTGATGGGGCTTATTACCCTTATTAACTAATTAGGGTTTCCTCTTGGGTGCATATATAATGAGACTTATGTAGAGGTTCTAAGGTTAGACACATAACCTAATTACTCTCATAACATCAATCGACCTCCTCTCCTCAACCGATTACCCTTTATTGGTTTTCTCATAACCATCATTAGATTGCACCCTAAGGAGGAACCAGATCAAGCTGACAATCATGTAAAACACTGTTGTTGCGTCTCCATCTGGATTCTCTGCTGGCATGTACTGATGCAATCAAAGGTATGTTTATATGTTTTCCATTATGTCTAAACAGAACTGATCAACATGTGGTATCAGAGCATATGTTGATTAGTCAGTTTTGTTTTCGTATCCATCAATTCTGATATAGAAATCTGGAAAGCGGAATTTTGAAAACTTAATAATGTTAACAGCCGTTTTCGAGTCATATAGAACCACTCGAAACCTCTGTTTCGAGGAAAAGAACTGTTTTAAATATCTCGAAATCAAAAATAGGTAAAATTATGTCCGAAATCTGTTTAGAAAAGCCTTAAAATTCAGGTTTCGGGTTCCAGAATTTATGTTTTATTTTTAGGGTTCATCAAATTCGAAATTCCTTTATGTTTTGGAATATGATTTGGATTATTGAGTGTTTTTCCATGTTTTGATCTGTTTTAACTCTTAGAAATTTTCGAAAAACTGTTATTAGATCAGCAGATAAAATTTTTGAATTATTTGATAAAATTAGATCACCACTAAAACAGGAAACCATATCTCAAAATCCCTAAGAATTCGAATTTTCAGTTATGCTTTTACATTAACAGTTGTTAACAGAGTTTCGAGATCACTTTTAACGACCCGAGACCAAGATCTCGACTCGAGACCACAAGGTCTCGATTCAAAATCATAAGGGTTCTCAAATCTTTATAACTCGAGACAACGGTTTCGACTAAGGGTTTTAATCTTCACAACTCGAGACCATGGTTGCGACTCGAGACCTCATTATGGAGTCGAGATCTCATAAAATTTAGTACTCGAGACCATGGTTCCGAGTCGAGACCACAAGATGGGTCGAGACTTGACTCGAGATCTCACTCGAGACCTCATAACTGAGTCGAGATCTCACTCGAGACCTAAGACTAACTCGAAATCTCAACCTCATTACTTCAGGTTGTTTAATGTGAACTAAAATTTAGCTCGGGGCGCCCGTGCGGGGCACATTGTCCCCCTGCACCCCCCAGCGAACTCACCGCGGAGTTCAATCCGCGCTAACAGGTGGTTTGCTATTAAATGATTGGTTTTGTAAATACTTAGTTAATTAATCAGGATCAAATAATGTTTTACAAAACCAAAATGGCTTTACTTGAATGAGCTTCTGATGTATCATTTCTGGCCAAAGCTGATTTGATACATATATTTATCGTTCAAGTATTACGAAAGCTATGTTAAGTGTGCATTACAAACGTGAATGTCTTAATATCTGGCCAAAGCTGACTTAATTCTTTCATGTATATCATACTTAACAAGTGCATAACTAAAGTGATTGTCTCATTTCTGGCCAAAGCTGATTTGTCACGATTACTTTGCACACATGCTTAAATGATTACACTTCTGGCCAAAGCTGATTTGTCTTCGTTTAAGTAGAACTTTAAATGAGTTTATTATTTTGATGTTAGTAATAAACATATCACAACCTCTTCACATAATGATCCTTATATTAATGATCTTTCATTATTTTTTTTATGATCATTTCGTCTGCCTTATTTTTTAGTACCCGTAATTTTACTCACTGTAATTTTCTTCTATAAATCATATCTCATCCACTCTAATTTCTAAACCTAGTATGTTTTGCTTTGTTTAAAGTTTCTATAAGAATTAGCTCTTAAATTATATCCTTGATTATCTCTTAAGACACGATAATCCTATTGCTCTCTTCTGATAAAGATACTACAGAAGAAAATTAGAGCATGATGAATAGGATAAATCGAACATGATGTCTCTTATGATAATCAAGTTCTCCCTAACATAAATGCTATCACTAAAGTTATTCCAAATTAAGTCTTTCCTAAGACAAACCTATTATTTGTGGAATAATCATAAGAATTCCTAAGATGCATGCCTTCATTTAAAATTATAAACTATAAAGTTAAGTGGTATATGTGAATACATTATAATGTACAATACCATGACCCATAAAGTTAAGGGCTTACGCATGGAAATAAGTACAATTTTTTCAGTACATGACATACTAGGATTTTCACTTGTGCAATTTGATGCCTTATAAATCAACTATAACACTCAAAAGTACAAAAGTATAACGAGTGTGCTGATAAGCAACATATGTACAAAGAAATAAATGTTTGAAGCTAGAAAAATAAATTGTTACTCACCTTACAACCACTTAAACTTTAAAAGAGGATTGTTCTAAGGTCCATAGTCAAAATACAAGTACAAAATTCCAACTTTAAGGTTCTTCAAGGGAGAATCTCACAGCATAATTGTGCCATTAGACTAGGCATAAGCAACGAGACTATCCATTATTCAGAAGAACAGTTGGATAAGTTAATTAGGTAGTCACTTACTAAAGATATTTCAGTCTGCTAATTTTAATATTCCAATTAACACATGATTAGTTGACTCTAGTTCCATACGTTTCCTTACCAGAACTCGACAAATAACTAACATGAGAGTTAGTGACAAAATTAAATGTTAAGGCTATAAGAACCATAATAAGCAGTCTTCTAACAACGTTTTTCGATACCTTATATATATTATGAAGATTAGTCAGAATATGGTATCATAATTAAGCAATGTTATGAAGCTTGTGAGGCTATAAGAACCATATTACTTGGCTTAAGGAATAAGTATGGGTCCATCATAAGTCATTCATTGACATTCGTGGAACTTATTCCAAATGGAATATTCAGACATAATTCATTTATCATTTGAAAGACTATCAACTTGTATCTAAATTTTGTCGCATATGGCCCATGGTCTTAGAAGAAATTTATTCATATATATATATAAATACTTAATAAGATTTCTATTAAATATGTCCCTAAAGTTTCTTATGATATCTGGACATTAAAGAAATCAAATAAAGTCTAACGTATATGTGATAGGTTCCCACGTCACGTAGCTCCTTGAAACTTCTCTTGTAGCATTCTAGAGATATTAAAGATCAGTGGGAGCATTAAATGTATTAATAATAACTTGCAATAGTTGCAAGAGGTGGGAGAGTGAAAATTTTACATTACCTAAATTTACACCTCTTGTACAAGACACTGCTCCATCTTGACACTGTTCTATCATAACTTGTCTCCTTAAAATCTAATGCTACTCTTACAAAAGTTTCATTGTTACTTAATCGTGGGCACACTTAGATTTCTTACCTAAACTAACATACTCCTCAACAAGAGAAACTACAAAGACTGATGTCATTAATTTGTTTTCTCTATTAGAATTTGTTGGTCGTTAAATATTGACCCTAAGCATGCTGAGTTCCTAAAGTTTTCTAAGGTCAGTGGGAGCAGTCAAAGTTCTTATCATGACTTGCAAGGAATACAAGAGGCGGGGGGAAGAGTGTCATTAAATTTCACTCCGAATTTAACTCCGATTACACCTCTTGTACACCATACTGCACCAACTCTTACAAACTTAGAATCCTGAAAATGATAGCAACCTAACCAAGAGCTAATCCATAAACTGAAACTTCTAATAAACCTACTAATCAACTCAGGAGGTCATCTAGGTTTAAAAGCCTACGAACTTTGATGATTACATAACCTCCCTAATTAAGTTGAAATGGATTTTGGAAATGTTTAATGATCCTATCTCTTAAAATTAAGTCATTAGCGTCAATCAATCATCTGAATGGAATAAAACTGTTTTCTAGTAAAACCGATTTTATATGTTCGTATAACGTTTGGGATTTGATTGAATTACCTAAGAGTTTTCATAACTAAACCAAATCCTGATATAAGTGTTAAGACACGAAGAGGCATGATTGATTGTCAAAGGTTATACTTAGGAAGAGATAAAATATCAAAGATTTCTTTGAGGATCATCACTGTTCTAGTAGCTTATAATAATTTAAAGCTACATTAGATGAACATTAAAAACAATTTTTCCTGACAAATGGCTGACATATTTACACGTTCATAAAACAACCAGAAAGTTCCAAACTGAAGGTTAAAGAACACTTTATTTGTAAGCCAATAAAATCTATGTATGGGTTAATGCAAACATCATAATGTGATGAAATATTAACGTAATTATTTTCATCAACAACCAAGTGGATTAATGTACCTACCTCAAAATGAGTGGGAGCAACTAAATTAAACTTGTCTATATAGATGATATTCTTTTGACAGGTATATGTTACATAAGTCAAAGCGTTGTTAACACAAACTTTGATATAATGATCTCAGTGATATCTCTTACGTGATAGATATCATAACATACTGAGATAGATCCAATGGGACATTAGTTCTTGTCCATAAGTTTAACATTAAATGGGTCCTTACATATGTAACAAACAATACTGCTCTCCTTTAGAGGATAATAGGATAAATGAGATTAAATCCTTACGCTTCATTAATTGGAAGCCTTATGTAAATTCAAGTCTATACTCGTTTAGATATTACTCACATTGCAACACACTAGATATGTCTAGATTAATGTGAAGCATCTAATGGAGTATTACAATATCTTTAAAAGAAACGAGAGGCTACAATTTAAAGAAGAAGTGAGAATTAAAACCGGTTTATTACTCTGACTTTGTAATATTCAAAGATGACAAAATGTAATTTCGGGTATATTTTATGTCAGCAGACAAAACCTATCTCATGGAGGAGTCATAATGGACTGATTTCAACAACCTAAGTTATAACGACATAATATAGTCACTAAATGTTGTTGGAAATTTATTAGTGGACTCATAAGTTTATTAACTTCATATAATTAATGTTTTGAAGACTTAGTGTGATAAAGTCAGCTACCATGACTCCTTGAACAGTAACAGTTCAAGATGTGCTGCATTAAATTTCGATACACAATTAATTATTCGTTTATGAACGAATTGAGGAAGCTAAGTTTTGTATCGAATACATTCAAGATATGCTTAAGGATCCTATAACTGAAGGGCTATTACCCATAAGTCTTATTAAGAGAGCTCATAGACGGGTATTAATTGATGGTCGTGCGCAATTGCATATCGTACTATGAATGACTAACTATTAGTTAATTTTCCTCATCAGTTTGATTTTGTATGTCTCTAATAATTTGTCAAGCTGGCATAATGGCATATAGACAAATAAAGTTACAAATCAAACAAAGGGTTTATGCGTATTTTGATCATAACGATTAGGTTTTAAATTAAGGCTATAGTATGACTAATGGGGGTCCTGAGTCGCATAATGATTCAACGACTGTATTTCTCTGTTATAATTCTTGTTTAAGGCTAAAATGAGTGTTAACTCCTGATCAGGCTTATCTAATACTCATAGTAAATGATTACTCGGCTAAGTGGGAGAATGTAAGATTAAATATATTTTATGTTATATTTAATCTAGTAGCCATTATAATCATTTACATTATATAGATCAAAATATATAACAACCTATTAAATAATTAGTTGGTAATTGTTGATGGGGCTTATTACCCTTATTAACTAATTAGGGTTTCCTCTTGAGTGCATATATAAGGAGACTTATGTAGAGGTTCTAAGGTTAGACACATAACCTAATTACTCTCATAACATCAATCGACCTCCTCTCCTCAACCGATTACCCTTTATCGGTTTTCTCATAACCATCATTAGATTGCACCCTAAGGAGGAACCAGATCAAGTTAACAATCATGTCAAACACTGTTGCTGCGTTTCTATCTGGATTCTTTGCTGGCATGTACTGATGCAATCAAATGTATGTTTATATTTTTTTTCCCATTATGTCTAAACAGAACTGATCAACACCTGATATTCAAATTAAAATCAAATTCATTGTTAGTGGTATAACATAGTCTCTGTTTGAATTATTAATCACCTAGCAAGTAACATCTCTTTAATTTTGTTACCCATTTTACAAATAGGAATATTAAATAAATTTTTTTTCATAATCCATTATTGATGATGTGTTAAAAATAGGCAAATTAGAAATAAATAATCCCACCTAATTCAATTTGGCCGATAATAATCCAAAGTCAGTTATTGGCCGATAATAATCCGAACTGGTCAATTTTTTTGTAAAATAGTCCGCCGTTAAAATAGCTTAACGGAGTTAAGTTTTTTTCCGAATTACAAACTGATGTTTTAGGGCTTTTGATCAGAACGAGGATATGAGTCGATTGATGTAAAACTTACCTCGAAATACTGCCCCAACCCACGAAAACAGTGCTTCAATTCGGGTGTTTAAACTTCCAATTAACAAAAATCAAGTCATTTCGAGCACAATTTCGATGTAAGTTTTACATCAATTGACTCGTATCCTCGTTCTGATCAAAAGCTCTAAAACATCGGTTTGTAGTTCGGAAAAAAAATTAACTCCGTTAAACTATTTTAACGGCAGACTATTTTACAAAAAAATTGACCAGTTTGGATTATTATCGGCCAATAATTGACTTGTACTTATTATCAGACAAATTGAGTTTGGTGGGATTATTTATTTCAAATTCGCCTTAAAAATAAGATGGTGTATATAAAATATATATTTCATCACTGAAAGTCACACTTTTTTTCTTTTCAGCAACACGTAATTTAGGCAATATCAGTTCATATCATGCAAGTAACGTGAGATTAGCTAATATCACTTAGGCTAAAGAGTGTGGCCATGACCCTCATAACCACCATGACCCTCTACATAGGCGTTATGTGACCCACCTCTAATCAACTATCCAAAAAGACCAAAACCACTACCCTAAGGGTGTTATGACCAAAACCACTATCTTCTTTATTATTTTAATATTTAATATATTTTTGTCTCAAAGTCATCAAATGGAGGGTCGTGGTAATTGTGGTTTAATTCATACCAACTACCATCAATCAAAGAGAGGGGTGGTGTATCGTGGCGTACCCAGAATTTTTTTCCAATGGGGTCCACTTTTTGCGGTGTTCATAATTTTCACAAACACATTAAAATTTTCGGGTCGGGTCGGGTCGAGGCAAGGAACATAATAAAATATAATACCATAACAAAATTATATAATCATTACTCATTAGAAAACACACAATAATAAAAATACGATGTCATTCGAAACAGAAAAGAAACATTACACACTTTAGAGTTATAATGTAGCATTTCATTCATATTCTTACGTGGCGAATCATGTTCCAATCATGAATTTTAATTGTTTTAAGAGTAAATTACAAAAATCGTCCTTTATGTATGTCACTTATTGCAAACTGTGTCCTTTGTCTTCAATAATTACAGAAAACGTACTCGATGTTTGCAAAACCTTGCAAGTTATGTCCTTTAGCCCTAACTCAGTTAATTTTTGTGGTTAAATCTAACCGAATGGACCCCACATGAGGGTATTTTTGTGGTTAAATCTGACCAAATGGACCCCACATGAGAGTAAAATGACCAAAATACCCTTATGTTGGGTTCATTTGGTCAGATTTAACCAGAAAAAATTAACTAAGTTAGGGCTAAAGAACATAACTTAATTGTAAGGGTTTGCAAACATCAAATACGTTTTCTGTAATTATTAAAGACAAAGGACACAGTTTGCAAAAAGTGACAAACATAAAGGACGTTTTTTGTAATTTACTCTTGTTTTAAAAAGTAAATCCGCTTTTATGTTTACTTGTTTATCGACCAAATACACACACAAAAGGGTAACTGGTATCATGTGTTAACGTCACATGATCACACATGCATAATTAGGATGAAGAAAATCAATCAAATTCACATGATAACTTCCTGAAAGTTTCCAACTTTAATAATAGAACAAGAGAATATATGACACATATTTTGACACCGTTCAAACAGAACACTTTTTTTTCACAACGATAAAGTTAAACGTTACACGATAAATATTTTTTTTATGCATACATATTCATCCAATATATATCTAAATGTTTTCTTCTTTATTTTTGAATAATACATAAATCAACTAATACTCAGTCCTTTTAGTTTTTACATTTCTAACTTTTCTTGGTGATAAAATTATATAAAAAATAGAACAATAAGAAATGTACTTGTGAATTCCAACAAATAAGTTTGAACAATGTAACACCCCAAATTTCGTATGACATATTATAATGTTTTAATAGCAATATTTTGACGAAAAGAAATGGTAAACATAGATTTTTACCATTAGTAAAGTCTTATAAATTTTAGTAAAAACACCCCAAATTTCGTATGACATATTATAATGTTTTAATCGCAATATTTTGACAAAAAGAAATGGTAAACATAGATTTTTACCATTAGTAAAGTCTTATAAATTTTAGTAAATCTAAAATTCTTAGGTATGCATGAAGGTTTGCTAGGTTAGTATGTAGAAATGGGGGAAGGTGACATGTTATGAATGAATGAGGGGTTGAAAATGAAAAATGTGTTATTAAAACACATAACAAAAAATGTCCAGTAAATGGAAGTGGGTGTGTGTGCGATCGTGAGGAGAGACCAGGGGAAACCTTCCCCTCAAAACCCTAACACCTCTCAAATCATCAAATTAAGAAGGAAATTGAAGGTCAATCGAATGCATGTGATCAATTCCTCAGTCATCTAAGGGTTTCCCATCATGGGGTAAGTCGAATTATGTGATTTGATGCTAGTTAATGATAAGGGTTTTGATTAATCTTTGAAATAGTATGAAATTGAACTTGTTTATGAGTTAGAATCATCATGTAGAACATGGATTATGCATGGTTTAGGTTAATTTGATGTTTAATGGTGAAACCCGTTTGTTATGATGAAGATGATGACATGGGTAAATCATCTATGTCTAAATTCTTGCTTAATATTGATGTATTTTGATAAGTCGAATTATGTCATCAATGTCATTTGACCCGTTTAGTCCGAACGACCATTTTCCATTATGAGATGATATCTAGTTACCATCTCGCCCTTTTACCCATTCCGGTTTACACCATAACGTAATGTTTCAAAATTTCTTATTAGTTCATCGTCACATGACTAATTTACCAATTTACCCTTTTTGCCATTGTTTTTGATTTTTCACCATTGCACTGGTTCCGACTCATATTATTTGCGTCGGAACATTATAACTCTATTACTAACTTTTCCTTATTCATTTTCAATACACACAACTGATGTATACTAAAAAAGGTGTAAGCTTTTACTTACCTCGCATCCAAATTACGCTTTCCTTTTCGTACTTGCTCCGTTTGACCCGCTTCATTCCCAAGCCTCCATCTAGCTTGTCAAGAGTCAAACTATCATCATAATTCACAAGGTGGTTAGATTAGTCATTATAACCACAACTATTCCACCTTACGTATTTTCTATGTCAAAACTACTATTCGACTCCGTCCATGGTTAGTTTAACTTTTCAAAAGTTAACTACCCTTAATTATATGATATGTGCATATAAGGTAAATCGACTTCATAATTAAAATTTGTATTACTCCACATCACACGTAATTGATCGAACTAGGAAATTACGCATTTGATTCATAATTTCAACATATGAACATTGTGGGCATAATTTATAACATCAACAATCAAGTTTCGTATCACTGAAAATAGGCTGTTTTTGATGACCTGTTTAACCTGTTTACAAGTCTTCAAAAATTATGATTTTTTTATGTGGCGTACCTCTCGGAGGGTTAGGCTTTGTGTTAATATTTCAAGATCTAACTCTTTACTAAAAATTCGTAAAAAATCATTTACTAAGCTGCAATCAGATTCGTCACTTCTGACTGCAGCTTACGGAAAAATTCATTAAAAATTCCTCGTTTATCCGATTGACGAAATTCCAATTGGAGATTCTTTTAATCACTTAAAACTTTCTACAGTAAGAATTTGAGATCATAACTCAATTCCTAAATTGAGTTATGACATTCGTAATGGGCTGCAAATTCTGCCAGAAAACGCAGCTTGAACCTTTGATACGGAAAAATTCATAAAACGCTCAATTTTCGTCAAAAAAATGCGATTCCAGTGGAGTTTTAAAGATATTTCCTGGAATTACATTTTAGACTCAAGAAACACATGTTTTTGTCACGTTTTGTCTATGTTACAGCCAATAAAATCGGCTGTAAATTCTGATCAGGAGCTATTTGAATTCAGCCTTCAATTAATTAACACTATTTTCTTTGCAATCAAAACCCTAAAAACATCTCATACATGAATTTAGCATCAACAACATCTGAATTTACTTGAGCTAAGCATGATTTCAATATATACTTGTCTAGGGTTTACTCCTAGACATAATATTGTTCCTATTCCATCAATACAACATCCATGCAACACAAATTTCGAATCTCACGTGTTTATCAAAATCTCAAGATGTAACTAGAAGATGAAATTTGACATACCTTGTGATCCCTTCGCTGAGGTGATCACTAATCTGATCTTAGATTTCGATTTGGAGTAGATTTGGCCTTTCAATTGATGGATTTGAGCATGTTAGGGTTTGAAGATGAGAGCTCCCTGGCTCTTCTGGAAATCTCGACCAGAACACACACTTAGAGTGTGTGTTTTGGTGTTAGTATTTTATTTAATTAAAACATTTTCCCTTTTTGCCTCTTTTCGTCCCTCTTGTTTCATTTATTACAAAAGAAGCTATATCTCATAGCTTTTCATTTAATTACCCATTACTAACTAGGTTAACTATTCCTAGTTAACTTAGTGGGTGTGGGGAATCATAACCCGTTTTTTTTTAAGTCCCGTTAACTCGGGCTCCTAAGAAACTGTGTTTTCTCAAAGCATTTATTCCTCTTTTTGATCAATACAAGATTATTTATTCAAATCCTAATATTCACCGGGTTAACTAATTTTTCTTTTTACCACTAACGGTATTTTACCCGTCTTTTAGTATTAACGGGGTTTGATTACCAAACCCGTTTTCGGGGTGTTACAAGTCTACCCCCCCCCCCCCTTAAAGAGGTTTCGTCATCGAAACCTTTTCTTACATAATTCTTTGAGTTTAAACTCAATGTATTTGATCCGAGAAATCTTTCAAACATTACTTATACTTTTAACCAATTGTTAGTATTACCAGAAAAATATGGTAACATCTTTTTGGTTACTAATTGTCTACGTATCTCCTACGACATAGTGCATCTTGAAATAACGTAATCTCGTTATTTCCACTAGTTTAGTTAACTTAGCGATATCCATCGCTTTCATATACTATCGAATTCTTTATGAATCCATTACTTTGACCTGTTTAAAGGTCTTTAGTGAAATCTTTCACTTTTAGCAACAAATTCTTTTGTTTTTAAATTTATTTATTCGTTTAAGTTATACCGAATCCACCGCTTACAAGCAAACCAAATTTCTTGATTTGAATTGCTGACCCTAACCGGTCTCACTAACTAGACTTATTAGTCCAGTTACTTTTTACCGCTTGCTTGGTTATATTGTGATTCTACTTCACAATGCATTTCTTGGCCGTGATCGTGTCACATCATGTTTAATTTATATCAACCTTTCATTTTCGAAAATATCACTTTTCGAATATATCGTCTTGCGCCTATCAGTGTCAAGACTTGTATCTTTCATGCTTACTATTTAAATTTCTATCAGAATTTATATTTGTAAAAACGTTATTTCTTACTAAAACCGAAGTTTTAGTTTTAGGATCTTCTCTTTAACTTTTGTCAATTATCCATACCAGGATATTGACAGTCCATAATTTATACTTTTACAGTCTTAGTTTTATGCGGGGATCCTCAATTTATTTCATCACCTTGCCTAGTTAACCCGTAGGTTTTATCACTTAGCCTATGGGCTATTTTATTAGACCTTCACCTCTTTACGGCGAGGTCCTTATAATCTATTTCTTTCTAGTCATGACTCGTGGGTCGTTTTAGTCTCGTAGACCTTTCAATTGTTTGTAACCCTAAAGGTTAGGTTGACCCCGTAGTTCATTCTTTACTCATGTCGTTCTTAAAATACATGTTTGGTGTCAAGGCACCCTGTTTTTGTTTGAAGAATCATTTATTTTTCGCCTTGGTATTTTCTTTGACCTTGACCGTAGTCTAAGGCTACATTCGTTTCCTTTCGGAAAAATTTTCCGACTTTATGACTTCTCACGTCATTTATGCGTCGGTTTATCTTATGCTCATCATTATCCAGTTTACATACATTCGTATTTGATTATGTCCCGTTACCGGGCTCATTATTCTTTTGCTTTTAACGCTACCATTATCCCGCTTGCGTTTACTCATGCCGTCCGGCATGATATTATATTCGACCCGTTCAACTTTAAAATAGTTGAACATAATTTATTCAAAATTTCTATTTACGAGATTTTATAGTCATAACTCGTAATCCAAGTCTTTTGATTTTTTTTATATTCCGACTTTGTCCTCAAGTTTGACGTTTTACAAAAACGGCCCCTTAAGAGGCATATTTGCATTTTCCGGGTTCGAGTGTAAGTACACTCCCTCCCAATGCATATCTTAATCGTTTTACATGTTTGCATTCTCCGGGTTCGAGTGCAAGTACACTCCCTCCCATTGCATATCTTAATCATTTTATATTAATCTTTGTCCCTTCACTCGGGCTCATTATCCTAATTTAATACGCTTTCGTCACTCGGCTGTGCGTTTACATTATTATCAAATATTTTGCTCGTTTGATTCATTTGGGTACTTTTTTAATTTGTCCCATTTACCTCGTCCTTACTACATCGGATGTAAGTATGTCCATCATAAAAAGTTCATGGTACCACGTGCTTACAACTTACTTGGCCAGAGTAAGCGATCAACACCTGGTATACATGACCTTTTTATAATTTTCACATTACACCCCATGTAAGTAATGCCTCTATTTGTTTCTCTTGGAAACAATATCCCGGATAGGTTTTCTATTCGGGTTTTTTTCCAAGTTTTTAATCTACATATGCAACTTTCTATCTCTACGTATTTGTTGCATATTACTATATGTGTAATTAAATTTAAACTGTGCACCTGGTAATGCTTGCCCTGACAGGCTTCTCTTGCCATTAGCCTTGTTCGCGATCGCTACGCGATTTAGGTCCTTGGTGAGCATGTTCTACGTGTCGTACTTTGGACTGTTCCTCCGTCAAGTCCGCAATTTGTTAGACTCCCGCTATCTTCAGATGCGAGTATCCTTCAACTAAGCATTTACAAAAATTAGTAATTTCAACATTAATAAATGCACGTATTGTAATACAAGGCTTTTTACTGCACGTGATTTCGTTAACTAAACTAATCATTTTCGTTGGTGTAACGTGTATTACACGATACCCTATGTGTTGTTCACAACACTTTAATCATACTAGACCATTAACATACGTGTACTTACCAGATCTGCAATCAAGCCTCGAACCGAACACACTTTATTCTTTAACCATGAGCTCTGATTACCAACTTGTAACACCCATTCTTATAAATCAAGGTTTAACGTATATTTTACGAAAACAATCATGTAATTAAGATTACATATACATCGGAAATACGGGTTTATTAAACCTTTTACAATTTAAAGTAATACAACATAATGTGATTTAATTCATCGTTTTAGAATAACGACGAAACAACTTGAGGAAGCTTCATTTTTCGTGTGTTCGGTCCTTTGCCATCGCTTGATCTCCATCCGGGTACACTTGATATCACCTATGATCAAAACCAACTTAAAAGTTAGTTTTGATAGCTTATAAACATGTATAAACAAGTTTCATAAACAAGCAAATAAAATAAAAATAAAATTTCGGAATTTTGCCTCTCGCGCCACGCGAGAGGCTCCTTCTTTTCCTTCGCGTGCCGCGACAGCACCCGCGTGTCGCGCCCGGTGCCCGGTTCTCCTTCGCGTGTCGCGGGGGATATCGTTTTCCAGCAGGTCCGCATCTAGGACCTGCATTTCTTCCAGCTATGTTTATTTATCAAAAATCAAACTTTCAAAGGCCATAACTTTTGATCTAGAAGTCCGTTTTACGTGATTCTTTTTCCTACGCGTTCGAAATTTAATTCTCCATCTTATGGAGTTAAAACCTGATATTCAACTACTTCAAAAATTCAAATTTCAAGCTCTCGGCTTGAAATTCCTTTTTAACACTTTTGACCCGTTTCATGATTCATTAAACCACTTTTGTTTAAATCATTACAAATTTTTGAGGTATTCATTATCTCAAAACCATCAAATCGTGAGTTCAAGACTTTCATACATTATGCAACTAAAGGTTGAGTTAAGCGCAAAACTTCATTTTGACCCGTTGGAGGGATTTACCATTAACTTTAAATTTCACTCATCATTTTACTACGTTAAGGTATCTACCTATTCTTCGTAATCTTAATGCGAAATCCTAAACAACCCATATGGGTCGTTTGCCCAATTCACCCATTAAGGGCTTTTTGGTTAATTTTAGTCCTTCATTTTACGACAAAGGACTTTCGTTAATATTTTACCAAAAATATCACTTTTAACAATAATTCTAAATATGCGTACCTGGCTCGAGTCATAGGATTGACCCGTTTAAATATCTTTCACTATTAATTTCTAATTAATACCAACGCGAACCGTATGATATTTCCTGTAATCACAAAACTCAACAAGCGGTCTTCAATTAATATTGTCAAATGATCTTGCCAATGTCATTTGACCCGTTTAGTCCGAACGACCATTTTCCATTATGAGATGATATCTAGTTACCATCTCGCCCTTTTACCCATTCTGGTTTACACCATAACGTAATGTTTCAAAATTTCTTATTAGTCCATCGTCACATGACTAATTTACCAATTTACCCTTTTTGCTATTGTTTATGATTTCTCACCATTGCATTGGTTCCGACTCATATTATTTGCGTCGGAACATTATAACTCTATTACTAACTTTTCCTTATTCATTTTTGTCACACCCCGATATTTCCACGTTTGACCGGTGGGGGAGTATCGTGACGTGGTTGGTAACATTACAGTCAAACAACACAATATTTAAATGCACAGCGGAAGCAAAGATAGATATATTTCAACCGAATATAATTGTAATATCAAGTATCACAAACAGTTGAAAATAATCCACATGTGGATAAAAAAAATAGGAAGCATTGTTCAACAGTTTCGACGTCCGAGCTTGCGAGACTTATTGTGGACGCTAGGAGTAAGCCAGCCTAGTTCGCTTAGTACCTGCACTTAACCTTTTTGGGAAAATACGTCAGTTTACACTGGTAAATACATTCAACCGACTCATTTTGAAAAGTTTAATAAAATTGATTTGAATGCACGTGGCACAAACTTTTTATAAATTGGGATAATTATTTAAACATATAAACTTGTAAAATAATTACATGTTCCTTATGCGTTCAGTAGCCCGGTTCGTGCCGGGTTAAAGATTAATAGACACACCACATTATTTATTTATGCACTGACGGATGTACGCCTACACCCCGCGCTTAGGTCGTGGCCATTTCGTAAAATGATGCCAAGGATATCCGGGACATGATCATTAACCCCCCAAAGGTGTTAAGCAAACAAAACATATTTAAACGGGTCATCTCGATAATACTTAACCACCAATCGATTAATGTCGAATGCCCGACCAAGCGGTATTTTATATACCGTACCCCAAGCTCGTATAAGGGAAAATAAGTTAAAAGTATTTACCTTTGCAAGTATAATTCACAATTAGAAAATGCGGGTAACTTTTACCGGTTCTCCTATTCTGGAACAAAGGTTTATAATAACCTATTAGAATCCTAATGGTCTTTAGTTAAGCTTAAGCTTAGACAGATTAGTTTTAAGGAATGATACGGTTCGAACGCGTGATTAAGCGAAGACCGGGATAGAATGTGATTTAGACCCGACAAGTTTGAAGACTTGTCTTATATGGGTAATCTAAACACATTCTGGATTTTGAGGTAAAAACGATAAGGTTTGACCCGTTTCGGTTAGTTTATGCAAACTAGTTACATAAACCGAACCGAACGCGCAAGAGGCGTAACGGGTAACCATAAGAGCCATATACAGGTTTCCTAAGTTAATATGCCCCAAATATGTTGTGACATCAGTAAGATATCTTTTATTATGCCCGAAACGAATTTAAACTCAAACTATGCCCCGTAGGGGTATTTTGGTCATTTATAAGGTTATAAAAGAGTTTGAACAATAATCTGAGCTACAGGTCTGATGTAATCAGTAAAAATACTTAATTTTGTAAGTTATAACAGTAGGGTATTGCATATATGTGAAACTTATCAATTATAACCAAACTATGCACCGTATGGGCATTTTGGTAATTTCACATAAGCTTAAAAGGTCAAAATCGGAAATCTGAGTTTAACAACTTTTGCTTACTGTTAAAACATTATAATTTACCTAAGATATCAGTAGGTATCAACCCTTATATGTTTAAAATAGTTTTAGTACATACTATGCGTTAAAAACGCTTAAAAAGGCGATTAGAAGCCATTTCCGGGTTCTATATAGAAAGCTGATATTTTTATTATTCCAGAAGGTTTAAAATAATGTATTTAACATATAAAATCAGTAGCAAAAGGTTTGGGGTCAAAAAGATATGTAAAACTCATTTTATAGCCCAAAAGGGCAAAACCGACAATTACCGACTCAAGCTTATAACTCTAAGTTATGCTCAGCCTAAAATTAATTAAAAATCTTCAAAAATCCCAAAATAATATATTACATCAGTGGGTAACAAGTTTGATATCAAAAAGTGGGTTTAAATAGGCTATATGCTAATTATGCCGTTTAATCGCTAAAAAGCTTTCTAATTACGCTAATGAGCATAACTCTCAACCTACACCTCAAACTGATGTCAAATTTTGGGTACAAGTTTATAATTCAGTAACTAAGGTTTCTACTCTTTTACATTTTCAAAAATCATGCTTTATGGTGAAAAGGGCATAATAGTCAACATATAAGCAATTAACGGAATCATGCATATTAATTGGATAACTAATGAACCAAGGTGTATAATCACAGAGGGTTATACTAGCATGTAACCTGGTCCAATTAAAGCTCTAAGGCATTTCTAAAACATACTAAATCGGGTCAGAACTGAAGTCAAGGCAAAAGTCAAGGTTCTGCGACTTTCGGTTCCGAACCGGGTCTAAACAGAAAATTGTCGGGTTGAACATGTTTAGACATGTTCTTACATTAATTACCAAGTTATATTAATGATCAAACAGGTTGTATGGGTTCTACATTGCTAATTATGTATTAATTTGAAATTAAGCATCCTGTTGACTTTTTAATAACAAGTTTGACCCGACTAATGGTCTAGTTAGAGTGGGAATCAGATGGTGCCCTTTTAAGGGTTTAATGCCCACATAATTACCAACTTATAACTACCTTCAATTCGACTAATCACTGGACCATTTATGATTAATCACTAAGTCAAACGGTAATTACGACGGTTTGACTTTTAAGCTAAAACTAAGTAAAAACTCAACTAAGAAAGGTTAAGCATACTTACTGAAGTCCTATGCACGATTAGGAATGTCTTGGGTCTGCTCTTGAACTCCCAAAAGCTCCAGAAATGCAGAAGGAATGAGTGATCAAATGGTTGCAACATTGTGGCCTTTTATAGTGTTCTTGATCCATAAAGATGGTGACAACTAAGTCTATGGGGTGATCCAGATCAACAACAAGTGCTCCTAGGGTCTAAAAGTAATGTAGGGGTCGTCCAAAGATGAGGAAAAACGTTTTTAAGTCGGTTACAAATGAGGGTTACATCCTCACCCCCTTAAAAGAAATCTCGACCTCGAGATTTACTGAAACAAATGAGGGTACTTTTCTTTCATTATGGACTCTACCTCCCACGTGTACTCGGGACCTCTACGGGCATCCCATTTTACCTTTATAATAGGCACATGCTTCCTTCGAAGCTTCTTAACCTGTCGATCCTCGATCGACACTGGTTTTTCAACAAACTTCAAGCTCTCTTCTATGTGCACATCTGTATGTGGTATGACTAGTGATTCATCAACGAAACACTTCTTCAGATTGCAGATGTGGAATACATTATGAATACCACTGAGCTCTTCAGGTAAGTTTAACTTATAAGCAACCGATCCGACACATTCGATGACCTCGAATGGTCCTATGTATCTCGGGCTTAACTTACCTTTCTTACCAAACCGCATCACTCCCTTCCAGGGTGATACTTTAAGCAGCACTTTATCACCTACCTCGAATTTCAGAGGTTTACGCTTTAAATATGCGTAGCTTTTCTGCCTATCCCTGGCAGCTTTCAGTCGGTCACGAATCTGGACAATCTTGTCCGTCGTTTCAAAGACTATTTCGGGTCCTGATAGTTGGACATCTCCAACCTCCGCCCAACAAACGGGCGTTCTGCACTTTCTACCGTATAAGGCCTCGAAAGGCGCAACCTTGATGCTGGTATGGTAGCAATTGTTATACGAGAACTCGATCAATGACAGGTGGTTATCCCAACTACCACCTAAGTCAATCTCACATGCTCGAAGCATGTCTTCCAAGGTTTGGATGGTACGCTCACTCTGTCCGTCCGTCCGTCTGAGGATGGTAAGCCGTACTGAAATTTAAGCGCGTGCCCAAAGATTGTTGGAAACTCTTCCAAAAATGTGACGTGTATCTAGTATCTCTGTCAGAGATAATAGACACAGGTACGCCATGTAAAGCTACAATCTTATCTATGTATAATTGGGCTAACATGTCGGAGCTATAGGTCTCTTTGATGGGTAGGAAATGTGCTGACTTAGTCAGTCTATCCACTATCACCCATATCGTATCATTTCCTTTCCTTGTTTTTGGCAACTTGGTGATGAAATCCATCGTCACCATTTCCCACTTCCATGTGGGAAGTTCAGGCTGTTGTAGCAAACCTGATGGCTTCTGATGTTCAGCTTTGACTTGCGCACACGTCAAACATTTAGCTACATAGGTAGCTATAGACTTCTTCAAGCCTATCCACCAAAAGTTTGCCTTCAGATCCTGGTACATCTTATCAGCTCCTGGATGAACGGAATATTTAGAGCTGTGGGCTTCCTGGAGGATAACATCTCGAAGTCCTCCATAAACTGGAACCCATATTCTTCCATTTAACCTTAGGATTTCGTCCTTGCCCTGAGATAATTGCTCTTCAGTGACTCCTAGCCTTTCGTTAGGATAGTTAGCTTCCAACACAGCTTCCTTCTGTGCAGCTAACAACCTTTCATTCAAACTGTTCTTTATTTCAATGCTCTTGGCATTGATTCGGATGGGTTTCACTCTTTCCTTCCGACTTAAGGCATCAGCAACCACATTTGCCTTGCCTGGATGGTATCGGATTTCATAATCATAATCATTCAACGTCTCCATCCATCATCGTTGCCTCATGTTTAAATCCTTTTGGTTAAACAGGTGCTGGAGGCTCTTGTGATCAGAATAGATCACACACTTGACACCATATAAATAGTGCCTCCATAGCTTCAGTGCAAATACAACGGCACCCAACTCCAAGTCATGGGTGGTGTAATTCTTTTCATGCACCTTTAACTGACGTGATGCATAGACAATAACTTTGCCTTTCTGCATAAGCACACATCCCATACCTGTGTGCGATGCATCACAATAAACTACAAATTCTTCGATTCCATCCGGCAACGTCAATACAGGAGCGTTGCTCAACTTCTGTTTAAGGATATCAAAGGATTCTTGCTGCTTAGGGCCCCAAACGAACTTTATTTTCTTCCGAGTCAAAGAGGTTAGGGGTGCAGCAATCCTTGAAAATTTTCGATAAATCGCCTATAGTATCCTGCTAAGCCTAGGAAGCTACGAATCTCTGTAGGCGTCTTTGGCTCTTGACAATTCATGACAGCTTCAACCTTAGCGGGATCTACTTGGATTCCGCGTTCGCTAACCACATGTCCAAGAAATTGGACTTCACGAAGCCAGAATTCACATTTAGAGAATTTGGCATAGAGCTTCTCCTGCTGAAGTAATGAAAGAATATATCGAAGATGTTTCTCATGATCAGCTTGGTTCTTCGAGTAGATGAGGATGTCGTCAATGAAGACGATGATAAATTTGTCCAAGTATTGTTTGCAGACGCGATTCATGAGATCCATGAATGCGGCAGGTGCATTAGTGAGCCCAAAAGGCATCACTAGGAACTCGTAATGACCATAACGAGTCCTAAATGCAGTCTTGTGTACATCTTCATCTTTAACCTTCAGTTGATGATAGCCTGACCTCAGATCGATCTTAGAGAAGTAACTTGCCCCTTGGAGTTGATCGAACAGATCGTCGATTCTGGGCAATGGGTACCTATTCTTGATAGTGACCTTATTAAGCTCACGGTAATCGATGCACAGACGCATCGATCCATCCTTCTTCTTGACAAATAAGATTGGTGCTCCCCAAGGAGACGAACTATGTAACACCTCGAAAATTCACGTCCTATAATGTGTTGACACGTGTCATAAGTTTGAACGTGTGAAAGAATGTTCTAGAAGGACTAAAGTTGACAAACATAGAAAGTATGTGAATATACGAGTTCAAAATGTCAACAGTGAATAAATATACCTTACAATAACCCTACATGATGTTTGTACCATCAAACGAATAAATCATGGATCATACGAAGCTAAAAGTGAGAGATTACAAACTACAGGGGTTAAATGTGTCAACATGTTTAAGTTATACCTCTGAGTGACCTTTTAGCAAACCCGAAGCTTTGTAACGATTAATTATGCTCACTAGAATGCACGATATAAATTTCATAAAGTTTCGTTATCATATGAGAAAGTTATGATCAAATTCGTATACAAGGGGTTAAAGCGTCAACGTTGAAAGTTATGACTTTTTGGGTAACAATAAAGTTAACCGAGGTCTTAACAAAGCGGGTATATATCTTGAAGCCCTTATGTGTCAAATTAGAGGGTTCAAATTGCAAGAAATAAGTTAGTTGACCTTTCGGAAGGGCCAAGAGACAAATATGCAAAAACTAGAAAATGTGGAAGCTGAACACAAGGCCCAAGCGGGCCGCGTAAGACCCAACAACATCTTACGGGGGCCGCGTCAGACGCCCAGATACAGGAACTTTGGACAGCAGCAGAATTTCACGCATAAACCGACTTTAATCAGTTGTTTCACTTCATGGGCGACCCCTAAACAACCCCTAGGCCCTTAGGGACATGTGTTATTGATCAGGGACCATTGGTAGTGTTGTGTGTCAACAATCCATTGTGATTAAAGCACTATAAACGGCCATGATGTTGCAACCATTTTCTCACACCTTCCATATGCACTTTGGAACATTTCTGGAGCTCAAGACTTCTCTCTAAGCTTCACAAATCGTGCATAGGACTTCAGTAAGTTTGCTTAACCTTTCTTAGTTAAGTTTTTGCTTAGTTTTAGCTTAAAAGTCAAACCATCGTAATTAACGGTTGACTTAGCGATTAATCACTAATGGTCCAGTGATTAGTCGAATTGAAAGTAGTTATAAGTTGGTAATTATGTGGGCAATAAACCCTTAAAAGGGCACCCTCTGATTCCTACTCTAACTAGGTCAAAAGTCGGGTCAAACTTGTTATTAAAAAGTCAACAGAATACTTAATTTCCAATTTATGAATAATTAGCAATGTAGAACCCATACAACCTGTTTGATCATTAATATAACTTGGTAATTAGTGTAAGAACATGTCTAAACATGTTCAACCCGACAATTTTCTGTTTAGACCCGGTTCGGAACCGAAAGTGGCAAAGCTTTGACTTTTGCTTTGACTTCAGTTCTGACCCATTTGGGTATGTTTTAGAAATACCTCAGAGCTTTAATTGGACCAGGTTACATACTAGTATAACCCTCTGTGATTATACACCTTGGTTCATTAGTTACCCAATTAATATGCATGATTCCGTTAATTGCTCATATGTTGACCATTATGCCCTTTTCACCTTAAAACGTGATTTTTGAAAATGTAAAAGAGTAGAAACCTTAGTTACTAAATTATAAACTTGCACCCAAAGTTTGAAATCAGTTCGAGGTGTAGATTGAGAGTTATGCTCATTAGCGTAATTAGAAAGCTTCTTTAGCGATTAAACGACATAATTAGCGTATAGCCTAATTAAACCTACTTTTTGATATCAAACTTATTACCCACTGATGTAATATATTATTTTGGGGTTTTTGAAGATTTTTAATTAATTTTAGGCTGAGCATAACTTATAGTCATAGGCTTAATCCGGTAATTGTCGGTTTTGCCCTTACGGGATATAAAATGAGTTTTACATACCTAATTGACTCCAAACCTTTTGCTACTGATTACATATGATAAATAAATTATTTTAAGCCTTCTGGAATAATAAAAATATCAGTTTTCTATATAGAACCCGGAAACGGCTTCTAATCGCCTTATTAAGCGTTTTTAACGCATAGTATGTACTAGAACCATTTTAAACATACAAGGGTTGATACCTACTGATATTTTAGGTAAATTATAATATTTTAACAGTAAGCAAAAGTTGTTAAACTCAGACTTCAGTTTAGAGCTTTATGGCTTATGTGAAATTACCAAAATGCCCCTACGGTGCATAGTTTGGTTATAATTGATAAATTTCACATATATACTTTACCCTACTGTTATAACTTATCAAATTAAGTATTTTTGCTGATTTTATCAGACCTGTAACTCAGGTTAATACTTAAACTCTTTTATAACCGTTTAAATGACCAAACTACCCCTACGGGGCATAGTTTGTGTTTAAATTCGTTTCGGGCATAATAAAAGATATCTTACTGATGTCACAACATATTTGAGGCATATTAACTTAGGAAACCTGTATATGGCTCTAATAATTACCCGTTACGCCTCTTGCGCGTTCGGTTCGGTTTATGTAACTAGTTTGCATAAATTAGCCGAAACGGGTCAAACCTTATCGGTTTTATCTCAAAATCCAGAATGTGTATGAAATACCCATATTAAGCAAGTCTTCAAACTTGTAGGGTCTAAATCACATTCTATCCGGTCTTCGCTTAATCGTGCGTACGAACCGTATCTTTGAAACTGACTGGTCTAAGCTTAAGCTTAACTAAAGACCCGTTAGGATTCTAATAGGTTATTATAAACCTTCGTTCCAGATTAGGAGGACCAGTAAAAGCTACTTGCATTTGCTTATTGTGATTATTACTTTGCTCAGGTAAATACTTTTAACTTATTTTCCCTATACGGGCTTGGGGTACGGTATATAAAATACCACTTGGTCGGGCATTAAATCTTCCATCGTATGGTGGTTAATTGAATATTTGATCGGCCCGTTTAAATTGTTTTGTTTACTTAAAGCCTTTGGGGGGTTAATGACCATGTCCCGGATATCCTTGGCATCATTTTACGAAATGGCCACGACCTAAGCGCGGAGTGTAGGCGTACACTCGTCAGTGCATAAATAGATTATGTGGTGTGTCTATTGATCTTTAACCCGGCACGATCCGGGCTACTGAACGCATAAGGAACATGTAATTCTTTTACGAGATTATATATTTAAATAATTATCCCAAGTTATAAAATGTTTGTGCCATGTGCATCCAAATCAATTTTTAATCATTTTTAAAATGAGTCAGTTGATTGTATTTACCAGTGTAAACTGACGTATTTTCCCAAAAAGATTAAATGCAAGTACTAAGCGTAATAGGCTGGATTCTCTCCTTAGCATCAATAAAGAGTCTCGCAAGCTTAAGATGCCTATCGTCTGTTGAACTACTGTTTCCTGTTTATTTCGATCCGTCTGTGGATAAACTTTCAACTGTTTGTGATACACGATATTACAATATTTTATTCGGTTGAACTATATCTTTCATTTGCTTCCGCTGTGCATTTAAATATTGTGTTGTTTGACTATTATGTTGCCAACCACGTCACGATACTCCCCACCGGGCCCACCGATGACACGTGGAATTCAGGGTGTGACAAACTAGGTCTAATGAAACCTTTGGCCAGCAATTCATCTAGTTGCGTTCTCAATTCCTTCATCTCTGTTGGTGCCAACCTATAAGGTGCTCTAGCAACAAGTGCTGCCCCAGGGATGATGTCAATTCTGAATTCGACTTGTCTATCTGGTGGTAAACCAGGTAGTTCTTTAGGAAAAACTTCAGGGTATTCAGAAATGACGGGGATATCCTCAATCTTAGGCTTCGGTTCATCGATAGTCACTTGTGCCATGTAGATGACACAACCCTTCTTTAAACACTTAGAGGCCTTGAGCATAGTCACTTGCTCGGGCAGTCCATAATGGGTATCTCCCCGAATGGTAAGTGATTCGCCAGATGGAGTCTTGATCACTACTTGCTTCTTATTGCAGACAATCTGGGCCTGGTTATGAGATAACCAGTCCATGCCTAAAATGATGTCAAAACCAGCTAACTTCAAAGGAAGTAGGGACAAAGGAAAATAGTGGTTCTTAATGGATATAACACATCCATCTAACATAGTTGAGACGGTTTCTATGGTGCCATCTGCTAACTCCACCTCATACTTCACACTTAAGGTTTTTACAGGTAAATTCAACAACTCACAAAACTTATTATCTACAAACGATTTATCAGCGCCTGAATCAAAAAGTACTCTTGCATAGATATCATTTATGAGGAAGGTACCTGTAATCACATTGTCGTCCTGGACAGCTTCCTTTGCATCCATCCTGAAGACCCTTAGCATTGGTCTTCTTTCCTTCATTAGCTTTCTTTGCAAGTTTTGGACAGTTGGACTTGACATGCCCTTTTTCGTTGCAACTGTAGCACGTTGCGTCCTTCAACTTTTTGCAATCCAAGGTCTTGTGTTCCTTGGACTTGCATATCCCACATGCAAAAGTTCTCGACTGTGTTTGCGAGTTCGATTCATATCTGCACTTCCCGAAGTGCAGTTTCTTGCAGATCTTACACTTGGGCTTTTCTCCATATTGATGCCCATCCTTCCTAGACTCAGACCCTTTCTTGTGGTCATTGTTTCCTCGGTGCTTCTTGTTTGACCTTCGTGAATTGTCATCTTCACATTTCCTTTTCTCGGCATCCGTGTTCCTCAGCGATCTCTGTCTGACCGCGTCCAGTGTGAGGGACAAAGATATATCAGTTACAGACCTGAAAGTAGTTGGCCGAGAGGCCTTTACGCTTGCCTTAATCTCTGGGGCTAAACCCCCAATGAAACGAGCTATTCTTTTGTGTTCCGGGGTCACCAGATACGGAACCAATCTTGATAATGTGTTGAAGCTCGTAAGGTAAGCTTGGCAATCCAGATTCTTCATAACCAAGGATAAGAAATCAGATTCGATCTTTTCTACCTCATGCCGGGGACAGTAGTTCTCCCTGATGAGGGCAACAAATTGTTCCCATGTCATGTTATACAGTGGAATCTTCCCAGTAGCTTGAATCAATGATCTCCACCAGGCTAAGGCCTCACCTTTGAACGATTGAGACACAAACTTTACCACATCCTTCTCAACGCACCCGCTGATATCAACAACGGTATCCATCTCATCCAACCAGGTCATGCAGTCTATAGCTCCTTTCTCCCCAGTGAAATCCCTGTGCTTGCATGAAACGAAGTATTTGTAGGAGCAACCCTTATCACGGGGTCCTTGATTCAGTATGATCTTTTGAGATGGGACACTTTGATGGTTTGAAGAGTGATGATCGTCATCTTCTTTCCTGGGTTCATCCTTCTTGGAGGGTGGCTTGTTGTGAGCCTCAGAGTAAGTCTTAGGCTTTGAATGCGGTGTAGATAGGGTCCTACTTCGGGTTCCGCTATATTCTTCATACTGCCGCTCTATGGCCTTTGTAACAGCGCCGTCTATTAACGCTTGTAGTTCAGCACCCGTTATATTAATTCGGGCGTTATCCTGATTCTCCCTTGGGTGACTATTAATTTCATCCGAGTCAGCCATTTTAATTTGAACTGTTACATAAGACAATGACAATAGTTTACTTGGGAGTTTATTATGGAATTGTCTTTTATAGCAATTCATTAACCACGGTAAACATAGACCAGATTTGGTTAATTTGTTAATCATATTTATTTAGGATTTTTATTATAATTTATCCTAATCATAAAACAATATTAGTTTTATTAGTGGCACAAAAGGCCTAGTCACAGGGACATTTTTAAAACATAAGCCATGATTTCAGAGAATCAAGGCATTAAGGTTTGAACATAGTTCATTACCTTTTTCTGATAGCGAGTCGTAGACTACCACTGTCTTTTGTCTCATATGAAAATGAGTATGGCCCGTAGGCGCTATATTACCAATGTATGGTCAAAATATGATCATCTTAATTGATGAGTTAAACCCATGATTCATAGATTATTAAGTTGGGTTAGGAATCTTTTGAAGAATCCTTATATAAGAATGACGTGTGTGATTTTAACGAATCACGTCTGCCAGGAGCGTTAACATGTTTTCAGATGTTAACTGGGACCCGAATCTTTTTAAACAGGTTTTACCATATCGGCTAAGTCTTTATAATGACCTACAAGCTAGGTTTTACCTTTTTAAGATTCTTATTAATATTTAAATAGGCAGATTATTTTTAAAAGGAATGATTTTTATTTATTTATTTCATGTAATATATTTATGCATATAATGGCAGAAATGAAATTTATAAACTTAACATTCCAATAATCGTAAAAAGTACACACTGCCCTAAACGGGTCTTTTAATATACAAAATACCCACGCAGGGGCTTAACCATACAAACATACCCACGCAGGGGTCAACAGAAAGACATGCCCACGCAGGGGCATAATACAAGAAGTCATACCCACGCAGGGGCTAAAAGACAAGTCCACGCAGGAACTAAATACACAAATAATTGTCCGCACAGGGACTTGATTGAAATAGGAAGTACAACAACACATGTAGGGATTTAATGATCCCTCTTCTTTTTCCCCTTTAGCAAGCCTGCTAAACCCTTGAGGAAACCTTGTCGTTCCCTGCGATCTCTGTGAAAATCTCGCTCGACTTGGTCCAATCTTTGAAGAATTTCTTCCCGTTCTGGCGGGGAGAACCTTGGCTGCTGCGATTGTCGCCGAATCGGTGGTCGAGCTGGTACTTGATATCCATGAGTTGGATATCCTACTCCCCAAGGAGCTCCATACGGTCCTTCTGGATGTTGGGCGAGGTAGTTTGATGCCACTTGGTAAGGGTCTTCAGCATAGTTATAATGGGTGTGAGTCGGCTGCTCAAACGGATTGTACGCCATTGAACCGGCGTACGCAGGAATCGGGTTATCAAAACCCATCGGTGGTGGTTGTGGTGCAACTGGTGCAGAACTCACCTCAGGAATTGGGTTTGAGGGTCCATCCATCTGTGGGTCTTCCTGTAGTGGCGGGTAGTGACTGCCACTGGAGTGTCGAGGGGTGCTAAAGTGGAAATCCCCTGCTCGCGCAGACATACGTGCGCCCGTTCTCCTACGCCTTGGTGGTTCTTGAGGTGCTTGATGAACTGGCGGCGGTGGAGGCGGTGGCGTGACTGCCACGAAATGTGAATCCCCAGAGGAATCCTGCTGCTGCTGCTGCTGCTGCGGTGAGTTATGAGTGGGTGTAAAATACCACTCATATTGGTTAAACCTTGCTTGAAAACTATCTGGACCACCGTAGGGTGATCCGTGGAAAGAAGATCCATCGGAGATCTCGATGGGATGGTTGGGAGTCCCTGAGGCAGGCTCGACGGGATCCGTGTCCTCGTCCATGTCCGTCGCCTGGTCGCCGGAAAAGTGATCCTCCGGTCCCAATGGGTAAAATCCCACGGGTTCTTGTATGTAGTTCGCCGGGTTAAACCGGCCCTGAAAAACAGGAGTGGGGTCGCCGAAGGAATGATGCGAAAGGGTTCGCTGAAGAGGTACATATGAAGGTTGCGGGTTGTTGGGCTCGCTTTCGGACTGAGGTCCAAGAGAGTGACGATATGGAGGCGTCGAACTATGCGAAGTAGATCGTCTGGCGGGCTCCAGAGGGGTCCTCCAGTCTCCTTGCGGACCAGCACTCCTGGTGGTTGAAAGAGTTCGCCGTAGTGATGGCCCGGCTTCGTGATCGTTAGGGGCGCTGATTGGCCCCTTGCCTTTTCCTCCTCTTCTAATTCTTGGCGGCATGGTTATACCTGTCAACATAAACAAAGATACAACAAGAAATATAAAGGACAATGTTAAAATAAAAACAAAATTTGGAATTGTCCTAAGTTCTTTGTCTAGACTCAAAAATTTAGGAATGTGCAATTGTGTAACTGAGATTAAACACAAAAGGCTAGTGTTTAATTCACTCAGCGTTGGCTCTGATACCAACCTGTCACACCCTGATATTTCCACGTTTGACCGGTGGGCCCGGTGGGGGAGTATCGTGACGTGGTTGGTAACATTACAGTCAAACAACACAATATTTAAATGCACAGCGGAAGCAAAGATAGATATATTTCAACCGAATATAATTGTAATATCAAGTATCACAAACAGTTGAAAATAATCCACAGGTGGATAAAAAAAATAGGAAGCATTGTTCAACAGTTTCGACGTCCGAGCTTGCGAGACTTATTGTGGACGCTAGGAGTAAGCCAGCCTAGTTCGCTTAGTACCTGCACTTAACCTTTTTGGGAAAATACATCAGTTTACACTGGTAAATACATTCAACCGACTCATTTTGAAAAGTTTAATAAAATTGATTTGAATGCACGTGGCACAAACTTTTTATAACTTGGGATAATTATTTAAACATATAAACTTGTAAAAGAATTACATGTTCCTTATGCGTTCAGTAGCCCGGTTCGTGCCGGGTTAAAGATTAATAGACACACCACATTATTTATTTATGCACTGACGGGTGTACGCCTACACCCCACGCTTAGGTCGTGGTCATTTCGTAAAATGATGCCAAGGATATCCGGGACATGGTCATTAACCCCCCAAAGGCGTTAAGCAAACAAAACATATTTAAATGGGTCATCTCGATAATACTTAACCACCAATCGATTAAGGTCGAATGCCCGACCAAGCGGTATTTTATATACCGTACCCCAAGCCCGTATAAGGGAAAATAAGTTAAAAGTATTTACCTTTGCAAGTATAATTCACAATTAGCAAATGCGGATAGCTTTTACCGGTTCTCCTATTCTGGAACAAAGGTTTATAATAACCTATTAGAATCCTAACGGTCTTTAGTTAAGCTTAAGCTTAGACCGATTAGTTTTAAGGAATGATACGGTTCGAACGTTTGATTAAGCGAAGACCGGGATAGAATGTGATTTAGACCCGACAAGTTTGAAGACTTGTCTTATATGGGTAATGTAAACACATTCTGGATTTTGAGGTAAAAACGATAAGGTTTGACCCGTTTCGGCTAGTTTTTGCAAACTAGTTACATAAACCGAACCGAACGCGCAAGAGGCGTAACGGGTAACCATAAGAGCCATATACAGGTTTCCTAAGTTAATATGCCCCAAATATGTTGTGACATCAGTAAGATATCTTTTATTATGCCCGAAACGAATTTAAACTCAAACTATGCCCCGTAGGGGTATTTTGGTCATTTATAAGGTTATAAAAGAGTTTGAACAATAATATGAGCTACAGGTCTGATGTAATCAGTAAAAATACTTAATTTGGTAAGTTATAACAGTAGGGTATTGCATATATGTGAAACTTATCAATTATAACCAAACTATGCACCGTAGGGGCATTTTGTTAATTTCACATAAGCTTAAAAGGTCAAAATCGGAAATCTGAGTTTAACAACTTTTGCTTACTGTTAAAACATTATAATTTACCTAAGATATCAGTAGGTATCAACCCTTATATGTTTAAAATAGTTTTAGTACATACTATGCGTTAAAAACGCTTAAAAAGGCGATTAGAAGCCATTTCCGGGTTCTATATAGAAAGCTGATATTTTTATTATTCCAGAAGGTTTAAAATAATGTATTTAACATATAAAATCAGTAGAAAAAGGTTTGGGGTCAAAAAGATATGTAAAACTCATTTTATAGCCCAAAAGGGCAAAACCGACAATTACCGACTCAAGCTTATAACTCTAAGTTATGCTCAGCCTAAAATTAATTAAAAATCTTCAAAAATCCCAAAATAATATATTACATCAGTGGGTAACAAGTTTGATATCAAAAAGTGGGTTTAAATAGGCTATATGCTAATTATGTCGTTTAATCGCTAAAAAGCTTTCTAATTACGCTAATGAGCATAACACTCAACCTACACCTCAAACTGATGTCAAATTTTGGGTACAAGTTTATAATTCAGTAACTAAGGTTTCTACTCTTTTACATTTTCAAAAATCACGCTTTATGGTGAAAAGGGCATAATAGTCAACATATAAGCAATTAACGGAATCATGCATATTAATTGGATAACTAATGAACCAAGGTGTATAATCACAGAGGGTTATACTAGCATGTAACCTGGTCCAATTAAAGCTCTAAGGCATTTCTAAAACATACTAAATCGGGTCAGAACTGAAGTCAAAGCAAAAGTCAAAGTTCTGCGACTTTCGGTTCCGAACCGGGTCTAAACAGAAAATTGTCGGGTTGAACATGTTTAGACATGTTCTTACATTAATTACCAAGTTATATTAATGATCAAACAGGTTGTATGGGTTCTACATTGCTAATTATGTATTAATTTGAAATTAAGCATCCTGTTGACTTTTTAATAACAAGTTTGACCCGACTAATGGTCTAGTTAGAGCGGGAATCAGAGGGTGCCCTTTTAAGGGTTTAATGCCCACATAATTACCAACTTATAACTACCTTCAATTCGACTAATCACTGGACCATTTATGATTAATCACTAAGTCAAACGGTAATTACGACGGTTTGACTTTTAAGCTAAAACTAAGTAAAAACTCAACTAAGAAAGGTTAAGCATACTTACTGAAGTCCTTTGCACGATTAGGAATGTCTTGGGTCTGCTCTTGAACTCCCAAAAGCTCCAGAAATGTAGAAGGAATGAGTGATCAAATGGTTGCAACATTGTGGCCTTTTATAGTGTTCTTGATCCATAAAGATGGTGACAACTAAGTCTATGGGGTGATCCAGATCAAAAACAAGTGATCCTAGGGTCTAAAAGTAATGTAGGGGTCGTCCAAAGATGAGGAAAAACGTTTTTAAGTCGGTTACAAGCTCAAAACAGTCAACAGCCAAACTTTCTGTCGCTGGGCAACCCTTACGGACCGTAAGGGGGTGGCTTACGGTCCGTAAGCCTTTTGCAGAAGACAAAAAATTTTGGCCTTTCAAGCATTCGAAGAGTTAACCATGTATTACGAATTTTGGGCTTCTATAATTCAGTATGGGGCCTCAAAAACGTGCCTTGAACAGTTTAGATCACTTATAATGATGTACATTTGTCTTGGACATTATCAAAAAGCCATGAACGAAGGGTTGTCGTGCATTTCTTCGTAGGATTTTACTTTTGCAATTAAGAGTCAATTATTGCTAGTATTTACCGGATTTGAGTATATCAGATGTTTCTAATATAAATTAGGGTCTTGGGATTTATAACGAGGTCGTTCAGAGGTAAAAATTAACATGACGACACTTTTAAATCCTGCCATACATCTTTAACTATATCCGGGTTTATATCACTTTTTGTCTTACATGACACGTGTCGTTATTCTATTGTACACGAATTTTCGAGGTGTTACAATTTTCAATACACACAACTGATGTATACTAAAAGGGGTGTAAGCTTTTACTTACCTCGCATCCAAATTACGCTTTCCTTTTCGTACTTGCTCCGTTTGACCCGCTTCATTCCCAAGCCTCCATCTAGCTTGTCAAGAGTCAAACTATCATCATAATTCACAAGGTGGTTAGATTAGTCATTATAACCACAACTATTCCACCTTACGTATTTTCTATGTCAAAACTACTATTCGACTCCGTCCATGGTTAGTTTAACTTTTCAAAAGTTAACTACCCTTAATTATATGATATGTGCATATAAGCTAAATCGACTTCATAATTAAAATTTGTATTACTCCACATCACACGTAATTGGTCGAACTAGGAAATTACGCATTTGATTCATAATTTCAACATATGAACATTGTGGGCATAATTTATAACATCAACAATCAAGTTTCGTATCACTGAAAATAGGCTGTTTTTGGTGACCTGTTTAACCTGTTTACAAGTCTTCAAAAATTATGATTTTTTTATGTGGCGTACCTCTCGGAGGGTTAGGCCTTGTGTTAGAATTTCAAGATCTAACTCTTTACCAAAAATTCGTAAAATTTTATTTACTAAGCTGCAATCAGATTCGTCACTTCTGACTGCTGCTTACGGAAAAATTCATTAAAAATTCCTCGTTTATCCGATTGACGAAATTCCAATTGGAGATTCTTTTAATCACTTAAAAATTTCTACAGTAAGAATTTAAGATCATAACTCAATTCCTAAATTGAGTTATGACATTCGTAATGGGCTGCAAATTCTGCCAGAAAACGCAGCTTGAACCTTTGATACGGAAAAATTCATAAAACGCTCAATTTTCGTCGAAAAAATGCGATTCCAGTGGGGTTTTAAAGATATTTCCTGGAATTACATTTTAGACTCAAGAAACACATGTTTTTGTCACGTTTTGTCTATGTTACAGCCAATAAAAGTCGGCTGTAAATTCTGATCAGGAGCTATTTGAATTCAGCCTTCAATTAAAACATGTTCTTGACATCATAACACTATTTTCTTTGCAATCAAAACCCTAAAAACATCTCATACATGAATTTAGCATCAACAACATCTGAATTTACTTGAACTAAGCATGATTTCAATATATACTTGTCTAGGGTTTACTCCTAGACATAATATTGTTCATGTTCCATCAATACAACATCCATGCAACACAAATTTCGAATCTCACATGTTTATCAAAATCTCAATATGTAACTAGAAGATGAAATTTGACATACCTTGTGATCCCTTCGCTGAGGTGATCACTAATCTGATCTTAGATTTCGATTTGGAGTAGATTTGGCCTTTCAATTGATAGATTTGAGCATGTTAGGGTTTGAAGATGAGAGCTCCCTGGCTCTTCTGGAAATCTCGACCAGAACACACACTTAGAGTGTGTGTTTTGGTGTTAGTATTTTATTTAATTAAAACATTTTCCCTTTTTGCCTCTTTTAGTCCCTCTTGTTTCATTTATTACAAAAGAAGCTATATCTCATAGCTTTTCATATAATTACCCATTACTAACTAGGTTAACTATTCCTAGTTAACTTAGTGGGTGTGGGGAATCATAACCCGTTTTATTTTTTTTTAAGTCCCGTTAACTCGGGCTCCTAATAAACCGTGTTTTCTCAAAGCATTTATTCCTCTTTTTGATTAATACAAGATTATTTATTCAAATCCTAATATTCACCGGGTTAACTAATTTTTCTTTTTACCACTAACGGTATTTTACCCGTCTTTTAGTATTAACGGGGTTTGATTACCAAACCCGTTTTCGGGGTATTACACTTAAACTAATAAGTAATCATGAATAGGAGTGAGTATGTATATAAGTTTGTTCGTACATGTTTTATTATACGAAGGTTTGTAATTAAGATACGACAGTAATTCGTGGAGAATTAGGCAAGTGGTATGTATGAGTTAGTATGTATGTATGTATGTATTTATGTAATTATGTAAGTATATGTACGTGTGAGCGAAGGTATGCACGTGTGTAGTTATGATTCGTTTTATGAATGCATGTAAGTATGTAGTTATGTATGCAGATCGGAATATATGTAGGTATCGGTGTATGTGTGAACGCAAGTCGCTATGTATGGGCGTAAGCATTATGTATTTAGGTATGAAGGTACATACGCGTATAGGTATGAATGTATATATGTGGATGCAAGTATGTATGTATGTATGTGAGTAGGTATGTTTGTATGTAGTTATGTATGTATGTATGTATGTATGTAGGTGAGTAGGTATGTATGTACGTAGTTATGTATGCATTGTATACGTGGTTTCAATACATTTAAATATTGACGTTATTAACAGTGTGCCTCGAGAATGAAATGTAGTGCAGGTACTCTATTGAAGTTTCGCCAATGATTAGACACCCGGATGGAATGACTAAATCTAGAAAGATAACGGGATGGAAAGTATATGTGGATAGAACGTAACGAGACTACATGATTAAGAATCTTGTTTGTATATAATGTATGCTAATGTTGCGAATGTATGTGGTGGGTGCAGGTTGTACGAATCACAGATTATCATCACGAGGAGTAGCGATCAAAGACCGAGTCACAAGATAGATTGTACGGGAATGCTTGAGTATGTAAATTGATAGACATAAGTTATGCTTTTATTTTGTAAATGAGTACAAGACGGATTCAAGACATAGAAAGGACAAAAAGTATGAATGATGTGTTCAAATCCGTGAAACGGATTTAAAATATAAAAGGATGAAACTAGTCTATATAAGAAGATGTCGATGGTTCGACCATGATTGAGTTGAACGGGTCATGTAAGTTAGTATAAAGTAAAAGGTGATAGTATAATGAAAGAAGTTTTGTATAAGCTACACGTTAGATGTGTTAGAAATCGACTCTTGGGAGTCAGGATGGATGACGGGCTACGACCTGGACAATAACTTAAGTATTGACGGGAAGGGTAAGTTTGGTAAGAAATACTGAAACGATGTAATAAAGTCTTTGCAAGTAAGCATAAAAGGAAAGAAGTAAGAGCATGCACTTCAATACATTTACGATAAGTAAGAAGTGCCATTTGACCTTGAAAAGTCAAAATGTGGCAAGTTGGCGAAATGACTAATAAAATGAAAGAAATGCGTGTAAGAATTGGAATGTGTGATATGTTATAGCATGTACGTAGGAAATGGTAGAAGAGTTATAGGTGAGTAATTCCTTAGTAAAATGAATGTTAGGATAGGCATGGTATGGTACGCGATGTCTGACTAGTATGACACGTATACTTATGTAAACTAAATACTGTATTAAATAAGAGCAAAAGTAATATAAAATTAATGGGATGATTTAAAGGTAATGTAAAAGTACGCATGGTACAAGTAACTGTAGAAAACGTAGAATGACGTTAACTTTAGAGCTAAGCACGTAGGTGTGACTATGAAACAGCAGTTTTGTTGTGATAACAAAATAAGAGTTAACTGTTATACAATGCAAGAAGAGAATGTAATTTTGAGAGATGAGATGAAGGCATTAGATCCGTTATGAACGGATCATACGAATGTATGTATAAATTACGAAGTAAGATATCACAGTCGACGAAAATAATGTAAATGATGGGATGTTGGAATTGTTTCAAGCAAACAAAATGGTATATTATACGTGATATATGAGTATTGGAATGATGAATAAACCGCTAGCTATGAAGCGCGATAGAAACTAGCAATATTTAGTGAAAGTGACACTAATAAGAACTCTGGTGCGGGTTCTTGAAGCTAGAAGGTCGTCATTAGATGGGCTCGTGGTCTGGTTGATGGGCCGGGAAAGAAAAGATAGTTAATGTTAGATGAAAGTGAGAAAGGTTTCGGGGACGAAACCTTCTTTAAGGGGGGTAGACTTGTAACACCCCAAATTTCGTATGACATATTATAATGTTTTAATCGCAATATTTTGACAAAAAGAAATGGTAAACATAGATTTTTACCATTAGTAAAGTCTTATAAATTTTAGTAAAAACACCCCAAATTTCGTATGACATATTATAATGTTTTAATCGCAATATTTTGACGAAAAGAAATGGTAAACATAGATTTTTACCATTAGTAAAGTCTTATAAATTTTAGTAAATCTAAAATTCTTAGGTATGCATGAAGGTTTGCTAGGTTAGTATGTAGAAATGAGGGAAGGTGACATGTTATGAATGAATGAGGGGTTGAAAATGAAAAATGTGTTATTAAAACACATAACAAAAAATGCCCAGTAAATGGAAGTGGGTGTGTGTGCGATCGTGAGGAGAGACCAGGGGAAACCTTCCCCTCAAAACCCTAACACCTCTCAAATCATCAAATTAAGAAGGAAATTGAAGGTCAATTGAATGCATGTGATCAATTCCTCAATCATCTAAGGGTTTCCCATCATGGGGTAAGTCGAATTATGTGATTTGATGCTAGTTAATGATAAGGGTTTTGATTAATCTTTGAAATAGTATGAAATTGAACTTGTTTATGAGTTAGAATCATCATGTAGAACATGGATTATGCATGGTTTAGGTTAATTTGATGTTTAATGGTGAAATCCGTTTGTTATGATGAAGATGATGACATGGGTAAATCATCTATGTCAAAATTCTTGCTTAATATTGATGTATTTTGATATGTATGGTAGATTCTTGTTAGAGGAATTGAAAGAAATGTGATACTAGTATGTTTGATGTTATGCATGAATGATCCATGTTGATTAGAAGGATAATTTGATGAATTATGTATGAGATTAGAAGAATATGCATGAGTTGGTTGTACATTAAGCTTAAATAGTGGTACGCACGCCAAGTGTTCGATGAAATGTCTAAGGGAAGTTAGGATGTGAAATTTTAGGAAGTGGCTTGACATATATGAATGACGTATGATAATGATGTAATTAGTAGTATACTAACTTATAGAATGTTCTTTAGATGGAACTAGTACAAAAATTCGGGTTGAATGTATGTGTTGGTCAAGATTATGCATTAGAAGCTTGTACATTGTGCTTGGAAGGGGACGATGCTCGCCATATGTTTTTATTAATCACTTAATTGCGATTAAGAAGTAAATGTGTACTAAATGTATAACATATGACCATACTAGTAAAGAATGATGTTATGAATTACGTTAAGTTGTCTAACCTAGCAATGTTGTTGTCAAAGTGTAGAATCATGAAAGCATAAGTATGTGTAAATTGATTATGTGTATATTGTGTATGCGACTAGGTGATCATGTAATTGTATGTGTCATACGACATTATGTATGAAATGAATGTGATGTTATTAATATGGTCTACTATATCAACATGAATGCGTGTTCAAAGGTTAGAAGTTATATGCTAGAAGGTTGACTTTCTGAAAGTCAACTGAAAATTTATAGTATGGTTAGGCATTTTGACACAAGTATAAGAATCAAGAGATCATGGAATATGTGTTAGACCAATTATGTGTTATGTGTGATAATGAATTTGGATTTCGAAGATATTGAATAATGTGGTTGACAAATCATGTCATATGCATGTTAGTGAAAGTCAATGTTGATAAGAGTTGGTAAATGTGTGTTAATTTGAATGGGCATGAATACTAACATTATTATGGCATGACGACATGAAAGAATTGGAACCACACAAGCATGGACCAAGCATGGAAGGCTAACGGGTCAAGATGAGGCAAGGAAGCAGTTACGAGCACGGATGCACAAGGTAAGTGAATTCCGACTCACTTCTTAGTATACGTAAGAACTTTCTTGTTTATGAATGAGGGGAAATCATGTATGGTATGAATTGAATGAAGGTATTAAGATAAGTATTGATCTAGATAGTCGAAGGTAGTTTGTGGGACCAAACGGGTCGAATAAATAAGAATAAGTGAGGTAACGGTAATAAAATTTGTGATGATTAAGGATCCGGGGTAAGGATTCTTAGTCTAATATGTAAGGAATTGTTTTACGAATGTTTAGGAACAAGTTTCAAGTGAAACGGATGCAAAACGAACAAGTTTTGCGAATTTTAGTGTTAAAGTGGGGAGCTGATCTGGGCATCACCGTAGCTTACGGTGCCCACCGTAAGCTACGGTGGGAGCTGGGACTTTCTTTCTGTCGTAAGGCAGTTTAAAGTTGCTGTAAGGCTTTTGGGGCCACCGTAAGCTACGGTAGCCACCGTAGCTTACGGTGGAGGTCAGATGCAAATGTAAAGTTTATGAAATTCTTTGTTTTTCCTTCGAATTCGGACCTTGTAAACCCATTCCAAGCCTCGTTAAGTCTTTATAATGTTCCTCAACCCTACCGAAAGGCTTGGTAAGTTACGGGTGAGTACGGAACTCATTCTTAAGATCCGAAACATACCCGAAAGACATTTAAAGAACGTTTATGATGTGTGAGTAAGATCGGGATGTGGGAGCGAGTATGCGGGGTAATGAACTAAGTATGTGGGTATGCATGTATAGATTTAACTTCATCCCAATACGCTTAAACTAATAAGTAATCATGAATAGGAGTGAGTATGTATATAAGTTTGTTCGTACATGTTTTATTATACGAAGGTTTGTAATTAAGATACGACAGTAATTCGTGGAGAATTAGGCAAGTGGTATGTACGAGTTAGTATGTATGTATGTATGAATGTATTTATGTAATTATGTAAGTATATGTACGTGTGAGCGAAGGTATGCATGTGTGTAGTTATGATTTGTTTTATGAATGCATGTAAGTATGTAGTTATGTATGCAGATCGGTATATATGTAGGTATCGGTGTATGTATGAACGCAAGTAGCTATGTATGGGCGTAAGCATTATGTATTTAGGTATGAAGGTACATACGCGTATAGGTATGAATGTATATATGTGGATGCAAATGTATGTATGTATGTGAGTAGGTATGTTTGTATGTAGTTATGTATGTATGTAGGTGAGTAGGTGTGTATGTACGTAGTTATGTATGCATTGTATACGTGGTTTCAATACATTTAAGTATTGACGTTATTAACAGTGTGCCTCGAGAATGAAATGTAGTGCAGGTACTCTATTGAAGTTTCGCCAATGATTAGACACCCGGATGGAATGACTAAATCTAGAAAGATAACGGGATGGAAAGTATATGTGGATAGAACGTAACGAGACTACATGATTAAGAATCTTGTTTGTATATAATGTATGCTAATGTTGCGAATGTATGTGGTGGGTGCAGGTTGTACGAATCACAGATTATCATCACGAGGAGTAGCGATCAAAGACCGAGTCACAAGATAGATTGTACGGGAATGCTTGAGTATGTAAATTGATAGACATAAGTTATGCTTTTATTTTGTAAATGAGTACGAAGGATGCATATATTGTAAAAGAGTTATTTTATAATGAACTTTCAAGTAAGTCAAAACGTTTATAATGAAATAAATTTTATGGTACGTATTTCCGCTGCGTCTTTTCAGTTAAAGCGTGTTAGGGCGTTACAAACAAACTCCCTGATACACCTGATACCGTGTATATTCCCGATACAAGGGGCGGATTTAGCAAAAAATTACTGGATTTTTAGGAACCCACTCAGTTTGAAATTTTTAGTGAAAATCTATATAAGAACAAACTGGATATTGTTTTTAGATCCGTCACTGGCCGATACACGACATGTAATAAGCAATCAAGTAACTAGCATATACGAGACCAGTACTACCAATACCCGTACCATTTTCATCTTATATATCTAAGACTCACCTTTTCACAAAGTTTCGTATCATTCATTTCATTCAAACCTACACGCTTACACTAATATGAAAAGGGTATACAAACATTTCAACCTAGTCTTATTCTTTTATCATTATTACTTCAAATAATACTTATAATAGGCCAAATCACACATGCAATGTCAGAACTGAGCACCATCTGCAACCACTTACCATATTTTCTTCTCATCTTTCTTAAGAAGGGATCTTCCATCTGAAGAGTAACTTCTATGCTTTCTCCTACTCAGCCATCTTCTTTTCTTCAACATCATTATATTTGGACACCATCATCAAAAACAGAAACCATGAGTTTCAAGTTCAAACCACTGTTCTTCATCTGTTTCTTGATCTTCTTCCATCTTTCGGATTCATCATTGGTCTATGCAAAACAAAGTATTCCCGGATCAAGATTTCAACCGAGACGACTGATGGCGCATCCGTCTCTCACGTCTCTTTCTACAGATCCATCTAAGCACAAGGGCGCGGCTATGAACGAGTCGGAGACATCCATGGAAGATAGTTTGAGGAATCAACCACCTAGCAAGTCAAACCCTTCACATAACTAAGTGATATCTGTAGTATTTTTTTTTAACGACAAATTTGGATCATTGTCGTGCCAACAACAAAACCACCCGGTCATATCCATCTTCACTAGGCTATAATATCTATATACCAATTCAGGAGAAAACCCAATAAATCTGGGAAAAACCCCGTGGGAATCAAACCTAGGACCTAATGGTCTGTAAGTTTTATCCCACTGTCAAGATGCCACTAGGCTATAATGACACGGATGATATAGTAGTAGTACTTTGTGTAAACATTATGAATAATGATAATTCATCTCTCAATATTATTTCAGTTTAGCAGTTATTATTTTAATTTTTCATGGTAATTCACTTGATTATAATCAAGTAAGGGATTCAAACTCAAATGGTGAGACCAACCCGATGGGGATGATATTAGTTATTTAGTTAATATATATATTTTTTTTGAACGGTGAGAATATTTAACTTGTTGTGAGAGATCTCACACCCTTCTAAACAGAGGGCCCTAACCCTACTTTGGCCAGACTATGGGGCTGTTTGTTTACCTCTTAATAAGGCCCTTAATGGTTCAGACCCCTTATTGGTTCAGCACTTAATGGTTCAGATTGTTTGTTTCACGAGCAGATGTCTGAATGGTTCAGATACTTGACTCTGAATGGTTAAGATTTATACAGAGTCTGAATGGTTAAGACCTCTAATCTGAATTGGTCAAACATTTGCCTCTGAACGGTTAAACATTATGCATGCTCTTAATGGTTCAGACATCTTACTGATTCAGCACTTAATGGTTCAGACTTCTTACTGGTTCAGCACTTAACGATTCAGATGTTGTCAAACACCCCCTATGTTATCTTAACCGGGTCCACGCTGAAGTCAGAGTTTTTAGCAATTGTGATTTGTCAAACTCTTCACATGACTAACGATTTTTTTTAAGATTGGTAATAGTAGCTTGTGATGGTGCTTTCATGACCGGACCATTGATTGTAACCGGACACCTCTCATGTAAATGAAAGTCCTTGTCAAGTGTTGTACAAATATCTCTAATATATGAACTAAATACACTTCGAATTCATTTTGTCTTTTTTATTTTTAATAAATTTATTTACCATTTTCCCTTTTTAATTTTCTCTTTTAAGAAAATGATATGCTTATTTTCTTTTTTTTAACTTTGACTTTATTTTTTTATTTTTAATAAATTTATTTACTATTTTCCCTTTTTAGTTTTCTCTTTTAAGAAAATGATATAATTTTTTTTTTAACTTTGACTTTACTATATTAAATACATTTTATGTAATGTTTAAATATTTTGAAAATTAATTATTGACTTTATCTTGTTTTAAGTTTTATACGTTTAGTGAACCAATGAGACAACTGATTTGATAACCAGTAGGGTTAAATAAATGTAGAGCATATGAAGAAAGAGAAACCAATAATTTTTCTCATTTTCTTTCATATTATATGTTTTTTATTGATATACGAGGATTTTATCGTATAAAGTTGTAGTTTTTTTATTATTCTAATATCGCTTTTCGTTGCTTCGTATGGTTTAGCTTTTGTTTTTGGTCATGGTGCTATCAAAGCATTGTCTGGCCATACAGAAATGGCAGTGAAGCTTCCTTCAATTGTATCTAATTTCGTCCATTAAGGTACTTCTTGTAAAATACTATTATGCTCATTGTTGTTATTATTATTATTATTATTATTATTATGTAGGGCCGTCCCTATGAACTCGATTTCTCTCGAGGGCCATGTATTAGTAAAAATAGGCCCTTAAATACTAGTTTGGTGAAGAAATTTGTCATTTTTAAAGGGATGTAACTTAATTTATTGAAAGAAACTAGGCCTAACTTATTAATATGTTAAGGGTTAAAGGAGACTTACTTAATTTGTTGATGAACTTGGGCCTTTTTACACCAATGGACTTAGGGCTGACAATTTTACACGAATACACGAATACACGACACGAACCTACACGAAGTTAACAGGTATCGTGTATGGCCTTAACAGGTATCGTGTACCAAACAGGTAGACACGAGATTACCTGTTAATTTTCGTATATAAACAGGTTAAATACCTGTTTACCTGTTAATACTCGTTAGCACACAATAATAAATTAAATTAAATAAAACTCATCAGCCATGTGCGTGTAGGTTCCTTAATTCCTTTCTATTTTCATTCCTCATTCAATTCAAAAAAATAAAACCCCTAAACTCCCTCTGTAACTCTCAGATAGCATGTCGTGTTCGTGTTTTTGTTTGTGTTAACAGGTATTAAAAGGTAATTTTCGTGTATAACAGTCGAACAGTCGTGTAAACAGGTATTAACAGGTAATTTTCGTGTATATCGTGTCGTGTTTGTGTTTGAAAAAAAGGCACGATAAGTTATTGTGTCGTGTTCATGTATGGGATTTCGTGTATCGTGTCGTGTCTTATCGTGTACGGGTATACACGATATGCCAGCCCTAAATGGACTAATCCTGTTTCTCCACACCGCCCAAGCCTTGCTCATCGTCACAAGTGAACAAAAAAAAAGATTGGGAGAAGCCAGGCGTCGAACCTGCATCTCCCGTGCAATAGTTGAAGCGTCTAACAAATTGGGCCTTTTTTACACTAGTAGGCTAAATCCTATTTCTCGGCACTAACCAAGGGTATGTTTAGCAAAAGTAGCTGGTGGCTGAAAGTTGGTAGTTGTAGCTGGTAGCTAGTAGCTGTAGCTTTTTAGATATATTTGGTGTTTGCCAGAGTAGCTGGAACTTTTAATAAAATGTATAAAATGACCAAAATGGACATAACTAAAAATTTATAAAGTTTGTGCATTAAAAAGTTCATTATCTTTATATGTTAAAATAGTCATTTTTTCCCTAAAAACTTGTAACTCCTTCTAAACGCTACTAGTAGAAGCGTTCAACTAAAAACTTCAAACTCTTTCAACCAAAAAAGGTTTTTTATTTAGTAGAAGTTTTTTTCTTAAAAGCTTAAAGCTAGAAACTCCTAAAAGTTCCATGCTAAATATACCAAAGTCTTGCTCCATATGAAAAGGAAACAAAAAAAATAATAATCAAAAAGCTTGGTAGATGGCAGGCTCGAACCTATATCTCTCATGGAACAGTTGAATCGCCTAACCATTTAAGCAACATCTTTCTTGTTTTGTTTTGGTATTTCCACACTTCTTTCACTATTTGCACACTAAAAAGTTGATTTTTGTCTTATATGCACACCCTGCAGTGTCGAGCTGTGGCCAAAGCGCAGCGTTTTGGTCTGGTCAACCAGACAAAAACTGACGGGTGTCTAACAGGTTTGTTGACCGGATCAAAACGCCGAGCTTTGGCCGCGTTAACCAGACAAAATACTGACACCCGGTCAGCCTTTTGTCTGGTTGACAGGACCAAAACGCGGCCAAAGCTCGGCATTTTGGTCCGGTCAACAGACCCGCCAGACACCCGTCAGTCTTTGTCTGGTTAACCGGACCAAAACGCCAAGTTTTAGCCACAGCTTGACACTGCATGGGTTTGAATATAAAACAAAAAACACCTTTTTAGGTGACTATCTACACAATTGGTGTGTAGATAGTTTTACCCTTTATTTTCTGTGCCTTGTAGTACACACCCTTTTGGCGGCCTGAATTTACACACTATAGCTAATGCATTAAATTTGCATACAATTGTGTATTTATAAATTGAACTTAATTGGTGGTATGCCAAAGTACTTTTTATTATTAGCGGTATTAATGTATGTAGAAAAGATGTTGCTTCGCTATTGGTTGAGGATAGGGGTGTTCAGAATTCGATTCAGATTCGAAAAATTCGAAATTCGATTTGATTAAAAAAGTTCAAATTTGAGCTGATTCGTATTTGAATCCAACAATCGAACTAGAATCGAATACAAATTTATGATTTTCAATTCGATTCGAAATTTGAATTCAATTTATATATATTATCAATATATGTATTTACACACACAAGCATATACACACACACATATAACTTCTAAACTTAACAAAAGTATGAAGTACCTCCAAACCTACTGACAAATAGCCCATACTACTTATTTCTAAATTTTTACCTAACTAAAATCGCTACCAGTAACCAACCTATCTTCTAAATTTGGTGTTTTGACGTATTTTAATTAATTTTGCACATTATTATATTTTATGTTGAAAATAATTATTTGTAGTAGTTTAAAAAAATGAAAGTAAAATAATTTATTGTTTAAGGTGAATCTGAACTAAATCGAATTTATTCGAATTCGAGTTTCAAATACTAATCGAATCGAATACGAATTCATGTAAAGAAAATAAAAATTCGAAAATTCGTTATTCGATTCGATGAACACCCCTAGTTGAGGATACCTATTCTATGATGGACAAAAATGCAGATTTGACAGTAACATTAGTGGGTGTATGAGTTAGCAGTTTTAAGAAAAATTAATGCAACATTTTGATTTAATTCGTATTATTGTGTCTACTAATAAAAACATTGGAATCGCAATGAACGTTTTTTTTGTAACACATAGTTTTGCATATGGTACAAATTATTTTGATTCCGATGCAAGTGATTATGACGGAAATAGTCATCAGTAAACAATGAGTTGTAAGATTACGAATATATTGGTCACTTATCCAAATCTAGTCCCGCCTTCTTTTGTACTCTTGTAGATAAAGGTATAAGAAAACATAATGAAATGATTGTTATTTTCTATTGATGCATGTATCTTTAATAATTTAATGTACATTGATCTGGCCCTTTCATTATAACGTGTTTTAGATGGCTTGGTGTTTTTTATTTTTTTATTTTTATTTTTTTTTGCTTTAAGTATACGGTATCCAATGTTTTGAACTGAAAATCTGTCGCGAACATAGTTCCGACAGGTTATCTGCTCAACCAATCGGTCAAATGTTTTGGTGGTTTTTCCATGATTCGTTTAAAAGCTAATGGACCGGTTTATCTACAGGGGCGTAGCTTTCAAGGGGCGCGTGGGGGGGGGGGGGGCCGAACTTTTCGCTCAGTAGTTTTACGTTTGTACATTTCGTATAGATTTTTTTAGGTATATACATTTTCGACCTCCCGGTTTATAAAAAAAATTACTTATACATAATTTTTAGGTTCGGTGACTTCCAACTTCCCGGTGGAAATTTTCAAGCTTCGCCACTGTTTTTATGTGTCTAGTATGTTGGTTTGCCGAATCAACAACACATAGTTTTCGGTTTAACCGGTTAGCGAACCTATAGATCCGGTCATGTTTTCAAGACATAAATGTCCTTTTGTTTTTAAAATAAACAATACTGACTTTTTTGTTGCAGGTGTGCCATGATAGCCATTATTTAAGCCGTGGTTTGTTGTCTCCTAGTCCAGCAATTAATAATGCAGTGTTCAAAAGGGAATGTTTTTAAACTAAGTTGTATGAACACTTGATAGAATTTGTAATACATGTGCTAAAAAGGCTATTTAGAGTAAGGCCTTTGGGTATACTTTAACCTAACTTAACTCCACCTAAGAGCATTCACATTCAATCCATCAAATAATGAGAGGAGAGGTTTTTATATTATAAAGGGTATAAAAAGTGGTTGTGAGTGGAGGAGAGAGAAAATGTTACTGTTCATCTGTATATTTGGGGGGACACTGTTCATCCAGTATAATTTTTTTAATATATATTGAAAGTGGTTGTGAGTGAAGGAGAGAGAAAAATGTAATGATAATATTATTTAATTGAAAGGAGAGAGAAAAAGTATTTGTTTTTAGTGGAAATATATTGATATAGGAGTTGTTTTTTAGTGGAATGTATGTATAATTTGATGGATTGAATGTGAATGCTCTTAAGTGACAAATCAACTTTTTTTCCTCATTTCACTTTGTCTCACTCTAAGGAAATGGTTTAACATGTTAACACATAACTCATTTAATGTACTTTAACATTAGGTTTTTGTCTAAAAAAGAAAATAATAATTAATTTAATTTCTTAACATTGGGTTAACATGTTAACACATAATTCATTTAATGCACTTTAACACAAGAAATGAGTGGTTTGCAATGTTAGTTAACATGCCATGTCATTGTTAACGCTCTAGATGTTAGAGTACACCCCATGGCCTAATTTACAAAATATATGGGTACATCGATATCATTTTGATTTTAAATAACAAAATTATCTTAAATGCAATTTTAGTTTTGACAAATTCAAACTCTCACACGATATGATATCGGTCTCTCTATATTGAACATTAATTACAATAAAAACCACTATATGTGTAATAAAAATTAATTCACAAGAAACTAATGTAAAATACGTATTATATAATAATAAATAGTAATAAGTATTATTAAAATAACATTTGCATATTAATTATATACGTTATATGTTATGGTATATGCACTGGTGTCGCTAAGAATTCATGTACCCTGTTCGAACTCGAAAAATGTGTCATTATGCCTTAACGATAAACAATGCAATTACGAAAATGACAAAATCGTAGTATTCGATAAACAATGCAATTACGGAAAATGAGAAAATTATAGTATTCAAATGAGTTAATAACTAATAAACTAAGGCCGGAGGGTATGGTGCCCATCCTCCCTTGGAGGATGATCCGCCACGTAGGCGTCACATCATAGTCCTCCTAAGGATGGTCCATCCCACAAAACTAGAGGGTATGAGAGGATGGTCCTAGATGATCCTACCCCACCACTTTTATTTTTTTAGTCTTCTACTTTTTTTTAACATTTAACAAATAAATTAACAAAATATTTTCATTAATATTAAAAAAATTACATAAACTTAAAAAAAAAAACATAAACTTAAAAAAATCCTAATATATTAAAAAAAGTTACTAGTCTTCGTCCTCCATGTCGTCGTCTGGTTCGTTTTGAGCGTTGTTCCAAATGTACTCCACCAAGTCCGCTTGTAGGTTATGATGTGTGTACTCGTTACGTAGAGCGAACATGTTTAAATCTTGTTGTTCCCCACTAACTGGAACAGAATTTCCGGTAGACGCGTTTTCGTCGTAGTCGCATATCGCTCTACCTTCGTCTTCAATGATCATGTTATGAAGGATGATACAAGCGTACATAATGTGTCGTAACCTCTTTGGTGTAGCCGAACGTGCTGGATGTTCAATGATTTGCCATTTTTTTTGTAGAACACCAAAAGTCCGTTCAATATATTTTCTCGCACCCTCTTGATACTTCGCAATTTTTTTTCTTTTTTCGTCTGTCGGGTGCGGAATAGTTTTAACGATTGTCGAGTACGTTGGGTATATTCCATCGGCTAGGTAGTAACCTCGCCTGTATTCCACCCCCGAAACCGTAAAACTTGTGTCTGGACCTGTTCCCGCCACTACATCGTCAAATATCTGTGACTGGTATATGATGTTAAGGTCATTGAGCGAATCAGGTAGACCAAAAAAAGCATGCTAGATCCAGAGATCCTGTGACGCAATAGCCTCTAGAATAATAGTCGGATGTCCATGATCTCCCCTAGTATACTGACCTTGCCAGGCAACTGGGCAGTTCTGCCACGGCCAGTGCACGCAATCAATGCTCCCGAGCATTCCTGGGAAACAATGTCTCTGTTCGTGTGCTTGATATAATTTTTGAACGTCGTTTGCGTTCGGTCTCCGCATGTATCTCTTGCTATATAATTTGACAACCCATTCGCAAAACTTGTGCAAACATAGACGTGCGGTTATTTCAGACATCCTTATATACTCGTCTAATGCATCGGGTGCGTAACCGTATGCCAGTTGGCGAATGGCCGACATACATTTTTGTAAATTACTGAAACCCCTTTGCCCCCTAGCGTCGTTTCGCAGTGTAAAAAACGGATCAGACTGGGCCATGTTGCCTGCGATACGTAAAAAAAGTGGATGACTCATGCGGAACCGACGTCGAAAAATCTCGTCTGTGTACACGGGTTCGTCGGCAAAATAATCGGCTACTAGTTTATCGTGGGCGGCTATATATTTAAAACGAAACATAAATGAAATTAATTATAAAATACATTTTCAAATCTATATAAAACATAAGGAAAAAAATAGTAAAGTACCTTCTTGGTCTCGGTTTAATTTTGCTCGTCTAGTTAGCCGTTGGGACGACGCTTCATCACCCGCCATGAAGACCTGAGCCACGTTCATAATCATGTTGTGCATAATTGCATCCTCTTCCGAAGATGATGAATACCACGTAGACGAAGAAGATGAAAAAATGGAAGAAGGTGAAGCCATGGTAATTTTTGAGAGAGACATGAGGTGGTAGTGGGTAAAAAAATGGTATAAAAATTGATGAGTTTTTATAAAAAGGGAAGAGGGTTTATAAAATGTGAGAGAGATATGAGATTGTAGTGGGTGAAAAGTTGTGAAAAATGGTGTAAAAGAGGTAGGGCTGCAAACGAACCAAACGAACACGAACAAGACCTTGTTCGTGTTCGTTTGTTAAGAAATATATGTGTTCGCGAACCGTTCACGAACACTTATCGAACGAGATTTTATGTTCGTGTTCGTTTGTTAAGGAAATGGACTTGTTCGTGTTCGTTTGTGTTTGTTTGTTAATTTTAGGCAACGAACGTTGACGAACACAAATGTGCACAAACTAATGTTCATGAACACTAATAGAAACAAACAAACACAAACAATCGTTCATGGACAAAATATATAATACAACGACACTTATTAGATACGTAATTTGTCATAATTTTGAAGTATTTAAATAAATATAAAAACTAAAAACACTAATGAAGTATCGAACACAAACAAACACGTTACCGAACGTTCACGAACACAAACGAACGAACACGACCTCTGTTCATGTTTGTTCATTTAACTAAACGAACGAAATTTCCTGTTCGTGTTCGTTTGTTTAGTAAACGAACGAACACAAACGAACTTCCCGCCGAACGGTTCACGAACTGTTCGCCAAACGTTTGGTTCGTTTACAGCCCTAAAAAGATGTGAGTATTTATAAAAGTTAGAGCGAATTGGGTATAAATTTGAAATATAGCCGTTATTTAATAAATCAAAATTGTGAATTTGATTTTTTTTTTAAACGGTCATAGTCTAAACGGTCCCCACAATTTTCGGCATTTAGTGCCCGTCGCCAACGTCAAGCACTGGCCGGAGTGGAGGGCGACCGGGGGGGGAGGGGGATGGTGTTTGGGCGTCGCCGGTTCTCGACGGAAATGGGAACGGACCCCATAACCACCAGCCTAATATATCGGATTTTTTTAAAACCATATGCCCGGCAAAAATGAAGGGCCCTGTTATATGTATGTATAATGTTTAGTGTTTACATCAAGTCCCACATTTGGCCTACTCTGTCACTCAACAACAGACCATCTACAAATGTCCACGTGTATCAAGTACCAAGTTGTTTCGCGCCTTCTTGGTGTGTTGGATAAAAAGGAGACGCCTAGAATTCATGGGTTTGGAACAAAATGAAAACGGGTTTGAGTTAGAGAAATCATTAGAGGTGGCCTAAAGGCTTTCAACTAGTGGCTTAGTTTGGGTTGCTTTTAAAATTATATGGGTTAGTTTGGGTAAAATATTTTAACTAAACGGGTCACAACGGGTCAATTGAAATTCCAGCTTGTTATTTTCGAGTCAAAGCGGGTCGACAACTTTAAAGAAATGGGTCGATGTGGATTAGCACCTTAAAGAAACGGGTCAGATTTCGGATCAGAATGGGTTTCGAGCCGGCACAAGTATCCGCACAAGACGGGTTACGACACGAAATAGGTTTTGGATCGGAACGGTTTCAGTTCGAATTGAGTTTCGGACCGAGAAGGGTTTTGGCACGCGGCGGGTTTTGGATCGGAACGGATCGGTTCATGATTAAGTGGTTTAGTGATACGCTATATGTGGTTGTCCCTTATAAGTTGTGTGGGTTTAAATCCCTACAAATGCATTGTCTAGATGTGGTTGTCCCTTGTAACTTGTGTGGGTTTAAATCTCTACAAATGCTTTGTCATGCGATATTTAGATGTAAAACATTGTTTTTTTTTAAGTTGGGACTTAGGAGTTGGCGAGTTTTTGACTTTTGGACATGTGTAGCTAAAGGATTTAACAACTTATGTGGTAAACAAACCCAAAATATTCAAGAAAGGCATTCTGTAGTAGGGGATATTTGCCCGATTACCCGAAACATGTATTTGTTTAGCTGAATCGTATCTGTAAATATTTTGTTTTTTACTTTTGTTATAATTTTTGTCCGATAATAAAGTAATCATCTGATCCATCAACTTTTAAATTTTTTATATTTCCAATTTCTTGGGTAATAAAAACATAAAACATGCTAATAAACATACTTAGAAATCCAACTCCTTGTGTAATAAAATAATAAAACATGCTAATAAACATACTTAGAAATCCAACACTTAATTCTAAGGGTGAATGGGTGGAAGTGGGGCGGCATGCGGGGAATTGTATTTGTAAGATTAAATATATTATGGGATAATATTTAATCTAGTAGCCATTATAATCATTTACATTATATGGATCAAAATATATAACAACCTATTAAATAATTAGTTGGTAATTGTTGATGGGTATAATTACCCTTATTAACTAATTAGGGTTTCCTCCTGGGTATATAAGGAGAATAATGTGGAGGTTAAAGGGTTAGACAATTACACAAACCCTAATAACACATAACATCAATCTCGCCTATCTCTCCCAACCGAACACCCTATTCGGTTTCTTCATCACCATCATTAGATTGCACCCTAAGGAGGAACCAGATCAAGCTGACAATCATGTCGAACACTAATGCTGCGACTACATCTGGATTCTCTGCTGAACTGTACTGATGCAATCAAATGTATGTTATTTATATGTTTTCCATTATGTATAAACAGAACTGATCAACATGTGGTATCAGAGCATATGTTGATTAGTCGGTTCTGTTTTGTATCCGTAAATCTGGAATAAAACTGGAAAACAGTTTTGAAAACCTTAATAAAATTCGTTTTTGCCATCCGAAATCATCATTATTGATCATTATGGACGATTATGGATGATTACGGATCTGGGTTTCATCATCTCGAATGCATCTCGGATCATTACGGATCATCTTTGATTATTACGGATCATTTCGGATGCATTACGGATGAAAATTCATAAAGATATTTTTCTGTTCCGAAATCATGTACATTATAACTGTTCCGAAATCATAATGTTCAAGAAAATGATTAATAAATTTCCAGATTTCGGATAAAATGATTAAGTTTTGCTTTAGGGTTCATCACATGTTCATGAGAAAAATTCGAAAATTCCTTTAGTTTTGGAATGAATTTAGGATTATTGGGTGTTTGTTCCTGTTTGATTTATTTTTATCTAATTAGATTTTTCGAAATCTGTTATTTTATTAATGGATATAATTTTTTGAAATAAACAGATAAATATAATGAATATTTAAACAGGAAACTTAATCCCATAATCCCTAAGATTTCGGATTTGAACCTTAACAATTAATAACTGCTTAAATTAAGGATTTTGTTGCTTGAGGAACACATCTCGGATGAATCCGAAATCATCAAGGATTGGTCATTCCGGATGAAATTATGCTCGTCCATCACGGATCAATAACTGCTTGAAATTTCGGACTCAACATCACGGATCATTTCGGACTCAACATCACGGATCATTTCGGACTTAGCATCACGGATCATTTCGGACTAAGCGTCCATTACGGATCAACATCTGCCTGATCATTACGGACCATCACGGATCATTTCGGACTAACCATTTCGGACTAAGCATCATCATCCGAAATATATCCGAAATCATCCGAAATGACTCGACTTAGGCGTCTTGGACACATCCGAGATCATTCGAAATGGTCCATTTCAGATAGTCCGAAATCATGAGTGTTCATAAATTTTCAAGACTTACTCGAAATCCTATTATTTTATTAAGCAGTTAACATGAACTAAAATTTAGCTCGGGGCTCCGCCCCGAACCCCGTGCAAGGGGCACGCTGTTCCCCTGCACCCCCCAGCGAACTCACCGCGGAGTTCGATCCGCGCTAACAGGTGGTTTGCTACTAAATAATTGGTTTTTGTAATTACTTAGTTAATTAATAAGGATCAAATAATGTTTTACAAAACCAAAATGGCTTTACTTGAATGAGCTTCTGATGTATCATTTCTGGCCAAAGCTGACTTGATACATCTACTTATCATCCAAGTATTACGAAAGCTATGTTAAGTGTGCATCATAAACATGAATGTCTTAATATCTGGCCAAAGCTGATTTAATTCCTTCATAGATGGCATACTTAACAAGTGCATAACTAAAGTGATTGTCTCAATTTCTGGCCAAAGCTGATTTGTTACAACCACTTTGCACATATGCTTAAATGATTACACTTCTGGCCAAAGCTGATTTGTCTTCGTTTAAGTAGAACTTTAAATAGTCTATTATTTTGATGTTAGTAATAGACATATCACAACCTCTTCACACAATGATCCTTATACTAATGATCATTTCGTCTGCCTTATTCTTAGTACCCATAATTTTTACTCACTATAATTTTCTTCTGTAAATCTATATCTCATCCACTCTTATTCCCAAATCTGATATGTTTTGCTTAAAGTTTCTATAAGAATTAGCTCTTAAATTAAATCATTGATTATCTCTTATGACACGATGATCCTATTGCTCTCTTTTGATAAAGCACTACAGAAGAAAAGTAGAGCATGATGAATAGGACAAATCAAACATGACGTCTCTTATGATAATCAAGAATAAGTGTTGTCACTAAAAGATTATTCCAGATTAAGTCTTTCCTAAGACTAATCCATAATTGTGGAATAATCACTAGAACTCCTAAGATGCATGTCTTCATTTAAAATTCTAAATTATAAAGCTAAGTGGTATATGTGAATACATAATAATGTACAATACCATGACCCATAAAGTTAAGGGCTTACGCATGGAAATAAGTACATTTTTTCAGTACATTACATACTAAGATTTTCACTTGTACAATTTGATGCCTTATAAATCAACTATAACACTCAAAAGTACCAAAGTATAACGAGTGTGTTGATAAGCAACATATGTACAAAGAAATAAATGTTTGAAGCTGGAAAATAAGTTGTTACTCACCTTACAACCACTTAAACTTTAAAAGAGGATTGTTCTAAGGTCCATAGAAAAATTACAAGTGTTAATTCCACCTCTAAGGTTCTTCAAGGGAAAATATCACTGCATAATTATGCCATTAGACTAGGCATAAGCAACGAGACTATCCATTATTCTAAAGAACAGTTGGATAAATTAATTAGATAGTCACTTACTAATGATATCTAAGTCTGATAATTTTAATATTCCTATTAACACATGATTAGTTTAATCTAGTTTTAAACGTTTCCTTACCAGAAGTCAACAAATAACTAACATGAGAGTTAGTGACAAAACTAATTGTTAAGGCTATAAGAACCATAATAAGCAGTCTTTTGACAAAGCTTTTCGATACCTTACGTATTCTGAAGATTAATCAGAATATAGTATCATAATTAAGAAATGTTATGAAGATTGTGAGGTTTGCATAGTCAACATAAAGTCACACTTACCTTAAACTCTCATTTTATTTATTCCAAATATCTGGATTGAAACATTACTAAGATAAAACTAGATGATACCTTACATTTTCACAACTTTTGTTATCATGCAAATGAGAATTTGACAAAAGGAAAATGAGACTTATAAATTTCATCCATTACAACCAAAATTCATGAGAAATCATGACATGGTTAATAAGGATGATTTTTTCATCTAATCTCATTCTAAGTTATTTTAAATCATGACGTTACAGCCCTAAATATTACTTGGCTTAAGGAATAAGTATGGGTCCATCATAAGTCATTCATTGACATTCGTGGAACTTATTCCAAATGGAATATTCAGACATAATTCATTTATCATTTAACAGACTATCAACTTGTATCTAAATTTTGTCGCATATGGCTCACGGTCTTAGAAGAAATCAATTCATATATACACTTAATAAGATTTCTATTAAATATGTCCATAAAGTTTCTTACGATATTTGGACATTAAAGGAATCAAATAAAGTCTAACGTATATGTGATAGGTTCCCACGTCACGTAGCTCATTGAAACTTCTCTTGTAGCATTCTAGAGATATTAACGATCAGTGGGAGCATTAAGTGTCTTAATAATAACTTGCAATAGTTGCAAGAGGTGGGGGAGTGAAACTTTTACATTACCTAAATTTACACCTCTTGTACAAGACACTGCTCCATCTTGACACTGTTCCATCATAACTTGTCTCCTTAAAATCTAATGCTACTCTTACAAAAGTTTCATTGTTGCTTAATTGTGGGCACACTTAGATTTCTTACCTAAACTAACATAATCCTCAACAAGAGAAACTACAACGACTAACGTCATTAATTTGTTTTTCTCTATTAGAATTTGTTGGTCGTTAAATATTTACCCTAAGCATACTGAGTTCCTAAAGTTTTCTAAGGTCAGTGGGAGCAGTCAAAAGTCCTTATCATGACTTGTAAGGAATACAAGAGGCGGGGGGAAGAGTGTCATTAAATTTCACTCTGAATTTAACTTCGATTACACCTCTTGTACACCATACTGCACCAACTCTTACAGACTTAGAATCCTGAAAATGATAGCAACCTAACCAAGAGCTAATCCATAAAACTGAAACTTTTAATGAACCCAATAATCAACTCAGGAGGTCATCTAGGTTTAAAAACCTACTAACTTTGATGATTACATAACCTCCCTGATGAAGTTGAAATGGACTTTGGAAAAGTTTACCGATCCTATCTCTTCAAATTAAGCCATTAGTGTCAATCAATCTTCTAAATGGAATAAAATAGTTTTCTAGTAAAACTGATTTTATGTGTTCGTATAACGTTTGGGATTTGATTGAATTACCTAAGAGTGTTCATAACTAAATCAAATCCTAATATAAGCGTTAAGACACAAAGAAGCATGATTGATTGTCAAAGGTTGTACTTAGGAAGAGATAAATTATCAAAGATTTCTTTAAGGATCACCACTGTTCTAATAGCTTATAATAGTTTAAAGCTACATTAGATGAACATTAAAAACAATTTTCCTTAACAAATGGCTGACATATGTACATGTTCATAAAACAACCTGAAAGTTCTAAACTGAAGGTTAAAGAACACTTTATTTGTAAGCCAATAAAATCCATGTATGGGTTAATGCAAGCATCATAATGTGATGAAATCTTAACGTAATTATTTTCATCAAGAATCAAGTGGATTAATGTACCTACCTCAAAATGAGTGGGAGCAACTAAGATAAACATGTCTATATAGATGATATTCTTTTGACAGGTATGTTACATAAGTCAAAGCATTGTTAACACAAACTTTGATATAATAGATCTCAGTGATATCTTTTACGTGATAGATATCATAACATACTGAGATAGATCCAATGGGACATTAGTTTTGGTCCATAAGTTTAACATTAAATGGGTCCTTACATATGTAACAAAATACTGCTCTCCTTTAGAGGATAATAGGATAAATGAGATTATTTCCTTACGCTTCATTAATTGGAAGCCTTATGTAAGTTTAAGTCTATACTCGTTTGGATATTACTCACATTGCAACACACTAGATTTGTCTAGATTAATGTGAAGCATCTAATGGAGTATTACAATATCTTTAAAAGAAACGAGAGACTACAATTTAAAGAAGAAGTGAGAATTAAAACCGGTTTATTACTCTAACTTTGAGATATTCAAAGATGACAAAATGTAATTTCGGGTATATCTTTATGTCAGCAGACAAAACCTATTTCATAGAGGAGTCATAATGCACTGATATATTAACAACCTAAGTTATAACGACATAATATAGTCACTAAATGTTGTTGGAAATCTATCAGTGGACTCATAAGTTTATTAACTCCATATAATTAATGTTTTGAAGACTTAGTGTGATAAAGTCAGCTACCATAACTTCTTGAACAATAACAGTTTAAGAGGTGCTGCATTAAGTTTCGATACGCAATTAATTATTCGTTTATGAACGAATTGAGGAAACTAAGTTTTGTATCGAATACATTCATGATATGCTTAAGGATCCTATAACTGAAGGGCTATTACCCATAAGTCTTATTAAGAGAGCTCATAGACGGGTATTAATTAATGGCTATGCACAATTGCATATCGTACTATGAATGACTAAGTATTAGTTAATTTTCCTCATCAGTTTGATTTTGTATGTCTCTAAGAATATGTCAAGTCGACATAATGGCATATAGACAAATAAAGTTACAAATCAAACAAAGGGCTTATGCATATTTTGATCATGACGATTAGGTTTTAAATTAAGGCTATAGTATGACTAATGGGGGTCCTGAGTCGCATAATGATTCAACGGCTGTATTTCTCTACTATAGTACTTGTTTAAGGCTATAATGAGTGTTAACTCCTGATCAGACTTATCTAATACTCATAGTAAATGATTACTCGGCTAAGTGGGAGAATGTAAGATTAAATATATTATGGGATAATATTTAATCTAGTAGCCATTATAATCATTTACAATATATGGATCAAAATATATAACAGCCTATTAAATAATTAGTTGGTAATTGTTGATGGGCCTAATTACCCTTATCAACTAATTAGGGTTTCCTCCTGGGTGCATATATAAGGAGAATAATGTGGAGGTTAAAGGGTTAGACAATTACACAAACCCTAATAACACATAACATCAATCTCGCCTCTCTCTCCCAACCGAACACCCTATTCGGTTTCTTCATCACCATCATTAGATTGCACCCTAAGGAGGAACCAGATCAAGCTGACAATCATGTCGAACACTAATGTTACGAATACATTTGGATTCTCTGCTGGCCTGTACTGATGCAATTAAAGGTATGTTATTTATATGTTTTCCATTATGTATAAACAGAACTGATCAACAGTATTGCCGTAAGGGGATTCAGCCGTCGTCCCTTATTTGCCGCGCAGTGAAGGTTTTTTACGGGGAAGAGTTGCTGCATGCGGGAAAGAGGAGGGAGGGGGTAATTGTGGACTCCACTCTTTTTCAACCAATCGTGCATTTTTTTTAAATGATTTGGGTGAAACCACCCCTTAGACTATGGGGTATGGGGCTTGGGTTGGGGCGTGGCCCTTGGGGCTTGGGTTTCAAGCCGGGCGTGGGGCGGGGGAAGCAAGCTGACATGGCGGGCTGTGAATGGCCAATTCAAACTAGCCGTTGGGCATGTTTTAAAAAAAATTTCCTTTATAAATACCTTACTATATTTAACATTTTTCTCACACAATATCAAACACATAAAACACAATCTTGCCATGAGTTCTTTAAGTTATAGTGAATCGTCATCATCATCTGACGATGGTGTGGAAATATTTCTACAAACGATCGCGACGGTGGTGAAAACTATCGTGGAAGACGAAGACGATGAGGAAGAGACTCAACAACCTAAACGGAGGAGAAGGTACATCGCTCGTGAACGGCACACCGCTAACAATTTGTTGGTAAGCGATTACTTCTCAGCGGAACCTAAGTATAATGAAAAAATGTTTAGGCGTCGTTTTCGTATGAGTAGAAACTTATTTTTAAGAATATCCAGAGATCTTGAGGAGAAGTATGTTAAAAAAAAAAAAGCTGATGTAGCTTGGCCACGCCAGCCAAGCCACGCCCACCATACCCCATCCAAAGTGGGTTTGTGAATTGAGTTTTGAAATTACACGTGTCAACCCATGCCCCAAACCCCCGCCCCACCATACCCCACGGTCTTATGTTTTTTGGGCAAGAGTCATGTATGGGTGGGGAGTTGACATGATACATCATGATTGGGTGGGTGGAAATTTCCCCCCCCCCCCCATCTCATGAGGGGTGCACCCCCTTCACCCTAACAAACTAACCTGATATCTGACGAGTACTGAGTTTATATATACCTAATGGATATGCGATCGGGTATGCAACATAGTTTAACAATCGATGTCGATTTAGAATCATCTGTCTCATCTGTATTATTGGCATCCTTGTTAACATCAATAATTTTTTGCTTAAGAGTTTTATTATTTAAAAATATATACTTTTGGTGTACAATGCCATTATTATTCAAGAATTTTTATTTTTGATAAATAATATTTAAGTGATTGTTAGATCGAGTGTAGTGGCTCGTGGTTGGGCCAATCATGAAGCCACCACCACCCCCATACTCGTTACTTGTCCATTTGGGTATGCTCTCGTTGTTTTGGTCATGAGTTAAGGAGAGAGATTGGTTGAAGTGCGTTAATCAATCCATTTTTTTAATTCCAAACCCTCTAATCCGCATGTTTCACCATTACTTCATTTTACCTAATTTGCAGGCCTTGTTGACGTGAACGTCACATGAACAAAGAAGACCAAACCACTTAGGTGACTAGGGGTGTTCAAAAAACTCGTGGCTCGCTGCTCGCTCGAAACTCGCTCAAAAAAAGCTCGAAGAAAACTCGGCTCGAAATTGGATCGGTTGTTAACGAGCCAGCTCGGCTTGGCTCGGTTTGTAAACGAGCCGAGCTCGAGCTTGGTCTGGCTCGGCTCGTGAGCTCGTGAGCTGGCTCGATAAGGTTTACACCCTTCATTTTTTTGTCCCAGATCGATTAGAAAACAAAAACTAAGGGAGTATTCCCCCTATAAAAGAAGGTAAAGACAATTTACAAAGTGAATTAACTATTTATACTTGCATATTTAGCCATATGGTTAAATTAAATGACAATTATGGCCCTTAGTCTATGAAGAAATTCATTTTTAAGGGTTTTTTAAATAGTAAATTTTGCGGTTTTTTGTGAGTTCGAGCTAGATCGAGCCGAGCCGAGCTAGCTCGAATTCTAATCGAGTCGAGCTCGAGCCTCAAATCTCAGCTCGATTTGAAATTCGAGCTCGAGCCGAGCCAGCTCGAATCGAGTTCGAGCCGAGCTCGAGCTGGGTCTAGCTCGGCTTGACTCGGCTCGTTTACAGCCCTATAGGTGACGACTTATGGATTTAGATTTAGTTTGAATGCAAATAGTAGTTCACCAAGTGGAATTAAGTCATCCTCTTATTCTTATCTTAAACTCCATAACATCTAACATGCACACCTTTTGAATTACTCCAAATTCATGATCCCTTTTGACTTTTCTTCAATATACATAAACTCATTAGGTGTCTAGTCTCTTTCAAGTTTCCATCGTTAGCCATTATTAATCATGGTTAAAATATGAATAAAAACTTAATGAAATCACAATTGGTATCGTTTTACGAGTATGAACGTTGGATTCCTCTTTAACAAGACCAAAATAAATTCTTAAAGTAAATCTAACCTATATTTAATGTGTCACATGATAGGTTCAAATGATAACTATATAATAATCAGAGGTGTGCATGGGTTGTTTTGGTTCGGTTTTTACAATTAACCATAATCGTTTGTTTGGTTATGGGATTCTCTTAACCATAACCGTAACCAAACTTCGGTTATGGTTAATCGGTTATGAAGTTGGTTGTGGTTCAGTTTTGGTTAATATCGGTTATTAACCCAAAACTTCAAGTAAAACTAACTTTGAACTAAAGTTCAAAAATAATGAACCAATTAGCCTATAAAAAAATGAAATCACTACAAAATAAAAATGAATTCACTATGTTGCCGACTAAGATGCAAACTGGGAATTTGGATTTTACTCAATTGATGATAAAGGTACTACTTAGGTCAAAGCCCCATATTTTATTAGTTAGCATTCTACCGGACATGAATTGTTATGGAATCGGGATCTTAAAATACTAAACCTTTCGAGAAACCGAACAAGACCCTCGACCCTTCTCGAGAAGACACCTATGGAACCCTAATAGACTGTCAAATTACTGGTTTAAGTAGACTCCATCACGAGCTCTCTAACTATTGTAATAAAGTACCCTTAGTTGACAATCTATCTTACAACGCGAAAGTCAATGGTAACTTGAAAACCTGATTCGACTCGATAAGCAATAATTGGAAAGGAAACTAAGTAGGTCTTCTCACAAAGTACCTAAACCTAGCAATTACCTAGACAGACCGATAATCCCGCACCTCATGGATTTTAAGATTAGTAGAACACCTAGACCTACTCGTTTCACGGATATCACTTCTATGGTATATTGGCTAATTAACCACAAAATAATATAGAACACACAATTAATGATCTAACATGAACCTATTATATGAACGACATTCAATAAGGAACATGTGAAGCAATAAACATGAATCAAACAAGTATAGATACGCATACACATTGAATCATGGCAAACAAGTCTTTACTTTAATAGAAAACCATAAACAAGTCCATAGTCCGGATAAAAATCGCAACTTTAACATATGTTCATCATTAATCTAGGTAGTTCATGCAAGCTAGCCTCTAATCATGGTTTTAACATTCAAAACTGTAGGATCGTTTTACCGACCGAGTGAGTCAATTAAAGTCAATACACAACAGTTTGAGTGGCGGAAACAAACAAACTGCTTTGAATCAGTAAGAAATGAGTAGAAACAGAATTATTTCACTTTAAATCACACTTCTCATTCAAATTGGACTTGATTACACAGCGGAAATCCAGTAGCACTTCGTGACAGATTTCCTAATTCCGTATGAAATGAGAAGACATGACTACCTATATATAGCCCACCTAATTTCGTTTGAAACATAACATTAATGTTCAAACGAAATTACCTAATGTAATTCAAACGGAATTAGGTGAAATCAATTCAAACGAAATTACAATAAACAAACAAAAACTCTTATTTCATGTTAATCCCATGCATACTTCCTTTGTTTGAACGTGATGTGAATGTATGATGTCATATTGATGTCACTTGTATGATGTCATCATTGAGAATGATGACATCATTCTTGTTCAGATTCGCAACGAAACCGAGACTCGATATAAGACGAAGTCAACAGACATATGCACCAACAGTCTCCCCCTTGGATGTTGACGGAGTCTTCAGTACGAGACTTTAGTATGTCAAAACTTCAGTCTTAATCAGTCTTCACGCTTGCCAAAAAATTTGACGCTGAAGCATCATTCAAACTCTCTCTTTCTCTTCAATTACCACTATCAGCTATTCTCCAGAATCTGAATCTAGCTCTTTCACTCTTCAAACTCCCCTTTGCTAACAGACCCCCCCCCTTAAGTTGTTCCGGGATCGCAGTCTGATATAGCACTTTCACAGGTTTTGTATCGAAAACCTGGCTTTAACTCTGCACAAACTCTAGCCAACATTAAGATTTAACTTTATGCTTACCACTTGTATTTAAAATGATTAAATTGGTTTCAAATTAATGATCCATTTATTCATTTTAAAAATATTTTTCATTTCAACAAACTTTCCCAACCCACAGTCGTTCATCATGTTTAGCACTCGGAATTTTGAAAATCAACTCTTCAACATCAGTTGTCGAAAATCTTTTTGGATTTTTCAAAATTTTATGCTAAAACACACTAAAATCTTTTTGGATTTTTGAATAATGAAAAGCAGAATTAAAATGCAATAAAGAAATATTTACAGACAATATTTTTTGTGAGTTTGTGTAAGAGGATCATATCAGTTTTTGAGACACATCACAAGCACCGTTAAGCTTTAAACATATTAAGTTCTAAACGATTCACATAGATTGACGATATTGTTGTCCACTTAAACTCAATCTAAAAACTTTTGAAATGCTTACTGATACGTTAAGGTATATTAATTTTGCACTAAATTCTTATGGACCCCACGATCTCAGCATATCCCCTCATCATGCAATACACTAACTCGAGTAATGCCTTTAAACTTTCATCAACTGTGATTTGTGCGAAAACAATGCAGAATGTTTAAACATTAACAATCAGGTTGATCTTTCGATACGCAGAGAAAGTCCAATGTTTAAACAAAATAAGAAATAAAAACAAGTTGAAATTGTTTAGGCTTTAACCACCAGTTCGATACTCCCGTATACGCAGAGGTGATCCAAAGCTTAAACGAAACACCAAAGAAAATAAAGCAGAACGTTTAGGCACTAACATCCAGATCGATACTCACGTATACGCAGAGGATGTCCAATGCTTAAACAAAATAAAGAAATAAAACAAGTTTAAGTCTTTGTAAAATAAAATGCACAATCACAGTGACTTTTCAGCAAGTTGTGAAAGTCCACAAACTGACCGGTTTTTATGCTCTTTAGCATTCAGTGATTACTGAGTAGGCACACAATCAAGAAGGACAAAACTAAGTACTATGCTTTCAACCGTGTTTCCCACTAGAACTAGGCTTTTTCATTTAAGTTTGTATCGTTATCACAAATCTACTAGTCTAGCTGAGCCTATCGTCACATCTTTAGTGAGACCGTTTATCACATTTGACATTTCATTTCTTTAGCATGCTGTGACAGTCCAACCGATTTACTATCATTTCCTCTTTTTCACAACAAAACTCATTTTGAATTTTTCAATGTTTTTGGCATTTTCAAATTTTCAAATTTTTTTAAAATTTTTCTCCCCCTAAAATCAAAATATGTTTCAATTTTGATTTTCTGGGAAAATTTGAAAACAATAGACTGTACAAATAAAATGACAAACTGATGAGAATTGCCTTAATTCGCCATCCACTTGGCTTAAACAATCAGAACTCCCCCTGACAACAAACTATTTTCCCATTATGATTTCAAAACACTTAAGTTTATTTTAATCAAAATAGTTTTTCCGGAAAATTAGTTTTGTGTGTCGTTTCACAAACATGGGGTTTTATCATCACATTGTTTTCAACCACTTGTAGGTTTATCACAAAACAATTTCCAATAATCATACCACTTGTAAGATAGTTAAATCAAGTACAACTTAATGTCCTTGATTAACCACTTGAAAGACGAAATATCACAGTTAACAACCTGTGAATTTCTCAAGAAAGATGCCGATTCCTACTCCCCAATTACCAACCTGGGAGTTCCGGCAAGTCAGGATTTTAGACAAAGAATGGTGACACCCAAGCCTGACCAGTCTTGGGTGCATCCGAGTTATTTTTACTCGGTGTATCAGTTTTCCTCTTTGATTCATAAAATTCCTTTACCCCTTTGACTTTTCCGTCAACCATTTTTCCAAAAATGTTTAGAACATTGGGGTTAAAGGTTTTTTCAACATCAAAATCTTTCTTTTTAGAAAAAGATTGATTTGAAATTTCAACTTCGTCAACTTTTTGTTTATAATTTTCAGCTCACAATGGTGGAAAGTTGATATCATCCATTGGCGGAACTGAATTTTCTCCTTTTTGCTCAACTGATGGCTCTTCTGACTTTGACGAGTCAGATTCATCGCCAGAACGTGGCTTATCTGACTTTGAAAAATCAGATTCATTTCCAAAAGGTGGCTCCTTTGTTTTCAACACAACAGATTCATCGCCTACCTTTATTGGAACTTTTTGATCAACAAATTTTACCTTTACTTTCCCTTTTGTCCTCAGATTTGTATCTGATGAGTTCGTTTTACTTGATTTTGCAATCGAGTGAAACGATTCATCAGCACTCTTATTAGAACCAACAGGTGTACCCGAGGACAAAATCCTTTCAAGATATTCTCGTGCTTTCTTCCTCTTCTTCCTCAGTCTGTCTTTTTGCCCCTGCAAAAGCTTCACTTTCTGTTCTTTGGGCTTTGCTTTGACACTGACTGGTTTCTTTGCCACTTTCTGAGATTCAGCCCTCTATCTTCCCTTTGATCTCATTGGGCAGTCTCTGGCAATATGTCCTTTGATTTTGCAGTTATAGCATCTTCTCGTCTCATAACTCCAACTTTGGCAGTTAACAGCAATGTGTCCTCTCACACCACAATTATAACACACTCTGTTATTGTACCATTCACCATTTTCACACCAAACACTCAGATCATAGCATTGTTTGGCCTTGTGGTAATCATTATTCCTCCTGAAAGCTGAATTTGGCTTTGAAGCACTGTGGTCAAACCTGCACCACTTATTACCAACTTTTTGTGAGTTATGATTTTCAACTTTTTGTGGTTTTTTATAATGATTGGATGATTGAACTGATGAACTTTTATTGTTGTTTTGAAAATTTTTCGGTTTTTTTAACATTTTATTTTTGTTCCACATTCTTCTTTACAGGTTTTTGCGTTGAGCATTCACCTTTTTCAGTAGAATGTAAAACAGTTTCTTGAAATTTTTCTTTTAATTTCAAAAATATTTTCTGTTTTTCATTTTCATCATCAGTCTTATCATCACAATCCTCAATTATGACATCATCATAATTTGTGACATTGTCACTTATTGGATCATTTTACCGACCGAGTGAGTCAATTAAAGTCAATACACAACAGTTTGAGTGGCGGAAACAAACAAACTGCTTTGAATCAGTTAGAAATGAGTAGAAACAGAATTATTTCACTTTAAATCACACTTCTCATTCAAATTGGACTTGATTACACAGCGGAAATCCAGTAGCACTTCGTGACAGGTTTCCTAATTCCGTATGAAATGAGAAGACATGACTACCTATATATAGCCCACCTAATTTCGTTTGAAACATAACATTAATGTTCACACGAAATTACCTAATGTAATTCAAACGGAATTAGGTGAGATCAATTCAAACGAAATTACAATAAACAAACAAAAACTCGTATTTCATGTGAATCCCATGCATACTTCCTTTGTTTGAACGTGATGTGAATGTATGATGTCATATTGATGTCATTTGTATGATGTCATCATTGAGAATGATGACATCATTCTTGTTCATATTCGCAACGAAACCGAGACTCGATATAAGACGAAGTCAACAGACATATGCACCAACAAAAACACAAAATTTAAATATTGAATTCGTGGTAGAAAGATAAAGAGTAGAATGTCACACCCCCAAAATCCACCCTGCGGAGTATCACTGCTTAGAGGCGTGACATGACCAGAAACTCGAGCCACCAATCATATTGAACAAGCATGTAAGTAATATATAAAGATCTAACACAATACAATTGGTGTCTAAACAAAACAATAGTTTAAGTTGCAAGCGGAAGCATAATGTTTAAAACCAAGTCATAAGTTTAAATGTTTCAAAAGTTTAGTATGGCACACAGCTGTCCATGTCCCACAACGACTCTTCCCACTCCGATGCAAGCTCCATAGATACCTAACGACCTGCAAGGCATGTAACAACGAGTCAACAACAAAGTTGAGCGAGTTCATAGTTGGTTATTTAGTTATAACATTCTTTTCGTAAATCATATGTTCGTTTTGTAAACCATGTATCGTGTTAATTCGTATCGCGGTCTCCCAGGCATGTTTGCAAAGATTAGTGGGGGCTTCCCATGTGGATAGTATTAATCCGTATCGCGATTTCCCAAATATGTTTGCGATGATTAGTGGGGGCTTCCCATGTTGTAGACTAGTCGTGTGTGTACGTGCCCTTCTTGATCCAAGGACCGTAGCAAGTATGAGTGTACGTAGGTTTTACGTACGTGCCCTTCAATCCGAGGACAGTGAAAAGTAGTTTAATAGTAATGATAGTACGAGTAGTTATTCAAATCCCATTCCCAACCCACCGGGAATCCCATGCCTTAGGAGTGTGAACTCACCTCGGTTGCTCGGTTTGACTCTAAAAAATAGCTAACAATCAAGGTCGGTCAATCACGTCTACTAGCACAAGGCTAGGGAAGAAACAAGGCGTAAAAGTGGTGGATAAAAGAAAACTAGAGTGGTTCTTGAACTTCCGAACACACCGAGCTTCGTTAATCGCCTTGTTACAACTTGTGAGGCCCTTGGAATGCTTGAACTTGAAACAAAATGGATGGTGTGTGTGTGTGGGGGAAGTCGGCCGAGAGGTGGGGTGGTGATGGAGGTTACTTGGTGTTTTGAGGAAGATGAACTTATGAACTCACATACCATACTTATAACCATCTAGAAAGTTTATCCTTTGTATATTATGTCTTTTAAGTACAAGACATCATCTAATAAAATAAACAAAAGAAATCTCATGTGGAAGACTACATAAATTCGGTTATAGGTGGGGGGGGGGGTCTAGTTGGATTCCAAATGGTTTAGTTGTAATCTAGTTAGATATAGTTAGGAAGGTTTAAGTGTTAAGATGTGTTGTTATTTATATAGGGTGTTATGATGTTCGGGGATCATAACTAGCTCATAATAAATAAAGCAATGTGTTTGGCAATATTTCTATGTTCCGGGTAAAGTCCGGTTGTTCGGTTCGATACTGTTCCGTTAAACTGCTTAATTAATCCGTAAAGCGTCCTATATATATATTTTTGTAACGTTTTTAATTTTTAACACTCAGGAAGGCATACCGGACTATTTAGTAACTTTTCTATATACTATTAGTATGTTAACAAATACATGTAAGCATAACACAGAAATCAGAGAGCAGTTAAATGATTCAGCACAGTCATCAAGTACTTTAATTAGCAATAATAGATTGTACGGTTACATGTAAATTTGAGGGTTGTCACATTCTCCCCTTGTTAAGAGAATTTCGTCCCGAAATTTAGCACGTGGTTACTGAGGAAGCTAGTTAAGTTGCGTTGTTTTCCTGATTTTCCTGGGGTGTCACATCATTCCCCCGTTGATTTGGAATTTCGTCCCGAAATTTTGCAGTAGCTTCAGCCTCAGTAGTGGTTGCATTTTTCTTAAACAGCTGGGGATACTTGAGTTTCATTTGGTCTTCTCGTTCCCAGGTATACTCTGGGCCACGACGAGCATTCCAACGAACTCGGACGAGAGGTATCCTGGTACGCTTGAGGATCTTAACGTCTCGATCCGTAATCTCTACAGGTTCCTCGACGAATCGCAGCTGGTCATCGATAGTGAGTTCCTTTAAGGGAACTATGAGGGTCTCATCTGACAGACACTTCTTCAGATTCGACACATGGAAAACATTGTGAACTCCGCTGAGTTCTTCAGGTAGATTCAGCCTGTAAGCGACTTTGCCAATTTTCTCAATAATTTCAAACGGTCCGACATAACGCGGATTGAGCTTGCCTCGTTTGCCAAAACGAACTACGCCTTTCCAAGGCGAGACTTTGAGTAGCACTCGATCCCCAACCTGGAACTCGAGTGGTTTTCTTCCCTTATCAGCATAGCTTTTCTGACGGTCACGAGCTGCCGCCATTCGTTGCCGTATCTGGGCAATCTTCTCGGTGGTATCTACCACAAGTTCTGGGCCAGTAATTTGGCTGTCACCAACTTCTGCCCAACAGAGAGGTGATCGGCATTTACGTCCGTACAATGCCTCAAACGGAGCGGCCTGGATGCTGGTGTGGTAGCTGTTGTTATATGAAAACTCTACTAACGGGAGGTGCTTTTCCCAGCCATTACCAAAATCGATTACACACGCCCTAAGCATGTCTTCAAGGGTCTGGATGGTGCGTTCAGATTGCCCATCCGTCTGTGGGTGATAAGCGGTGCTCATATCTAAATGTGAGCCAAAAGACTTATGCATTGCTTGCCACAGTTCAGAAGTAAAACGCGCGTCACGATCAGAAATGATGGAGGTTGGCACTCCGTGCCTTGATACTACTTCCTTTAGGTAGATGTCTGCTAGGGTAGAAAACTTATCTGTTTCCTTGATAGCCAGAAAATGTGCAGACTTGGTTAGTCGATCCACAATCACCCAAATGGTATCGTTTCCGAGTTGAGATCTGGGCAGGCCAGTAGCGAAATCCATGGAAATTTGCTCCCATTTCCATTTAGGTATCTCTGGTTGTTGAAGTAGGCCTGATGGTTTCTGATATTCAGTCTTGACTCTCGCACAAGTCAAGCACTTACTGACGTAGGTTGCTATGTGGGCTTTCATGCCAGGCCACCAATATGTAGTGTTGAGGTCGTGGTACATTTTATCCGAACCAGGATGTACCGAATAACGAGACTTGTGTGCTTCATCCATCACAAGCTCGCGTAGGCCTCCATACAGTGGAACCCAGATGCGTCCGTTTACATAGTGGGCGCCGTCATCCTTTTGTTCTAACCGCTGCCTCGATCCTCGTAAGGATTCAGCCCTGATGTTTTCTGCTTTCAATGCTTCAACCTGAGCATCTCGAATCTGAGCGGGAAGGTTGGATTGGATGGTAAGCTGTAACGCACGTACACGCTTAGGTATAGTATCCTTTCGACTAAGGGCGTCGGCCACAACATTGGCCTTGCCCGGATAGTATTTGATAGCGCATTCATAATCATTCAAGAGTTCGACCCACCGACGTTGTCGCATGTTCAACTCCTTTTGCTTGAAGATATGCTCGAGACTCCTGTGATCGGTGTAAATGGTGCACTTGGTACCGTACAGGTAATGTCTCCATATCTTAAGGGCGAAAACAACCGCTCCCATCTCCAGATCGTGAGTAGTGTAGTTCCTTTCGTGAACTTTAAGTTGGCGCGATGCGTAGGCAATGACCTTGTCACGTTGCATCAACACGCAACCAAGTCCTTGGATGGAAGCATCGCAATAAACCACAAAATCATCTGTGCCTTCAGTCAATGAGAGGATAGGCGCGCTACAAAGTCTATCTTTTAAGTGTTGAAATGCGGACTCCTATGCATCACCCCAACGATAGGTGACACCCTTCTGAGTCAGTGAAGTGAGAGGTTGCGTAATCCTGGAGAAATCCTTGATAAACCTTCGGTAGTATCCTGCCAAGCCCAAGAATTGGCGGATTTCTGTTGGTGTACGGGGTGCAGGCCAGTTCTTGATTGAGTCAACCTTGGATGGATCAACATAAATTCCATCCTTGTTTACCACATGGCCTAGAAAGTGGACTTCGCGAAGCCAGAAGTCACATTTCGAAAACTTGGCATACAACTGCTCTTTTCGAAGAAGTTCCAGAATAAGCTTCAGATGCTGCTCGTGTTCCTCCTGACTCTTCGAATAGATCAGGATATCGTCGATGATCACTATGACAAACTTATCCAGGTAAGGCTTGCACACTCGGTTCATGAGATCCATGAAGACCGCTGGTGCATTCGTCAACCCAAAAGGCATAACTAGAAACTCGTAATGGCCGTAACGAGTTCTGAATGCTGTTTTGGAGACGTCCTCCTCTCGGAATCTCAGCTGATGGTATCCCGATCTCAAATCAATCTTAGAGTAATAGCTCGACCCTTGCAACTGGTCGAACAAGTCGTCAACACGTGGAAGGGGATAACGATTCCTCACAGTCACCTTGTTAAGTTCGCGATAGTCAATACACATTCTGAAAGTACCGTCTTTCTTCTTCACGAATAGTACTGGAGCTCCCCAAGGCGAAGAGCTAGGACGTATGAAACCCATTTCCAAGAGTTCTTGTAGTTGCCTGGACAGTTCTTCAAGTTCTGATGGAGCTAGACGATAAGGTGCTCGAGCTATGGGCGCTGCTCCAGGAGCTAGCTCGATTTGAAATTCAACTTGACGATGAGGCGGGAGACCAGGTAATTCCTCAGGGAATACCTCAGGAAAGTCGCGCACAATAGGAATGTCTTCAATTCTCTTCTCTTTCGTTGATGTCTCAGTAACGAGCGCCAGAATGGCAGTGCGGCCCTTTCGCAAACACTTATGGGCCTTAAGGAAAGAGATAATGCCTACGACAGCACCACTCTTGTCGCCATGAATCACGAGGGATTCTTCACCAGAACGAGGAATGCGGACGATTTTCTCCTTGCAGACATTCTCCGCTTGATGATGAGATAGCCAATCTATCCCAATAACGACGTCGAAACTACCAAGTACGATAGGAATAAGGTCGATAGAGAAGATCTGACCAGCTAAGACGAGGTTACAACCTTTAACTATGTGTGTGGCTTCAAGACTTTTACCGTTTGCTAGCTCTACCATGTGCTTGGTGTTCAAAAGTGTTGGGGTACGTTTAAGCATTCGACTAACTTTTAGGGACACATAACTGGTATCGGCACCCGAATCAAATAGAACATTAACATAAAAGTCATCCAGTAGGAACTTACCCATCACGACATTGGGATCATTCCTAGCATCACCCTGACCAATCACGAACACACGGCCCTGGGTGCCATTGTCTCCATTGTTTCCCCCGTTGTTATTCCTGTTGCCCTGATGATTGTTGTTGTTGTTATTCTGATTTTGATTTAACTGGGGGCAGTCTCGCTTGAAGTGGCCTTCAGTACCAAACTGAAATCATCCCCTGTTGCCCCGCTGTTGCTGCTGCTGGTTCTGTGGAGCTTGCTGCTGCTGCTGACGATTCTGATTTGTAGGCCATGAGCTCCTGCAATCCTTGGCTTCATGACCCATCTTGAGACACCTCTGACAACGTCCCTTGTTGCACTGACCACTGTGGTGTCTGTTGCATTTGTTGCACTTTGGGTGGTTTCCTCGATATCCACCCTGCCCTTGACTACCAGAAGATTGCTGACCAGGACTCTGGTAGTCATAAATCTTTTGCTGCTGCACCTGGGACTGAACTGTAGTCGAACCCTTGCTGTTGGCTCCATCCCATTTTCGTTTGTTGTCGCTGGGAATAGCAGAAGTAGTAGTAGCAGTAGCACCTATACGCTTAGGCAACTTGTTCTGTTCTACTGCCTGGTCTGTGAGGCGATGAGCAAGACGAGTAACATCCTGGATGGTAGCAAGGTTAGCAGCAGTCACATGGCTTTGTATCTCTGGTACTAAGCCTTTGAGGTACAGCTCAATGCGCTTGATGGCAGGATCCACCATAGTTGGACATAACACTGGCAGTTCGTTGGATCGCTTCGTATACGCCTCTATCTCTGACCCCGTCATCTTCAGGTTAAAGAACTCCACTTCCAACTTGTGGATGTCAACACGATTACAGTATTCTCACTTGATCAGCTCCTTGAAGTCGTTCCATGGGGTGGCATTAGCAGCTGCCAGCCCTAACATTTGAACTTGCGCGTTCCACCAAGTCAGCGCAATGCCCTCGAGGGTACCAGTGGCATACTTCACCCTACGAGCCTCAGGGCATTCACACATCTCGAAGACCGACTCGAGCTTCTCGAACCAGTGGAGGAGTCCAACGGCCCCTTCAGTGCCACTGAAGGTACTAGGACGACAGTCCATAAAAGTCTTGAACGTGCACACAGGCGGCTGGGTAAGCTGGCCTCCTGCTTGAGCGGCTGCAAGTGCCGCAGTAACTTGTTCTTTGATCAAAGCCGCCAGCTGGGCTTGTGTGAGGCTGATTCGTCCACTCATGATCTTCACCATACGGAGAACACAAGTGAGAAGTGCGTCGTATCATTACGCAAGTGTGGAATGACAGAAGAGAGTGATCACACAAAGTTTTCAAGCAGTAGATACTATGTTATCTAAGCATATCATAAGCAATGTTCTATATAACTAACAAGTAGGTAATATAAACATGAATCGTATCACCTATAGTGTCGAGTCTTGCACGTGGAGCGAAGCGTCGTTGTGGATCGTTGAGCACTGTACAGGTTATAGTCTGGTTTTAATAAAAACTTTTTCCCTTATTAAAACCAAGTTCTCTATAACCAATGGCTCTGATACCAATCTGTCACACCCCCAAAATCTACCCTGCGGAGTATCACCGCTTGGAGGCGTGACATGACCAGAAACTCGAGCCACCAATCATATTGAACACGCATGTAAGTAATATATAAAGATCTAACACAATACAATTGGTGTCTAAACAAAACAATAGTTTAAGTTGCAAGCGGAAGCATAATGTTTAAAACCAAGTCATAAGTTTAAATGTTTCAAAAGTTTAGTAAGGCACACAGCTGTCCATGTCCCACAACGACTCTTCCCACTCCGATGCAAGCTCCATAGATACCTAACGACCTGCAAGGCATGTAACAACGAGTCAACAACAAAGTTGAGCGAGTTCACAGTTGGTTATTTAGTTATAGCATTCGTTTCGTAAATCATATGTTCGTTTTGTAAACCATGTATCGTGTTAATTCGTATCGCGTTCTCCCAGGCATGTTTGCGAAGATTAGTGGGGGCTTCCCATGTGGATAGTATTAATCCGTATCGCGATTTCCCAAATATGTTTGCGATGATTAGTGGGGGCTTCCCATGTTGTAGACTAGTCGTGTGTGTACGTGCCCTTCTTGATCCAAGGACCGTAGCAAGTATGAGTGTACGTAGGTTTTACGTACGTGCCCTTCAATCCGAGGACAGTGAAAAGTAGTTTAATAGTAATGATAGTACGAGTAGTTATTCAAATCCCATTCCCAACCCACCGGGAATCCCATGCCTTAGGAGTGTGAACTCACCTCGGTTGCTCGGTTTGACTCTCAAAAATAGGTAACAGTCAAGGTCGGTCAATCACGTCTACTAGCACAAGGCTAGGGAAGAAACAAGGCGTAAAAGTGGTGGATAAAAGAAAACTAGAGTGGTTCTTGAACTTCCGAACACACCGAGCTTCGTTAATCGCCTTGTTACAACTTGTAAGGCCCTTGGAATGCTTGAACTTGAAACAAAATGGATGGTGTGTGTGTGTGGGAAGTCGGCCGAGAGGTGGGGTGGTGATGGAGGTTACTTGGTGTTTTGAGGAAGATGAACTTATGAACTCACATACCATACTTATAACCACTTAGAAAGTTTATCCTTTATATATTATGTCTTTTAAGTACAAGACATCATCTAATAAAATAAACAAAAGAAATCTCATGTGGAAGACTACATAAATTCGGTTATAGGTGGGGGGGGGGTCTAGTTGGATTCCAAATGGTTTAGTTGTAATCTAGTTAGATTTAGTTAGGAAGGTTTAAGTGTTAAGGTGTGTTGTTATTTATATAGGGTGTTATGATGTTCGGGGATCATAACTAGCTCATAATAAATAAAACAATGTGTTTGGCAATATTTCTATGTTCCGGGTAAAGTCCGGTTGTTCGGTTCAATACAGTTCCGTTAAAGTGCTTAATTAATCCGTAAAGCGTCCTATATATATATTTTTGTAACGTTTTTAATTTTTAACACTCAGGAAGGCATACCGGACTATTTAGTAACTTTTCTGTGTACTATTAGTATGTTAACAAATACATGTAAGCATAACACAGAAATCAGAGAGTAGTTAAATGATTCAGCACAGTCATCAAGTACTTTAATTAGCAATAATAGATTGTACGGTTACATGTAAATTTGAGGGTTGTCACATAGAAAACTATGAAAACGGGAAGATGGAACCCGATATTCTTCGTTCTCGTGCCTTGGATCTTCAACCATATCGATTCTTCACTTCAAATCCTTCAAATTTTGAGTTTCGAGAGCTCCAAGTTCGTATCAATATGTTCAATTTTGTCCAGGGTTATGGGATGTTGTAATTATGGCCAATAGCCCATATAAAACCCCGTTTCTTTATGTGGAAATATGCTCCTCACATTGCGCGAGGAGCACAAGGTAACACGGTCACGTGACGCAGCCACACAATAGTTAACACTGGGTCAAATACCCTCCTCGTGTCACGCGGGGAGGCCTTCATTACCTCCTCGCGTGATGCGACGAGGTGTTTTTTACTTGAATCTTGTGCCTTTTCATCCCTCGATCTCCCGAATCGATACTCGGTTTTCTCAATATATGGCTCGTTTTCGCCCTTGTCAGCTATTTTCATCCCCCGAGACCTGGAAATCACAAACTAATAAGTAATATACACATTCTACCTAAAAACGACGAAAATAGACTCGAAAACTGTACAAACTATACACGGAAAACAGATGTATTTTGCAATACATCACCCAACTTAGGGCTCAACAAAATACACAATTCTAACAATTAACAAATAACAACTAATCATCTAGGGCTTAACATTCAACAAAACATCTAATTTAAGCTTAGCAAAACACCAAATTATAAAAAATTACAGTTATCAATTAGAGCTAATTTGTAGGAATCATAGAAGTGGAAAAAACCACCATACAGTGGGTGCCCTGGTGATGGACAAAGGTATGTAGTGGTGGCTGGTGGTCGTCGCAGGTGGGTTGGGGCTGGGCTGGGGTTGTGACGTGTGGTGGTCGGTGATTATTCTGCGTCGATGTTGTGTATGTTTTTTTTCCAGTTATCTAAATTGTTATTATTCTTATACTGGTTAATGGATCATGAATTAGTGACTTTTATCTAAGCCCGATACGTTAAGTTACTGTAACACCCTTACTATTATTTTACAGTTTTCGTTCACTTTACGAAAATACACATGTAATTATAGTTTCATATACATTGTAAATACAGGTTAATTAAAACTTTTCTAGATTTTAATATGTTACAACATAATGTAATTGAGTTCGTCGTTTAAAAGTTACGACGTAACGCCGTGCGGAAGCTTTAATCTCGTGTGTTCGGTTCTTCGTTGAGATTGATCTTCATCCGGAAATCCCTTGACATTCACCTATGACCAAAACCAACATAAAAGTTAGCTTTGGTAGTTAAATAACATGTTTAAACAAGTCATATGGGTCAAAACAACAAAATTCAACAATTTTCGTAATTCAGGGCGCCGCCGTACGCTAAGGGGCGTCGCGCTACGCCTAGCTCTATTTTAGGGCGGCGCCGTACGCTAAGGGGCGTCGCGCTACGCCTAGCCCTGTTTTCGACAGAAAGATCACTTAGCTGGTGCTGCAGATGCCCAGCTCAAATTTTCACCAACTTACAAACTTATAATTGCCATAACTTTCGTTCTACATGTCAGTTTTACGCGATTCTTTTTCCTACGCGTCCGTAATTTAATTCTCCATCTCATGGAGTAAAAACCCGACATCTGAAATCACAAAATTTTAGATTTCAAGCTCTCGGCTTGAAATTCAATTTTGACACTTTTTGACCCGTTTGTGTTTTGATGAAACAAACTTGTTGGTTACCTTTAAAATGTCATGCAAATCACGTTATACCAGTTTACTAGTATTCAAGGTTCAAATTACGGGTTCTTATGCCTTCTTTACCCGTTTTTACTTGAAATCTTATTTTGACCCGTTAAGGGTATTTATGTACTTTTAAGCTTAATTTACGCTCGTTCCTTGTATGCAACATAAGTCCACCCATTCATATTGAATAGTCTTCCACCACAATTATAATTGTGGTGGATTTAATGTACTTAAATTCTTATTCCGAATTTTATCCCTCGGATATGTCATTTTACGGCAAGACGCACTTTAAGGCGTTTAACCCTAGAAAGTTTATGCCTACAACTTTTATATGCATCTAAGGGTTGCAAGGTCATAATATAAGTTTCTAAACAACCTCTAAGGGTCGTTTTCCCGGTTGACCCATCAAGGGCTTTTTGGTCGATTTTAGTCCTTCAACTTGCGATGAAGGACTTTCACTAAATACTTGACCAATCCTTGCACTTTTAACTATAAGACTATATATGCGTACCTGGCCCGGGTCAACAAATAGACCCGATTTATACCTTGCTTTAATTATCACATATTCTATGGTGACGCAATTATCCGAATTGCTAATCGCTCCTGTTAACATAAGACTTGACAAACACATTAATCGATATTGTCAAATGGTGTTATCACCACCATTTGACCCGTTTGGCCTATACGACCAAACATTTACATATGTAGCAAAACATGGTTATTAATTACCAATTTGCCCATCCGACCCATTTCGGATTTTTCTTTCATTAGATCCTTTTTTTTTTTTTTTTTACTTTTTTAGCCCATTTTGGCTTATGCCATGGGTATCCTTTTAGCTTCGGTTGTTACATTTGTCGCATATATGGTTTATAAAATAAACACGAGCCCTACATAAAGGGTGTAAGTTTTACTTACCTTGCATCCGGTTATACCCTTTTTCCGCGTTCTCGATCCGTTTGACCCGCTTCTTTCCCGAGCCTCCATCTAGCTTGTCAAGAGTCAAACTATCATTATTATTCACAAGGTGGTTAGATTAGTCATTCAAGATCATGACCTTCACACCTTATGAATCTTTTACCACTATTCTTAATGAACTTTATCATAGGTCGGTTTGACTTTTAAAACTCAAACCACCAATTTACAAATATGGATGCACTAACAAGTTCACATAACTCGATTTAGGCACGTTATCAACCACTTAGTGAGCATCATCTTCTGAGATGCCATATCTACTAACATGTTATCTAATTCATACCTCAAATAACCATAAATCAACATGTAATTTTAGTCATTGTATGCACATATACACTTTGCCCATCATAACCATGGGTTTAACTCTTATGTCAAAACCCACTTCTAATCACTTATGAACTCTTAACAAAATCTCTAATTTGTTCAAGTAGTTCATTCATACGAGTTAGTATGATGTTTATAAACACCAATACAACATCAATTTCATCAAATCAACAAAACCCACTTAGCTCATACTTGGTTAGTTGATTAATCACTTGTTTATGGCACAATTCTACAAGTTTGCATCTAGGGGTTGTTCCTAGACTTGTACTCACACCAATATCACTATAACATTCAACATCCATACAAGAATTTCGTTCATGCATGTTTATCACAAATTCAAAATATCACTAAACGTCAAAATTCAACATACCTTGTGATCCCCTAAGCTTGGTGATCACGATTTTATTAAAAGCCCCAAATTTTAGCTTGATTTCTCCTTTGATTTGATCAATTCTTTGTAGTTTAGGGTTCAAGAGAAGAACCCCTTTTTGGCTTGTGAAAATGTCGACCAGACACACCTTCTTGTGTGTGTTTTTGGTCTAAAATTTAGTTTTATTAAAAGGACTTTCACCTTTACCCATTTTAGTCCCTCTAGTTTCAATTTTGTAAAAAGACCACTAGTTCATGCATTCTTTATTGTTTTAAAACAATTTAATTAACTAGGTTAATCATTCCTAGTTACTTAGTGGGTTCAGGGAGTTATAACCCGTTCTATTTTAAGTCCCGTTAACTCGGGCTTCTTATAACTTTGTTTTCTCAACCCATTTATTCTCCTTTTTATTAGTTATTAGGCTTATTTGTTTAATCCTAAAAATTTCCAGGTTAATCTTTACCGCTAACGGTATTTTACCCGCTCTTTAGTATTAACGGGGTTTAATTACCCAACCCGTTTTCGGGGTGTTACAGTTATGGGGTTGTAATTTTTAAGATAGAAGGCCAAATAAGTTTAGAGGTCTTATTGTTTTATATAAAGGGTCCAGTAAGTTTTTTTTGGCTTCATATATATTTAACAAATATATAAAAATTTAGGCTCCTCCTGGAAAAACGGGCCTTGGTTGGGGGTGCGGCTCGCACTCCCCTGGGGCCTGCCGTGAGTCAAAGCCATTTTTTATTGTCGACACATAAGATGTTAAACAATTAAGCAATCAACAATCCAAAGGAATGCAATTTAGTGATACCAAGGCATGTAAAATAATGTCTTTCGTTAAATATCGAGTCCATCCTACTTTTAATAAATAATTCCAAAGAATACCATATGGCAACAATACATTCTACCTTATAGGTAAAGGACCCCTACAAAGGATGCAAATCCTAAAAAGGCTAAGAAGGCGTATGAATTGACTTGTAGGCATCAAGTTCTGGACTTAGGCTGTAATGATCCAGATTTCATACTTTTTAGCAAGTTGTATTCTTATTCTGTTTCAGTCTTTGTAATTTCAAGACATTAATCATAATGGAAACATATTTCAATTTATACTTGTTTAATTCATACATATATGATACTTACCCATTTACAAATACGTGTTTCATATACGGCATTACACGATGTTATTCGATGCTTCTGCACACCCAAGTTCGTACATTTAAATTATACGAAATGACACACATTCATGTTTATTCAACGTTTGGATTCGATCAAATCATACACCATACATGTGACAAGCTTAAACACCACCTTAAAACCCTACTTTATGCTTAACATATGAAGTTGATATATAATATAACCAAACAACCAACAACAAAGAACTAAAAGTAAAAAAAAAAATAACTTTCTAAAGGGGCTTACGGACCGTATGCTCATCCTTACAGTCCGTAAGGTAGTCTAGGCAGGCAAAATCATGACCAACTCGCGAAATTCAGCCTTTAATCCATTTTTTTCTCAACTTCCAACCACCTAAACACCCAACTAACTCCATTTAAACCCCAAACTCTAATCCTACCTTATAAATACATGTCTTCCACACCTACTTAACACCTTTACACACTCCATAACCTCTCTAAGAACTCTCAAATCTCTCAAGAAATCTCAAATTTATGCAAAATACCTTTAAGCATAAAAGTGAGGTTCTAAGTCACTTCTCTCCATTTTTCTTCATCTTTTCTTGCTTCAATCTCCTTGGACAACCTCTGAGGATGTTTCCCAAGGTTTACCTTGATAAACCAAACTTGGTAAATCACTATAGAAGGGTCAAAAGTGGAGGTTACATTCTGTTTTATTAAACTTTTTACAACATTGTTCTTGTTCATCTTGTACTAACCTTGTTCCCAATCAAACTCATGATTGTAGGGCTTGTGTATGGTCGATTTCCATAAGATTACAGGTCCAAATACCTCACTTAGTTACTGCCTTAAAGGTCCCAAGTGACCTACAAAGTGTTGAAACCAACCAAGACTTCAATCCTCAATATTGAAAGACTTGTGTTTTGGTAAGGTGTGAACAAGAAACCTTGGTTCTCCTACTATGATTCCACCTACTTCACTTATTTATTTCAGCAGTTAGATATTCATATAAGTAGTTTCCAAGTAATCAAAGTAAGCCAACCCCATCATGTCTCCAACATTTGCTATGTTGGGTATGTACACGTTCGGGTTGTTCTTATTTGGTTACTTAGTGATGTAGGGTAAAATATATATATTTGTCCCGTGTAAATTGTATAATATTTGTATAGCTTTTATTTATTATTTTTAGTATTAGTAGTATATTATATTATTTTGTGTTTTGCCAGGTCCTGGTGCAAATGGAGCGAAAACGAGTAATATGGAAATGACCAGCTAGTTGGGCAGAGTAGAATGCCAGAGACCAAATTAAAATTGCTGCTATTTTCCTTGATTGGGTCGAGCCCAGTTATCTCTATATTGAGCTTGATTGGGCCGTAGAGTATGACACGTGAAATTATAAAGTTGAAATTGCTGCCACTTCTAATATTTGTGAAGGAATATTGGACGACAATTATAATCAGAGGAGGTGTGCATAATTAATTCACATGGGCCGCAAAACAAAAAGCACAGAAGTCCAGGCTACTTATTTACAAATTGTGACTTTGGGTTTTTTATCAAATATATTCTATTGTTCAATAACCTAATGAAGGAACAATATCTATATCTATACTATCTAATAAATAAAGATTTTGGGTTGCCACTTGGCACCCTTCACAATCTAGCATTTTGGAGGGAAAAGTTTCTGTAGTTTTGAGATTTCTTAAAAAATAAAATGTATTAACTAAGCAGAATTTAAGTTGCAGCTTCCGCAATTGCCGTTCCTTTTTCCACTATTCAATCATATCTATATCTATATCTATACTATCTAATAAATAAAGATTTTGGGTTGCCACTTGGCACCCTTCACAATCTAGCATTTTGGAGGGAAAAGTTTCTGTAGTTTTGAGATTTCTTAAAAAATAAAATGTATTAACTAAGCAGAATTTAAGTTGCAGCTTCCGCAATTGCCGTTCCTTTTTCCACTATTCAATCATAAACCTAAATGGTCAAACTGAATTCCTGAAATCACTCACTTTTCAATTCTTTTTCAATTTCCATCGATCGAACCTTCCACATATAACGTTAATTCCTTCTCAATTGCATATCGATCAAAAACCATTCGCGAAACACTTGGATTAATTGCTATTGATTATTAGTGTCGAAATTGAAATTAGAAATTAAAATCCATTTGGTTGTGATTTGCACTTCCTGATTGTTTTCACTAATACACTTCACGATAGATTTCTTAGTTTTTTTTTTGTGTGTGAATTGCTATTTAGGGGTTATACTTGATTGAAATCTATCAATACAATTGCAAAATTAAGTATTTTTTTATAGTTTATTTTTTTCTTATTGATTTGAATTAGCATCGGTCACAAATAAACAAACTAATTGATAGCTATCAAAACAATTGTTAATTTTAGCTTTTAGCTTAACTAGACACTTTTCACTATCACTTGAATCACATATGATTTTAGTTAAGAACACTACCATTTGAAGTAGATTATTACTAAGTATGTTGTTCATTATTGTTGTTTATATGACTTAAATTATTGGAGAAATAACTATAGCAACACTAGGCAAAATCCAATGGGAAGACTTTCTGAGCTCAATGAGAAGATACATTTATTTAACCCGAAGGAGTTCCATCAATTTTATCCTAGGGAGTTTTTCCGTTGCTTCAGGGGAGGAGTTTACACAAAGACTATTATGGCTCCAAGTATTTAGTTTTAAGAAGTATTTATGTTATGTTTTGATTTGTTTCTTTTAAAATGTTGTGTTATCTATTTCTTTGTGAAATGCCCTCTTTTATTTTGACTACTATTATTATGGTTCTAGCATGAAACTAACCTTCATCTGATTGTGTTGGTGAGAGTGGTTCTTCAAAATAATTTGTAGATGGATGGCGATTTGTTTCTTTGAGTGATTGTTTTAAATTTGCCACATATTCAAAAATTTTTAAAAATAATACCAAGTTTTAAACATTCAACCCGTGTTACAATTTTATGAATTTTATGGTTTTTATTGTTCAACCCGTGTAATACACGGGTTACTTACCTAGTATAATATTATATATACATCAATTCACGACAGAAGATAAAAGGAGGGGAGCCACACATCAATCCTTAGACGCACAGGGAGACGCACGAAGACAGGAGCTTTTATGGACGAATTCTATAGATTATTTGGCAAGGATCAAGACTACGGAATCATCGGGATTGAGCGGGAAGCTTGGAGAACAAGGGATTAACGGGTTTTGCTACTCAGTTTCTCTTATTTTCTAGTTTCTTTGTTTTTATTCAATGAATTCTTGCTTGAGACCTAGTTTTATTATTTTTAAGACCATGTTCCTTGGCTAATTTTTTAAACCGCCTAGACTACGATGAAAGGATTTGAATAAAGTTTGAACCTTTTTAGTTAATTGCATGTGTTTATGGATTAATTGTGTTTTGTAAGAGGTTTGGTTTATTAATTTGGTGTGTATGCCTACTTTAATTTGGTTCATTATTATCAATTGCTTCGTATGAATCTAGGTGGTTGTCTACTACGGAATAGGTTCATGCTAGATCTTTGACCTTGTGGCTTTGACCTTTAGGGTGAATTGGCCAATAAACCTTAGAAGTGATAGTTAATAATTTGCTAGATTGCAGTATTCTACTAGTCCTAATAGCTGGAAGGTGCATGGCTATTGGTAGGTCTTACCCGGCGAAATGCTTTAGACAGTCTTTGGAAAAAGTCGTGCCTTAGTTGCCCCGTCGGTTTATTAGTCTATCAAGTCAAATTAAGAAACCCAAACTACCCTAGATCTATAATTGGAAAAGAGTAGGTCGATATTAGGGTACTTACACAATAATTAGATAACCGGAAGGAAGTCTAATAACCGGCATGATTAACGGCCTAGGTAGTGCCATAAGTTTCACCTCGAGAAGGGTTGAGGGGCTTAGTTGGTGTCTTACTAGGTTTAGTATCATAAGATCCCGGTTCCATAAAACATGCGGTTAACTTAATTGGTAAATTCTTAAAATCAATCCAGGACTCTAGTATATGTGGTCTTCTTCATCATATAAGAACGGTCTTCACATTAGTTCGTATTAGCATAGTTCTAGTTTAATAATTAGTTTATTAGATTTCCTTGAATTTTCAGTTACCCCCCCCCCCCAAACAACAAAACAATTAAGTACAGTTAGGTTAGAGTCAGTCTAGTCAGAGTCTAGTAAACCTAGTCAGTAGAGTCTCGTGGGTTCGACACTCGGACTTACTTAGGCTATACTACATTGACCGGTACACTTGCCGGTTGTGTGGTCTAGGTTTAGAGATTCTTAGTTATAAATTTAAAACTTAGAGTGTCTAGTTTAGGGTTAAAATTAGTTAGTTTAATTAGACCACTTTTAGCACATCACTTAGCAATCAGACGCTTTACATTTTAATCTTATTAATGGCCAACCAAAATCATCAACTAAGTTGATGATTTTGTGCTTTGGTGAATCATATAATGAGGTTTAGTGGATGAAAATCATCCTACCTCATTGCTTGACTTTACATGATATTACTTGACTAACATACCTATAATACATAATATAAAACTAAAGTTATGATTCTAAAACCGAACTCCCAACACTAACCAATTCATGGTTCGATGCCAATAGTGATGGTAAATATTATCTTAACTTAAAATTCCTTACAATTGGACTTCTAATGGGCGAACTTTTTTTGCTCATGAAAGACACATAAACATGGTGTTCAATTTAAGTATTTTAACAAGATAACGTTCATGTTTTTTCTTGTGTACATACTTTTATATTAATTCCCGACTCTAACTCATACTCCACCTCCGTTGACTCACACGCCTTCGTTCCCCCAATGTAGGGTAACCTCGGTGTTTCCTAAACCTTTAAGACTAAACTAACTCACGTTTTGTGGAAATCTTTGCAAACTGTGAGTATACTCGATCCCTTTTCCTTTTTAACACACTTTGGGTGCAACAAGTAAATTATATTACAAATCACATACAGACAATCAATCAATCATGTCTACACAAACACTATCCATTAAAACGTGATACTTGTCACACTCTTTGTTTATACATGCTTTACTCATACTCGTGTACTATTTGCTCATTAACTTTGCAAGCCTATCTTAACAATTATAGCGCTATAGGATTAACACACTGGCCGTTCTTGTGTTATTGTTAAGTAATCTATTTCACGACGTTGTCGTTTCAGCGACAAGGATACGCACGATTGTAGTATACTTTGGTTTGACTTATAATTTACACTTGCTAGTATGTTATGTAACAATGTATGCAAATTTCCATCTTGGATATATGACAACTTTTATTTACACTTATGCTATGTAACCAAACCTGTATACTCGCCACATTGTGTTGACTTTTACTTTAATACATGTTGCAGGAAATTAGTGATGATGCATGGAGAACATTATTTAGGTTTGATGAAACAATGGTTAACCGGGTGGGGTTAACTCACTGGTCTCGTCAAGTAGGGTTAATCCCTTCTTTCCGAGGATCGTTGGCTGGATCGTCCGCTGGTTGGTTTCCTGCACAAGGAAACAAGCCGTGACTCGTAACAAGGAGGATGGGGTGGGGGTGCTCCTTGTTACCACTCTCCGGCGTGAGAATCAGTAATTTGCTTGGGAAGCAAAGTGTGATAGTAGTAGTAGTGAGAGAGTTGAGAAGTGATCCCTCAAACTTGGTTTGGGGTGGGTATTTATAGCCGGGGAGTGAAGGAGGGTAGTTGAGTAGCTAGTCTGACATCGCACAACTACTTTCAGGTGTGTCAGACCTGTCGGTTACGGTGGTGATGCCACGTCCTGCTGTGGTGACAGACTGTTGCACACATGTGGGCTGATAGGAGACTGTTCTCAGTGCCACTTGCACTGTGGTGTCAGACCCACTTGCCTTGTAGGCAGGATGCGGTGCCAGGCCGCATCGCTGCTTGCGGTCACTGGTGTTGTTCCCGCGTTCTTGTTCTGGCCAAGATGTATGCGGAATGCGGTGCCGTGCCGCATCGCCGCTTAGTGACTGTTACTGTTGTCCAGATCCCATGTCGTGACGAAAATGTTCATAGGATGCAGTGCCAGGCCGCATCGCTATGTGTAACATCCGTATTCGTACTTAAGGTAAGTCTTCTAATCAATGGATAGATTGGTTTCAACCGCTGTGTTCGCGCGTGCCCGTGCGGACACAGATAGGTTCTTGCTGGTGGGGGTTTTTGATAAGGGTAATGGTCACTCGCGGTCATGCTGACGCGAGATCTGGGACCATACCCCTTCAAGTCCCCCCAGTCTAGTGTTCCTTCCTTATGCAAGTTGCATGTGGGAGGGATACTGGACTATGGTGTCTAGAAGGTAGAATATTGGCCATGCAGATGGCTCCTACTTTCAGTAGATCAGGCTGCTGACGTAGGTCATTCGAGTGGATTATTTCTTCCTCTGAGAAGGATGTGTTTGTGTATGATGGTTTTGACTTTTGAAGTTTTCGTTGTAGCATTTGAAAACATTGAATTCCGCACCGGTAAGCAAGTTCCGTCTGATGCGGAATTCTCAGCCAAGGATTTGATGCGGTAATATGGTCTACCGTTTTCTGATGTCATCAGCCACCTGTTGGTGTTTCGAACCAACCTTTGAGATGGTGACTGAAGATGTCAGCAGGGTTCGAACCAACCTTTGAGATGGTGACGGAAGATGTACGTAATCGCCACTCTAGTTATAACCTCTGCGTCAGCTAATGCAATGTTTGTAAGTACTTTGCTCAAGCTCTATGTTCAACTGGACATTCAACGATGATCCCTGCTTTGTGGGGTGTTCGTGTTCTCCAGTTTAGCTCTCTAGTAACCGCACGTCCTCTGCGGTATAGCTCTCAAGTAACCGCACGTCCTCTGAGGTTTAGCTCTCAAGTAACCGCACGTCCTTTGCGGTTACCTCGTTGCTGCACCTTGTTGGTCATGTGTGTTTGAGCTACGTGGGGTAGTTGCGTCATTGTTGGCCGTGTTTGGTCGAACAATGTGAATCTGGACTATGGGCAGATAAACATGGTCATAGGCATGGTTGTGCCCACCATTGTTTATTCTATGTGGTCCCTAGGTGGGTAACCAGTCATAAGCAGACTTGTTACCACTGTTCCGGAGCTACTTTCCTTCACACTTTGGTGGAAAGTAGTTTTCCTTTAAGTAGTGTTGCCGGAGGAGATCACCTTAGATACTTGGGAAGTTGGGTGAAACTCTTCCGTATTCGTTCTGTAACCACTTTCCTTCACGCTTAGTTGGAAAGCAGTTTTCCTAGAAGCAGCTTTGATAAACCGCGTAGCGGTTTAGTCGTGACTCTTCCGTAGCTACCGATAGGGTAACTATATTCCGCCGCAGCTACTCGTGAGTGTCTGCGGTTTGCATCAAAGAACTCGCTTCTAGAGAGTTTGAAGCTTGGATGTGGCTCTTGAAGGATCAGGAGTCAGGGTTGCTGATGTGCGGTTGTTCAGCATACTTGTCCTTTATCCTAAGGAGAAGCTGTTTGCGTTCCCTCCGTGGTTGTGAACCGGACACGAGGGATTTGAAACCTGAAGAAACTTGTATGGAACGCGGTTGGCCGCATCCTGAGAAGCGGTTTTCGCAGTCCAAAGAACCATGCTGGTTCTGAGTATCTGACACACCTGTGCGGGTTCGTGTGTGTCATCTCCGCATATTCCATGTGTGCTTGTGGGTATGTGCGGTTATTGTTTATACCCCTTTATATAATGTAGAGATATATATTTTTTCCTTTTTTGAGGGGTATGTAAAAAACGACATGCGGTATGGGTTATCGGTAAACCAGAGAAACCGCATGCCGCTTATGTTTGGATAATGTTGTCGCTTTTGCGCTGCATACGTGGCTAAACGCACGTGTGGGTTGGTGAAAGTTGGTAGGATTTCTGTCATGTGCTGATCCGAAAGGACGTTTGCACTGCCCGAGGTCATAAATGCACTGTAGCAAGTAGTGTAAAAGTCTCTTCTGTCAGGCGCGTGGATGACCACGCGCGCGTGATAACCGTCAGCGGAATTGTCACTGAACACGTGGCGACAAGTAATTGGCCCTTTTTGAACGTGATGAGTCGGTTTACTGCATCGCATTAATTGCGATGAGTATATAAGGGGAAACCATTTTTGGTTTCCCCATTTATTCAAGATTTTCAAAATTTTTCCGGTGAAAGAGTGTGTTCTCTTTGTCTTCTCCGATAAGCTTTATCTGAAATTCCGGTCAATTTTCTGGGTTTTCTTGTGAACTCATTCTTCTATCTTGTTTATTACACTGCATGATGGCTGAACCGTCCAATCCACACATTACTGAGGGTGAAAATCCTGAGCATTCTTCACCGGTGGTGGCTGAAGAGGAGGACGACGGTGGTAGTGCCCCCGGCGGTGGCCTACCACCATTGAAGTGGTCAAAGGTGCTGTTTAACTGACTGATGACCAGCATCCAGATGCCCCTGGAGTTTGGGGCTGTTTATCCCAAGGAGGGTGACACCGGTGCCGATGCTCCGGCCGGTTACGTCACCATGTGGGCTGATTCTTTTATTGACGGTAACCTTCGTTTACCGTTAACTGTTTTTGTTGATGAGGTTTTGGAGTATTACAAACTCCATATCTCCCAGATGAGTCCATTTGGGATGATTCGTATTAGAAACTTTGAGTACACTTTTCGTGCTCTTTGTTTGCCGATTACCGTTGAAAATTTCCGGCGGTTCTACCAGTTGACGGTGAACACCGAGTTCTTTTCTTTTAGCCAACGGTACGGGAGCACCAAGCTGATGACCCCTCCGAAGGGTATTTCAAAATGGAAATTCAAGTTCTTCTATATTAAGGCTGCTGCGGTTGTTGCTAACATGACCTTGCGGGATGTAAATGAGACCATCCCGGTGGAGGATATTGCTCTTCCTATTGCGGAGACTGTGGAGTGGTTCCTGAGGTTGAGGACTATTGAACATAAGCAGCTGGACAACAATCAGTTGTGGGTGCTGCGGATGATGTTGAGCAGGCTTGATAGGCATGCAAGGCCCGTTGTACGGGAAAAAAATGGTGGTAAGTGTTCTTACTCTTGTGCAGTTTCTTTTATCCCCTTGCTTGTTACTGATTTGTAAGTGTACTGTCAGAAGATGTTGCGTTGTGGAAGCTTTTTGATCTGACCTTTACGGGCAAGGTTGAGATTGTTAAGTGTGCGGAAGGTGAAGGTTTTAACTTGACCATTGTCAACAACTTCCGCGTTCCTAAACGCGAGGCACTGAACGCCCTCTTGCCGCAAGGCAAAGGTATAATCCATAACCTTCTTGTCTTATAAGCTTCACCTTGCTGATCTTCTTGTCTGATGATCTAAACGCAGGTACTCTTGGGGTCCTGGGTAAATTTGAGTTGAAGGGTGCCCCTAAGAAGCATGCAGAGAAGAAGCATGTGGAGAAACCCGTGCGTGGTCGCGGCAAGAGAAAACCTGAGGCTCCTGTTGTTCCGCCTTTGGTGCCGCAGGCGGCAGGTATCTCTCGTTCTCGTTTCCGCAAGTATACCGATTACGTGGTAGTATCTGACACCCTTGAGGGTTTGGGTGTTCCAGGTGGTGGTGCGGCTGCTGGTGGGACCTCTGCGGGTTCCAAGCCTGCTGATGAGAAGAAGAGAAAGGCAGAGAAGGCTGTTGATGCCGGTGAGAAGAAGCGTCCAAAAATTCAGACCAAACGGACAGCTGTTGTGAAGCCTGTGAAACCTGTGGTAGCTTCTGGTAGGTGATTCATAACTTTTACAAGTATTTTGTCCTTATACTTGTAGTTACAGTGTTTTTGCATTGATTACAGAATCGCAAGATGAAGGATTTTCTGTGTTTGATGCTCCTCATTCTCCCCCGCATGACACAGCTGCGGATGCGGGGGTTAAAGTGGTGCCTGAGCCCTCTGTGCGGGCGGAGGATACTGGGAAGAGGCCTGCGGCTCAGATTTATGACACGGTGAATTCCTATGATAATCTGGTCTCCCCGCAGGACACTGATGATCTGAACTTGAAGTTTGCTTATACGGAGAGGAAGAAATCTCCCGCTGCTGAGAAAGCTTCTGGTTCTGCTTCTGGGGGTGCGGGTTTTAAAGGGACTCATATTCAGCCTGAAGAGTCTGAATTGGAGTTCTATTACCGCACCTATACTGAAGACCGGGCCATGACCTATCACCGCCCCCCATGGACTGTAATGCAAGGGGATGATATTTCTGCTGACCCTTCCGCATGTAAGGAGATTTTGGGTGGTGTGGGCACCCCATTTGAAGTCAATCGGGCCCGTTCTTTGCCAAGTGAGGTCCAGATTAATCAACTCTCCTCCATGGTTGTGGGGAGTTCCATAATGGCGAATGCCATTATGGAAAACTACAAGGTGCTGGGGCGCAAGGAAGAGGAAAATGCGCGCTTGCGGGTGAGGCCGAAGAGTTGGTGAAGGCTGCACGTGAGGGTGCAGAGCAGCTAGAACGGCAGAAAGCTGCTTTTGAGAAGCATAAGCAGACTGAGGAGTGGGCTGCAACTGCTGAGCTTAAACAGGTTCGTACCCTTGCAAAACTGCTTTCTGATGAGCGCAAGAGTTGGAAAGAATCTCTTTCTAATGAGCGCAAGACACTTTCTGATGAGCGCAAGACTTGGAAAGAATCTTGGGCCAAACAGAATGAAACTCTCTTTCGTGTTCGTCAGGAGCTTACCAACGCCAAGGCCGCGAATGTTGCTTTGGTTAAGGAGAAAGCCGCAGCTGATGCGGTTGCCAAAGAGGCCAAGGAGGCAGAAGCTCACCTTGCAAAGGCTCTTGAAGAGGCCAAGGAGGCGGAGGCCCGTGCTGCGAAGGCTCTTGAAAGGGCAAATGCTGACCACATCAATTTAGGCAAGACTGTTCAGGGCCTTCAGGTATGGATTTCTTTTGCTCTTGAATTTGTATATATATCCCACAAGTATGTTGATTATTTTTGTGTACTTGTGTTTTTCTTGTTAAAAGGCTGAAGTGCGGAGCCGGGTAGCCGCTATTGATGAGGTCAGTGCCCGTGCTGCCGATGCTGAAGCGCGGGCGAGGGAGGTTGCAGAGGCTAGAGATAGCCTTGCTTCTTCACTCGATCTGCTCAAGGATGATCGCGAATGGATGCGTATGCACGGTATCGGGCATGTAAGTATCCGTTGCCTTTGCTATCTTTTTTAGGTTTGCCTTTGATAACCGTACTATTTTTGTTTCGCAGATTGTTACGTCCATCCTTGACGCACCTGAGAATGTGGCAGGTGTTAATGAGATTCGGCTGCGCGCCCGGGATGCTGGTTTTAAAGCTGGCTATAACCGTTGCATTTCTCATATCAATATTTTGGCCCAGGGCAAATATACTGATGAAAGGTCTGGGTTCCATGGTGTGGACACTGAAGCGCTTCTTGCTGCCGCTCTTGCGGCGTACAACGACACGTCCATTGCCGCTCTTGAGGAGCTTGAGAAATGCCTGGAAGCGGAAGACTATGTAGACCGCTTGCGGGTGTTATATGTTGATGAAGAAGATGAGGAAGAAACTGCTGGTGATAGCAAGGATGGTGCGGGTTCCAGCGGGACAAAGAAAGACTAGGATGGCCTGCGCGCCTTTTTTGTTTCCTCAATGTAAATGTTAGAAACCTTATGTAAATTTCTTAGGCACCGCGTAGGTGTAGAAACTTTTTGAATATAAAGAACCGTTTTGTTCAAGTTGTACAAGTGTTTTTATTACTTGCATGTTTGAACTTGTATATGAAGAAACTCTACCTGCTGTAAGCGCGGTTGAGTATACTCTATACCTTTGTCGTATGAGTATTAGTCACTTCCTGTTTTTATCCTGTTAGGGTTTAGGAATTGTGTAGGCTTTGTGAAAACCGTGTTTGGATATCCAGCCGGATAAACAGTTGACGTTTTGCCATTGCTGGCCTATTACAATAGTTGCGTGTGGTCACCACTCTGTGTGGGTATCGCGAATGAAGATTTTGCCAATCTGTTTTTGTAGATTCCGCAGAGTGGGACACGTATTTGTAATAGAGGTAAATAAACAATATTGCATTGAATCGTTTATTTATTTATTTGCAAATGGCCTGCGGCCCGATAGGTTACATGGTGATTGTAAAAAACATGGCTTACATGTAACAGCGTCGAAGCTGTTGTGCATTCCATGTGCGGGAGATAGTTTCACCCTCTAATGTTTGCAGTTTATATGCGCCTTTGCCCAGGACCTCTTGGATGAGGTAGGGTCCTTCCCACTTGGGGGCAAGTTTCCCTGGGCGTTCCGCGTTAGATGCTTCATTGTCACGAAGGACGTAGTCTCCCGGGTTGAAGGTACAAATGCGGACGCGTGCATTGTAGTACTTTTCAAGTTTGGTTTTGTACTTGGCTTCGTTGATGGCAGCGTTTTCACGCCTTTCTTCCAGGAGGTCCAAGTCAACCCTGCGTTCCTCATTGTTGTCTATCTTGTTGATAGCCAACATTCTAGGTGAGGGGAGGCCTACTTCTGCGGGGAATCACCGCTTCAGTGCCATAGACCAGGCTGAAGGGTGTCTCACTGTTACTTGTCTTTGGGCTTGTCCTGTGAGCCCATAAGATACTTGTGAGTTCATCAACCCAGCCGCGTCTGGCTGTTCCCAACCGTGCTTTGATTCCTTCGACTAAACTTTTATTGATACTCTTGACTTGGCCATTCCCTTGCGGATGCGCCATTGAGGAGAATATGTGTTCAATGTTTATCTCCTTTAGCCACTTTTGGAAGTCATCGGCAGCGAAGTTGGTACCGTTGTCGGTAACGATGCACATTGGTAGACCGAAACGGCAGATGATATGTTCCCAGATGAATTTCCTTGTTATCATAGCGGTAGTTGAGGCGAGCGGTTTTGCCTCAACCCATTTTGTAAAGTAATCAACGGCCACTATGATAAACTTCACTGCACCTGGTGAGTCTGGAAATGGTCCCACCACATCGATTGCCCATTTTTGGAATGGCCACGCAGTGGTGATGGGGATCAGGTTATTCTTGGGGCGCAAGGTCTTGGGAGCATGTCGCTGACAATTGAAACACTTGCGCAAGACTTTGACTGCATCCAGGTGCATGCCGGGCCAGTAGTACCCGGCGTTCATGATTTTGGCCACCACCATGCGTGGGCCTGCGTGTATGCCACATATTCCCTCGTGTATTTCTCTGATAAGGTATGTGGCATCATGGGGGTCGACGCATCGTAGGAGTGGCCCCAGGTATGATTTACGGTATAAGATACCGTCTCCCATTTGATAATGACACGCTTTGTATTGCAACTTACGTGCCTCTGCCTTGCTTTCGGGAGTAATACCTGATTGCAAGTATGCAATTATTGGTGTTATCCAGGATGTTGTACCGTACTGGATGACATTGACTTGGCGCAGGGGTACTGAGGGATTTTGCAGAATCTCGATACGTACCTCTTTTGCCAGGTGTTGGAAACTGGTGGATGCAAGTTTTGACAGTGCATCCGCGGGTTTGTTATCACTCCTGTTGATATGGCGGATATTGAAGGAAGTGAACCTTGATTTCAGTTGCAAAGCCTGTTCGAGGTAGAGGATCATGATATCCCCTTTTGCGGTATAGTCGCCGTGTATCTGGCCTGCAACCAATAGTGAGTCGACGTGTGCTTCCAAATGTTGGACGCCGAGTTTGACTGCCAGACGCAGCCCTGCCAGTAGAGCCTCGTATTCTGCCACGTTATTTGTGCTCTTGAAATCGAGGCGGATTGCATAGGTAAGCTCTTGGCCATCGGGGCTGACGAGTCGCAGACCTGCACCTGCACCATCTTCGTTAGATGCGCCATCTGTATATAGTGCCCAGGTTTCTGCGGCGGATGGTGGTGATGCAGGGTTTTGCTCTTCTTCGCATTCTTGAATGCGATTTGCTGGTACTTCAGCAACGAAATCAGCCAAGACCTGGCCTTTGATTGCGGGGCGCGGCTTATAGTTCAGTGAAAGTGCGCCAGCTCAATTGCCCATTTTGCTAACCTCCCAGAGATGTCGGGTTTGGATAGGATCGGGCCGATCCTGTAGTTGGTTAACACCGTGATGACATGGTTTACAAAGTAACATCGTAATCGTCTCGATGCGTGCACTAGTGCTAGTACCAACTTCTCCATGATGGAGTATCTCATCTCTGGGTCGTTGAGCATTTTGCTGATATAGTAGATGGGTGTTTGAACTCCTTCTCGCTCCACTATGAGTACTGCGCCTACCGCATTGTCCGCGGCAGATAAGTACAAGATAAGTGGTTCATATTTGCGTGGTGCGGTTAGAGTTGGGAGTTGGATCAAACAATCTTTCATCTCCCGGAACGCTTTCTCGGCTTCTGCGGTCCATTGGAATTGTTCCTTTTTTAGGCAGCTCCGCAGGGTTTTGATGAAAGGGTAAGACTTAGCTGCATGGTTGGCTAAGAACCTATTCAGTGCGGCTAGCCTGCCGGCTAGTCGTTGCATTTCTTTCATCGTAGAAGGCGATGGCATACGCTCGATCGCCTGAACTTTTTCCGGGTTCACCTTGAATCCATCTTTAGGTACGATGAATCCAAGGAACTTGCCTTCTTCCATTCCAAACGAGCATTTCCCTGGGTTGAGCTTCATGTTGACGCTTCGCAGAGTTTGGAATGTTCTTTCAATGTCGTTGAGCATGGTGTCTTCCTCCATGCTCATGACGACCAGGTCGTCCATATAGATTTATACACTTTTGCTGATTTGACCGCGAAAAGTGTCGTTCATAAACTTTTGATAGGTTGCGCCCGCGTTGCGCAACCCGAACGGCATTTTTGTGTAGCAGTAGTTCCCGGTAGGAGTGCGGAATGCCGTTTTATCTTCGTCTTTGATTGCCATCTGCACCTGGTGGTAGCCTTTGTAACAATCGAGGAAACACTTCCATCGAAATGGTGCGAGGTTATCGACCTTTTCGTCGATCTTCGGAAGTGCGTAACAATCCTTGGGGCAGGCTTTGTTGAGATCTTTATAATCGACGCACATGTGCCAGCCCCCGGATGGTTTTTCTACCATGACTGGGTTTGACAACCAAGTCTGGTATTTGACTTCCCGCAGAATACCTGCGGAGAGCAGCTCTTGGACCTGCTCATGCATCGCCTAGTTCTTTGCTGATCTAAGGTGGCGTTGGCCTTGGATCACCGGCTTGATACCTGGCATGGTATTCAAGAAATGCTGCGCGTTTTCACGTGGTACCCCTGTCATATTTGCGGGTGTCCACGCAAAAATATCCTGGTTCCTGAAGAGGAGCTGCTTTAGGTGCGCTTTGATAGTAGGGGACAAGGCGTGGCCCAACGTAACTGTTTGCTCTGGGTGTCTTGCGTTAAGAACCCATTTTTCTGGTTGAGTGTTGGGGGTAGGCCTTGCTACCTTGGCCGGACGCAGCTCGTCCGTAGACATAACTTCTCTTCGGGCGTATATTATCGCGATCCCCGTCTCGGTTGGGAAACCGATGGCAGAGTGGGGGACGGATGTGATCATTTTGAATGTAGGATCGAATCGCGACCTGAATGAGTCGTTCGGAAGAGCTCTAGTCCGTTTCAGAGGCGGAAACTAAGAAACGGATGTAAAAACAGCTTGAATATCACTTTAAACGTCTTGTGTATTGAAATAATAGCAATTACAATCACAAGGAATACCGGCAGCACCTCGGTATCAAATCTGAAAATCGTTACAAATGACAACTCAACAAGCCTATTTATACTACATGAGATTCCGTTTGAAGCTAAACATGACAAGTTCAAACGGATGTCAGCTTCAAACGATATGACCATTCAAACCAAAATACAATATAATCTCAAACGTAATTATATTTTGTTTTGTCTCATGTGCATCATTTTGTGTAGGTTGCAATGATGATGTCACTTTTATGATGTCATCATTTAATATGATGACATCAAACTTGATCAGATCCGCAACGCAACCCAGACTCAATATAAGACGAAGACGACAGATGTATGCACCAACAGACTCCCCCTCAGATGTTGACGAGTCTTAAGTGTCGAGTCTTCTCAATCTTCAGTCTTTATCAGTCTTTATCACTCTAACATTCTTATCTCTCTAGCAGACTCCCTCTCAACTTGTACTGGATCGTAGTCTGGCTTTCACAGGTTCAGGTATCGTAACCTGACTCACCTGCATATTCTTTACCCAAAACATAAGTTTCATAAAAGATAGGATATAACAAATTTAGAAACTTTGCTAATCACTTGAAGACACAACCCTGAATACATCATTTTCAAGTATCGAACAAAAAGATTTATCATGACAATTTCCGATGAACCACTTGAATATTTATCATTTTCATTTCACACATCTTCAAACAAACTTTCCCAAACCTGTTCGTCATGTTCAGCACTCGGAATTTTGAAAATCAGCTCTTCAACATCAGTTGTCTAAAATCTTTTTGAATTTTTCAAAATTTATGCTAAAACACACCAAAAATCTTTTTGGATTTTTTATTTAACAGAAATGAAATGCAGTAAAGAAATATTTACACACAATATTTTTTGTGAGTTTGTGTAAAAGGATCATATAAGTTTATGAGACAAATCACCAACACCGTTAAGCTTTAAACATTTTAAGTTCTAAACGATTCACTTAGATTGTCAGTATACTGGTCCACTTAAATTTTCACACAAAGTTCAACTGTTTCGAGATACGAGATTAGTGTTTTGGATACTTAAACTTACTCGCGTGTCCCACCTCAGAATATACTCCCATATCCAGATCCCAATATTCAGTCTTACAGGTGAGTATACCTAGATGATATCTGTAAGGGGTTAAATTGCGAAACCGTGAGAGCTCAGGTCAGAACTTCCGTTCAGCAGAGAGATGATGGCTCGACTTTTGGTGGGTCCCCTTTAGAGGATCTTTTTTACAACAGCATTGATTAGCAATTTTATTGTCTCATCATTTTATGCTGAGGGCAGCGCTATATTTCAAGCAAGCGTAAAGTATTCTCCGGGGACTAGGCCATTGCTTCCGCATTATCAGAAGTCCCGGGATAATACCCCAGATATCACTAAGCATAAAGACCGAGTATCTCAGAAAGAGGGGTCTTTCAAACAAGATTTCGGGGGTTACCCATATATCTGAGAGATGTTACCCACGATATAAGCAAGTTTGAATTTAGGTTTATATCTCGTCACAATCTACTAAATGTGCAAAAACCTACTGGCATATCATCAGTGAGACTGTTTATCACATTTAACTTTCCATTTCTTTAGCATGCCGTGATCGTCCACTGATGTACTATCATTTCCTCTTTTATACAACAAAACTCATTTTTTATTTTTATCATATTTTTGACTTTTTCAAATTTTCTAATGTTTTTGGATTTTCTGAAATTTTTACTCCCCCTAAAATGCAAACACATTTTAGGAAATTTGAAAATAAACTGTACAATAAAGTGACCACTGATATCAAATCACTTCAAATCGCTATCCACTTGGCATAAACAATTAGAACTCCCCCTTACAACAAACTATTTTCCCATTATGATTTCAAAACACTTAAGTTTGTTTTAATCAAATGGTTTTTCCGGAAAATTAGTTTTGTTGATTTTAAGAAACCATTTGTAGGTTAGGGGATAAACTCATCATTTTGTTCTCCAAAATACCACTTGTAAGTATGATCCAATCAAGTTCAACTTAATAACCTTGATTAATCATTTGAAGATGAAAACCTCTTTCAACCACTTACAGGTTCATATCACCAACCATAACCACTTGTAAATCAAAATATAACAATTTAAATATACCACCTGTACTTTACCAACTGTACCACATGTAGGATCATTTGCTAAGAAAAATGCTGATTCCTGCTCCACTCTTACCAACCTGGGAGCTCCGGCAAGTCAGGAATTTATGGTGAAAATGCTGTCACCCAAGCCTGACCAGCCTTGGGTGATGTTGGTACACACCTATCCCACCAACATTTTGATTTATAAAAATCTTTTGCACTTTTAACCTTCCTGTCAACCATCTTACCAAAAATATGCTTGACTTTTCCATTGAAAGCCTTCTCAACATCAAATTCTCCATTATCAGCGAAGAATTGATTTGAGATCTCTACCTTTCCCACTTTCTTCATCAAATTTTCCTTTGACAATGGAGGAAAATCCTCATCGTTCACCTCTGGAATGGAATTCACAACCTTTTTATCAACCAAAGACTCCTCTGATTTTATGGAATCAGATTCATTGTCAGAATTACCCTCGGATTTAACCACCCACTTTTGCTTGTTCATATCACCTTTTCTTTTGTAAAACCGTTTTGAACTTTCATCTTTTTCAAAACTAGATTTTTCAAACATTTTATCCTTTTTCAAAGATAGTTCTTTCTTATCAACAAATTTTCTTCTCGAATCAAAGTTAGAAGAAACTCCCTGTTCTTTGTAGTTGGACTTGGGACAATTCCAAGCTATGTGTCCAACTTCTTGGCATTTGAAACAGGTTCTTCTATCAACTCTTTGAGCAAACTTTCTCACATTCTTCTTCACTTCAGCAAGAAACTCCTGATTCGACTGCTTCCAGAACGGTTTCTTCTGTTCATCCTCTGAACTTCCTCCTGAAACAAATTTAGTTTTTGGTTTATAAGTTTTCTGATTTTTATAAATTTCTGAAGAACTAAAACCAAGACCTTGTTTTTTGAAATTACCGTTGTAGTTTGGTTTCTTTTGATAACCAGAACCATAACCGTAACCTTTTTTCTTGTTCAATCTCTGTTGAACTCTTGAAGTGTATTTTTTAGGTTTTTCATCAAGATTTAAATCTTTTATTTCAGAAATATTAATTTCTGTTAATTTGAAAACCTGTTTGATCATTTCAGTTTTTACACTTCTTATTGGAAATTCTTCATCAGAGTATAATTTGTCTGAATCTTTCAAAGTGTATGCCACTTTGATTGATCCATCATTCAAATTAGATTTTGATAACAAGAATTCTTTGTTGTAAACCCGTTTGACTGGTGAACTCGGACTCTTTTCTGACGAACTCGGACTCATGATCAGTGTCAGACGCTGTGAATGTGACATCAATATTGTCTGGTAATTCATCAATGATTTCAGACTTTAACTTGATGTTGACTGCCTTTTTTAGACGCTCCTCGTTAGGATTCCTTGGAGAATAAGTTTCATGGATTGGGGGCGGACATCTGTTATACTTGACACTTTGTTTCTTACCAGTATCAGTATCTTCAGACTTTTTCTCCATGAATGCTTCAAGACCTGCAACAGTAGGATAAACACGATCAATCAAATAATCACAAGTAGTGTAACTCAACAGTAATCGTTTAATCCTTTCACTCTCAATCTTCTCAAGTTCCACTTCTTTCTTCAACTTAGCACAATCTTCGATGTACTCATTGATGACGCTCTGCTTTGTCATTAATGTTGCACTCATTTTTTCCATTGCATTTTCGATTTCTGAATTTGTTCTTTTCAGACTATCAACTGTTTTGTTGAGCACATCATATGACTCCTTCACATACTTCACATCAGACAGTAAATCTTCTTTTATCTTTTCCAAATCAGCAATCTTCTTATCTTTCTCCTCACAAACTTTGCACGATTCTAAACATTTCAAACATGGTTTTTCAACTTCAACCACCTTTTCAACTATCTTTTCAACTTCAACAACTTTCTCAACTTCAACAATCTTTTCTACCTCGACTATTTTCTCAACTTCGACTACTTTTTCAACCTCAATAATCTTTTCCACCACTTTCTCCACTTCAACAATTTTCTCTACTACTTTCTCAGTTGCTGGTTCAACATTCTCTTCTCTAGCTTCAGTCTTTGCTTTTTCATTAGCTAGCATTCTTGTTGCTTCCAACTCTTTCCTCAATCTTGCAATCTTCTTCTGATTCAGCATCTCCATTTTATCTGCAAAGAAGAAATTAAGGCTGTCAGGATCTAAACCTTTTCTAGCTTTATTAAGATGTTCTTCTTCATCATCAGTATCAATATCACTTCCAAGATCTGGAAAAATTGGAATTCTTTTCTGACTAGCTTCATCTTCCAGAACCCGGGCAACAAGAGCTGAACCGGGTATGTATTTGTCCCAACTAAAACCCTCTGCAACTTTTTCATCATCTTGATGAATGATTAAAGCTTTCTTCTTTCCATTGTCAATGGCATGAGACGAGGATGATTGTTGCTCAATCTGATGAAAATTTGATTTCTGATAATAATTGTTCTTATCTTGACTCCCGGTTGCTTCTTGGTTTTTACACTCTCGTTTAAAATGACCCTTTCCTTTACAACGGAAACAAGTAACTTTTGACTTGTCAAAACCTAATGGAGAAGTAGCCAAGCCTCGAAACTCATCTCTACCAGTAATTTGTTGAAACTTTTCTGCTCTTCTACAAGCACTGGCTAAACACCACTTCACATCCATCAACTCAAGCTCCTCAGCATCAATTTGGTCATAATCTTCTTTTGTAAGCATCGGATTTCCAATCTTGCCAGCAATCAAACCATCATAGGATTCCAACATAGCAACGAGTGATGCCATGTGTTGCTTGGCTATTTCTGGAGACAAATTCTGACCATTCTTAATGTTCAAAGTCACATTGCATTGAAGATTTGTTGAACTCTGTTGTTGAGGATTTGATGTTGTGCTGTTTGGATCAAAACTTGAAAATGATGAAGAATATCCACCACTCTGAGTTGTAGTACTAACATTAGGACTAGAAGACCCATCAGCACTAAAACCAGTTTGGATCTTTGGACTAGGACTGGGGTTAGCCTCAAACTTGTTCCCTCGATAATACAAACTGACATCTTGTTTGGCATTTGGATTCGTCATTATGGCAGTTTTCTGAATATCCAGCTCCTGCTCTTCAATCTTTTGAATAAACTGTGCCAGATTCATACTCTGAGACTTCCTTAAATGTTTCACAATCATCAAATAAGTTCCCCATTTATGTTGTGGTAGTGCATCAGCAAGTTTATCGACCCACTCATCATCCTCTTTTTCAATGTTAAATCTTTTCATTTCCAAAACTAGATGGCAATATCTATCAATTATCTGCTTTGTTGTTTCATGGTCGAAAGCTGAAAACATATCAAACGATTTCTTCAATAACGCCTTTTTGTTTTTAATCATATCTGCACTTCCTTTAAATTTCTGAATCAATGCTTCCCAAATTGACTTAGCTGTATTATCATGTTGGAGCAAAACAAATATATCTTCTTTAATTGCTTGTTGAAGAATACTGATCATCATTTTTTCACTTGTGTATTTCAATTTATCACTCTCAGTAAAATCACTAAAACCCTTTTCAAGCCCACGTTCGTTTTTCGGTTTTTCGTAATCTTTCTCCAAAGAACACCACGCATCAAACTTATAAGCTTGCACCCAGTTCTCAAATCGATTCTGCCAACCTTTGAAATCTTCAATGTACATCAGTTTTGGCGGTTTCTGATGCGTTCCCGTCTCATTCTCACTGTAAAGTGTTTCAGCAGCAGTAACTGGAGCAACAGGTGTCGCAAAAGCATTGTAGAATTCCTCAGCCATTTTTCAAATTTAAAGCTTCACAAACACAAACTTTCTTGTATAAAACATACTGATCTCAAACGAGCTGTATCACCTTGTAAAAACACCTGCAAACAAACAAACAAACGATCAGTTTAAATGAACTGAATACGTAAAAGTGTGTGTTGATGAAATCAATCTAAGACTCGTGTCGAAGACTTGCGAACTTGTTCCAAATTTGTTCGAGTGAAAACAATGAATGAATAAACTTGATCGGATGTGCCAAGTAACATGGGCTTTAAATGGTTTGAACTTTATACTCCAACTTTAGATGAACCGAAGATTTCGATATAAGTAATCAATTGGGCCTCTGGTCTTATTCACATGCACATATGAGCCGACAAATCAGTTAACTCATCACATATATCAAATTGGGCCGATGGAATATAATGGGCTTCAACCAAACATGCAAACTGCATTCATGAGTTATCAACACAATTCAAACACTGATTGGACCGTTTTATTATATCATGTGCCGACCAAAATGATACTAATCAATTTCTAATAAATCTATTGGACCGAGAACTTTGTTTATGCAATTAATGTTCACATGAACTTCAATCAATGGCCGACAATATCATCTTTCAAAACTCTTTTGATTGGGCCGCAACTATTCAGCACATGTACTGACAATTTTCACTTGAATTGATACTTTCTAGACGATAGACAACAATCAATATTATTCTTTACATGCACATGCACTATATGAATTGATGGCCGACAAAACGTGAATGTGCTATGACAATTTATGAGAATCACATGCAAGCTGACACAAACATGTGATTTCTTTTCCAAATTACTGACATCCTCGTTTAATGCTTCACATAACTCAATGCACTTTTCACGTGATAAACAGTTCAAGCAGACTGACTTTCAAACGGTGTTTTCAAACGGAATACATTCCCAAACGGAAATAACCCAATGTCTCAAACGGAATACCTGTTTCAAACGGTCAGTTCAAACTAATCACATATTTCAAACGTAATACCATGCATTTTCAAACGTGACACCCAATTTCAAACGGAATATTCACTGATTTCAAACGAAGGGACAGATTTCAAACAGAATACTAGGCTTCATTCAAACGGAATCCAGTTTTCAGTCCATTTTTACCACTTTTACTTTGAGTTTAGATCTGATATTCTCAAGGGTTTGTTAAAATACAATTACGCACACATTGTGAAAGTTTTAGCCGATTTTAACCGTGAAAACTTGTTCAGTTTTGAAAAGAAGGTGTAGAAGTTAGAAAAAACAGCTGAATTGGTATGAACTCTTCCTCCTGAGCTCTGATACCACTTGTAGGATCGAATCGCCACCCGAATGAGTCGTTCGGAAGAGCTCTAGTCCGTTTCAGAGGCGGAAACTAAGAAACGGATGTAAAAACAGCTTGAATATCACTTTAAACGTCTTGTGTATTGAAATAATAGCAATTACAATCACAAGGAATACCGGCAGCACCTCGGTATCAAATCTGAAAATCGTTACAAATGACAACTCAACAAGCCAATTTATACTACATGAGATTCCGTTTGAAGCTAAACATGACAAGTTCAAATGGATGTCAGCTTCAAACGATATGACCATTCAAACCAAAATACAATATAATCTCAAACGTAATTATATTTTGTTTTGTCTCATGTGCATCATTTTGTGTAGGTTGCAATGATGATGTCACTTTTATGATGTCATCATTTAATATGATGACATCAAACATGATCAGATCCGCAACGCAACCCAGACTCAATATAAGACGAAGACGACAGATGTATGCACCAACATTGAAGTCGCCCTGGGACTCCCTTCCGAGAAGTACGTCGTATTTGGAGGTGTGAGGTAAAACCATGAAGTTTACCTCCTCCGTTCTTGTGTGCCTTCCGTTGGTGAGGTGCACAGGAAAAGTAATCTGGCCCAGGGGGAATACGGTTTTCCCCGCAAACCCGGCCAACGGGTAGTCCACCGGCTGCAACCGATCCTTGTCTTCTTGATCAAATTGGTTGAAGCACTGCTCGTATATAATATCGGACGTACTGCCCGGGTTGATGAATAATCGCTCGGTGCAGTAGTGAGCCAGGTGACCTGTAATACCCACGGTGCGTCTGTCGCGCGGTCCGCCTCGGACTTTTGGAAAGACAACTTGCTCGTCTTTCCAGTCATTGTCCGGTCTTCTTGCCGCCTTGCGCGGCCTTCCTCGTCTTCCATTGATCATGTGTGTTGAGGCCACGTACATGGTCCTCTTACCCGTGGAGGTGCCCTCGTTGTGGGGGGTGATGCGCTTGGTAGGTTTTTGCGCGCCTGGCAATAGGTGTTGCAGTTTCCCCTCTTTTAGGGCTCGCTCAATCTCCAGTCGGAGGCTGATGCAGTATTTTGTTGTGTGGCCCGAGTCTTTGTGATACTCGCAATAGAGTGCGGGATCTTGGTTCTTCTTGGACTTCATCGGTTGGGCCGGTCGCAGGAATTGCGCGTCTGTAAGGAGGACGTCGCTTGGCGACTGGTTGATCTCGGTCCAGCTAAGGTCCCGAGACTCCTTCTTTGACGCCCGATTCTCACGCTGGGCGTTGATTGTAGCCCTTGCGTCAGGCTGGTTGTTCCACGGGACATATGGTCTGGGATTTCTGCCGCGATTCTATGTGTCCCGGTTGCGCTTGTTGTTGCGCTTGTGTTCTTGGTGGGAGGACTGGCCTTCCGTTTGGGGCTGTGCCTTTGAGACGTGCGGTTTGAGGGACCGCTGAGTCTGGGCGTATGTCTTGACCGCAGCCATGACATCTTCCCATTTTTTCGGCAAGCCTTCCCTGCCAGAGATGGTCATAACCATTTGTTCGTCTTTAACGGCAACAATGAAATGGTTACGTGCCATTTGGTCTGCAACATCGCCTATCTCCAGGCACTCTTTATTGTAATGGACAACGAACGCCTCAAGCGATTCGTTGTCTCTGCGCCAGATGTTCATGACGTCCATAGAATCACGTTCATGACGTTGCTGCTAGCAAAAATGCGCGAGGAACTTTGCTTGCAAGTCCTCTAATGAGGTCAGTGACCCCGCTGGTAGAGAATCGAACCATGCCCTGGCCAGACCTGTTAGGGTCTGCGGGAAAATTGATACCAAGTGGGCTCATCCCACCTGCCGTTGCACCCGGCGCCGGTGAAGATGTTCATGTGGTCATCTGGGTCGGCCGAACCGTTGTATTTCCCAATGTTTAATAGGAATTTGGTGGTGGTGACATCGGCGTTGGCGATCTCTGGGACAAACTTGGAGTTTTCGGCCGCAGATTTCGGCCTGTAGGGTTGGCTCTGTTGGCGCTTTGCGGCGCGGAGGTATGTGGTGCGGGGTTGAGTGGGAGGAACATAGTTTCGTCCTCCCGGTCTACTGCTAGTAGCATGAGAATCCCCGCAGTATGTACCATCGTCTGGATCGGTACGGCCCTGCCCTTCATGGTGGGACTGAGGTCCCAGCCGGCTTTGGATGCTGGGGCCGTGGTGGGCTGTAGACTGCCGCCTAGTTTCGCCATGGGGGCCTAGGCGGCTATGTATATGGCCCCTGCGGCGGGACCCATACGAGGAATCGTTGACGTGTGCGTATATATACATAATTTTGCAATGAAATTACACACGATTCGGTTTTAAATTTATAAAAGTGATTATTACTTTAACATCAAAACACACACGAAAGAGGCAAGTGTACCCCGTCATATATGTAGTAAAGTATCGGTAAGAACCAAGTATCGATCCAAGGAAATGGGCGGAGAAATAATACTAAACCTTTGTCACTAAACTACCGGTAAAAACATAAGTTTTGTGATTTTTTTAAAAACATAAGTTTTGTGATTTTTTTAAAAACTAAAGTAAGCGTAAACAAATACATATAAAAACATAATAGATAATAGATAAATAGCCTTGCTTAATACACAACCAAAGCATGTCAACTAAGTCGGTTTTGGCACTAGAAGCATTCGGTCAATTCTCCAACTTTGAGACAATTAGTATCCCTTTCGGGAATCCTAACATGACAATCATTCGGAAAGCTAAAACGATAAACACACTTTAACCACCTAAAATTGTTCTTTAACGTGCAATTGATAAATGTCTATGAAAATCTCTTAAAAATAAGTTAGTCATCCGTTAGGAGTTTTCTAACCGCACTTAATCAAGGAAAGCGACACCGATAAACACAATGCAACCACCGAGACAAGCATAAACTAGATTAAATCACAACCAAGTTCATTTTACAAACCTTACACATAAATTCACTTAAGATAGCAATTTTGGCCTAAACTACTAACTAAGTTAACAAATCATGGCAAGAATTTATAACGACACCATTTAACCCGTTTAGGTCCTTATGTGACGGCAAGCTTTCTTGATTAACAATAATTACATTTTATTAAATCACTAACCATTTCTAGTATCATGATGCACACATTTAAACCAAGCTAAACTAGTTAACCAAGTTCAAAGTTTACTAATACAAGATTAATTAAGCTTCATTTTTCAACTATCTTAACTAACTAAATACCAATCATCCAACACAATTACTTATAATCAAGAAATCAATATCAATAACAAGGTTGCAAACTAATCATCAAAGATTAACATAGAAAATACTTCCAAATGTCATTACAAACAAAGATTAACATACTAATGGCTATAATCAAGCAAGGGATTGTTGTGTTTTTGCCCAAAGGCTACAATAATACATAAACATTAATCTAAATACTTGAAAGATTAACAAAATCATGGAAAGATTAGAAAACCAAACCATAAACAAGCATAAGATTAAGAATCTGGAAGATAACAAAGCTAATCGGCACAATGTGGCTTGAATCCGGGTGAAAGCAGAAGCCTCCGGAGCCTGAAAATCGCCAGAATCGCTTCCAAAATGTCCAGAGTTACGAACATAATGTTTCTGTTCTGTTTTTATATAAATTCGAAATCGCACGGTCGTGCGTCCTGTTGCACGACCGTTCACTTTTTGAATTATTGGAGGGATGGTGCACCATACTGCATGACGTCATCAGATCTTGACCAGATTCGATATCGCACGACCGTTCTTCAGATGGCACGGTCGTGCCATGCCGGGATCTTGTTGCACGAGCTGCAGCACTGATCGTTCATCACCGAGGTTTTGGCTAATCATCGGATCCGCACGGGGTGCAAGTTTTGGCACGACCGTGCGTCACCGGGCTGGCCTTGTGTGCCTTGCACGCCTAGTCGCACTGGTCGTTCAGTTTCGGACCAAGTTGGTTTTGCCGGAGATGCACGGTCGTGCATCAGGTCGCACGACCGTTCCACACGCCCAGGTCAGTTTTCTTAACAGAATGTTCGCAGCTTCGTCGTTTTGTCCGGAAAGTCCTCGTTTTCGCTATCATCTTGTCTGGTATGCTGTTTTAGGCCTGTAAACAAAAGTGTAGATGATTAAGTATCCGAATGATGGTTTTACGGCCGAAAACGCATAAAATAGGGGTAAAACGGGGGACTAAAATATGTGTAAATTAGCGAATATCAAATCTCCCCACACTTGAACCTTGCTTGTCCTCAAGCAAGCTAAACTAAAAAGCAATAAAAGATAGAAACAAACAAGAACGATAATTTACACACTATTTTATTGAAAACAACTATAAACGGTTAGCCGATTTTTCGAAAGACAACATCAAAAGACTTAAACCCAACAAGCATATGTAAATATAAAGCGACAACCAAAAAGCCGTGACTTCACATTTAATTGACTCAACATGTTAATCTTCACACAACTCATAATGTTCACACACACTCGGTTTTATTTATGAAACATACATAAAATGTGTACGTGCAAACACTCAACGCCTCGTCAATGAAATGTGTAATATCATAAGCTTGTCATAAGATCTCGTCTCCACCAATTAACATGCGAAAAAGTGTAAATCAAGAGGTCTTTACGGGTTATAACGTTAGGCTTGGGCGAAGGGTATGGAAATGGATATTTTAAAGTGGCGAAAATGGTTAAAACTCGGTAGTAGCGTTTAACTAGCAACAAACAATACAACTATACATACAAATGCCTTAAAAAGGCGACTATTGCGCAATCGAGCTAATCAACGATATTTTAACATTTAAGCATTCAAAATTGCTCGATTTTCGTCGACTTCACCCTATTTTAGGGTTTTTATTTTCTGTTTTTTTTACAAGAAACTATATAAATAAAAAATAAACTACAACAAACGCTAGTTAAACGATTATTTTGACCGAGTTTTAGCACTAAAAAGGTTTAAAACATAAAAAGGCTAAATTTGGCTAAGTGGGCGATAGTGTGGGTAAACGGGAAGGCTCGACATGGTTAATACTAAAGGGTAATATAAGGTGGGAAGGACAACACAAAGAACAAGGTTTACAACAAAGGGTAATCTAAGTGCCTCTATCACTTTTACACAAATCCGCACGTTCATGGTCTTAACAAGCATACTAGTGACAAGTTCTAAATTACACATAACATCCGGCTCACTCCTATATCCGAAATGAACAAATATATAACAATATCAAGGCTCAAATATGCTCACGTAACGGAAGGAATGGGTAAAAGTGTGAAAACTATCATGTAAGTCTTTCTTTGTTTGTCACGCTTTCCGGTTTTCTTTTCAAAATTATTTTGCTTGTCGATTTTTTATCAAGTCCGAAGCTTTCTAAAACACAACCAACCGGTTTATTTACTAAAATATATACAAAATACATGTATTTTTGAATAATTTTTCTGATTTTCTGATTTTTTTTTAGAGGACAAACAAAGTTAACGAAGTTAACCCCCTCCCCACACTTGAACTTCGCATTATCCCCAATGCGAGACCCGAAATATAGAGAAAAAGATAATAGTACTCCCCTCAAGATGATGTTGATGCAACGAGACTTCCGAAGCTGTATCTGTCACGTGCTTCGGTCCAAGATATGTCGGATCTGCAAGTATGTCATATGTACACCAAAACAGGACAGAAACAGAATAAACATAAATAAACCATAATGTACATAAATATAAATACTAGAATCCAAACAAATACAAGACATAAAGTAAATTGTCTGAAAAGTAAAATACATAACCGGGGTGTTTGAAATAACAGTCAAAATAAACACCCGAAATATAAAGTACGGAAAATAAAAACAACCACCAACTGTCAATACCACCGACTCCTACGCGTCATCACCATCATCGTCTCTAGTAAAGGACGAACCCGCATCTCCGTAACCAGGTGGGTTCCACGGTGGGAACTGTGGGGGATGCTGAAAGTAGTCGGGATATGCATGATGCATCTCCCCAAACAGATATGAAAACCCAGCACTCACTCCCTGATATAAATTATCCTGGTTTGCCCGAATCTGATCCTGAGCGGCCCTAATCTCGTCCTGTCTAGACCGGATCTGGTCAATATAAACCCCATGCTGTTCCTGGTTAACCCTGATCTGATCCTGGTTAACTTGCATCTGCTGGAACTGCTGATAGAACTCGGGCCAGTCCTGATGCTGGTGGAATGCATGGTGCTGCGGTGAATGTGGTGGCGTCTGTGGCTGGTGCTGCTGCTCCGGATGCTCCTGCTCGTGCATCTCCTCATCCTCATTTTCCCCCACAGCTAGAGGCAACGGGTCCCAGACCTCGTTGTTCAACCCCTTCAACCTATCCCTGTGAGGTAACTCAACAATCAACCCCATAGCTTTCAGCGACCTGATATCAACAAAAACACCCTCGGTTATCAGAGTGAGACTCTGAAGCACCTCCTCAGTCATATAGCTTAAGTTGTAGGCTAATTCGGTCACATACTGACCGCCATGTATCTCACTGTTCGGAGTCCGCCCCGAGCACTTCACAAAGTACTCAGCCATCCTTGCGGCTAGGTTGATATGTGCTCCATCAACCAGCGCATAGAGAAAAAGCAAATCTGGTGTTGGACAGTTCCCAAGACTGTCCATGCGCCCGCAAAGTGTGTGGCTAAACACATGATGCATCACTCGCACCAAAGGGTCTCTCAGTCGTGAAGCCTTCGACATCCTCGGGTCGTAAGGGTCACCTATAGCGTTTTCAGCCCAAAACGCATCCCTTTCTTGATTAGATGGAAAGGTGAACTGACCCGTGAAGACATCGGTATCCATGTCATCCCTTGTATAAATCCCGACCCTTCTACCCAATCGACCAACCGACCACGTATGCCATCGTCCACATAATCTGAAAGCTATCCGCTCCTTGTGGCCGAATTTGGGTCTTCTATGAGCAACCGACTTTTCATAGGCATAAGATGAGAAGAACTCTATTGTCAGCTCAAGGTAAACGGGTCGGTTGATACCGACCAGATTTGCAAGCGGGATACTCATCATGTTGTCAAGTCTGTCATACTGATTTGGTTCCCGCATGACTTCCCAATCCAGCCATCGGGGCACTCCGAATTGCCCCCGCCTTGCCCACAAGGCGTCCCGTCTCGGGATGCAAAGAGCTTCTTTCTCAATATTGGGGTCAAATTGAAGGAAAGGGTGGTCCATCTGTATGAGGAATAACGTTAGAAAGATTGAAACAGGAAAAATTTTAATCGAAAACAGCCGAGCAGCCAATTATGAAGAAGCTGTGAATCTGATCTGGGCATATGGCACGGACGTGCGACGAGACGCACGGTCGTGCGTCGCCGATGACGAGTACCAATTGCCCAAATATGTCGGAACTGCACGGCGTGCGACCAACGGCACCACCGTGCAACACCGACCAATCAAGCAGATATCGATAACATCCGGAATGGCATGACCATTCCATTCAAGGAACGTCCGTGCGACACCTGTTCTGCAGATTTCAAACCCCTGAACTTCGAATAGCCTGATTTTCTAAAAATCAACAACTTTTTTGTACAAACAGGAGTCGAAAACATAACCGGATGTTCACGATATGCAAGATTCAAACAAGGGTTAGGGTTTCATTTGTATTTATGAAGAGAACCCTAAAATGCCTTGAAGAATCAGAAGAAATCTAGCCTAGAAAGCGAAGAAAACATGAAATCTACATGAAGGAACGTACCGCGCGAAGTTGGGTGTGAAATCGTGCGAAGAACCGTGCGATTTGAAGTTTTATCGCTCTGGAACGGCTGCAGATGGCTAGGGTTCGCGAATGAAGGGTTTGGAAGCAGATGGGGGTTTTTATATTGTGCAAAAGACCAAACTGCCCCTGCCTCTCGCACGGTCGTGCGACAGCTCGCACGGTCGTGCGTCACCTACATTTTTCAAACCCTGCAGCATGTTCTCGGAGATACACCGAGGGTGCGACTCACCGTTCCGACCCTCAGAAACGCACGGTCGTGCGACTCGTGGAACGACCGTGCAACAGCTGCAGATCAGAATTTTCCGCAGAAGCCATTTCCAGCAACTGTTTTGGCCGTTTTTCGCCATTTTTTCAACACGCCAACTGTTCTAACAATATTGCAACACAGAACCTTCGCTCGGCACGTATGAAAATTAAACAAACTAACGGAAACTACCTAACTTACATAAATTACGCTAAAACTAGAAAAACAAATAAAAGGACGATATTACCCCTAAAGCGCAAAATACGCTCTTGCTACATTTTTGATCCGCGAGTCAGTAGCGTAGACTCTCTCCTCCCCACACTTATGATGTGTGCGGGGTTTGGAGTTCAATTACCTCCACCGCCGACTCTATCGGCCCGGCAATGTACAACTTCAACCGGTGACCATTTACCTTGAATGTAACGCCATCCGCGTTCTCTATTGCAACAGTCCCATAAGAGAATACCTCTTTTACTGTGTATGGTCCTGTCCAACGTGAATGAAGTTTTCTGCCATTCGATGGTCGCTCATCCTCCGGCATGATTGCGTCTCCTTCGTCCCCTGAGCCCTCGGCTTCAGCGGGTACCACTGGCTCGTCCGCAGCTTCTGCGAGTTGCAGCGCAACCGCGCGGGATCTCTCACGAAGACGTCTCCTCAGATCACGCTCGGGTTCGTCTGAAGGCTCAACAACGTCGGGAGCGGGGGGGGGGGGGTTGAGGACAACAACCTGCAAACGAGAAATTGACACACATGCATATAATATTATTATAATAAAGGTTTTTTTTTGTTTTTTTTAACTGAAAAGAAACAGAATTTTTATTTAAATGGGCTGGAAATTTTATAAAAATTCAAGAATGGGCCCGAAGTTTTATAAAAATCATAATGAGTAAAATAATCGAGTCGGCTAAAATAAAAATGATTTTTTTTTCGGAGCCGAAAACTCACAGAATAAATGAATGAATAAATCCGGATCGAACAAATAAACGGAACAAAAATTTACAAGTGTACAAAATAATCTCGAAAATGAATAAAATGAATTAAAAGCAAGAAATATTAACAAATAAATAAACAAATAAATAATCAAGAAAGTATACACAAATATTCACAAATATATACGCCGATAAAACAATGACTCGGGTCGTTCCTAAAACTCGCCATTTCCCCGGCAACGGCGCAAAAAACTTGACGTGTGCGTATATACATAATTTTGCAATGAAATTACACACGATTCGGTTTTAAATTTATAAAAGTGATTATTACTTTAACATCAAAACACACACGAAAGAGGCAAGTGTACCCCGTCATATATGTAGTAAAGTATCGGTCAGAACCAAGTATCGATCCAAGGAAATGGGCGGAGAAATAATACTAAACCTTTGTCACTAAACTACCAGTAAAAACATAAGTTTTGTGATTTTTTTTAAAAACTAAAGTAAGCGTAAACAAATACATATAAAAACATAATAGATAATAGATAAATAGCCTTGCTTAATACACAACCAAAGCATGTCAACTAAGTCGGTTTTGGCACTAGAAGCATTCGGTCAATTCTCCAACTTTGAGACAATTAGTATCCCTTTCGGGAATCCTAACATGACAATCATTCGGAAAGCTAAAACGATAAACACACTTTAACCACCTAAAATTGTTCTTTAACGTGCAATTGATAAATGTCTATGAAAATCTCTTAAAAATAAGTTAGTCATCCGTTAGGAGTTTTCTAACCGCACTTAATCAAGGAAAGCGACACCGATAAACACAATGCAACCACCGAGACAAGCATAAACTAGATTAAATCACAACCAAGTTCATTTTACAAACCTTACACATAAATTCACTTAAGATAGCAATTTTGGCCTAAACTACTAACTAAGTTAACAAATCATGGCAAGAATTTATAACGACACCATTTAACCCGTTTAGGTCCTTATGTGACGGCAAGCTTTCTTGATTAACAATAATTACATTTTATTAAATCACTAACCATTTCTAGTATCATGATGCACACATTTAAACCAAGCTAAACTAGTTAACCAAGTTCAAAGTTTACTAATACAAGATTAATTAAGCTTCATTTTTCAACTATCTTAACTAACTAAATACCAATCATCCAACACAATTACTTATAATCAAGAAATCAATATCAATAACAAGGTTGCAAACTAATCATCAAAGATTAACATAGAAAATACTTCCAAATGTCATTACAAACAAAGATTAACATACTAATGGCTATAATCAAGCAAGGGATTGTTGTGTTTTTGCCCAAAGGCTACAATAATACATAAACATTAATCTAAATACTTGAAAGATTAACAAAATCATGGAAAGATTAGAAAACCAAACCATAAACAAGCATAAGATTAAGAATCTGGAAGATAACAAAGCTAATCGGCACAATGTGGCTTGAATCCGGGTGAAAGCAGAAGCCTCCGGAGCCTGAAAATCGCCAGAATCGCTTCCAAAATGTCCAGAGTTACGAACATAATGTTTCTGTTCTGTTTTTATATAAATTCGAAATCGCACGGTCGTGCGTCCTGTTGCACGACCGTTCACTTTTTGAATTATTGGAGGGATGGTGCACCATACTGCATGACGTCATCAGATCTTGACCAGATTCGATATCGCACGACCGTTCTTCAGATGGCACGGTCGTGCCATGCCGGGATCTTGTTGCACGAGCTGCTGCACTGATCGTTCATCACCGAGGTTTTGGCTAATCATCGGATCCGCACGGGGTGCAAGTTTTGGCACGACCGTGCGTCACCGGGCTGGCCTTGTGTGCCTTGCACGCCTAGTCGCACTGGTCGTTCAGTTCCGGACCAAGTTGGTTTTGTCGGAGATGCACGGTCGTGCATCAGGTCGCACGACCGTTCCACACGCCCAGGTCAGTTTCCTTAACAGAATGTTCGCAGGTTCGTTGTTTTGTCCGGAAAGTCCTCGTTTTCGCTATCATCTTGTCTGGTATGCTGTTTTAGGCCTGTAAACAAAAGTGTAGATGATTAAGCATCCGAATGACGGTTTTACGGCCGAAAACGCATAAAATAGGGGTAAAACGGGGGACTAAAATATGTGTAAATTAGCGAATATCAATCGTCCTCATCAAGCGTGCGGACGTCGCAGTAAGAGGAATCGCGGTCTTCTTGCCTGCTTCTGGAGACTGGGTGTGTTGCGGCCCTGCCGTCGTATTGTAAAATACGACCCGCAGGGGTATGCGGTGCTGGGGTAGGCCCCACCGATATTTGCGCTTCTGCGCAAGCTCTGTTGTATGTTGCGGCCAACAGAGCTTGTTGTTGGTCGTACCAGGTATGAAGGTTCATGCCTGGAGGTATCACAGCAGCGTACTGTGAAAGATCGTGTCCGAACGTAAGGGAAGCGCCCCCTTGCGTCGACGTGCCAATATGTTCAGCATTTGGGGCTAGGGGAATGGTCCCCGTAGGCCCTTGGTTTGCGGGGTTTAGGTTATCCCCGGTAGTGTTGTTTAGACGATCAGACATGATTTTCGGAAAGAAAAAGATGGTTTAAAAAAGTGCTAAGAGTAGCGGTGGGCGCCAATGATGAAACAATGGTTAACCGGGTGGGGTTAACTCACTGGTCTCGTCAAGTAGGGTTAATCCCTTCTTTCCGAGGATCGTTGGCTGGATCGTCCGCTAGTTGGTTTCCTGCACAAGGAAACAAGCCGTGACTCGTAACAAGGAGGATGGGGTAGGGGTGCTCCTTGTTACCACTCTCCGGCGTGAGAATCAGTAATTTGCTTGGGAAGCAAAGTGTGATAGTAGTAGTAGTGAGAGAGTTGAGAAGTGATCCCTCAAACCTGGTTTGGGGTGGGTATTTATAGCCGAGGAGTGAAGGAGGGTAGTTGAGTAGCTAGTCTGACATCGCACAGCTACTTGCAGGTGTGTCAGACCTGTCGGTTACGGTGGTGATGTCACGTCCTGCTGTGGTGTCAGACTGTTGCACACATGTGGGCTGATAGGCGACTGTTCTCAGTGCCACTTGCACTGTGGTGTCAGACCCACGTGCCTTGTAGGCAGGATGCGGTGCCAGGCCGCATCGCTGCTTGCGGTCACTGGTGTTGTTCCCGCGTTCTTGTTCTGGCCAAGATGTATGCGGAATGCGGTGCCGTGCCGCATCACCGCTTAGTGACTGTTACTGTTGTCCAGATCCCTAGTCATGACGAAAATGTTCATAGGATGCGGTGCCAGGCCGCATCGCTATGTGTAACATCCGTATTCGTACTTAAGGTAAGTCTTCTCATCAATGGACAGATTGGTTTCAACCTCTGTGTTCGCGCGTGCCCGTGCAGACAAAAATAGGTTCTTGCTGGTGGGGGTTTTTGATAAGGGTAATGGTCACTCGCGGTCGTGCTGACGCGAGATCTGGGACCATACCCCTTCAAGGTTGGACTAGAAACACACCCAAACTTTAATTTATGTAATTTGCTTTATGTCGTTATGTTTTATTTGCAAGATGTATTTTTTCCATTTCAAGACAATGTACATTCGTTTAGTATGAAAAGATATTTGGATTATTAAAATACTGTCACAATCAGGAAGTTATGAAATCTCGAGCAATCTTGTTTTCGTTTCACTCTGATATTTTCGCAATCGGTTGGGATGTGATATAGGCATGATATTTTGGATTGTTTTGGTATGATATTATATAGAAAAACACCAAACGTAACCATTAAAAACATAATGCAATATATTATAGGCTTAAAATACCATGCCAATAAAATTAAGCAGTGTGTTTTAGATGTGCTTTAAATTTCATGTCTTTAATACATTGCATTGTGTTTTAAATTGTTATGTTTGGTGTTTTTTTATACAACACAATGCTAAAACAACCTAAAACATTATTTTTCCAAGTACAAAACATGATACCTACATAGACTTCTCACACTTTTTAAGAAAAATATTATTTGTACGCCAACCCTACTCATCCCTCATATATAATTTTCTTAAGTAAATTCTTTTTGAGATCAAATTAATTTATGTTAAATCTTATTTTATTTATATCATTTGTATACAAAATTATCTATGCAATTTTTTAAAAGTTTCATTTTACACGATAACAAACTTCCCTTTTGAATTTAATTAAATTTAATTTTTTTGAAATCAAGCTGAAACGTTTTTTTTTAATTATCACAGCAAACTTTTGAAATCGTTGGGATTTGAAATTGCACTTTTTTTTAACCGCAAATTTCTTTTATTCATGTCGTTTGGGGGACTTGAACTCAAGACTTCTCCCTCCTAAGACGTTTAAAGGCTTTACCTTTGCCAATGTATTTTTTTACTCTTTTCTATTAGCTATTATTTAAACAACTAAAACATCATCAACATCACATATCATATAATTTATAAATTTCATTATACACACGACTTATTTTTACTTTTTACGTATTGTTGTACTTTCATTTTTCAATTATACAATTTTTTACACATTAGGGTATAAGGAGTGGTTAAACACTTTCAATATGTAAACTTTTAAATCGACCAATCAAACAGTGCCACGTCAGTTTACTTATTTTGTTTACCTATTCCTCAAAAACGTTGGCGGTGGTTAAACACTTTGGAATAGGTAAACTATTTTTTTTTATTTTTTATTTTTTAACTTAAGATAAAACAAATAAAACATCAAACTTTTATAAATAAAAAAAAGCATTACATTAAAATCTAAGTTTAAAAAAAGTTAATAATAAAACAACGCAACAACAAAAAACTAAAAATTACAAGGCCAACCGTATTTTTTTGCGATCTCACGTTTTCTAGCGAGTGTGATTTCCAACATCGAAGGGTGAACATTGTCGTGAGGTCGGTTAAACGTCTCCAAGTCATTGTCGAACATAGTTTGTCGCAACGCCTCTCGTTGCTCATTCGCTAACGTCATGTATTTTTCTTCTCGTAACCGTTTAATATCCATCAACTCTTTCTTCATTGCCTTGTATTATTCGAATCTACTGGTTATATCTCTTGGATCTTCGTTTGTTGAAGACGACCCTTTGTCCTTTTTCTCCTTTCTCTTTTGTCATCTTGGCGAGGGATCCTCGTTCATGTCGGGAAGACCGCTCGAGAATTCGGCATTAGGTGTATCCGCTTTATAATTTCCCGAATCCGACGACTTTATTTTTTGACTCGACTCGGAGCTTTCTTCACCCAACAACGTTACCGGCGACCACTTTTGATTTGTTCTAACGACCTCCCACGCCGCAACATGAGGAAAGTCATGTTTTTCTTTGTTTTTGTAATCTTTAAGCGCTTGCTTCATTACAAAAGCATCGTCGCACCTGCTAGGACGTAAACGATCCTAAAATAATAAATTAACAACAAATTAATCCACATACTTCATTAAAAAATAAACCGTATATAAATAATAAAGTTTACCACTTGATGATAAAAACCGTTGAATGTGTTCAACTTTGTTTGCATCGCCATCCATTTCGATCGAACTTGATGGTGGTTTCAGTTGCTTCCTCTAACCATTTGATTGAAGTGCTTAAGAACTTGGTTCCAAAAACCATCCGACTTTTGTTGATTGCCTTTTCTTTTGTTTAAAGTGCAATGAACATAAGCCTTTGCCAACACCTCTTCTTGATTAGACGTACAATTTTCACGTTTCGCTTTTCCTCTTCTTTCCTTTGCGGCTTCATTTTGGTTCACGGGATTTTCTTGTACGACAACATCTTCATCCTCATCATTATGTTGCTCTTGAGTATTGGGCACAAATTCTTTTTCGGAGTCATCTTGTATGTCTCTCGGTGATTGTGAGCGTGGGGTTTGAAAAGCAAACGAGTCAAAAGAGTTTTGGGCGTCTAGGGGGTAATCATAAACACCGGGTCTAACCATCGTCGGACCGTGTAGCAACAAATTTTGCCGGGGTTGGCTATCGTAACCGAAATTCGGTTGCATGGTTTGGTTAAAAAAATGGAGGTTGGGTTTGTTGAGCAAAGCCGAGTTAGGGATGAAATGGCACACTAGAACCACCTGAACCACCGCCATCGCCTTCGAACCAGACCCTACATTTTTTTCTTCCATTCAGCTTTGTTTGAGCCTTCCATTTGTTTGAAAAGATGAGGTGTGTTTATAAAATGGCTGTGAATAGAAGTGAATTTGGTTTGTTTGGTGAAAATGGAGGTGAATTTGGTTTTTTTTATAAAGGTGCAAATTATTATTATTTTTTTAACTGTAAACGGCTATATAGCCGTTGAGATTGCACAAACATCGAAAAAATGACACCTTCCTCGCTCGGTAAACGTTCACCGCTCATTAAAGTTCACCGATCGGTAAAGGGGTTGGCGACGGTGTTCCCGCTCGAACAAACCCTCTTTGCCGCACCCTTTTACCGACCACTCCGTATACCCTTACTCGTTTGTAACCCAGTAGTGATTATTGACGTAGAACTAGAGCTAGTCGTGTTCTAGATAAAACCATAATCAATAACATATATCCTAATTATAGAGTTAACTAGTAACCCGGTTGAACCATTGGTCAACACTTTAAAAAAAATTCAGAAAGTGAGAGAAAAAAAAAGAAGACAATCAGCGGTAGTCAATACTCGAGCACGTCGTACATCCGCTACGGTCGTTCACACCGTGCCGACGAAAACACTTCCCGCCTCTCGAAACCCCTAATTTTCACTGATCGGAAAATTTCTCCGATGGACTCCGGCGACAGCAGTGAGGAAAGTCCGATACAAGCCAAGAAAGGCAAATCCAAAACCCCTCGCAAACCTAAAGCAAGTGTTCTCAAGCAGAGTCAGTCCTCTCTCTATCTCGTTCAACACATATAAATTTTACTATTTCACTGTTAATTAACTTTTACGTTTGCTTCTATCAGAATCTCCGGCTGAATTTTTCGCGGAGAACAAAAATATTGCCGGATTTGACAACGTGAGTTCCATTAGTTTGTTGAAAACATATGATTGTTTATATATTGTGAAAATTGAGCAAATAAGTTGTGTTTTGTTTGGATGAATATCAGCCTGGGAAATCTCTTTACACTACTGTTAGAGAACTTGTTGAAAATGCACTTGATTCTGCAGAGTCCATTGCTGAGCTTCCGTTAGTTGAAGTTACAATGTAAGTGGCTAGGGTTTTGTAAATATGTGTGTATGCATGTTTTTATGGTATAAGCACATAGGGCTTTTTAGGTGTGTTTTTTATATTGTTTTGGTGTGACAGTGAGGAGATTAATAAAAGCAAATTCAATTCCATGATTGGTCTGATTGACCGTGAGCGAATTGATGAGGCGCTGTACGGTGATTTTGAGACCGACAAGGCTCGTGAGGTTTGTAAGTTGTAGTGTAACTTTTCAACATTGAATTGATTGATGACTTGATGTATATATAGATTGGAAGTTGAATCATGTACGTAAGTTTGAAAAACTCGAAACAAGTTCTTTTAACAGCTTCAGACAGTTGAAAGCTGTTTCAACCTCATTTCGCTTTACATTTTCACTTATGTTGTTTCGCCTTTCACTGCTTCTTGTTCTGTTATTAGAAACGGCTTGCCAAAGAAGCCCGCTTGCAAGAAGTTCAGGCGAAAAATGCTGCCCTTGGGAAGAAAGTGAAAGAACCGACTTCTGCAAAGGCCGTTAAGGGTCGAGGCGAGGCATCGTTTTACAGGGTGACTTGTAAGGTCTGACATATCCCTGCTCTGAACCTTTTATTAATTGATTTTTCAGATTTGTAATGCATGGATTTAGGTTAATAAGTTTCTTGTTTGGTTCAGATGATGACCAATGGTTTGAAATGTTTTGTAGGACAATGGACGAGGAATGCCCCATGATGATATCCCAAATATGTTCGGACGAGGTTCGGTTAACTAGTTTTATGCTGATTGACTCATTGAATATATTGTGCTTACGTGTGATCTCTGTCAACATGGCATGCTGAGGTTTCTGTGGAGTTCTGTTTCATTGTCATGTTACTTCTCTAATACATAATGATCATGCAGTTTTATCCGGGACAAAGTACGGGCTGAAACAAACACGTGGAAAATTCGGACTTGGTGCAAAAATGGTTTGTACTACATGATCCTATCTGTGATCTGAAGTATATGTATATATACATGTGTGTTAATACTTAATATAGCTATGTATTCTTCTTAGGCAATAGATAACCCAGTTAGGATGTAGAAAGATATATCATCTCACACTGTTCTAACTGTGTTCAGGGTATTTTTCTCCAGCATACTTTCTGTTTCTGTTAATAAATAAAACATATCTATTGTGATGGAACTTGGGAGTAATAATTGCTAGATCTTTATTTGTTTTTTGTCAGGCATTAATTTGGTCAAAGATGAGTACTGGTCTACCTATTGAGATATCCTCATCAATGAAGGGTCAAAATTACACTTCATTCTGCAGGCTGGATATAGATATTCATCGGTATTGCTCTAGCCCAAGTACTACTACTCATAAGTCATAAAAGACTGATCAGATATTTTTTAGTGCTAAAACTGGTGCTCTAATATTTGGTTCTGTTATTCTATAATTAGAAACATTCCTCATATTCATTTACATGAGAAGAGAGACGACAAGGAACAATGGCATGGAGCTGAGATTCAAGTTGTAATTGAGGGAAACTGGACAACATATCGTGTATGTTTCTGTTTCAACTCTCGGTTATAATGCTATACTTCGTATATGTACGTCTGTAGTTTTAAATCATGGGCCAGTTCATGCCATAATCTCTTAAATAACGCCTTTTTCTTTCATGTTTTTGCAGTCAAAGATATTGCATTATATGCGTCAAATGGCTGTTATTACCCCGTATGCTCAATTCATGTTTCGATTTGTATCAGACACTTCAGAGTACTATTCATCCTCTTGCCACTCCAATAAAACTACTCGAAAAAGAAAACTGAACATTTGTTTGTCTTTAAATGTTGTTGATTACATGTGGTATTGTGTTACTTATCATGTCAACTTATACTATTTTTACTTTTCCCTTTTGAAGTAAAACTGTCAGCATAAGGTTTACGAGAAGGACAGATGTAATGCCTGATGTTCCTCTTGAAACAAAGTACCATCCATCAGCTGTGGATTTGCTTCTCATTAAACGTCTAATCGGTGAAACTACAAAGCAGAACCTTTTGCAGTTTCTTCAGCATGAATTTGTTAACATTGGGAAGTCACATGCTGAACGATTAATTGGTACAAAACTCACTCTACTATCCTATAATAATATGCAACCATGCAGTTAGACATCCTAGAAGCTATTAGAATCCATTACCATTTGCAGTAACTCAATAAGTAGCAATAGTCGCATGCCTTTAGATTTGTTGAAAGTGATTTTATCATGTTACAGGAGAAATGGGCCCCGATTTTAGCCCCAAAACACTAGTCAAGTCACTGACTCCACAGCAAATTGTTCGCATCCATCAATTGTTTCGACAAGCCAAGTTTGATGATCCTAGTGGTGATGTAAGATGCTCTTTGTTGTTTAATTTAGTTGATTCGTTGAACATTGAAATCTATTGTTTCTTTACAATTATTCGTTGAACAACATTGAAATCTATTGTTTCTTTACAATTATTTATATTTTGATTGAATTTGGTTTTTAAGTCACTGGAAAATTTATAAATAACATTGGTCTTTTATAGTGCCTTAGTCCTGCAGGGGAGTACAACCTCCGCTTGGGTATAATAAAGGAACTTCACCCAGACATGGTTGCAACTTATACTGCAAGGTAATTCATTCCTCACACATCATTATATTTATAAAAACGTATAACCTTAAATAGAAACTAAACACTCCAGGGATTACTTTCAAATTGTAGTGCTCAAGTATTTGAAGGACATCCATTCATTGTAGAAGCTGGAGTCAGTCTGGGGGGTAAAGATGTCAAGCAAGTAAGTTTTTTTTTCTTCTTGAGATGTCATTTGCAACTATTCGCTTATGAGTAATCCTATATTCTTATTTTTGTTTTATGTGTACTGTCAGACCTTGCATCAGTTTTATTTTTTTGAAACAAAGACTTTATATTAAACTGCACAAGATAGAAACAAATTCACATTTTCTTATGCTTTAGCAACTGACTTTAAATTAGACCAACATAGAAACCAGTTTACATTTAATAACGGACTTTAACAACCAAGTCACATTTTATTACTGATAAAAGCAACAAATGGCGTGTTTAACTGGTAGCATGTCATTTCTTTTGCTGATTGCGTGATTTACGAAAGTTGTTGACGTTACATCTTATTAAAATGACATTAACCGGTATCTCATATTTACAGGCATAATCAATTAAAATGAAGCCAGTTGCTAAAATTTGAGAATAGTTTAATGTTCGTTTCCATTTCTTGGAGTTTGCCCTTTGTTTTTCTATTAGAAGAATGAAACTTACGATTCAATAGACCAATAGATTGATTGAGATTAAATTCACCCTAAGGTTTTTGTTAAGCTAGCAACTTACTACTTACAGAGTTACAGTGACATTAGTTCCCTTCCCTGTTTTACCATTTTCTTCTTGTTCTATCTTGGTATCAAAATTATAGGGTTTAAATATCTTTCGGTTCGCAAATCGGATTCCGTTGCTGTTTGAGCAAGGTGCTGATGTTGTCACCAGAACTGCAATGAAGAGAATCAAGTAAGACTCGTCTTAATATAATGTTTTTGCTACGTAGCATATAGGTAGTCTATTGTTATTGACCGCTATTCGCTATTGACAACTATGTTCAGTTGGAATATTTACAAAATTAATCAGACGCAAGACAAAATTGGCGTTTTTGTAAGCATCGTAAGCACAAAAATCCCGTTCAAAGGGACTGGAAAGGAATATATTGGAGATGACATAAGTGAGATTGCTACTGCAGTGAAGGTGTGCGCGCTTCAATATTCATTGTAAATCAATATAAAGGATTCCTTTAGTAGTTTAGTTAACGATCTATGCTTTCCAGACTTCTATTAGACAATGCTGCGCTCAACTAAAGTCGAAAATAGTGAAGAAAATTCAGGCGCGTGAGCAGCAAGAGAGGAAAAGAAATTTAAGCAAGTAAGTTCAACACCTTTAATGTCAACGTACTTGAACAAAACAATAGTTTTCTAACTTATCGAAATCATTTATTCAATTGCTTTCTTTATTGATTGTAGGTACATTGGTGATGCTACGAGTGCTATCTATGAAATACTGAAAGAGTCATCACAATTGCATGTGAAAAAGAAGAAACTCATGGAGATCAAGGATGAAGATGCAGAAATACTCCAGAAGGTCTCAAGTCGTATAATAACGAAAGAAATCCTGAGTGAAAAACTTGCTCAACATGTTGAGCAGGTAAGCAATTTTTTTGTTCTCCTTCGTGAATATTTGGAACTAGTATTTTGACCCGCCGTGCATTGCGGTGACGTGAACTTAAAATAACTCGAACTTATACCTTCAAATATTTGACCCGACTCATTTTCGAACAAAAGTTACGTCAAAACGTAGACCAACTGAAAACGCTCATGAAAAACCGAGAAAATTTACGTCGAAACGTAAACCAACTTGGATTTATAACGGAACGTACTTAAAAATAAGCACGTAAGAAAATAGTGTTCTTTTTTTTTTTACGTTAAAGAATGGTGCCACATGTTGCGGCGGAGTCGAAACGTAAAGTAACTCGAATTTATACCTCCTAGTGAAAATGTAATATATTTGACCCGACTAGTTTCCAAACAAAACGTAGACCAACAAAAAACGTACAAAAAATAAGCACGGAAAAGTATTATATTTGACCCACGTATATAAATAAAACAATAAATAAATAGAGGTTTCCTAAGACACCCTCTTTTTTATATATATAATTTTGTTTTATTTATGTTGCTTGTTGGTTACAGGTGGATTATGAGATGGCAATGGAATATGCTACACAAAGTGGAGTGAGAGAAGAACCGAGAGAAAACATATACCTTCAAGCATTGGAGCCTCAAAAGAACTTCACAGACTTCCATTCTCCAGTCTTTGTTTTCAGGCTCTTTCAGTAGGGTAATCATCAAATTAACTTGAACATTAATTATCCTTATAGAACTGTTACCACATTGTTGTGTTGTAGTCTTGTAGATTTATTTTCATTTTGTTAAGAACTATTTCATTATTGAATTCTCATTTGGAATTTTAAACATGTTTAGTTATAGTATGACGTGTGTTTGGCATCAAATTGGCTGTGGTTTAGTTGTGAACATGTTGATTTGACTTGTATTTTATCAATAACGGATTAATAGATAAAAGAACTAGTAAATGTAAAAGATTCACGTGACTGAAGTTATCCAGTGTTCATTTTTAAGCATTTTTAACACATAATTTCTAAATTATACTATGAAAATTAAGATTTATTTACATATAAATACAATGCTAGGTTGTAAACCAAGTATATTTGTTAATAAAGCAATCCATTTTACAAATATTTTTAATTGTGTTTTGCTTCTTGGTTGATCATCATAGCCCTTTAAAAATTAACTTTCATTTTTGTGGTTTAATTTGGCAAATTTGGGAATTGGGATGGCATTTTGTGCACCCAGAACGCTATAAGAAACTTCCAACAAGATGCAAAAAGCACCGAACTGATGATGCATGGGTTCATAATGTATGCGTTTATTTCTTAATGTTATGTTCATAATGTATGATCTTTTCCTTTGAATGCATAAGTATGATCTCTTCCTTTGAATGCATAATGCATTCGTAATGTATGAGTTTATTTCTTAATGTTATGTTCTGGACTAGGGGCGGAGCTCCGCCACTAATGCAAAGGACATATGGTATTTTGGCCTTGGTCAACTCTTGGTTTTGGTTTGTATTTTTATATGATGAAGATGCGGTTATGTATATTTGATGGTTTTATTATATGTTGAATTTGGTGTGTTACGTATTATGAATGCTTGGATCGTTCTCATTTCATAACCCTTTGTTGGGTAATCAGAACTTGATTATTAGTATAGATATCTTGTATTGCTTGCATTATCATAAATGTGTAGATAGGTAAATGTTGGTTTTTGATCTCAACAGGACCAATTATAGGCTCAAGTTAAGAAGATGTATTGTTTGGTATATCCGATTGGGCCGTTTGTGACTTGGATGGAATCTAGGAAAACTTGGGCCCGTAATTCATCCATATTTGTTTAGGGCTCAATTTGGAATTATATTCCCTAATAGAGAAGCTCAAACCCGGCTCAAACCAGTCATAATCCTTTCTATTTAAGCTTGCTAAGTTCCGTCAATGTGGATCTAGGGTTCAGACAATTATCATATCCAAATGCTCTGATCCATGGTTTGGTAATGGGTGGAAGGCAAAAACCTTGAAGACTTGTAACCCATGGCGTTTGATTTCTTTATAATTATTTGCTTCCATTCGAAGCATCCATATGATGTTTTTCTCTGCTTTAGATTCAAAAACACATTATGTACGTGTTGACACCGCAAATCAAGAGAGCAATCGTGAAATTCTGAATAATACAGTTCATGATTGTGTTTTGCTCTTCCTGATTGGCTGATCCATTGTTTTAGGTATCATCGTTACCGAACTTTTTTGGAAAATTTATAATTTGCATTTAGTAATCTTAATTGCATCATAGTTTTGGCTAGGGATGGGGATTAGGTTTGAATCATTACCGAGTGTCACATATCCATTGCCCTCCCCTTCCTCCTTGGATGTTAGTCTAAGTTTTTCTATGCACTTTTTCGTTATAGTTTTTTATGTAATCCAAAGTTCGTAACATCTAGCATGTTGGTTTATCAAATTAGGACCGCGGAGCTAGCTTGGTCGGGTAACGGCTCCCGGAGTGGGATCACTCCGGCGGTTGGGAGGACAGTGCACTATCCCCCCTGGTTTATCAAATTAGGTATTCACATACTGCTGGATTCCCTGTATCCCCCTCCCCCCTTAGGAAACCAGCATGGCTTCCTGAGCACTCATTAAGACATTTATTTTTACCCATTTAGCTCCATGACATCACTCCTAAATTCAAATTTAAAAATTGCGCTTTGTGTTTATTATTTAATTGGTTACTACAAAGAAGTCTGTATGTTTGAGTTAGTACATACCTATGTGCAGATATATGCAGTTACGTCAACTTCTAGCAATGGACTTCACCTTTTAGATTTGTATCCACACCGCAGCTCTCCATGCCATTTAGATTATGAGTAAGAAACGTCCCTCCCTTTCTTTTCCCATCAAAGCCAAACTTTGATCTTATTCTTAACTGCCATTATTCCTGTAGTGATTCAAAGAGTCATTGGGAGACTGTCAAGCGTAACCAAAGCGTTTTTGTGCCATTATCTAAATGTGTTACTTCTTGTGCCATTCAGCCACTTAATGGCACCATTGTTACTTCTTTATTAGCAATTTCTCGAAAGCACCTTTGCAAGAAAGGTGATAATGAAGATCAGCAATCATGAAAGAGGATAGAACCTATAAATCATAAGGGTAATTGCACGGTACCCCTGACCACGGGAGGGATCCCTCTCCCCAAGCTAGCGACCCGGCAACGCTGCCTTGGCGGTGACTACCCAGCCGTTTCGAGGGGAGCGAATAGCCTGCAAGCAGGATTCGAACCTGAGCACTTTAGGCCTCGAACCGGTTTAACTTAGGTGCCGGTGGCCATTGGGCTGACACCCAATGGTTACCCTATAAATCATAATACAGAGGAATGAGATATTTGTAACACAAGCAAGCAGCTATATCCATATACAATACATGATATGAAGTTTGTAATACAAGCAAGCAGCTACATCCATATACAATACATGATATGATGTGCTGGGAGTAGAGGTGTTAAGGGTGGAATATATGTTGTGGTGTATTACAATGTAAAAAATTTCACGTTAGGGAAAATGTTTTTGATTGAATGTCTCTCTTACCATACGGAATATAACGATTCTTTTTATTTTTCATGGAGAAAAATGCCCGGATAGTCCCTGTGGTTTGCCCTTTTTTTACCTTTAGTCCCAAACTTTCTAAAATTACAGCTATAGTCCCCAACTTTTGCAATTTCGTTCCCGGATAGTCCCTAGCGTGGATGGGGGTTAGTTTTTGGTGTTAAGCAGGTGTGAAAGGACTAAAATACCCTTCGTTAAAAAAATAACAATTAAAACATAAAAACAAAAATAGTTAATTAAATATATTTAAGGTGGGGGCTATGTTTTAATTTAAATAATAATATCGGTCAACATCCTCATCCCCATCTCCGTCCCTTAAATCCCTGCAACCACCATAACCATACCTCTACCATCACTGCCGCCATTGGTCAAAGCCATCTCCATCACCGCCATCACCAGCAGCCCCACCAGTGGCGGACCCAGGATTTTTTCCTAGGGGTGCGGAATTTTTTAAAGATTTTAGACCCCTAGCTATATAAAAAAATCGGTTCATAGCGGGTCGGATCGGATCGGGTCGGGGCATGTAAAACAAGTAAAAACAAACAAACAAAGTTTCATAGTGGGTCGAATCAGATCGGATCGGGTCCATTTCAATTCTCAAACAATCAAACCCTAGTTCCTAACTTCCTATCACATTAACAAACAAAAAAACATCAAAGTTCAAACCATCCCTACTTTTATTTCTCTTAATCATTCAATAAAAGAACAAAAAAACTTATCTATAACCAGTGGCGGACCTAGGATTTTTTTTCTTGGGGGTGCGGAAATTTTTAAAGATTTTAGACCCCTAGCTATATAAAAAAATCGGTTCATAGCGGGTCGGATCGGGTCGGGTCATGTAAAACAAGTAAAAACAAACAAACAAAGTTTCATAGCGGGTCGAATTAGATCGGGTCGGGTCCATTTCAATTCTCAAACAATCAAACCCTAGTTCCTAACTTCCTATCACATTAACAAACAAAAAATATCAAAGTTCAAACCATCCCTACTTTTATTTCTCTTAATCATTCAATAAAAGAACAAAAAAACTTATCTATAACATACCTTGGTCTTTAATTAGAATAATCCGGCGAAAAAAAGTGGTTCAACCCCTTTGCTCTTGAGAAATCGCGACATAACTTCCCTACTCATTGTTCATTCCTAATCCTATCACATACAAAATAAACAAGGATCTTCAAGTGTTCAACCAAAGCCCATGTTCCTTAATTTTCAATTTAAAAATTTGAATTTCAAGCCCTAGTAATTATTATTTGCAAACCAACAACCATATAATCAACAAACATGTTTGCCAACCAAAATTTTGAATTTCAAGCCCTTGTAATTATTATATGCCCTAGTAAAAAACATGTACTTGTCAGGGGTGGCCTGAATTAATCAGTTTGCAGCCGAAATTTTGCAGTCCCCGGCCGGAATTATGCTGTCGCTGGGCGCTGAAGTGAGGCAGAGGGAGGACGGGAGTCGCTGACAAGTGGCAGCGATTTGGGTTTTTTTTTATTATGTGGACTGGTTTGTTTAACAAAACTAGTAGTTGGGTTGGGCTTGAATGTGTATTAAGTTATTGGGCTTGATGGATTGAATTTAAGTTTTATTAAAGGGGTTAGTAGGCTAACTTGTTTACATAATTTGATCGGGTTTCAATTCGTGTTCACAATTTTTTTACATAAATTCCTAACATTTTTTTCTAAGAGGTGCGGACGAAAATTTTCAAGGGGTGCGGTCTGGATTTTTCGCGAAAAATACCACTAATTTTTTTTTTCAAGGGGTGCGACCGCCCACCCACCCCATAACTTGGGTCCGCCCCTGTCTATAACATACATTGGTCTTTAATTAGAATAATCCGGTGAAAAAAAGTGGTTCAACCCCTTTCCTCTTGAGAAATCGCGGCATAACTTCCCTACTCCTTGTTTATTCCTAATCCTATCACATACAAAATAAACAAGGATCTTCAGGTGTTCAACCATAGCCCATGTTACTTAATTTTCAATTTAAAATTCTGAATTTCTAAGGGGTGCGGACGAAAAATTTCAAGGGGTGCGGACGAAAAATTTCAAGGGGTGCGGTCTGGATTTTTCGCGAAAAATACCACTAAATTTTTTTTTCAAGGGGTGCGGCCGCCCACCCACCCCATAACTTGGGTCCGCCCCTGATGCCCCACCACCAGCTACCATCATCGCTGCCATCACTATGAACCACCGACCACCTGCAACCCCAACAAACACCAACCTCCATCGCAACAGCAAACCCTAACCACCCCCACCTCTATCGCCTGCAACCACTTTCCACCAACCGAACCACCCCATTGCAACAAAAATCTAACCCCCTATATCTCCATCGTCTCTCTTTCTATCACCGTCGTGGTGGTGGTGTCGGGGAGACTAGAATCCCCAATCACAAACCTGCTATGAATTCTCTTTTTTATACGTAAAGTCTTCGCACTTGTTTGCAATTATGAATTTTTCTGTTACAAATATTTTGTAAAAAGGGGGATTTTTGTTTAAATTGATCAGCGATTACAATGGCAATAAGATCACTTGTTGCAGGGTTAAGTATGGCTTCCACAACATCAGCTTTAATGCAGGTTCTGGATTGAAAGATTCTGATGGATTGAAAGCGTTTGCGTTTTTGAAGAGGTGGGTGGGGATGGTAGTTTCAGGGATGGATTAGGTGGTGCACAACTAGATTAGGTGGGTTCAGGTGGTTGTTATGGTGGAGGATGGTGGATTGGTGGCCGTCAGTGTTGAAGATGGACTGAAGAAGAGGTGGTGTAGGTGGGTGGGGGTTGGGGAGAAAGATGAAGTTAAAAGAGATGGTGGGTCTTACAAACTCATGTGTTTATCTTTCATCTATAGTTCCCATATTAGAAGGGCTATTTTGTCATTTTGCATCCACTTAACTTAGAAAATTAACCCCCATTCATGCTAGGGACTATCCGGGAACGAAATTGTAAAAGTTGGGGACTATAGCTGTAATTTTAGAAAGTTGGGGACTAAAGGTGAAAAAAGGGCAAACCACAGGGACTATCTGGGCATTTTTCTCTTTTTCATGTGTGCCTTGTATATGAAAATATTTAATATAGCTATTTAATAGTCATCATATAAACTTGAATGATTATTTACTAGAAAACATTTAGGAAAGATCCATGAGAGTTTTAGTAGGGCTTTTCTTTTACTAGAGCTTTTCTTGAAGCATCTCAAGTTATGATAGCACAATCTAGGATGATTTGCATCAAGGTAGTATTGACTTTGAAAAGTCAAAATGAAGGGATTATTACAAAGTGAATAGAATTGACTAAAGTATTGGTTGCTACGCTTTCGAATTTTCAATGAGTTCCCATATGGTATTTTCCTTCCTTTCTATCACATAAAAAGTCCATTATTGGCCTTGGTCAACTCTTGGTTTTGGTTTGTATTTTTTTATATCATGAAGATGCGGTGACGTATATTTGATGGTTGTTTTATATGTTGAATTTGCAGGGCTGTCTCCGAAAATCACAAAATAAATTTGGCCCTGTGCGAGATAAAAAATTTGGGCCATATTTGCAAATCTCCATGTAATATAAACTCATCAATCATTCAATTACATATATAAAACTAAAAACCCATAATACAAGGATAACTGTATTGAAATAGATAAAACAAATTAACAAACATAGTGTAGCAAAAATGATCGAACCTACTTACTAAGCGAACAGTGTGGCTCCTAGCGTTTTGTGAAGCAAAACTTTCGATCAACTCTTTGTAGTCCATAGTATCCAATATTTCACTTTCAATAGATATCGTCGCCAACCTGTTTAGCTTTTCTTATGACATTGTAGAACGTAAATAGGTCTTCAACAACTTCAACTTTGAGAAACTTCTTTCTGCCGATACCATGGTTACCGGAATTGTCAACAACATTTTATATGCATTTATAGCATTAGCATAACAAGTATTGCGTTGGAAGATATTGTCTAAAACATCAAAAGGGGTGTCAACGTGGCTCGGTAAAAATGTATCAATCAACTTCAACTTCGTATACAATTCCTTAGCATCAAATATATATATATAGGGAGAAGATCATGCGAGAACCACCTCTTATTGCGAGAACCGCGAGAACCAATGTGAACACAACCAAAAAATGTCTAAAAATAGCTAAAAATCACACAATTTTTTTTAAATATTTTTTATAAAAAAATCGCTACTTTTCGAAGCAATTTTTTTTTTTTTTTAATTTAAAAAAAAATAAAATTTTTTTTTGGCTTCTAAAAGTAGCGATTTTAACATAAAAAATATTAATTTTTTTTTTTTTTTAGATTTTTTTAGGTTTTTTGGGGGTTTAGTTTTTAGCATTTTAGCTTGGGGGGTGGGGGAGGGGGTTTAGGTTTTTTTTTTTTTGGGGGGGGGGGGGGTGGGGGGTGGGGGGTTAGGGTTTTTTTTAGGTTTTTTGGGGTTTTTAGTTTTTAGCATTTAGCTTGGGGGGGGGGGGGGGGGTTTAGGTTTTTTGGGGGTGGGGGTTAGGTTTTTTTAGTTTTTTTTTAGGTTTTTTTTAGCTATTTTAGGTTGTGTTCACATTGGTTCTCGCGGTTCTCACAATAATGGTGGTTCTCGCATGAGCTCATCCATATATATATATATATATATATATATAGGGTAAGGTTCATGCGAGAACCACCTTTATTGCGAGAACCGCGAGAACCAATGTAAACACAACCTAAAATAGCTAAAAAAACCTAACCCCCCCCATTCCCAAGCTAAAATGCTAAAAACTAAACCCCCCAAGAACCTAAAAAAATCTAAAATATTAGACCCATTCCATTATTTCTAAGTTGTAGATAAGTATAAACGATCATTTTAGAAAATTTCGACATGACCCGTAGCATAACCCTGTTTTTACCAACTCAATAACAAGTAAATTATTGCTACTTTCAAAACACTAAACAAAACCATTGCATAGCTTTAAAATACTGCCAACATCTAGAAACACTTAAAAGGTCCATTAAGTTAACTTTGAAAGTTTAGTTAATAAACCAAAACTAATTACAACAAAACACTTTTTGACCATAGACATAGTTACTAAAAGTAGCGGAAGCGCTTAAAGGCAAGCTTCATATGTGTGTTCGCTCCAAGTCGCCGTTGCCGCCTAAGACGAGGACCTACCTATCTCAAACAACAAAACTTTAAGAAATTAGTCTTATTAACTATTTCACTTTAAATCACTAAAATTCTAGCTTCATCCTTTTACATGCTTTCCTTTCATTTTTACATTCGACTACCCATTTAAACTGGTCTAGCTTATATTCTCATAATTGAGATAAGACATACCATTCATAACCCGTTAACATCGGGTTATTTACGTGCAACATACAACATTCGTTCGAACCGTATAACGGATTGAACATCATACATTCTACATTCGTAATTGCATTCATAACCACCCATACATGACGGGTCGAACAATTGTTTTTACTTGACTTGTTCAACTCGAACTGGTCAATTTACATAACTTATTACGACCTTCATTTACATAGCCAAATCCACAAGGGATTTGCTATCTATTTATTAACCACCGTAAATCAATGTAACTAAGAATTGTATTTCGCGAACATTAGCAAAATTTAAGTAAAGTTTTGTATGCAAAATGGAACATACCTCGATCTTGTACGCCTTCCGTTTTCCTAGTGTTCGTACCTTCTTCCTTCACGCCTACATTAACACATCCGTTCACTTATTTAGCTCAACCAGATCATTCAATCATTTTCCATATTACACATATATTCATCTCTTAAGCATTTTCAAACACTTGGCGGGTTTCGCACTAGTGGGACGTTATATACCACATTTTAAATCATGATTAACACTAGTTCTCCTAGCAACTCATCAACAATCAAACTAACCTTATTCTACATCAATTCATTCAATATTTACATATAAAAATCAAGGTTATTCATTAATAATTCACATACATATCAATACTTGATCCTCCTACTTATACTAACTTTTCATCAAATGGTTTTTTGCTACAAAACAATCAAAATGCTAAAATCAACCATTATTCTGATCCTACTCCGTAATCCTAACCTAATTTCACGATTTTCATGTCATGCACTCATGATTGGGTTAAAACCCACTTCCTACAATTTATCAAATCATAAAATTGAACTTACCCCCTTCAATAAACAAGTTAGGAGCTTGCAATTTACTGTTGTGCTTTCGATTTCCTTGAAATTCCTATTGAAATTGATGGAGTTGATGAAACTAGGGTTTCACCTCCCTTGGCTCCTGTTTGATCGACCAGACCCAACACACACCCACTGTGTGTGGGTTTTTGATCTTTAATTTCTTTTTATTACTTAGTTTTTGGCATGTTGCATCTTTGGTCCCTCAAGTTCATTTACTTATTTAATTTAAACACTACCCATTTATTACTTGATATTTGCATCATGTTCCATTAACCAAGTTAAGCTTTTTAATCAATTTTTAACTTATGTTAAATAAACATTTTTGGGGTGTTACATAAAAAAAATCAAAAAAACACACAAATATTTTTTCTAATATTTTTTACATTAAAATCGCTACTTGTAGCCAAATTTTTTTTTTGCTACTAAAGTAGCGATTTTTTTTATAAAAAGTATTAATTTTTTTTTTGTGTTTTTTTAGCTATTTTTAGGTATTTTTGGTTGTGTTCACATTGGTTCTCGCAATAAAGGGTGGTTCCTAACGGACCCTTCTCCTATATATATATATAGTGAAAGTGTAAAATACAATATCCCTTAACGTACAATACGTACGAGATGGAACAATAACCTGCATAATTAGTTTTATAACACGCGTGATTAGGGTTTTACCCCATGCGTGATTTATGATTTTCTACATGCGTGATTAGGTCATGACCTCTCTCTCTCTCTCTCTCTCTATATATATATATATATATATATAGAGAGAGAGAGAGAGAGAGTTGGAGTTGGCTACAAAGCCTAAGTTTCCTACAAAGTGTAGGAAGCAACAAGGAGGTGACATGTGGCATAGAGGGTTTTTAATAAAAAAGGTCATTTGTGTAATTTTACATTTATTTTATTTTTGGAATTTATTTTTCATCAACTAACTGTTGAGAATATTATGGAAACTGTATTTCTCCATGATTTTCTGAATTGTGGTTACGAACTGTATATACACGTAAATTTCAATCAACATTACATACGTTTTTCACAGTATTCATCAATTTCTTCATCGCAAATCATATTTACGTGAGAAAAAGTGATGGCTTCAAACGCAATTGTTGATTGCGGAGACGGTAAATACAGTTCTTTCTGTGTTTATTATTATCAGTTGTGTGTATCGATCTTTAATTTTTTTTGCTGGAAATCACCAGCATGTTCTTGATGATGTGTTTTACCAGTTAGGATGTTAAAATCAATGCGTTATGGCTCCCATCGTATACATGATGTTTGTATAGTGTAACTTAGTATTTTTTTTAGATGTTGTTTGCTGTGTTACAACTTTTCATACTATGTTTTAGTTTAATGTTTATTAGTTATCATGTTTTAGCATGTAGGTGTTACAATTCTGTTTTGGGATGTGTTTTAGAAAGTTTGAAGGGGCATGGTCCCAAAAAAGCCGCGCAAACCTCCGTCAAGGCCGCGCGCGGGACCATACTCCCTATTTCAACAGATTTCTTATTGGCAACCTCGCGCGGGCCACAGCACATTCTATTTTAACCGGCGCGAGGTCTGGACAATAGGAAGCTCCAATTACGACACTTAGCATTCTGAAAGAGCACTCAGTCATCCAACCCTGCGCGAGATAGTTACGTGCCCAGCAAGAATCGCGCAGGGCAGCAGCGCAAGGCTGTTCCAGATAGTACACAAGGTACGAGTGGCAGAAGAAAAGAGCCAATCAGCGTCCTTCTGGTCCTGCTCAATCGTGCTCCACGATCGTCTGACATGCAGGAGACAAAAAGTACTTAAGGGCGCCTACATGGCACCAATCACAGGGCAGAGACAACTGCCCCACGATCTCCACTTACCTGCTGATGGCAGAAGGGTGGCCAGGCCGAAAACAGTGACACGTGGCTCCAGTAACATTGCGCCAACTCCAGAAAGCTCCTAGAAGCCACTAACGGTCGACACCAGTGAGATAAGGAGCATACCCTCTATGTTGTCGCCTTCAGGCCCAAGGCCCATCAGCCCATATCCTCTTACACCCCTCCGGCTATAAATATAGACCTCACTTCACAGGTTAAACATTCCATTCCATTCCCTCTACTCTCACTCTTAATACTCAATTATCTCCCCTAAAGCAGTAGCTTATTCTCATACCGGAGCCCGGTTAAGAGGGAAACCCCCATAGTCCCCTCTTAACGAGTAACGGTGTTCTGTTTTGCAGGATTAGACGATCATTACGAAGCTCAGGAAGCCATTAGAAGATTAACCATTATGGTAGGAACATAAACCAAACTGATTAGTCCCATAATTAGTTCAGTGTTTCTTCATTGGCGCCCACCGGTTTTCTACAAATCACTTTCGTCTTCTTTTTCTGAGCTTTCGTGGTTTTTTCCTTCGATCATGGCTGGTCAAGGAATCATTCCTGAGTTTGTTGGTTTCGGAGCAAACTCTAATGCAGCGTTGGGGGAGGACAATCAAAACGTCCAACCCCAACACATTGAAGAAATTGGCGAAATCGAAGTAACCAACACTGGGGGACCGCGCGGGAGCATCACCCGCATCACTCAGACGGTAACCCCAGGAAACAATGGCGCTGGACCTTCAAACCCAGCTCCACCTCAGAATGTTTTGGCGCTATTAGGGCTACCAGAGGGCGAAACTCCAGCCTCGTGGTACGCCAAAAATATTGCCACCATTAACGCGGCGTATCAATCTCTGATCGCACAACAAGCAGTCTTAACGGCAGAACCGTCCTTGGTTACTCCCCAGGGACAGAGTCAGGGGGCGCGCCAGATACCCCCACAGCAAAACATCCAAGGCAGAGCTACTAGACCTCCCCCTACCAGAAGACTAAGCGTGCATGACACGCGCGATACACGGGGAGAAACAGAAAGCTATTATGACTATCCGTCACACGTCCAAAGAGGCCCAGTTCATAGCCGGCTCACGCCGCGCAACATGAACAATGAATGGGAAGATACTGACCCGAATGATCCAACTTGGCAGGATGATGAGGGTTCGTCAGTCTTCAATCGCTTGCAGAGGAACCATGAATACTACAAACCAAGACAACACGTAGGGTACACCGAAGAGGCAGAGCGAGACTTTCGCCTCGCCTATCGACCAGCTGAAGCTGTAGAACATTCAAAGTTCATTCCAAAGATCGCGCTGGCGCCGCTTTCAAGAGAAAAGTTACCTCCGACAGTTGGAAAGTTTAACGGATTGACTGATCCCGATGATCACGTCAGAGTTTTCACAAGCGTTGGTTGCATGGGAGGATGGAATGTGCCCATGTGGGGCCATCTGTTTATTCAAACTCTTACGGGGGCTGCTCGCGCCTGTTTCGACAGCCTTCCTCTGGGAAAGATCAAGTCATGGGTGGATTTCAAGACACAGTTTTTGAACCACTTCAGTCAACAGAGACGTTACCAGCGCGACACAGCCGAGGTAGAGGACATCTGGCGCAAAGATAACGAGGGTCTGGAGGATTTCATCACTCGCTTCAACAAGGAGTGCTTGGAAATCGGTGGCGTAAGTGAACAACTCATGCGTTGCCACTTCAAGAAAGCCATTCGCTGTGACAGTCTCATCAGAACTATCACTGGGAAAGATGGGATGCCCAAAGAATGGGATAAGCTCATGGAAGCCGCGAAAATAGTCGCGCAAACTGAAGAGTCACTCGCCGGAAAAAAGAATTATTATGCTGAAGATCGATTTTCCAAGGGAAACTCGCGCGATCACAACAAGCGCAACAAGTACAAAAGTAACGATTGGAAATCCAGAAGATCAAGGGGCCATGATGAGAGGCCGCGCTATAGAGAAGATGCGCGCGACACAATTGATAGAATCGGCTATCGAAAAGCAGTCAGGGATGATAACTGAGAAAAGCACTGGACTCCGCTCATAAAAACACCAAAAGAGGTGCTGATGATGGAGAATCATGATTTCAAGGCTCCAAGGCCTATGACAAACAAGAAGGGGCAAGACCCCAACCTGTACTACGACTTCCACAAAGATACAGGTCACCTGACAGATGATTGCTTCAGTTTACGTCAAGAGATTGAGAGAGCGCTGAAAAGCGGGAAGCTAAGCCACCTGGTGAAAAACGTGCGCAAAGAAACTCGACAGATCCAACGCCACGATGAGGGGAATCACAAGAAAGTCAGACGCCTAGAAACCCATATGGTCAATGGACCAAGACACAACGCAAAGGAAAAAGGCAAGCGCCCTTACGAACCCTCATGGCAAGAGCAACAGGTCATTTTCCCGGTAGTGCGCGACGGCCCTCGTGCCACTCGACCCGTCGTCATTACCGGTATTATCAGCCATTATGAAACGGAGTATGTCTTCATTGACCCAGAGAGTACGGCTGATATCATCTATGAGAAATGTTTTAATCAGTTTGATGAGGATGATAAAGCGAGACTTGAGCCAGTTGATTATCCACTGTCTGGATTTTGCAACGAAATGGTCTTCCCGCTAGGCCAAATCAGCTTCCCCGTCACGCTCTCTGACGGGAAGCATTCAAGAACAACAAATGTAAACTTCATGGTGATGCCTGTCAAATCGAGGCATAATGTGTTGATTGGGAGAGAAACCCAAGGCGAACTGAACATGGTAACTTCCACGCCCCACTCAGCGATAGGGTTTCCAACCAAGACGGGGGTGGCGATTATCTATGCCAAGAAAGAAGTAATGGCGACAGAAGAGATGCGCCCAACAAAAGCGGCAAAGGTTTCAATAACTAAGCCAGAGAAATGGGTGTTAAACCGCAAGTACCCGGAGCAAACGGTGACGATAGGCCACGCAATTTCACCAAACATCAGAACGCATCTCAAGCAACTCCTGTTCAAGAATATGGATATCTTCACCAAACACCGACATGACCGGTGTCCCGCGCGACATTAGCGAGCATTGTTTAAACACCTACCCCTCTGTTGAGCTGAAGGTCCAAAGAAGGCGCAGCTTAGGGGCAGACAAAACCAAAGCAATGAACGAGCAAGTATGCGAACTACTCAAAGCTGGAATTTTGCGAGAAGTACGTTATCAAAGTTGGGTCGCGAACCCAGTGATGGTGGAAAAGTCTAGTGGAGGATGGCGAATGTGCGTTGATTATACCGATCTCAACAGGCATGCCCTAAAGATTGCTACTCTTTGCCTGAGATCGACAAAAAGATAGACTCTCTCGCACCATACAGATGGAAATGCTTCTTAGATTGCTACAAGGGATACCATCAGGTTCAAATGAAGCTTGAAGACGAAGACAAGACAACTTTTCGGACCGATCTCGGGATCTTTTGTTATACCAAGATGCCATTCGGCCTCAAAAACGCTGGCGCCACATATCAACGCCTGATGGATAAGACCTTCGCTGGAGATATTAGGAAGCATATCGAGGTTTACATTGACGATCTGGTGATCAAAAGTCCCGAAGAGGACCAAATGTTGAAAGACATCGAAAAAACATTCAACTCGTTGCGCAGCGTGAATATGAAATTGAATCCAGCCAAATGTTCTTTTGGTATGGAAGAAGGGAAATTCTTAGGCTTCGTAGTCACAAATGGCGGATTTAAGGTGAATCCAGAAAAGGTCCAGGCAATAGAACGAATGCCATCACCACGAACAATCAAAGAGATGCAAAGGTTGGCCGGCCGCCTAGACGCGCTTAACCGCTTTCTGTCAAATCACGCCGCGAAGTCATACCCTTTTATCAGCACTCTGCGCAACTGTGTGAAGAAACAAGAGTTCAGGTGGACGCCCGAAGCAGAGAGTGCTTTTCAGCAAATGAAGGAGTGTTTGATCGAACTCCCTACCCAGACTGCAGTGTTCAAAAAGGAGCCGCTCATCTTGTACTTGTCATCATCGGACGAGGCAGTGGGATCGGTATTGCTTGTAGAAAGAAATGGAGTTCAGACTCCAATCTATTACATCAGTAGAGTGCTCACGGATCCAGAAACGAGATATTCAACGATGGAGAAATTGGTACTGCGTTGCTGCACGCCTCCAGAAGGCTGCGCAGATACTTCACAGGCCACGTCATCACCGTACTTACCAATTTCCACATTGGCACGATATTGCAAAATCTAGAAACATCTGGGCGGTTAGCAAAATGGGCGATCGAGCTGGGGGGCCACAACATCTTGTACAGGCCGCGCCCAACCATCAAAGGTCAAGTTCTAGCGGACTTCATCACAGAAGTCCCAGTTGATAAAATCAAAGATTGCGAGATTGTCGAGGCTCCCATAAAAGACATATCAAATGAGTTATGGATGCTGTACACTGATGGAGCCTCAAACGAAGATGGTGCAGGAGCTGGATTGCGCCTTGTGAGCCCTGAAAAGCACGAATTTACTTACGCCATCAAGTTGGATTTCAAGAATACCAACAACGAGGCAGAGTACGAGGCATTTCTGGCAGGCTTACGCCTCGCCATAAAAATGGGAGCTAAAAATCTACAAGCACACGTTGATTCACTCTTGATAGCTTGCCAAATTAACGGTATATACGATGCAAAGGGCGAAGTTATGGCCCTGTATTTAGAGCAAGCAAAAGAGTTGCTTCAACAGTTCAAATCTTACATGGTAGTCCACATCAATCGCTCCGAAAACAAACCAGCTGACGCTTTGAGCAAGCTTGCTTCAACCTCCTTTCAACATTTCGCAAAGGATGTAAGGATTGATGTACTAAAAAAATCCATCAGTCCTGCTGCGCCAGGTAAATGTGATCGAAATAGGGCAGCCATCTTGGATGACCCCTATAATTCAGTATTTGCAAGAAGGAATACTCCCTGAGAGCAAGGCAGGGGCAAGAAAGATTCAAAACAAGGCTCTGCACTATGAGATGAATGGTGGTATCTTATACCGTAAGTCCTTCTTGGGGCCACTGTTGCGCTGCGTGGACCCCCAAGATGCGAATTACTTGATCAGGGAGATTCACGAAGGGATCTGTGGCATCCATGCAGGACCACGCATGGTTGTCGCAAAGATTATGAATGCAGGATATTATTGGCCAGGGATGCACGTCGACGCCCTGAAGGAGCTGCGCAAATGCGACTCCTGTCAGCGACATTCTCCAAAAACCCTTCGCCCAAAGAACGATCTTATCCCTGTATCCACTGCTTGGCCTTTCCAACAGTGGGGAATTGATATGGTGGGACCCTTCCTAGAAGTTCCTGGCGCCGTCAAGTTCATAATCGTGGCCGTTGATTATTTTACTAAGTGGGTGGAGGCCAAAGCTCCCGCCTCAACCACTGCAATGATGGTGCGCAAGTTTATTTGGGAGCACATCATTTGCAGGTTTGGTTTCCCACTCAAAATCGTCACAGACAACGGTACCGATTTTGCTTCTGAGGACCTTCAAAATTGGTTGAAGGAAATGAAGATCGAGCATACCTTCTCCTCCGTTGCGCATCCTCAAGGCAACGGTCAAGTGGAAAGCGTTAACAAAAGTATCGTCGAGGGTATAAAAGCCCGACTGGGCACAAAGAGAAGAGGTTGGGTAGATGAGCTCCCAAGCATCCTGTGGGCTCATTGAACCATGCCGAAGACAAGCACCGGTGAAACTCCTTTCAGCCTAGTATACGGATCGGAGGCAGTTATCCCGGCGGAAGTTGGACTCCCCTCACCGCGCTTGACAGCAGTCAACACTGTTGATAATGAAGCAGAGCGCCGTGTCGACTTGGAACTACTGGAAGAAAGACGCGAGATTACGCGTATTAAAGAAGCGAAATACAAGACACAACTGGAAAGGTACTACAATGCGAGAGTCCGCATTTGTACCTTCACTCCAGGAGAATATGTTTTCCGAGACAACGAAGCTTCAAATGCTAAACGCCCAGGAAAACTAGCACCCAAATGGGAAGGCCCATACTTGGTTCACGAAGTGCTAGGAAAGGGGGCATACAAATTGCGCACATTGGATGGACACATCATCCCGCGCACGTGGAATCCGCAACAACTGCACAAATGTTATATGTAACCATGTAAGGCTCTGCGCCTTTGCTCACTCATGTTGGCCGCGCGCCTTTTCTTATGTTGGCTAAACGCCCCTTATGTTACTTATCCGCAATGTATGATTGGCCTAAGCGCCTGTTTTCCAATTAATGAAAGCATACGACATGTTTTCTTTTATCATAATGCTTCTTGAGTTACAAATGCATGTTAAACTTTTGGTTAGCACAAAAACACTCCAGTCAATTACGAGCTCTTGAGTTAAGCCTCCAAGGTACTCCGCGAACATAGCGCGAGACCGGGCAATCACACGCACACAAGAGCCACACTTACATTCATTCGCGCTAACTTAACCAAAGTTTCTAAGAACAGTGCAATAATTGTAACGAATCAAAATAAACATAAACATCATATTTAAATAAGCGCAAACGCGCAACGGTTACATAGAGCCTACCATTCATTTGACCTAAAGTAAGCGCAACCGCGCGACACACTGTATTCAAAACGTAAACAAAAATTACAAGGCACAAAGCCTTCAACGCTATCTATTCAAAGCCATCACCGGCGTCATCATCATCGTGCTTGTCGCCGTCACCATCGCCATCACCACCCACAGCTTCCTCTTCATCAGATAATTCAACGGTTTCTGGTGGGTCAAGGATAGTCTTTAGCCGATGACACCAATCATCATGCTTCAGTAACCAAATCCATCACAGGTATTGATAGATGGTCATAACCATGCTCAGCGCGAGCTAGCTCAGCCTCAGCTTGATCGGTCACTGAGCAGTGACTAGTGTCGAACTCCTGTCCAAGCATCTCTGTAGCATGTTGCGCACACTCAAGATAGCCCCCATGATGACCGATCGCGCGGGAAGCATCTATAACGGCCGCAACAGCCTTATCCAGTTCTCCAGCATTTAGGATGGAGTTGGCCATCTACAGCAAACCTAACACATGAGTAACCAGGTTTTGAAGGATAAAGCCAAAGTTAAAAAAATCATACCAGAACTAATCCTCTGCCGCGCAGCCACTCAGCCTCGGAGACCAAAGTATCAACAATGCCTTGAGCATCGGAGTAGTTGTTTTGCGCCACATTAAGAGCAGATGTGCTAATGTCACGCGCCTCCTCAGCTTTTGTTTGGCCTCTTCAGCAGTGGCAGCCTTAACCTTCTCAGCTTCAAGGTCGATTTCCAAGGACTCGCTTTTGTCAACCTGCTCTTGCAAGCGGCGTTTCAACTCAGCAATCTCGACGTCCTTGGCAATCAAATCCTTGCCCCTACTTGACAGCTGCACCTTAACCTCAGCCAGCTCAACCTGCACGGGATAAAGGGCTCAGTCAATTCTGCTAACAAAAGCATAAACTGAAAGAGAAGTTTCTCGAACCTCAGCCTGCTCCTTAGCAGCTTGCGCAGCCTGCGCATCCTCAACTTTGGCCGTCAGCTCAGCAACCTTGCCTTCGAGCTCGGTAATCTTATTTCGAGCAGCATAAGCGCGCTGATTGTCCTTCTTACATATTTTCTTCCATTCAGCCTTCTCCTTCGCTAACAGATCTTCGGCAGCTCGAAGCTTGCCCTTCAGGCCCTCGCGCCCCCATTCCTCTGCTTTCTTATCAGCCTCAAACTTGGCCTTCTCTGCGTCAAACTTGGCATTAGCTTTTTCAAACTCCTTTACCTGCCTCACAAGGCGCTGGCGATAGTTCTCCCAATCTGACCTCTCCCTAATCATGGTGCGCCACTCACGCACAATTTGGTGGCCGGCAGAGAGAGTATTGGCCTCCCCAACCACATACGTTTCATATAACGCGTCGTGAGTCAGCACTCTCTGGCGGTTCACCTCACCAGGAGGGATAGAATTCAAGAACCAATCACGACAAGGGGCAAACTCCTGAAAAGTATCCTTCTGCTTTAAGTTCCAGGGAGCTCGGTGGGGAGCATTCCCACGCTCTTCCTCGGTATATGTCTTATAGTAAATATTGTCGAGGGTATCCTTTGGACCAATTATTTGAGGGTTATATCCACCAGCACCACCGAAACTCGTGCCACCAGAGGCATAAGGACCCGACCCCCCAGTAGAGGTCACTTTAGCAGAATGTTGAGGGGAATGAGGTTGCGCTGGGTGGGTAGGTTTATCAACTACAGGCCTTTTCTCCCTTTCAGCAGCCCTCTTCTCGCTCTCCCACTCAGCTCGCTTCTTCTTCTCCTCATCGGCTTTTTTCTTTTTCTCCTCCTCAGCCTTCTTCCGGTTGTCTTCATCAGCCTTCTTCCTACGCTCCTCATCAGCTTTCTTTTTGTCTTCCTTAGCTTTCTTTTCCTCAGCCTTACTCTTCTCCGTCTCAGCAGCTTTCTCTTTCTCGACCCCGACAACCTGTTTGTCCTTATCAGACTCCACAGTTTTGAAGGGTTTGATGGTAACCCTAGGCCTTTTCTGCACCGGCTCGGTGGGATCTGTGAAAACAACACCCTTCTTTTCAGGGGTCTTCTTCTTGGCCTCTGCAGATGTCACGACCCCCGACCCACCCTGGACGGAATCAGAAGTCGTGAACAGTCCAGTGGTACCGGTGATAAATTTTATAAAACATTGCAGCGGAAATTTCATCAGGACCGTGAGTTAGGAAAAATATCAGAGTTTAGAAACGCCGGATTTTTTTTTTTTTAAAATAGATGGGATAAACCCATGTTTTATAAAGGTAGCTTTAATAAGATAAATTTATTTACATAAAACAATATTTCTTAATTTGATTTAATTAATAAAATAAGCCACTTCTTGAAGCCTTTCAGTGTCGTATCCAGCTCTTATTCCAATCTATGGTAATTACCTGAAAAATGTTTGAAAAAGGTTTTGTCAGCGAAAATACTGAGTGAATTCATTCCATTTTTATAAAATATATTGTTATACCTTACAGTATTAAGGTTTTTATATCTATTTATATTTATCCAACTCATTCAGTATTTATCAAATGGTGACAGTTCCAATATGACAGTAATCATATCACTCATTGGTTCACTTTTGTCCAATAGTGAATTTATCAAGTAATTATATTTTACTATTATTCAATTTATCTGTCACTAGGCGATTCCTGTGACTATAATCATATCATTGTTGATCATTCTTTTAACTAATGATTCTGGTCATATCACTGTTGATCATTCTTTCAACTAGTGATTCTATAATACTGTTGATCATTCTCTCAACTAGTAATTTCTATTCATAACACTGTTGATCATTCTTTCAACTAGTGTCTTTGGATATGTCACTGTTAATCATTCTCTTAACTAGTGACTCCGGACTTAATTGTGTCCCGTGACATTTCTTTGTCAAATATATTACTTTATGGCATAAAACCATTTAATCCAGAAAATGACATATATCATTTTATATCAAATTAAAATAACTTTATCAAATATAATATGTCAATTAAATAATTGTAATATCATTATTTAATATATTAACATGACTAAGACTAAAATATAATCTTAGTAGAATGCATAATTTCCAATGTTAATGTAGTCATGCTAATATTGACTAACTTTCTGGCAAATAATAATGAGAATCAAATAGTATATAAAACCTCCCATACCCGCAGTTATTATAGAATATATAACTTTAATCACTGTTGTAGGACCGTGTTTCGTGACCGAAACCGTGATTCTTGTGAGATCGGTTCAAGACGGGAGAGATTAGATATAAACAAACAACTTCTTTGTATTAATCCGGTAGTATAACATTACAAATCAGCCCGATTACAAGATAACCGAACTAATACCAAAGGAGTACACATCCGGGGAGAGACCAAGTGGTGATCTCTCCCGGTGAGGTCTCAAACCTCCTAAACTCTCCTTGTGTTGCAAATGGCAAGGGTTTTCTATTTATAGTCACACCCCTTGTCTTGCAAACACACACGGTCAAACAAATAACCATCTCGTTTGACCACTTCAAACGAGCGGGTCAATACACGTTCGTTTGACCGTTTCACTAACTATTACAAATTCAGCGTAAAATAATAACTAATCTATTCGACAAGCATCGGACACAAAATCTGCATCAACAAATTCCCCCTTGTCCGTTGCTGTCGAATGCTGAAAATGCAACTGCAATCGATCTTCAGTCAAGTATTCATCTTCTCTGTGTTAACAAATTCCCCCTTGACCGATGATCTAGGTAAGTAGTATCTTGACGCTCCTTGTAAAATATTTCCCCCTTAAAGTACGCGTATCCGTGTTGGGTGTTGTGCAATTTCCTCAATTGACCGATCTTCCGCTGATCTTCCAATACTCCAAACGGCATTTGATAAGGGTTCCAATCTTTAAGAACTGCATCAAGTCTTGATCTTGTCATAAGAACTCTGTTTCATACAAGCATACTACATTGATAGAGATTTCTGGTGAACTGTCTTCTGTAAACCGTCTTTGTGGAATCGACCAAGTAATGCACTTTAATCTTCAGCATCAACACTCAGGAAAGTCAGCTAGACCAAGTGTATCCCTTGCAAGCTCAACCAGCATGCTTAGTTGAACTACATCCAGATCTCATTGTCTCGCCTTTGTGAAGTTGACCACGTAATGCACTACGGATCTTCAGCATCAGTACTCAGGAAGTCAGCTTGACCAAGTACATCGTTTGCAAACTCAAAGAATTGAGTTACCCCCAGATCCCTGTAAAATCCCAAGGAAACATCAAACCCAAAACCGAATCCTGCAGGTCTTCAGTCTTGAACTATCAGCTTTCAGAAAGATTCCCCAGGTCTTCAGTGAACAGCGCTTTTGTAACTACTGTAGACTTTAGAAACCTGTATTTTTCCGTGCAAAACCCTTCACGCTGGCTGGAGAATTAATTAAAATCCTCAAATATGTGTTTGTGCAAAACATTCCACGCCGAACCGTTAGTATCACCAGAAAATCACAAACTCTACCACCTGTGATTGCGTTTAGAAATTTACCGAAGAAATTCAACATACGAAATTTTTATTCCCCCTATTTCTTTGGTAAGATTTCTAAACCTTAACAGATTCTCTCCACTTCAAAGAAACTGTCGTCAAATGTTCACCAGTTCCCTCCACTAAGCGGAACTGTCATCAATCTCCGTTGAATGTTCTTGGTTTTTCGAAAAATCACGAAAACGAATTTCTTCTTTGCATATGCTAGTTGAATAAGAACGTCCCCTAGTACCCCGTAGGATCCGACTTGTATCCCTCCAAAGACTTTGTGAACTCGTTAGGACCGGTGTTGACATTCTAGGTTCATTCATTCGTTACCAAATGCGAGAATATGACAATAAACAAAAAGGATTTCTTCGTTGCATATTCTAGTTGATAAAGCAATATCGCCTAGTACCCCATCGGATCCGACTTGTATCCCTCCAAAGACTTTGTGAACTCGTTAGGACCGGTGTTGGCGTTCAAGGTTCATACGTTCGTCTTCAAATGCGAGAATATGACAAATAACAAAATGCTTTCGAACATTTTCGAATAACCGATAACAATCATAAACAATCGACGTGCGGAAGTGAACATACCGTTCTCGTTTTTGGCCCATAATAGTCGCGTCACCATTTTTGACATTTGCATCGGTAACCGTGACTACCCCACATTTTTCAACCATCAAGTATCATCAATTTTTTTTTTTTTTTTTTTTTTTTTTTTTTTTTTTTTTTAAATATCATCATCTGTTTTCATCATCCAAAACTGATCTAGCACGCCCCCGAACTCGTACGAATTTGGCGTTGACCTTGATTCAAATAAACTTCACGAGCACCCGATCCCACTTTTCAAATCACTTAGAATCCTTGAACTCGTAACTCATAAATATATAATAAATTTCGGCCCACTAATCAATCCGTACTCAAACCAAAGTATCCTTTTAACAGCCCACTTGAACTATTTCATCCAATGATCTCGGCTAAAAGGAATTAGGAACCTTCAGCCCAAACAATTTAAATATATTGAGACCACATGACATCAAAGATTTCAGACGTTTATCTGTCTGGTCATTTGGGCCCAAGAGATGCATGCTCCAACAATTTAAATACCAACATGGCCCAACATGTCCTAATTAAAAATAAACTAAAGAGATAATCCATCTTGCATCCAACATTATCCAATAGTCAACAACATGTCGACATCCACCTTTTAAAGCTGCAACATCATCTCTCTTATCAACACTCATTTTCCTTTTTTTTTTTTTAAAAAAAAAAACCACTAAACATCATCTTCTTGACAAACTCTTCCTTCAAACAAACCAGTAACAATCGGACATCATCATCTTCTAAATTCCGATTCCATCATTGAGCCGACAAGTCTTCTTCTTCAATTTATCAAGAGAATCAGCCAACAACCTGCAACTCCCTACCTCCTCTGTGAAGAACCTCCGTGAAGAATCAAACCCAGAAGTTGAACTTGTTCCTCCAACGTACCCAGAAGTGTAACCGCCAACATCAAGAACCAAAACCATTTCAGCTACATCTGATAAACCTAAATCAGAACAACATCGCAGCAGCAGCTAACATCATCTTCTTCTCTTCGATTAACAAACATCAGAACAATCGTAACCCCTGTTTCAGAATCATCTTTCGAAACATATGTTGGATCCTTCGAACTGATCAGATCTTTCGAGCACCCTTACATCTTTCGAAATATGAAGCTGCCAAGAACATCAAGAACACAGCCACTGTTCTTATGCAGATCTTTGACGAAAACATTGTATTTTTGATTTTTGATGATGATAACTTGATTATATAGGTGAAAAACATAAAACCGAACACAAGTTTCAGCACAGATCTGAATATTCGGGTCCAGATCTGAGTTTTTCTTCATTTCACCATTTTTAGATCTTGAACAAAACTCACGAAAATCACAGATCTAGAGCACATGTGACTTAGTAAACGGTTAGATTTACTAAATCGGGCACCATGGCTCTGATACCAATTGTAGGACCGTGTTTCGTGACCGAAACCGTGATTCTTGTGAGATCGGTTCAAGACGGGAGAGATTAGATATAAACAAACAACTTCTTTGTATTAATCCGGTAGTATAACATTACAAATCAGCCCGATTACAAGATAACCGAACTAATACCAAAGGAGTACACATCCGGGGAGAGACCAAGTGGTGATCTCTCCCGGTGAGGTCTCAAACCTCCTAAACTCTCCTTGTGTTGCAAATGGCAAGGGTTTTCTATTTATAGTCACACCCCTTGTCTTGCAAACACACACGGTCAAACAAATAACCATCTCGTTTGACCACTTCAAACGAGCGGGTCAATACACGTTCGTTTGACCGTTTCACTAACTATTACAAATTCAGCGTAAAATAATAACTAATCTATTCGACAAGCATCGGACACAAAATCTGCATCAACAACTGTAAGTATAACTGATAAACATTTTAGGATTTTATAAAGTCTTTGTAAATATAATTGCATCACAAAAAGGTGATAAAATTGTGAGAAAATAGAGTGGACTCACAAACTGTGAGAAAAGAGAAATGAACTCACAGTGCAGATTTCTACGGGCAAAGCTTAGTCTACAGATAAGCCTTGATATATTGCAGATTTAATTTGAGCAGAGCTTAGCCTATTTCTTAGCCTTGTAACTTAGTGCATACAAACTAGGTAATTAACCAATACAGCATTTACGATAACTCACGAGATCAAATTCTCACAACGAACGACAAAGTGCGATACTTAAACATCCATCGAATTAACGACGAACGACAAAGTACGATACTTAAACATCCAGCGGATTCACAACTAAGGACAGAGTATAGTCCGATTTCGGACAGCACTCATCATCCCGTCGAAATCACGACGAATGACAAAGTATAACCCTAATGTGGGCAGCACTTAAACATCCATTGGATATATTGATCGATCGGACAATGAATCGTAATAGCGATCGAGTCAATACCCTGTGCAGCAGCACCCCGCTATACTAATTAGTGATTTAGTGTGTGTTAATTGAAGTAATTGGACGATATCTCCGCGCCTGAGTTGAATTTTATCGTCGAACGAACTCACAGAAGCAAGTCCCAAAGCCTGCTATTTATACACCAATTTGCCATTTGTTACGGACCGTAACAAATATTCCTTACGGTCCGTAAGGAATACTTTTTCTCCATATTGTTGCCACGTGTGTTTGAAGTGCAGGTGAGTCGACGTTTCGATTAAATTCGAATTTTATAATAAGTTATAAAGATAATCGTTGAGTAGGGAATGCCCCCCCTGAGTTTTAGGGGCCCTGATCCTGATTCTGATTGTTCTGAAATTTGTAGGTTTTGCGCAGAATCACTTGGGTCTCTTAATTAGGGTTTCATATTGAATAAAATAATAATATAAATAGGACTTTTTTTAATGAGGGTTGTTACATTCTCCCCACCTTAATAAAAATCTCGTCCTCGAGATTTGTTGGAATAAGTAGGAATACTTTTTCTTCATCTCAGGTTCCAACTTCCAAGTGTATTTATGATATTTCTTGTAGACTTATGTCATATTCTAGTCAATAAAACAATTTTAAGGTAGATGACACAGAATTGAATATCAAACGAGTTATACAATAAATAGGACTCAATGGTTCAACTGAACTATTTCAAGAAATCGATGTCAAACGAATGAGATGAAATGATATAATTTCCAATGTGACTATTTTCAAGCCAAAAGATATATGATCATTAGATATTTAGAATGAATGTGAAGAACTTTTAGAATAAAAATTCTTTGTCAAAAGAAAGCTTACTTTGATTGACAACTGAAGAAGACTCAGAATCAACAAGTTCAAAATGAAATAAAAGCACGAAATAATTTGTCAACTATCGAACTATAACAAGAGAAAAATCATGGTGTTGACAGTGAGTTGCAAGGATACACCGAAATACAATAGAGTTTAGTGTATCATTGTCTTAATACATAATTGCATCAAGACTAATTTCAAATGATGAGTCAAACGAAATACATACGTGATTTTGAATAATTCGTATGCTTTTGATTAGCCCAAGCTACAAGTTTATAACGACGCCGCAAGGTGTCGTAATGATTGAAATAATTTAATAATTACGGTGACCGAACAATTTCACCGTATAATCAACTGAAAACTTCAATGAAGTAAATTTGGATATTCATTTCGAATAGGATTTTCAATTGAAAAGACCAAATGAATATTATAGAACTTTCGATAAATGATGAAAGAAACGTTAAGAGGTACACCGGAATATGATATGAATTTGTGTACACTTATCTTAACACATAATTGTATTAAGACTGTATAAGATGATGAACCAACAGAAATTAAAATTCGTTTATCAGGAGTGAAAATAAGAATAGCTCAAGCTACAAATTAAAGAAAATGCCACCACAAGGTGTCATAGTAATTCGAAATAGTAGCGGTGAATGAAATGAGTTTCACCATGCTTTAATTCAAATGAAGTAAGTCTGAATGTTTCAAATAAATCTTAGTGGAATTGAAATTGAAATAATTGAATAATGTTTTTCGATCAAAGATGATAAAACAATAAGGATTACGAAACGCTCGATTGCTGATATAAAAATCATTAAGAGATACACTGAATATATGAAATGAATTTGTGTATCATTATTTTAGCACATGATTGTGTTAAGATTGATTTTATAAAATAAACCAACAAAACTGATTCAATAGAAATGAATAATTAAACCCGTATGCAACGAGATTAGCACAAGCTTCAAATTTTGTGAAAACGTCACCACACGGTGATCGTGACCAAATGAATGATTTAGTGAAAGTGAAAACCAAACAATTCTGTTATGGTTTTGAATAGATGAAGTACTTGACAAAATGTATTTATTTATAAACTTTTATTTGTACTAGGGTTAAATAATAACTTAACTTTAGATATTACATGTCAGCGATTACGTCTGGAATAATTTCTGCTTCTTGCGTAGTAAGTACGAATGCTCACACGTTCTTCTTAGCTCCGTCTGCAGTTCTGGTCTTGTTGTCGAGTGCTTTGGCTAGTTTAGAGCAATATGGTTTGATGTGTCCTGTTTCTCCGCAATTGAAACAAACATTAGTTTTCCTTATACACTCTTCCTCTATATGTCCGGTCATCTTGCAGAAGTCACAGTAGGATGTTCTCCTAAAACGGCATCTTCCTGAATGCTTTTTGTTACAGTTTCTGCAGATAGGTTGCTCCAATGACGGTTTAGTTCCTGTCTTCTTGTAGAATTCTTGGGAAATTTTCTGGGCTAACTCTTTCTTCTTGTTTTCTTCTCTTGTGCGGATTAGTCCATCTATCAACATGTTAGCTAGTTCGACTGCTTCTTCAATAGTCTGTGGTCTAGCGGCCTTAACTATGTCTCGAATTTCGCTAACTAATCCCCAAATATAATGAGAAATTAGTACAGGTTCTGGCGAAGCCAGAGTTGGTACCATTCTTGCATATTCGAAGAACGTGGTCGTATATTCACGACAATTTACATCTATCATTTTATGATTTAGGAACTTGTTAGCCATTCGTTCCTTTTCATAAGGAGGACAAAATTTCCTTTCTGTCATTTCCTTAAATTTTTCCCAGTTCATGGCATAAGTCATGTCGCTTCCTTTTGCCTGAAGAATTGTATTCCACCATTCTAAGGCTTCTTCCTTAAAGAGATTAGATGCATACATCACCTTATCTTCTTCGGCACATTTGCTGATTGTAAGAACAGCTTCCGTCTTTTCCAACTGTAACAACTCTCATCAAAGATCATAATTATTAAAATAATTTGTCTAAAAGGAAACCCTAATTGAGACACCCAAGTGATTCTGAATAAACCCTAAAATTTTCATAATTTTCAGAATCAGGATTAGGGCCCCTAAAACTCAGGGGGGGGGGGGGGTTAAACCCTATTGACGATTATCCACTTAAAACGTAGGCAGAAAGGAATTTTCAAAAATCGTCGACTCAGCTGAGCTAGTCCCACACGTGGCAACCCTATGCATGAAAGTTGTTGTTACGCGGGCCGCGTAAGGATAAGCTTACATCTCACGCGGGCCGCCTAAGGGTCAAAATTCGGCTATAAATAGATGAGTTTGGGACTTGATTCTGGGAGTTAAAACGACGTTAGATTTCCAATTCTACGCTGAGATATTGTCTGTTTACCACAATTAACACACACGGATCAATAATCGATGCCACAATCAGGGTATTAGCACAATCGCTGCTACGATTCATTTTCCGATTGATCAATGTACTCAATGGGTGTTTAAGTGCTGCCCACATTAGGGTGATGCTTTGTCATTAGTCGTTAATTCGACGGATGTTTAAGCATAGCACTTTGTCATTCGTTGTGAGGGTTGATCTCGTGAGTTATCGTAAATGCTGGATTGATTACTAACCCTGAATTGTGTGCCTGTTATAAAATTTAGGTTGAAAAGGCTTAATCAGTAGGCTAAACTCTGCCCGTATAAATCTGCAATGTGAGTCATTCTCCTTTTCTCACAGTTTGTGAGTCATTCTCTTTTTATCAAATTATTTTACAATACCTCAAATTATTTTCAAGGTTATAATTACAGGGACTAAGTCGTGGATATCTTGAATTACTGGTTAGTGGGGTATTGTGCACATTACAAATTTTCTCCCAGTTAGGTTCATTGACCTACTCGGGATAATCACTGTTAGGTTCATTGACCTACAGGGATAATCATCACTATTTAGGTTCATTGATCTAAACAGTGGTATGACCATCGTCATCATTGTGACATGTCACCATTGTGACAGAATGCCAGATAAAAATAAGATAGAAGCCATTGTAATCGCTCTTATGCTGTAATTGATAACTATGCATCATTATGCAAAATTTGAATGATTCACTCAGTATTTCCCGCTGACAAAACCTTTTTCAAACATGTTTCAGGTAACCTGTTATGAATCAGGAAAAGTGCCATATAGCACTACAAGCTCAAGGAAGTGGCTCAGTATAAAATAAAGAAACATGTTTTGTAAAATAAAAGATTTCTTTGTGAAATCAATTGATTGTAAATTACCGGGTTTTATCCCGCGTTGTGAAATAAAATAATCGGGAAATATTTACATTTTAAAAGATCCTGATGAAAACTTGCGCTGTCAAACTCAATTAATTAAATACCGCAGGATTTCTGTCCCGCGGCTCCTGAAACGGGTCAAACCGGGTCGGGGGCCGTGACAGAAAAAGGTGGTATCAGAGCCACTTATCGAGCCACTGATTTAAGCCAATTAAGTATTTAGAAAATACTTAATTTAATTGCTATTTTTATGATTATATGTTTTATTATCTGACTAATTTTGAACAGTATGGGCATATTTTTTTTTATAGGTTAGCTACTGTAGTAGTAAATATAAATCTTTAATTTGACTCAAAGTTTTAGTACTTTTATTATTTAAAGTCTAGAAACCTTATTCAGTAAATAAATTTACAAATAAAACCTAGTATGTTTTCATATTCGGTTGTTTCATAGTTACCCAATATGAAATAATATTTAAAAGTTTTCTATGAAATTTGATATAAACTTAGTAACTGTGTGTATCTTGCATAAACAGCATGAGTGATCTGTCGGAAGCCCTTCAGAATTTAAATCTCTATCCAGTAAGAATCGAAGTTTCCAGAGATTTCAATAGGTATATTCCAGATATAGAAGAACCTATAGAATTCAACGCTTTACCTCTCGAGAAACCTAAGCCTAAGAAAATGGAAATTGGGGAAAGTTCTAGGCAAATTGAGGGATTACCATCTCAAGAAGAACTAGATTTTATAATGGCAACAGATGATACTATTGAGTCTGTTAATGAAAATGATTTTATTCATTCTCTTGAAACACAACTACCAATAAATTCAGAACCAGCTATTCCAAACCCTTCAATCCACTGGAAAATAGACGAATGGTTGAATAATGAAATACTGTTACAAAACCATCCCTATAGGCTTTTTCCTAAGTTCAATCCAGAACCTTTACCAAATTTACCAATGAGTAACGAGAATATGGCTGAATTCCGTCATTTTGACGAAATGGATGCTGGGAATAGGATCCAAGAGATTTTGGGACAGATCTCCTGGAAATACGATGAGAAGGAACGCCGTTACTAGAACATCACCTGTCAAAAGATAGGGGATTATGAAACTATGATTGTGTAATAGTAAAATCAGTTTGTGTAAAGTAAATAATAAAACGGTTGTATATAGAAGCATGATATAATCTTTACAACAAATGAAATATTAGAAAAGTTACAATTTTGTTTGTATATTCGTTTACGTGATTATGTGCAACTAAATTGTGACATTGGATTATTTCCTTTATACTAATTATTTATCTATAAATTAGATATCAGATGGAAAACGCTAATAATGAACCAGTTAATGAGGTTAATCAATCTGAGCAACAACCGGGGGATCAATATGTGACTAGGCAAGATATAGAAAATATCGTTGCTCAAGGGATAGCCAACGCTATTCCAGGAATAGTTGCTCAAGGGATAGCCAATGCTATTCCAGCAATCATTGCTGCTGTTAAAAATCTAATCGAACCGCAACAAGTTGTTCCTAGTAAACGCATTTCTGAAGATAATTTCAGTAATAGCGTAAATGGAGGCGGTAATCATGTTAATCATAATAATGAACCACGGCAAGCTCCGCTCCCTAAGAAAAGGAAAACTGCAACGCCTGGTTGCACTTACAAAGAATTTCTTGCTTGTAAACCCACTGAGTTTGCAGGCAATGAAGGAGCGACTGCGACACTGCGTTGGTTAGAGAAAACCGAGGCAGTAATTGCCATAAGTAAATGTGCTCAGGATGATCAGGTTATGTATGTATCAAACCTTTTCAAAGAAGTGGCGTTAGAATGGTGGAACACAGTGTTACAGGCAAAAGGAAGAAGGATGGCGTATGCTATGAACTGGGAAGAATTTAAGAGTCTTGTAGAAAGAAAATTCTGTCCCGAATATGAAAAAGATCAAATGGCAAATAAGTTTCTAAACCACCGGATGGTGGATGTAGATTGTCGAGGGTATACTACGACATTCTTCGAATATGCTCGAGTGGTACCAACCCTGGCTTCGCCAGAGCCGGTACTTATCTCTCGTTATATTTGGGGATTGATTTCCGAAATCCGTAATATCGTCAAGGCTGCGAAACCTCATACGATTGATGATGCAGTAGAATTAGCCAATACTCTGACTGACGAACTAGTACGGACAAGAGAAGAAAATAGAAGGAAGGAAGTAGCCCAAAAGATTACCCAAGAATTCCGTTCAGGTAACTATAACAATTGCAAGAATGGAGGGAATGGGCAATCTTCTACTAGTACATTTTGCAATTTCTGCAAAAGGAAGCATTTTGGAAGATGCAAAAGATATTGCAATTTTTGCAAAATTCCGGGGCATCAAGAAGAAGACTGCAGGAGGAAGAAATTTTCAGTCTGCTACAACTGTGGAGAAGCTGGACATCTTAGGCCAGATTGTCCAAAACTGAATAAACCATTTGACAATAAAGCCAAACCGGCAGAAGGAGCAAAAAGGAATGCGAGAGCCTTTCAGCTGACTACTCATGAAGTCGAGATGATTCCAGATATGATAGCCGGTACGTTCTTAATTCACAACAAAAGTATTATTTGACTCTGGTGCAAACCAAAGTTTTATAAATACTTTACTCTGCCAAACTCTTAACTTACCGATAACAAGCATTAGATAAATTTCTACAGTAGAAACGACAGATGGGAATTCAGTTAAAATAAATAAGGCTCTGCGAAACATAGAAATAGAACTTTTAAGTCATAAATTTTCTGCAACCCTATTATCTATAAAATTAGTTGAAATCAAGATTATGCTAAAAATGGATTGATTAGTAAAACAAGTATGCTCGAATTATCTGTGATAAGAATTCTATAGAAATTTGAGCAATCACTGGAGAAGTAATAATGATTACAGGAAATAAGTCATAAAGTTCATATCAGTAATGAAAATTGCTAATTATGAACGAAAACAAGGAATAGTATATATGATTTCAGTAATCATTAATACTAAAGATAAAGAAATTAAGGAAATTTCTGTAATTTCAGAATACCCAGATGTATTTCCAGAAGATTTTCCTGGATTACCACCAAATAGGGAAATAGAATTTAGGATTCATCTAAATTCCAGGAATTTTACCGATAAGCCAGGGAACCTTATCGGTTAGCACAATATTGTTTGTTAAGAAAAAGTATGGTTCGATGAGAAAGTGTTTTGATTATAAGGTTACAATTAAGAACCAATACCTAGAATTGATGATCTATTCAATCAAATTCCAGGGAAATAGATATTTTCCTAAGATCGACTTATGTTCCAGATATCATCAATTGAAAGTACAAGAGGAAGACAATACCTAAAACTGCTTACAGAACTAGGTATGGTCATTACGAAATTACAGTCATGCCCTTTGGGTTAACAAATGCACCTGCAGTATTAATGGACATGATAAATAGGATCGGTACACCATATTGGATAAATTGATAATAATCTTCATCGCCGATATACTTATGTATTCCAAAAGTTAGGAAGAACATTATCAGCACTTGCATGTACTCTTAACTTTGTTAAGAAAAGAAAAGCTTTACGCCAAATTTTCGAAGAATGAATTTTGGCTGCTAGAAGTGCAATTTTAGGACATATGGTGAATCCCGAAGGTATTCACGTAAATTCTGATAAGATATTACCAAATGAAAGGTTCCCTAATCCGCAAGGGAAATTAGAAGTTTAGTCGGATATTACAGACAATTTATTAAGGATTTTTTTTAAGATAGTTATACCATTAACTAAGTTAACCTGTAAAATAGTTAAGTTTGAATGAGGATCTTAAAAATTAACCAAACTGCTCCAATCTTAGCCTTATGAACTGAAGATTTTGAAGTATAAGGTAATGCTTCAAAATTAGGATTTGAATGCATGTTAATGCAACACAAAAAGGTAATTGCGTATGCATCAAGATAATTGAAAAAGAACGAAGGAACTATACCACTCATGAGTTAGAATTAGGAACCATAATTTTTGCCTTAAGATTTGGAGACATTATCTGTATGGAAGTAAGGGTACTATCTATACGGATTATAAGAATTTAAGATATATATTTTTGGGCAAAAAGAATTAAACATGAGACAAAGGAGATGGATGAAAATCCTAAGTGATTACAACTGTAATATTCAGTATCACAAAGGAAAGGATGAAGACGACAAGAGATCGTCAGAAAAATATACAGATAATAGATAAAAGCTGTTGGAGTTCGAGTTGGAGACAAAATGTAATTGAAAGTATCTCCTTGGAAAGGAGTAAGAAATGAAAGCTAAGTCCAAATTACGTAGGACCATTTCCAGTGATCCAACGTATAGGAACAGTTACTTATTGTTTACAACTACCAGGAAGAGTTAGCTGGAGTACATGATATATTTCATATATCCAATCTCAAGAGATGTCTAACAGATGAATCTTTGGTAATACCTTTTCAAGATATAAAGGTAAACAAATAGTGTTAGTTTAAGTAAAGTGGGATTCAAAGATAGGACCCTAATATACTTGGGAATTGGAATCCAAAATGAAGAGAAAATATCCTCAATTATTCCGGTAAATCTCGAGGACGAGATTTTTATTAAGGTGGGGAGAATGTAACAACTCTCATCAAAGATCATAATTATTAAAATAATTTGTCTAAAACGAAACCCTAATTGAGACACCCAAGTGATTCTGAATAAACCCTAAAATTTTCATAATTTTCAGAATCAGGATTAGGGCCCCTAAAACTCAGGGGGGGGGGGGGTTAAACCCTATTGACGATTATCCACTTAAAACGTAGGCAGAAAGGAATTTTCAGAAATCGTCGACTCAGCTGAGCTAGTCCCACACGTGGCAACCCTATGCATGAAAGTTGTTGTTACGCGGGCCGCGTAAGGATAAGCTTACATCTCACGCGGGCTGCCTAAGGGTCAAAATTCGGCTATAAATAGATGAGTTTGGGACTTGATTCTGGGAGTTGAAACGACGTTAGATTTCCAATTCTACGCTGAGATATTGTCTGTTTACCACAATTAACACACACGGATCAATAATCGATGCCACAATCAGGGTATTAGCACAATCGCTGCTACGATTCATTTTCCGATTGATCAATGTACTCAATGGGTGTTTAAGTGCTGCCCACATTAGGGTGATGCTTTGTCATTAGTCGTTAATTCGACGGATGTTTAAGCATAGCACTTTGTCATTCGTTGTGAGGGTTGATCTCGTGAGTTATCGTAAATGCTGGATTGATTACTAACCCTGAATTGTGTGCCTGTTATAAAATTTAGGTTGAAAAGGCTTAATCAGTAGGCTAAACTCTGCCCGTATAAATCTGCAATGTGAGTCATTCTCCTTTTCTCACAGTTTGTGAGTCATTCTCTTTTTATCAAATTATTTTACAATACCTCAAATTATTTTCAAGGTTATAATTACAGGGACTAAGTCATGGATATCTTGAATTACTGGTTAGTGGGGTATTGTGCACATTACAAATTTTCTCCCAGTTAGGTTCATTGACCTACTCGGGATAATCACTGTTAGGTTCATTGACCTACAGGGATAATCATCACTATTTAGGTTCATTGATCTAAATAGTGGTATGACCATCGTCATCATTGTGACATGTCACCATTGTGACAGAATGCCAGATAAAAATAAGATAGAAGCCATTATAATCGCTCTTATGCTGTAATTGATAACTATGCATCATTATGCAAAATTTGAATGATTCACTCAGTATTTCCCGCTGACAAAACCTTTTTCAAACATGTTTCAGGTAACCTGTTATGAATCAGGAAAAGTGCCATATAGCACTACAAGCTCAAGGAAGTGGCTCAGTATAAAATAAAGAAACATGTTTTGTAAAATAAAAGATTTCTTTGTGAAATCAATTGATTGTAAATTACCGGGTTTTATCCCGCGTTGTGAAATAAAATAATCGGGAAATATTTACATTTTAAAAGATCCTGATGAAAACTTCCGCTGTCAAACTCAATTAATTAAATACCGCAGGATTTCTGTCCCGCGGCTCCTGAAACGGGTCAAACCGGGTCGGGGGCCGTGACACCAACCATCGCAGAGCAGCCGTGGCTCCTTCACTGCCGGCGAACTCAGTTGGTTTACAAGCTAGAAATTCTTTGTAGGTACACCCGAGAGTCATCGCCTTCTTTTTCTTGGGAAATGGGGTTTTGATAATATCATCATTACCTCCATTGACACTATGGCTAAAACCATCGTCACGAGTATGCTTGCTACTCACAACTTTGGTAGGTTCTACGGTATTTTTAACAACTTTAATTATTAAAGGTAAAGCATTAGCTATTCCTTGAGCTATTAGATTTTCTATAGCATTTTTATCCAAAGGATTTTCATTATTAGCATGAACTTCTGGATTATGTGGTACTTCATTCGACATCTGAATTGCAAACATTTTTTACTTATTACTATCACAGAATAATTAGAACAGAACAATACTTTCAGGATATTATATGTGCATATCGACATATATATATTCATATATATAACACATATGTAAATTTGTATCAGTTTCCTAACTTTTAAGTTTAAGTTTAGGTATTAAAAGAACACCTAAATAGCTTAAACAAGTGGCTCTGATACCACCTTCTGTCATGACCCCCGACCCACCCTGGACGGAATCAGAAGTCGTGAACAGTCCAGTGGTACCGGTGATAAATTTTATAAAACATTGCAGCGGAAATTTCATCAGGACCGTGAGTTAGGAAAAATATCAGAGTTTAGAAACGCCGGATTTTTTTTTTTTTTTTTTAAAATAGATGGGATAAACCCATGTTTTATAAAGGTAGCTTTAATAAGATAAATTTATTTACATAAAACAATATTTCTTAATTTGATTTAATTAATAAAATAAGCCACTTCTTGAAGCCTTTCAGTGTCTTATCCAGCTCTTATTCCAATCTATGGTAATTACCTGAAAAATGTTTGAAAAAGGTTTTGTCAGCGAAAATACTGAGTGAATTCATTCCATTTTTATAAAATATATTGTTATACCTTACAGTATTAAGGTTTTTATATCTATTTATATTTATCCAACTCATTCAGTATTTATCAAATGGTGACAGTTCCAATATGACAGTAATCATATCACTCATTGGTTCACTTTTGTCCAATAGTGAATTTATCAAGTAATTATATTTTACTATTATTCAATTTATCTGTCACTAGGCGATTCCTGTGACTATAATCATATCATTGTTGATCATTCTTTCAACTAATGATTCTGGTCATATCACTGTTGATCATTCTTTCAACTAGTGATTCTATAATACTGTTGATCATTCTCTCAACTAGTAATTTCTATTCATAACACTGTTGATCATTCTTTCAACTAGTGTCTTTGGATATGTCACTGTTAATCATTCTCTTAACTAGTGACTCCGGACTTAATTGTGTCCCGTGACATTTCTTTGTCAAATATATTACTTTATGGCATAAAACCATTTAATCCAGAAAATGACATATATCATTTTATATCAAATTAAAATAACTTTATCAAATATAATATGTCAATTAAATAATTGTAATATCATTATTTAATATATTAACATGACTAAGACTAAAATATAATCTTAGTAGAATGCATAATTTCCAATGTTAATGTAGTCATGCTAATATTGACTAACTTTCTGGCAAATAATAATGAGAATCAAATAGTATATAAAACCTCCCATACCCGCAGTTATTATAGAATATATAACTTTAATCACTGTAAGTATAACTGATAAACATTTTAGGATTTTATAAAGTCTTTGTAAATATAATTGCATCACAAAAAGGTGATAAAATTGTGAGAAAATAGAGTGGACTCACAAACTGTGAGAAAAGAGAAATGAACTCACAGTGCAGATTTCTACGGGCAAAGCTTAGTCTACAGATAAGCCTTGATATATTGCAGATTTAATTTGAGCAGAGCTTAGCCTATTTCTTAGCCTTGTAACTTAGTGCATACAAACTAGGTAATTAACCAATACAGCATTTACGATAACTCACGAGATCAAATTCTCACAACGAACGACAAAGTGCGATACTTAAACATCCATCGAATTAACGACGAACGACAAAGTACGATACTTAAACATCCAGCGGATTCACAACTAAGGACAGAGTATAGTCCGATTTCGGACAGCACTCATCATCCCGTCGAAATCACGACGAATGACAAAGTATAACCCTAATGTGGGCAGCACTTAAACATCCATTGGATATATTGATCGATCGGACAATGAATCGTAATAGCGATCGAGTCAATACCCTGTGCAGCAGCACCCCGCTATACTAATTAGTGATTTAGTGTGTGTTAATTGAAGTAATTGGACGATATCTCCGCGCCTGAGTTGAATTTTATCGTCGAACGAACGCACAGAAGCAAGTCCCAAAGCCTGCTATTTATACACCAATTTGCCATTTGTTACGGACCGTAACAAATATTCCTTACGGTCCGTAAGGAATACTTTTTCTCCATATTGTTGCCACGTGTGTTTGAAGTGCAGGTGAGTCGACGTTTCGATTAAATTCGAATTTTATAATAAGTTATAAAGATAATCGTTGAGTAGGGAATGCCCCCCCTGAGTTTTAGGGGCCCTGATCCTGATTCTGATTGTTCTGAAATTTGTAGGTTTTGCGCAGAATCACTTGGGTCTCTTAATTAGGGTTTCCTATTGAATAAAATAATAATATAAATAGGACTTTTTTTTAATGAGGGTTGTTACATTCTCCCCACCTTAATAAAAATCTCGTCCTCGAGATTTGTTGGAATAAGTAGGAATACTTTTTCTTCATCTCAGGTTCCAACTTCCAAGTGTATTTATGATATTTCTTGTAGACTTATGTCATATTCTAGTCAATAAAACAATTTTAAGGTAGATGACACAGAATTGAATATCAAACGAGTTATACAATAAATAGGACTCAATGGTTCAACTGAACTATTTCAAGAAATCGATGTCAAACGAATGAGATGAAATGATATAATTTCCAATGTGACTATTTTCAAGCCAAAAGATATATGATCATTAGATATTTAGAATGAATGTGAAGAACTTTTAGAATAAAAATTCTTGTCAAAAGAAAGCTTACTTTGATTGACAACTGAAGAAGACTCAGAATCAACAAGTTCAAAATGAAATAAAAGCACGAAATAATTTGTCACAGGTTTTTTCTTCTTATCCTCATGGTCACCTCAGGATCCAAGGTGATAACCTTCTTCTTTCTCACAGGTTTTTTCTTCTTATCCCCAGGGTCAATCCCCAAGTCGCGTAACACACCTGCAAAGATGTTAGACCACGAACTTAGCTCTCTATTTGATGATCCCACAGACTCCTCGCTGGAAAGATAGACAATCTCTTTCCCAGCAGTAGTCATAAAGCGCAAGGGACGAGGGTTAGGTATATGCGCACCTTCGGTTGCAGTAGGTGGATCGGCGAATGCATCAGCAACTGGGTACATGAAATTACCCTTAATCTGTTCATACCAGTATTCTTCTCCATCCTGGAGCGGGCGCACGCCCATGGACCCACCAAAGGTGGGGAAGGCAACTTGATACAGATGCGCCTCTACACGTCAAATTATATAAATAAACACAAGTTACGAAACAGGAAATCAAAGAAACTAAGGAAATTACTAACCTCTATCGTCGATCATCAAAACGGGAACTTCCTCGCTGTCAGGCAGCCATTGATCACTCATGCGCGCAGCAACAAGGACATTCTCTCCAAATATTCGGTTGGGGGTTGGAGTAAGCTTCTGATACTACGCATCATTCTTGGGAATCGCCAAATCCTCCTTCACAATCAACTCAGACCAGGTGCGAAATGTCATGGCGATCGGGATCACCTCCTCGCGAATATAAAAGAATTTTGGTTTCCAGTCATGGAAACTCTTGGGAGGGTTAAGAAGTATCTTCTTTGCAGCCCCTCGACTGGCAAACGAGTAGAACCCCATGTTTCGGATCAACTGGTAAAAGACTCTGAATCTTTCCACAGTAGGCTCAATGTCATGAGATCGACAAAGAAACTCGAAGTGTCGAACACTGACCATTCCAGGAGGACTCAATTGTGAAATATGGAACCCATAAAACTGCAAAATATGGGCCATGAAGCTCGTCGCCGGCAACCGGAAGTTTCCCTGATGGAAGAAATCTTCATACAACGTGATATACCCCGGTGGTGCGTCGGCGGCCATCTGGTTCTGACCGGGGTACTTGGCATCCCATTCCGGTGGGAACCGGAAACCCCGTACTATCTGCTCAAAAAGACCTAAATCCCACTGGAGAATGGGAACAGGACCTTCCTCACCGGGATTCTCCTCTTGATGTTCTTCAGCCATTGATGATAAAGCAGAAAGTTTGAATGTTTTCTCCAGAAACTTGAAGATCTGCTACTATGTTCTTCAAAGGTTTGAAGATTTTAAGTGAATTCGAGAGCAAATAGGAAAGAAAGAAGACAACAGAAGAGGAAAAGTGATTTTCTCTCATCCCTCATCGAATATATATACCCATCGCATTTAATGCGATGGGTAAACGTGCCGAAATCGCCGCGCACGTGACCAATCAGAAGACGACACGTAAGGCGAGAATCCCGGAGTGACGGTTACCACGCGCGCGTGGAGCTCACTCTCCTGACGGAATGACCAACCGACAGAGACAAATTGATGACAGCCGTGTAAGTGGTCAACTCAAACGTCACCATCAACGACGTTTCTCACCAACTTGTCAGAATTCAAATTTCGAGGGTTTTCCCACCCAAAATTACTACAAACTTCATATAGAAGCTACCAGGGTCGCGCAGTATTAACAATGACTCAATAACCCTGCGCGCCTACGCCAAAAGGCAGTGAACCACCTGGAGTCAAACCTGGTAGTCGCGCCGTAGCAACTGTCAAACATTTACACGCGCGCGCCTACCCAACACAAAGCAAGCATTTTCAACACTTTTCTTTTTCTAAGTCCAGAGCTCCAACCACTTGCCTCGCGCATGGTGCAGCACTGGACTGGGGGGACTTGAAGGGGTATGGTCCCAAAAAAGCCGCGCAAACCTCCGTCAAGGCCGCGCGCGGGACCATACTCCCTATTTCAACAGATTTCTTATTGGCAACCTCGCGCGGGCCACAGCACATTCTATTTTAACCGGCGCGAGGCCTGGTCAATAGGAAGCTCCAATTACGACACTTAGCATTCTGAAGGAGCACTCAGTCATCCAACCCTGCGCGAGATAGTTACGTTCCTAGCAAGAATCGCGCAGGGCAGTAGCGCAAGGCTGTTCTAGATAGTACACAAGGTACGAGTGGCAGAAGAAAAGAGCCAATCATCGTCCTTCTGGCCCTGCTCAATCGTGCTCCACGATCGTCTGACATGCAGGAGACAAAAAGTACTTAAGGACGCCTACATGGCATCAATCACAGGGCAGAGACAACTGCCCCACGATCTCCACTTACCTGCTGATGGCAGAAGGGCGGCCAAGCCGAAAACAGTGACACGTGGCTCCAATCACATTGCGCCAACTCCAGAAAGCTCCTAGAAGCCACTAACGGTCGACACCAGTGAGATAAGGAGCATACCCTCTATGTTGTCGCCTTCAGGCCCAAGGCCCATCAGCCCATATCCTCTTACACCCCTCCGGCTATAAATAGAGACCTCACTTCATAGGTTAAACATTCCATTCCCTCTACTCTCACTCTTAATACTCAATTATCTCCCCTAAAGCAGTCACTTATTCTCACGCCGGAGCCCGGTTAAGAGGGAAACCCCCACATTCCCCTCTTAACGAGTAACGGTGTTCTGTTTTGCAGGATTAGACGATCATTACGAAGCTCAGGAAGCCATTAGAAGATTAACCATTATGGTAGGAACATAAACCAAACTGATTAGTCCCATAATTAGTTCAGTGTTTCTTTAAAGTTCAAAATACTTATCATGGTTAGCATGATCGGCTATCATGATCGGCATGGGGTATAGTAACTAAATCTAGGTATCATGTGTGTTTTAGTATGTTTTTTTTTTTTTTAATTTTGCATGTTGAACAATGTGTATTTGTTGTGTTTTAAGCTGATTGTTTTAAGATAATATAAAGGGTTGTAATGTTGGTATACATGTTCGTGTTTTAATATCTTTTTGCATGAGATCAGTTGTGTTTGAGTATTTAAAAAGCAACTTTGTGTTTTAAGTCAAAGTGAATACCAACTTAAAACACAACTGGCTAGTACATGGTATTTGTAAATTGTATACCAACTTAAAACACAGTATGAATGCTGTAAAGTGGAAACCAACTTAAACCACAATTTAAAACACATGTTGTAAACTGGAACATCAATGAGGTTTAGAAGATGTGTATGTTTTTTTTTTTTTGGTCAACTGTGTTTTAAGCTTCACCATCTGTTATAGATTAGTTTTTTGTGTGTGGTAAACCTTATTCTACGTTAAAGATGTGTATGTATTTTTTGTGTTTGTAGATGTTCCCACATACCAACCACGGGGCACGGAACATGTTTCTCCCAATTCGGGAACAAAGACATATATTCCAACTTCATCATCTTAGCTGACTCCAGCAGATGGAGATGATGTGTTTTACACACCAGCAATGGATGCAAATGTGGATGACGAAGACATGTCAGAGTAGTTGCCTATTTAAAAAAAATTAATTGTTTTTGTTGAACATTCAGTTTTGTTTTTTAATTTTTCCCGTCTGGTGGATTGGATTTTATAGTGGTTTTTTTCACCGGAATGGTTTAATCGTTTTTTTATTAGGTTCTTGTTTTTCCTGTTATTGATGTGTTCAGTGTTAAGTTTTGATTTGAACTGCTCTGTGTATTTTAATTACCGTATTCTTTTGTCTGGGTGTTGGGTTTGTATTCTGATGTACTGTGTTTTAATCATCACACACGCTATAATACCACTTTTTATGTAAATGTGAATAATATACAGGCCGATAATGATAACTGACATGCTTGTGTTTATCTTAACCTTTTTGAGTCGTTGTTGTGTGCAACATATTTTTTATCATGTGTCTGTAATTTTTGTCTTACAACCATAATCCCTTTTTTGTTATAAAGTGATGTTTTTTATCACATATTTTGGTGGATGCAAACAAACTAACCACATCGCCATAAAATTCACGATGTTAAATAGATACAAAATAAGCGTAATTGTTCTTAGATGACATGTTAAGTAAAAGATACCCATATCGCCATAAAATTCAAAAAACACAACCAACGAAATGTTAATATTGTTTTGTAACACCCCATGTTACGTCAGTTGTCCAATCTTGAAGTGATTATGTCAAAGGCTGCTGCTTCGAGCCTCCTTTTTTGGTCGTCCGTTAACTTCTTATAACGTGCAACGTCAGCTTCAACAAATGCACTGGATGTGTTTGTGTCACTTAGATGCACTTTTGCAACATATTTATGCCTTAGATAATCAATTTCTTTGCGCTGGTTGTACGAAATCTCACCTGCATCTGTACACTCGTTCGACAATCCGCATTCCCAACTTTTCCCAGTCGCGCCTTTGTATGTTTCCAGATGGCGTATCATAAAGACGCCACAGTCTATTTTATTATGGTTTGTACGCCAAGGCATCTCCAATCTGACGGGCACCACTTGTTTTATCATCCTGCCTGCTGGGTCTGCAACATTCTCCAAATAAGTCGACAAAGCATCCCTCTGCATGATAAACAATTATCAGATTGTGTTTTAAGTTGCTGTCCACTTTATAGCTAGCATGCATTAGTCAGATTGTGTCTTAAGTTGGTTTCCTTTTCCCAGATATCAGACTGTGTTTTCCAATTTTGTTTTAAGTTATATACAGAGAACATAAGCTATCATGCATTAGCAACTGTGTTTTATAATATACATTTGCTTTTCACACATGGTCGTGTCCTAAGTGCATTGTTTTTAGTTGATAGAAAAGTAGCGCACCAATTTTTCCGTCCATCCATTGTTTTTGTCTTCGAACTTCACATCCTATGCGCTTTACAGCCACCATGTATAAGTCAGAATGTGTTTTAAATTGGGGTTTAAGTTGGTTTCCACTTTACAGCATTCAGACTATGTTTTAAGTTGGCATACATTTTACAAATACCATGTACTAGCTAAGTTGGTTTCCAGTTACAGCTATTAGATTGTGTCTTAATTTGGTTTCCAGTTCACATTATAACAGAATGTGTTTTAGATTGGTTTCCAGTTTTAGAGCTATTAGATTGTGTTTTAAGTTGAGATCCTATTTAACTAAAATCTATTGTCAAACACACAATTCATATTTCTGTATAACACACTGGTATCAACAACCAACTATGATCGATTACAATCAACACAATTTTGAAACCCTAGTCTTGAAAAATACAGAAAAAATACACCTTTGGCCAACGACGGCTGATTGGAACAAATTGGAGTATCAATCTTCTCCATTGTTTCAATCTTCTTGAATCTCCTACCTACAATCAAAATCACTAGAAAAAACATGCAGATGATGAATATTCGAGTTCTAGAACACAAGCGACAAGTTAAATAGCAACTTACGATTGTATTTTTGTTCGAATTTGTTATCTTCATTCATGAAACTAACGAATATTGGTATGGATTAGGGTTTTCGGAAGTGGGTGTTTTGTAAGGCCTCCTAATCCAAGATCTCACTCAGCTAATGCAACCAACAGGTGTGCGGAATCCACCTGATGATCAACCACTGTAGATGAAACACTAGAATGCAAAGATTTGTGAGAGGAATCAAGAATACACTGAGTATTCTTGATGAGGAAGATGAATGACGTCACACACACAGTAGCCGCCAGACACACACACAATGATTAGGGTTAGGTGCACAAAATTTCACACAGAATCGCCACCTTGTCTATTCCACATAAAGGTATATATACAAGGCAAAACCCGGACTTTCAAGACAAACTAGAAAGCCCGGACAAACAAACTACACAAACAAAACTCTGACTTTTGTCCCAAACATAAACCTCAGACAAAAGCCTTTCCTAAAACTTGGACAAAATGTCCCAAGGATAAAGTTGGGACTATCTTTCAACAAATGTACAATAAAGACCCTATAGAATGGGAGACATGCACTTATCACCTAAAGTGCATTAACATGTTTTAGAGAGAGGGAAAATCGCGTGAATGTTTGACGGATTGTTAATTGATTTAAAACATGTTGAATGACCAAACTACCCCCAATCTATTAAATCAATTAATTAAGAAAACACAAATATTACAAGATTGTCATTGACTTCATCTCAACCATTAAACACACCCATCAGATGTCCCGGATCGCTTCCTACACTCTGTAGGAAAAACATACTTTGCGCAGGATCCATACTCTCTCTCTCTCTCTATATATATATATACATGTTAATATTTTTTTAAATAGTATACCCATACCAATTATTTAAAAAAGAACACTTACATAATTAACAAATACAATGGGTCACATTTACTAAAGGGAGTTAAAAATAAGAGCCATAAAGAAATGGAAAAAAGAAAAGAAAGCATCTGTGAAAAAAAAGAAAGAGAATTAAAATTTAAAGTATGGGCTGGTCAAAGCCCAAAAATAAGAAAACAAGGACTTAAGCAAAGAAACAGAAGAAATGAGTTACTTAAAACATATGCACCAACTTCATTCTGATTCGTTTGCGCTTGACTTTATAAACTATTTTTTGGTATGTTACGTATTCTGAATTCTTGGATCGTTCTCATTTCATAACTATATGTTGGGTAATAAGAACTTGATTATTAGTTAAGAGAAAAAAACCAACGATGGCCAAATACTCAATTCTTGTCAAAACGTCAACGTTGGTAAAAAAGGTCAACAATAGTAAAAGAGTTAATGCTAGCCATGGAAATGTTTGGCTGCCAGAAGATAGTGTTATAAGGGAAAAAATCAACTTGATGTGATTAGTATAGATATCTTGTATTGCTTGCATTATCATAAATGTATAGATATGTATATGTATATGTGGGTTTTTGATACCAATTATAGGCCCAAGTTGAGAAGATGTATTGTTTTATAGGCCCAAGTTGAGAAGTTGTATTGTTTGGTATATCCAATTGGGCTATTTGTGGCTTAGATGGAATCTAGGAAAATTTGGGCCCGTAATTCATTCATATTTGTTTAGGGCTCAGTTTGGGATTGAATTCCCAATTAGTGATAATCCCTTCTATTTAAGCTCGCTAAGTTCCGTCAATGTGGATCTAGGGTTCAGACAGTTACCAAATCCAAATGCTCTGATCCATTGTTTGGTAATGGGCGGAAGGCAAAAACCTTGAAGACTTGTAACCCATGGCGTTTGATTTCTATATAATTATTTGCTTCCATTCGAAGCATCCATATGACGTTTTTCTCTGCTTTAGATTTAAAAACACGTTATCGGCGCTGTTACACTGCAAATTAAGAGTTCAAGACCGTGTTTTGTTCATCCTGATTGGCTGATCCATTGTTGTAGGTAAGATCGTTACCTAACTTTTGTGGAAAATTTATAAATTGCATTTACTAATCTTAATTGCATCATAGTTTTGGCTAGGGATGGGGATTAGGTTTGAATCATGCTCTAAAAATCTGAAATTTCAGTTACTTCAGAACAAGATTCAGACCAAAAATTTCAATTTTGAGCAAACCAAAAACATTTTACTAACTCTTTAAAATCCTCTAAAAATGTCCCCAAATTTCAGTAAGATGAAGTATTTAGAAATTAAAAATTAGTGTAAAGTGCAATTTTACCCCCTGAGGTTAGGGGTCATTGACACCCTTACCCCCCTAAGGAAATAATTGCAATTTTACCTCCCACTGTTCACTGTTATGTCGCAATTCTACCCCCCGGCTTCAATTTTGTTGACTGGTCAACATAAACATTGGAGGGTCAAAGGGTATAATAGTAATTTCAACTTAATTGTACCTTATATATTAAAATAACCCCTTAACTCAACCTTATATCACAACCTTACCCCCTAAGTTTCCTCTTCTTCACTTCCGGCGAATTCACCTTCCCTCTGGCTTCTTCCCCGACGACCTCTCTTCACCGGCGACCTCCATTCCCTCCGGCGACCTCCACTCCATCTTCTTCACCACTCCTTCTTCTTCACCACACGAGCAGAGGATGACTGAACAGAATGCCATGTTGCATCCAGCTCCACCGGCTGAGCCAGGGCCGGCGACCACACCACCGGCCACCGTCGATCTAGCTGTGGTCCAGAGATCCTCCCTTTTCTCACAGTTTTCAGGTATAATCAAACAACTATTTTGATTGTGGGGTAAAATCAAACAACTAGTAATGGATGTTTGTTTATTTGCAGTGGACATGAGGATTCATGTTTCACTACGATCGATTGTGGTCTCATTGGTTGTCAAGATGCGAGGCCGCCCGTTCCTGCATTTCCAGTTTCCCCCTCAGCAGGAAATGGTTGTGTAGGATCTTTTGGGTTAATATGTAGTGTAGGATACTTAAACTCTAATCTTCTAGGATCTTTTGGGTTAATGTGTAGGATCTTTTGCTTGATCATAGAACAAGTTATGTTTGATCATAGAACAGGTTATGTTTGATCATAGAACACATTGACTGTTAAGTTGGTTATATTTGACTGTTAAGTGGGTTAATGTTTGATCACGACATAATGTGGGTTAATGTGGGTTATATTTGACTGTTAAGTTGCTGCTGTTTGGTTTGATCATAGAACAGAACAGAACAGAACATAACACATTGACTGATGCAGAGGTGCTGATGCATTTGCATTACAGAAGGCCTTTAACATGCCAGTTTTAATGCTACTGATATATCAATACTTCTGATGCATTTGGCAATGGTTCTGATGCATTTGCATTACAGAATTGCATCACCACCAGTAATGATGTATCACCACCAGTAATGATGTATATGAATTGCAAACTTACACTCTAGACACTTTATTTAAGATGAAAAAGCCATTCAATCTGTCATGGCACTTGGTGCAATCACCATCACTTTCAGTCCCTTGCACTATGTACAATCACCAGAAACACTTGTTATGCTTAACCCATAGTTATAGATATATGTGTTGTTTTTAGGCAATAATATGGATATGCAGGCTTCTACAAATGCAACAGGCTAGTACAATGCATATAGGTCCATAGGTGTATGTTGAAAGTCAAACAGGCTTCTACAAATGCATATGGGTCAATAGGTGTATGTGCAATTTGACTTATGAAAGTCAAACATGCTTGTACAAATGCTTATGGCTCAACACTAAGAAACAAAGGAAACCAAGATTTGTCATTTCTAAATTTTGACATTACAAACTTGTTTGAATTCTGTTTGACTTGACAGTAAACCTGTCAAATAGAAGGTTCTTCATGGTTTTTGAATTGAGAGTGAACCTGTTTGACTTGACACAATGGTTATGATTTTTGCTGACAGTGAACCTAGTTGGACATGTGAACCTGGTTGTGGATGTGTATGGGCTTCAGCCAGGTTCATGGAGATGGGACTGTAGTGAAGGGTGGTCAACGGTAGCTGAGTGGCTTGAATTCTGTTACAAGCCTGTTTATATGGTGGTGGAATCGAATATGGATGGTGGTGGGAAAGGTTTTGGAAGTTGCAGGGGGTAATTTTGCTTCTAAACATAAATTATAGGGGGTTATAAGAAAGGGTATTTTAGTACTTTACCCCAAGTCAACAGATCAGCCAACATATTTGATTCCAGGGGGTAAACATGCGACATAACAGCAAACGTTCGGGGGTAAAATAAAAGGGTAAAATAGTCATTTCACCCCCAAGTCAACAGACCAGTCAACAAAATTGAAGCCGGGGGGTAGAATTGCGACATAACAGTGAACAGTGGGGGGTAGAATTGCAATTATTTCCTTAGGGGGGGTAAGGGTGCCAATGACCCCTAACCTCAGGGGGTAAAATTGCAGTTTACTCTAAAAATTATATTGTTTTCATTATCCATACAAACAGATATTACAATTTTTTTAATTATATTAAAAATGTTTGTACACATTACATTGTATTATTAACACAGACCTGACGGGTATTAGCACTAGTATTTCATAAACAATTTTTGGCCCAACAAGACTCGCACCAATACAATATTTTGAGCCTGTAAGCCTTATACCAACACACATGCCCCCCCCCCCCCCCCCATATATATCCACCACCTTTTGTAAAACCATTATACGATGTCACCGCTACTGCCATCGTCACTCAGATAGAAACCTGATCAGTTGATTTCACATAATCCGCTATGTACAAATATGCGATTCAGAGCGTTAAAGAACACACCCCTTAATGAACACAAATAAATAAAGAAGGTTTTTTTACCGAGTGTTTGGGAAGCCATGATGGTTTCCTTTGGGGGTGGGGGGATACATACAATCCAGTATTTAGATCCATGACACCACTGCTAAGGTTTTTTGCTATATGAATTTTAGGTCTAGTGTTTTGGATATGCATAATTACCGAGTGTCACATATCCATTGCCCTCCCCTTCCTCCTTGGATGTTAGTCTTTCTAAGTTTTTCTATGTTCTTTTTCGTTATAGTTTTTTATATAATCCAAAGTTCATAACATCTAGCATGTTGGTTTATCAAATTAGGGATTCACAAACTGTTGGATTCCATGTATTTCCCCTAAGGAAACCAGCATGGCTTCCTGAATACTCAGCAAGACATTTATTTTTACCCATTTAGCTCCATGACACCACTCCTAAATTCCCAGCATCAAATTTAAAAATTGCGCTTTGTGTTTATTATTTAATTGGTTACTAGAAAGAAGCCTGTATGTTTGAGTTAGTACATACCTATGTGCAGATATATGCAGTTGCGTCAACATCTAAGCAATGGACTTCACCTTTTAGATTTTTATGAACACCGCAGCTCCCCATGCCATGTAGATTATGAGTAAGAAACGTCCCACCCTTTATTTTCCCATCAAAGCCAAACTTTGATCTTATTCTTAACTGCCATTATTCCTGTAGTGATTCAAAGAGTCATCGGGAGACTGTCAAGCGTAACCAAAGCGTTTTTGTGCCATTATCTAAACGTGCTACTTCTTGTGCCATTCAGCCACTTAACGGCACCATTGTTACTTCTTTATTAGCGATTTCTCAAAAGCACCTTTGCAAGAAAGGAGATAGTTAAGATCCGCAATCATGAAAGAGGATAGACCCTGGAACTACAAATCATAATTCAGAGGAATGAGATATTTGTAATACAAGCAAGCAGATCTACCCATATACAATACATGATATGATGTTTGTAATACAAGCAGCAACTACATCCATATACAATACATGATATGATGTGCAGGGAGTAGAGGTGTTGAGGGTGGAATATATGTTGTGGTGTATTACAACGTAAAACATTTCACATTAGGGAAAATGTTTTTGATTGAATATATCTCTACCATATGGAATATAACGAGTCTTTTTATTTTTCATGTGTGCCTTGTATGTGAAAATATTTAACATGGCTATTTAACAGTCATCATATTTAAACTTGAATGATTATTTGCTACAAAACATTTAGGAAGGATCGATGGAAGGAAAGTAATTGTGATGAATATCATATAGTTGAAGGGCTCAAATGTAGCTTTGTGATTGACGAATAACTAACTTGTAGTTAGTCCTAAATATGCTATTCTCTCAATTGTACTTAATATCAAATATGGAATGAGAAGCAACTGACTTTGAATCGAATCGATCTATTTTATCTGAATTCTTTCTCAACTTTGTCCTCCAACATTGGTATAAAAGCTGACGGTCGACGGACTCCATTGTTATCAGACTTTTTACCTCAACCTCCAACATGGCAGACAAAAGTAGGAATCAAGGGATGGGGATGTTGTAAAACAACAAAGAAATCAACACTCAAGAACAAGAATTCAACACTCAAATGATTCCATCTTTGTTCACTAGTCATCACAGATTGTTTTACAACGAAGAATTGAAAGAAATTGATTACAATGAACTCTCACAACTAAAGCTTATAACAGCCCCAATTATTCTAATCTAATTCTGTTAACAACGGTAATTAACAACCTCACATGTAAAGTTACAGAACTAACCCTGAATTGGACCAGGAAGTGTCTTTGTCATAATATCAACAACATTATCTTTTGTTATGATGTTCTCAACTTCGACTTCACCAGAATTCACCACTTAACGAATAAAATGAAGTCTAACATTAATATGCTTTGTTCTTTCACGGAACATTTTATTTTTAGACAACTGAACTGCCCATGGTTATCACACCTAACCACAACATCTTTAAAATTCATCCCTAAAATTTTCATTAAAACAAAGGGGAGTACAATACTATGTCCAAGCTTGGACTTTTGGAAATAAACAAAGTATAATAACATAAATTTAAACTAAATCCTTCATTCATCCTTTTTGTTCTTCACCAGCTTTGTTAACTTTTAGAACATTTTACTGGTCCTTCTCTCACTATGTTGCACTTGGCGTTGGATCTGTTCGGTCCTTTCTAATGCTTGATTAATTGCTTCTATTGGAGCTGGTGGTTGAGGAGGTTGAGGTTGTGGTACAACCCGGGTTTTGATACCCGGGTTATGGTAAATGGGTGGAAAAGGTGGGGGATATAAAGTGTTTTGGATGACCGCCTGCATGTAGGGGTCATAAGATGGTGCCGAGTTGGCATAGTTCATTGCGGCTAAGGTGTGACAACCGGTAAGTTTCAGTTTATAATTACGACCAAAACATACATTAAGGCGATTATAAGTAGTTTTTTAAGACGCAAACTAACTTAATTAGGCCTTTGGAGTGCCTAGGAATGTCTATCCGGCTTACAGTACGCGAATGGTGATTTGCGGGAAAACTGAGGAGCCTTAAACGACAATAAACTAATACCGGACAAAATACTGATAACGTCGAAAAATACGAGTTTTATACGTATATTTTAAACACATGAACTAGTTTTGCTAAATTGTCATGCTTCCGAACGTTACAAAACGCATACGTGAACGAAAAACGCGACTGCATGAACCCACCGACAACGAAACGGAAGCATCAGACTCGTGTATTACCTTAAAAACTGAAATTTATGATAAATTTAGCTTCGTAATCGAATTTTAATATCCGCAGTCGAAATCGGATACAAAAACGGACTAGAAACGACAACAGAAGCATTTTCGCAATTTTAACGCAACCGAAGAACGAACGCGTCAAACATCGATTAACAACATCATTTTACGTTTTTTGACCCTAAAATAATGTTCCACGACATTACACGAAGTTCGGGCTGATGGGTTGGTAAAATTCCATAGCCTAATGGTTTTAATTTAGGTTAATTACACGAAGTTACTTTCTAAAATACACTACTTTGATATGGTTTGTGTTTTGCAGGCATTGACGGGTTTAAGGTGCATTTTGGAGATTTACTGAAGCTTTGGGCGGATGGTAGAGAGAACATAATTGAAGAAAATGCAAAAAGAGGCAAAACTGAGCTGAACTCTGCGCCAGAAACAGTCCAAACTTCATTTTGGCTTATCCTGAGCTAGAAAATGAGTTTCGGGTCTTATAATCTCGACGAGACGAATCAAAATATAAGGTTTTGAAGGGCCAGAAATTGACGCATTATCTGCTGCACACCGGCTGATTAGTAAAAACGGGATTTTTTGAGAGAAAAAGTCAATTTTGGAAAAGGGAGTTCAAAAACACTAGAGGGGATCATTCCTAATCATCTAACCCATTCTCAATCATCTCTAACACCACCTACCATTCACCTCTAACCTAGAACCCTAATCCCTTCCATAATCACCATTTCAATCATCTTCCATCATTCTCCATCAAACCTTCAAACCCTAACCTCCACCACTCCTCAAGGCTCAAGGCCATGGCTCCGTGTTCGTGTTCGTCGGCCGGTGATCGCGTCCACCCAACCATGAGCGGCTAGTCTCTTCGGTTTCACCCCGGTGTAGATGTAAGATTTTCTAGGGTTTATGCATTTGTATTTTGATTTGATTTTGTGACAAATTGTTTAGTATTTGAACCTTGGATAATTGTCTTGCATTTGTTTCGAATTCGTGAATTCTTCAAATCTTCCATCTTGAGATGAATGATCCAGACCTGAAACACTTAACACCGGATTAAGAAACTTAACCTCGGAGATACTCAGCCCAAACCTGGATCCCAAAAATAATTCCAATACCCCGGAATCAACAATTGAAATATTAAAACAACCAATATTTAATAATTTGTATTTCAAAACACAATCACTCAGAACAACTTACTTCAAACTTATACTTTTGGAAAAATATCACAACTTGGAAGCAGATTTACCGAAACACCTTAAAATGACGTGATTACCCACACACTTAGATGGATCTTGCACGACCGATTTTTATATACAAAAAGACTTATTTTAAGATTACCTAACTTGATGTTTAACACCTTATTAAAGAATATTCACAACCCTTAGAGAATTTTCAAAATGATAACTCGCACATAGAAACAAGAAAGCAAAATCTTTTTGATGTTTTTTTTTTTTTTTGAATTTTTGACTAAATAAAGAAATTAAAACTACGAACGTATTTACACTAATTATCTTTTTGTGAAATCGGAGCAAAGGGATCATATCGGTTTTTCTGTCAATATCCAACACAAGAAGCATAGTTCTTCAGTTTAAGCATTTAGAATGATATTAACAGTTCAAGACGTTCAGCGGTATTGTGGTCCACTTAAGCTTTAGCATGCTTTCGAACACTGTTTTCGAGATATGCTATTAAGTGTATTAAGCTGACAGTAACTATGTTTACCCACCTCAGAATATACTCCCGTATCAAGGTATGCACGAGAGATCATCTTACTGGTGAGTATACCATTTATCATCTGTTTTTGACGTATAAGCTAATGTGAGATACTCACTTATTTGAAATTGAAAAACAAGTCCTTTGTGATAGAATCACTTATTGAGGAGGAACTTGAATTTCAGATGCAACGGGCACAGGAGCAAGTCCGTGAACAGGTTAGTACCATCGTACAGACAAAGAGACGAACTTGACTCCCGCATGATTTTGTGGGACATGTGATTGTTTATCACTTATTTGGGTCGAATGCATCATGTATTAAGGATATTTACACGTATGTATGGTATCATGGAAGATCTAGACTTGCGTCCCCGTTGTTTTCGGTAAAAGAAACAACCATGATACCCAGATGATAAACAGCATAAAAACCACGTATCTCAGAACCTCGGCAATCTATCAAATGAAATTACGGTACCAAGACCATATATCCGAGAGATGTACCACACAAGTTACGCAGTTCATTATGTTTATATACCAAAAACAGGTTCTTATTGACGCGTAAAACCTACCGAAGCAACGTATAATGAAGCTGTTACAGTTAACGGTTAATTTTATATATTACTATAATCCTGCACCAGATACGACTAACCGATGTACTATCATTTCCCTTATATCTCAACACGACTTCATTTTATATTTTTCAAATGTTTTTGTATTTTTCTTAAAATTTATCCTACAACTAAGTAAAATATTTTTGGAGTTTTTCAATTTTTCGAAAACGGTAAGAACTGTACAGTAAACATAAAATAAAGTTTCTATGCGAGTTTTGAAAAGCATTTTACTCGGGGTTGATCATGCCAATCATTCGGACCAGATTTTCAAATCTAGCCCGATCGAATGTCTTTGTAAACAGGTCGGCAAGATTATCCAAGGTGTCTACCCTAACCACTTCTATTAAACCCTTCTCAGCACAGTCGCGAATGAAATGATGCCTAACATCTATGTGCTTAGTGCGTGAGTGATTGACTGGATTGTTGGTTATGGAAATGGCAGAGTTGTTATCGACAAGAATAGGAGTTCGAGTAAAATTCAAACCGTAGTCCCTCATTTGTTGCTGAATCCACAAAACCTGAGCACAACAGCTTGAAGCAGCAATGTACTCGGCCTCGCACGTGGATAGAGAAATGGCAACTTGCTTTTTGCATTGCCAAGAGACAAGACGGTTCCCAAGAAGTTGTGCGCCTGCCAGAGGTTGACTTTCTGTTCATCCGGCACCCTCCGAAATCTGCGTCAGCATACGCCATCAAATCTAGACCACCTTCAGCAGGATACCACGATCCAAGCTTAGGCGTCCCTTTCAGATATCTGAAAATACGCTTGACTGCTTTCAAGTGAGACTCCTTCGGAGTTGATTGGTACCTAGCACACAAACAAACAGAGAACATAATATCTGGTCGTGAAGCAGTAAGATACATCAATGAACCTATCATTGCTCGATATAGAGTCGGATCCACTTCAAGATCTTTCACATCATCGGATGAAAGCTTGATATTTGTCGGGAGAGCCGTGTCATAGGGTAAGCTATCTTCCAATCCAAATCTTTTGAGAATCTCGTGGACATACTTTGTCTGATGAACGTACGTCCCGGTTTTCCCTTGACTCACTTGAAGACCTAAAAAGAATGATAACTCTCCCATCGCACTCATTTCAAATTTTGACTTCATCACAGCCTCGAACTCACGACACAATTCTTCATTTGAAGAACCAAAAATTATGTCATCAACGTAAATTTGTACAATCAGAAAATCTCCCCCTTTCTTCAATATGAACAATGTGGAGTCAATTGCACCACGCGAGAACCCATGCTCCAATAGATGCTTTGACAACGTCTCGTACCATGCTCGAGGGGCCTGATGGAGACCATAAAGAGCCTTGTCCAACAAATAGACCTTGTTGTCTAACCCTGGAGCTTCGAAACCCGGTGGTTGGGACACATACACAGTTTCATGCAATTTCCCGTAAAGGAACGCGCTTTTCACATCCAACTGATAGACTTTGAAGCGCATGTGAGCAGCAAAAGCTAGAAACAAACGAATGGCTTCCAGTCTTGCCACTGGTGCATAAACTTCTGTATAATCAATCCCTTCCTCTTGATTGAAGCCTTGAACAACCAACCGTGCTTTGTTTCTGACAACGACACCCTTATCGTCTTTCTTGCACTTGAAAACCCATTTCGTGTTGATTGCATGTTGGCCCTTTGGAAGATCGACCAAATTCCACACCTTTAACTTGTCGAACTCAGCTAACTCTTCTTGCATCGCCTCACACCAAGAATTATCCTTCAGAGCCATTTGATAGTTCTTCGGCTCTATTTGAGAGATAAAACATTCATGCAGGCTAAGATTGTAGATTTCTTCTTTCTTGATAGCAGAGAACAGACATTGCATCTCTGAAATACTCCTTCGCGTTTGCACTCCTGCATTTGGATTCCCAATAATATTATCAACAGGATGATGAATATTTGTTCTTGGAACTGGAATTGCAGGAGCTTGAAGATTGTTTCCCAAATTCGATTGAATCTGATACCACTGTTAAAGCACCGGATCGATGACGAACATCAAACATTGCACTTGATTCAAGACATGAAGAACAAAATAAACACAAAAGATAGAAAGATGTAGAAGATGAACTCTTTATTGATGAATCAATCATCACAGATTACATACCAAAGGAGTAAACATCATCTACAAGCTGGTTTAGATCACAAAGATCTAAACCCTAGATTTCTCTCACTAACACATAGTCTCTCTCTCTAGGTTTATGCATTTGTATATTGATTTGATTTTGTGACAAATTGTTTAGTATTTGAACATTGGATAATTGTCTTGCATTTGTTTCGAATTCGTGAATTGTCGAACGATGATAAAGTTATGACTTTGCGAAATGGTTATGTGCAATTATGCCTTATCTTAGGTTAGGATTTACATGTCTGAGGTAATGAAGTGCATTGTGGTCCGTTGTCTAAGACGTAGATAGCAATTGACACCTAAGTTTCGTGATAGTAGTCCGTTAATAACTATATGCAATTGAATCAATTTAAAACATGTAGGAACCCTAGGTCTTGCAATTATCGAACCGGGTGTGATCCGTATTCCTAATTCTTGTTTCAACTTTTTAGTTTAGTTTACAATCTTAATTAAGCACACATTGTTTTAAGAATAACATTAAATTGTCGGTTCACTCTGATTAATTTTCAAAACCAAAAAAACAAATAAAATTAGCAATCTTCATAATCACTTTGTACATTATTTGTAAATAGTCTAACTAATCCGACGGGTCATGCGATACTGACCACATGCTCTTCCTGGAAACGATACCCGACTTACCCTAGCTTACCTATGTTTAATTGGGTTTTTGACTGATCGGGACGACACGATCACGTCAAAATGGCGCCGTTGCCGGGGAGCTAGTGCGCTTAGTATTTCATTGCTTGTTTGATTTTAGTTCAGTTTTTTTTTCTTTCTTGTATATTTGTGATTTTACTTTCGGTGGTCGAGCTTGTGTGTGCAGGTACATGTTTTGCAGGAATTACTTTTCAATATGAATTGGGTGGATGATGATCCCTGTGAGTGTTGCGGAAGCGGAGAGCATTATTTAGAGGATTGCTCTGTTTTCTATGAAAAAGTTCAAGCTTACAAGGATCGGGAAGACTACCTTAGCGGATTGTACGGATATGGGAGGGCGGATTATGAAGATTTCAATGGTCCACCCTCATATTATCCATACGATAATCCACCACAACATTATCAAGAATACTACTATGAAACTGAATTGACACATTTCTCAAGTTACCGGGAGGAGTATGATGGTTATTATAATGAATATCCTCAACCAGCGTCCGAGGAACCTCAAGATTCAATGCATTCCAAGCTTGATGCTCTCATAAATATGGTGAAAGGATATCACGAAGATATCAAAGATATGAAGAGAGAGAATGAAGTGAGAGATAAAGCCCATGAAGTATTGGTGATGCAAGTGAGTCAATTAGCGGAGGAAATAGCCCAATTAAACTCGACCAAGAGGTTTTGGCTAATGGTGGATGGTGATGTGGTAGAAGAGGTTATAGAACTTCCGGAGCAAGTAATTGAATGTTTGAACCAAGCGGAAGACGTAACACCGCAAGATGGGTCAGAGTCAAAAGAAGCTCAAAGTCATATCTCTCCTTCTCCCAAACTTATAACTCCAACCAACAAAGTTGGGGATGCGGGTTCGGCTATAAGGATTCGAAGGGTGGCCTTGCAAGGCATTGGACAATTCGTCAAGAAATGACCCCAAAGTAGTTTAATACGCATGCTGCGTAAAATAAAAAGAGAATGGATCCGGCATGCCAACTACCGAGCGTATGTTGGAAACTCGGTAGGCAAATGTGCACTTCGACCACCATGAGAGGCAAATCATGTATGATTTTTGTAGAGTTTGTATTATTTTCGTTTTATTTTATTTTCTTAGTTAAATTGTAGGATCGTGTGTCGACCGAACGAGTCGTTCAGAAGAGCTCTCGTACGTTTCAGAGGCGGAAACTAAGAAACGTATGTGAAAACAGCTTGAAATACACTTTAATCCTCTATTATATTGAATTTACAATGTTTACAATCAAAGGATAAACCGGCAGCACCTCGGTATCACTTTCTGAATCGTTACAAATGAACTAACCACTAGCCTATTTATAGCCTACCTAGGTTCCGTTTGAAGCATACATGTTCATTTCAAACGGACCTCTCAAACGGATGTGACATTTTCAAACGTAACCATTCAAACGGCCAGTCATATCTCAAACGGTCAACTCAAAATCCATTTCATGCAATCCATTTTGTTTCTTGTCGTTTACTGTTTGCAAAAGATGATGACATATTATGATGATGTAAGCATGATGATGTCATCATCAATAATGATGACATCATCCTTGTTCCGAACCGCAACGCAACCTGACTCGATATTAGACGAAGTTGACAGATGTATGCACCAACAGACTCCCCCTCAGATGTTGACGAGTCTTTATCAGTCATTGGACTTCCTTCACTCTAGCTTTCTCTTGAATTCTTCAGGATCAGCAGCTGGCTCTATCCTATCTCCAATTCTCTTTCTCTAACAGACTTCCCCTTAAGATGTGCTGGGATCGTAGTCTGCCTTTCACATGTTCAGGTATCGTAACCTGATTTTCCTGCATATTCTCTACCCAAAAGTAAGTTTCACAAAAGATAAGATATAACAAAATTAGAAACTTTGCTAGTCCCTTGAAAACACAACCCTGAATAGAAAGATTTATCATGTCAATTTCTGATGAACCACTTGAATATATATCGTTTTCATTTCACACATCTTCAAACACACTTTCCCAAACCTGTTCGTCATGTTCAGCACTTGAAATTTTGAAAATCAGCTTTTCAACATCAGTTGTCTAAAATCTTTTTGAATTTTTCAAAATTTATGCTAAAACACACTGAAACTCTTTTTGAATTTTGAAATAAAAGAAATGCAGTAAAGAAATATTTACACACACTATTTTTGTGAGTTTGTGTAAGAGGATCATATCAGTTTTTGAGACAAATCACCAACACCGTTAAGCTTTAAACATTTTAAGTTCTAAACGATTCACTTAGATTGTCAGTATACTGATCCACTTAAATTTTCACACAAAGTTCAATTGTTTCGAGATACGAGATTAATGTCTTAGAACTTAAACATCTACATGTGTCCCACCTCAGTATATACTCCCGTATCCAGACCCCAGTATTCAGTCTTACAGGTGAGTATACCTAGATGATATCTGTAAGGGATTAATTGCGAGGGCCGTGAGAGCTCAGGTCGATCTTTCGATACGCAGAGAGATGACGGCTTCGACTTTTGGTGGGTCCCCTTTAGAGGATCTTTTGAATTACAACAGCAATGACTATCAATTTTATTGTTTCATCAATTTGCTGAGGGCTGCGCTATTTTTCAAGCATGCGGAAAGTATTCTCCGGGGACTAGGCCATTGCTTCCGCAAAATCAGAAGTCCCGGGATAATACCCCAGATATCACTAAGCATAAAGACCTAGTATCTCAGAATACGGGACCCTTCAAACAAGATTTCAGGGGTTACCTATATATCCTGGAGGTGTTCCCCACGTAGACGCAAGTAAATTTTATGTTTATATCTCGTCACAATTTACTAAATGTGTAAAAACCTACTGACACATCCACAGTGAGATCGTTTATCACATTTGACTTTCCAATTCTTTAGCATGCTGTGATCGTCCACTGATGTACTATCATTTCCTCTTTTTGACAACAAAACTCATTTTTGATTTTATCATGTTTTTGGCTTTTTCAAATTTTCTAATGTTTTTGGATTTTCTGAAAATTTTTACTCCCCCTAAAATGCAAACACATTTTAGGAAATTTGAAAACAAACTATACAATAAAGCGACAACTGATATCAAATCGCTTCAAATCGCCATCCACTTGGCATAAACAATCAGAACTCCCCCTTACAACAAACTATTTTCCCATTGTGATTTCAAAACACTTAAGTTTGTATTAATCAAATGGTTTTTCCGGAAAAATTAGTTTGATTGATTTTACCACTTGTAAAATTAGGGGTTTATCACTTTGTTTATCAAATATCATTTGTAAGTATGGTCCAATCAAGTTCAACTTAATGACCTTGATTAACCATTTGTCAATGAAAATCTCTTTCAATCACTTACAAATTTACTCATCAACTATAACCACTTGTGAATCAAAATATAACAATTTAAATATACCACCTGTACTTTATCAACTGTATCACTTGTAGAATCAATTGCTAAGAAAGATGCCGATTCCTGCTCCACACTTACCAAACTGGGAGCTCCGGCAAGTCAGGAATTTATGGTGAAAAAGCTGTCACCCAAGCCTGACCAGCCTTGGGTGATTTTGGCGGCAAACATCTGTCCCACCAACATTTTGATTTGTAAAAATCTTTTGCACTTTTAACCTTCCCATCAACCATCTTCCCGAAAATATGTTTAACATTTCCATTGAAAGCCTTCTCAACATCAAATTCTCCCTTATCAGCGAAGAATTGATTTGAGATCTCTACCTTTCCCACTTTCTTCATTAAATTTTCCTTTGTCAATGGAGGAAAATTCTCATCGTTCACTTCTGGAACGGAATTAACAACCTTTTTCTCAACCAAAGACTCCTCTGATTTTATGGAATCAGATTCAATGTCAGAATTACCCTCAGATTTAACCACCCACTTTTGTTTACTCAAATCACCTCTTCTTTTGTAAAACCTTTTTGAACTTTCTCCTTCCTCAGAAGTAGAATTTTCAAACTTTTTAACAATTTTTACAAGTTGTTCTTTCTTATCAACACAAGTCTTTTTCAAAACAAAGTTAGAAGAAACTTCCTGTTTTTGGTAGTTGGTCTTGGGGCAATTCCAAGCTATATGACCAACTTCTTGACATTTGAAACAGGTTCTTCGATCAACTCTTTGAGCAAACTTTCTCACATTCTTTTTCACTTCAGCAAGAAACTCTTGATTCGATTGCTTCCAGAACGGTTTCTTCTGTTCATCTTCACAACTTCCTCCTGAAACAAATTTTGTTTTTGGTTTATAAGTTTTCTGATTTTTATAATTTTCTGAAGAATTGAAGCCAAGACCTTTCTTTTTGAGATTACTATAATGGTTTGGATTCTTTCGAAAACCATAACCAGAACCGTAACCCTTTTTCTTGTTCAATCTCTGTTGAACTCTTGAAGTGTACTTTTTAGGTTTTTCATCAAGATTTAAATCTTTTATTTCAGAAATATTAATTTCTGTTAATTTGAAAACCTGTTTGATCATTTCAGTTTTGACACTTCTTATTGGAAATTCCTCATCAGAATATAATTTGTCTGAATCAAACAAAGTATATGCCACTTTGATTAATCCGTCATTCAAATTAGATTTTGATAACAGGAATTCTCTATTGTAAACCCTGTTAACCGGTGAACTCGGACTCTTCTCAGACGAACTCGAACTATCTGACTTAGACTCCGACTTTGACTCTTCATCCGTATCTAACACCTGATCGACAACTTTCTTTACTAACTCAGACTCATGATCAGTGTCAGATGCTGTGAATGTAACATCAATATTATCTGGCAATTCATCAATGATTTCAGACTTTAACTTGATGTTGACTGCCTTTTTTAGACGCTCCTCGTTAGGATTCCTTGGAGAATAAGTTTCATGGATCGGGGGCGGACATCTGTTATACTTGACACTTGGTTTCTTACCAGTATCAGTATCTTCAGTCTTTTTATCCATGAAAGCTTCCAAACCTGCAACAGTAGGATAAACACGATCAATCAGATAATCACAAGTAGTGTAACTCAACAGTAATCGTTTAATCCTTTCACTTTCGATCTTTTCAAGTTCCACTTCTTTCTTTAATTGTGCACAATCTTCAATATACTCATTGATGACGCTTTGTTTTGTCATTAACGTTCCACTCATTTTCTCCATTGCTTTTTCAATCTCAGAATTTGTTTTCTTCAAACTGTCAACTGTTCTGTTTAGTACATCGTATGACTCTTTCACATACTTCACATCAGACAGTAAATCTTCCTTAATCTTCTCAAGTTCAGCAATCTTTATATCTTTTTCTTCACAAGCTTTGCAAGATTCTGAACACTTCAAACATGGCTTTTCAACTTCAACCAATTTTTCAACAATCTTTTCAACTTCGACAGTCTTTTCAACTTCGATAAATTTTTCAACTTCAACTATTTTTTCAACTTTGACAAGTTTTTCAATTTCAACAATCTTTTCAATCTCGACAATCTTGTCAACAACTTTTTCTACTTCAACAATTTTCTCCACAACTTTCTCAATCACTTGATCAACCTTTTCTTCTCCAGCTTCTGTCTTTGTCTTTTCATCAGCTAGCCTTCTTGCTACTTCCAGCTCTTTCCTCAATCTTGCCATCTTCTTCTGATACAACATCTCCATTTTATCTGCAAAAAACAAATTAAAACTAGTAGGATCAATTCCTTTTCTAGCTTTGTTGAGATGTTCTTCTTCATCATCAGTATCCACATCGCTTCCAAGATCAGGAAATATCGGAATTCTTTCCTCGGCCATGTTTCGAAAAATTTGAGATACTTCGGAAAACACTTGACAAATACCTGACAACACAATCAAATAAAATACAATCAGTTTAACAATTTATCAATTAACTGAAACAAAACTGGTACTCGAACTGATAACAATTTTGAGCGGACTGAATGTTAACGAACTGTGCGAACTGAATGTTGACCAACTGTATAGACTGAATGACCCGAATTGAATTCGATTGACCTGACCCTTGAAACTTTTGAACTCCAAACCGTACGAAACTTTCAAGCGAGTCGATGACTTTAATACGCAACTTGACTGACAAACCGACTGATCGAACCGTGCGAATCAACTAAACTGCAAACCTTGTGACCTGACTACTGACAACTCAACCAGCAAACAGATAACGTAGTAATGCACGAATTTAATGAATCAGACACATAAGATGGCCAATGATATGTAATGAGATTAGGCCGAACTTCAAGTATATATGTTCAACAAAATTTTTATTTATTTTTTTTTAAAATATGGAGTAAATTGCCATTTTAGTCCCTGAGTTTTGTCCAAATTTGCCATTTTGATCCAAATAGTTTTTTTTTTCATCTGGGTCCCTGACTTTTCACTTTTATTGCCATTTTGATCCAAACCACTAAAAATGTTTGGATCAAAATGGCAAATTTGGACAAAACTCAGGGACTAAAATGGCAATTTGGACAAAACTCAGGGACTAAAATGGCAATAAAGTGAAAAGTCAGGGACCCAGATGCAAAAAAAAAACTATTTGGATCAAAATAGCAAATTTGGACAAAACTCAGGGACTAAAATGGCAATTTACTCTAAAATATGGAATGAATATTAAGAAAAAAAAAAATGTAAACAGTTACATGATCCAATTCACATATTATCATATAGCAACAAACATTTATCAATAACCAAACATGTTGATTTGGCCGCTTACAAAATCTGACAAAAACACATGGGCTCAACACTCAATTCACATTGAGAATCACATTTAAACAGACATACACATGTGATTACTTTTCTCAAACTACTGACAACTTTAATACTCAAAACACATATTACATCAATTTCAAACTTTAACAAACATCGATGACATCAGTTTTTAACATGCAACTTTACTTGATCAAACACTGATAATGGCAGACAAACACTGTTATCAACATCACATTATTGGACCTCAATATTACCACATAATTTGACAATCAATCAATCAAACAATTCATGTGATTACATCTTTCAATGACTGACAAAACAATCAATTGTTGTATAGAAATTTGAACTCTGAACTTTGACTCTTGGGCACTTCACTTTCAAGGTCTAATAAAATTGGCAGACAAATTTTTAACTTTCAAAACTCTTTTGAATAGGTAGCAACTTAGTCAGCACATAAAGAATTAATGTCTGACAAAACGTGAATGTTCTATCACACTATACAAGAATCACATACATGCTGAATGGTGGCCGACACTCTTTTAAAATTTCACATGTCAAACAGTTCAATGTATTCAAAAAAATAGGTCACATGCAACTGATTACAATTTACGAGACCCTAATACCTATAACCTGACATCCTTTTCACACAACTCAAAGAACTTCACATGACACGATGCACCTTTCAAACTGTGTTAATGTTTCAAACGTGAAGGATCAGATTCAAATGACAACCTCAAATGGAATGCAATCCTCAAACGATGTTTCAAACGGACATATGCATTTTCAAACGTAATGCAATCCTCAAACGATGTTTCAAACGGAAAGGTTAATTTTCAAACAGGAAGGTGTCAAATTCAAACAGGAGGGATCATTTTCAAACGGGAACCCTATGACATCAGCAATATATCGAACACTTTCAAACGGTCAGGCGGTTATCTATCAGTTTTAGGTCGAATTTTAGTCTAATACTTTCAAGGGTTTGTTAAAACATGATTACGCGTGATATGTGAGAATTTGAGCCGATTTTAACCGTAAAAATTTAATTTTGTGAAAGAAGGTGTAGAAATTAGATTTTCAAGCTGAATATGGCAAGAACTCTTCCTCCTGAGCTCTGATACCACTTGTAGGATCGTGTGACGACCGAACGAGTCGTTCAGAAGAGCTCTCGTACGTTTCAGAGGCGGAAACTAAGAAACGTATGTGAAAACAGCTTGAAATACACTTTAATCCTCTATTATATTGAATTTACAATGTTTACAATCAAAGGATAAACCGGCAGCACCTCGGTATCACTTTCTGAATCGTTACAAATGAACTAACCACTAGCCTATTTATAGGCTACCTAGGTTCCGTTTGAAGCATACATGTTCATTTCAAACGGACCTCTCAAACGGATGTGACATTTTCAAACGTAACCATTCAAACGGCCAGTCATATCTCAAACGGTCAACTCAAAATCCATTTCATGCAATCCATTTTGTTTCTTGTCGTTTACTGTTTGCAAAAGATGATGACATATTATGATGATGTAAGCATGATGATGTCATCATCAATAATGATGACATCATCCTTGTTCCGAACCGCAACGCAACCTGACTCGATATTAGACGAAGTTGACAGATGTATGCACCAACATAAATGAACATTGTGGGTGTGTTCCCTATATAACCCTCACGATACCTACTCGTCCTCTCGAGCTATCAGGTGGTTTAAAAGGGCTTGTTGCATAAGCTAAATGCAACCGTGATTCCTACGAAAGTGAGTTAGGTTTGTTGTTATTGTAAATTATTTTTTCACATAAATCAAAGTGAATTAACATATGACTTGGTAAAATTTTCATAAAAGTGGTAGAACTAGGTAGCTAATAAATTTTAATGGTTGTGAGAAGCATGCTTCTACACAAGGGTTAAGATTTGTAGGTACATTATGTTCGTGGGACGACCGCTTTCTTGAAGAGAAGAAGAGCACACGAGGACTGAGCTCAAAAATCAGGTGCATACGTTTCTTTTTACTTTTGATTTTTAGTTAGCAAATAAGTGGATTGTAAATTGTATTTTATTTTCCGGGGTGAAATTTTGGGGAGGTTAGCCGTGTCACATCCCTTGTGCGTTTTAAAAACTCTAGTTCTTACACATTGAGGACAATGTTTACCTCAAGTGTGGGGATGGGGGAGTAAAAGTTTTCGATTTTTGACCCGTTCATTTAAACACTACACATTGAGGACAATATTTACCTCAAGTGTGGGGATGGGGGAAAATTTTCAAAAATTTTTCAAAATGTCTTTGTTTGAAGCGATCTAAAAAGCACAAGTAACTAAGTTAACGAGGGATGACACAACCCATTTGGTCTTTTGTCATGGTCAAGTTCAAGTTAATTAGCATGACAGGTATTTAGCGGGGGTTATTTGGGAATAATCCGCCTAAGAAACTAGCACATCATGCATGTCACATACCATACCCTTTATATGTGAGGTTTTGAGCCAATTTTACATCATAGAATTACATATTTGTGTTTTCTTTGTTTGAGTGGACCATTAGTCACGTACTGTAGAACTTGCGACTTTTGATACTTTTGAGACCATAGACCGAATACAAGCACGAGAATGATTAAGGCATTAGGTAAACCTTTTCCGTTTACACCATTTGCTTACCTTCACCCAAATAAATCCCCTAGTCACCCACTTTGAGCCTAAACCTTTCGTTTGATCAACCTGTTTAGCCCACAACGGTTAACCCTTTTTCTTTTAAACCCATGTGATGAAAATTCGATTGTAGGTCTATTTGTTTGTATAGCTGTGCTTTACATTTTGCGAAAAAAAGAATCGAAAAATTCGGAAAAGTTGTGAAAAAGAAGAGAAAAATCGTTGAGAAAAATACAAAAATATGAGTAGTAGTTATTGAATAAAAGGTGAAACTCGTTGCCTCTTAGCTTGATATTTATAGTTAATCATGTTAGATTAGTTGTTTTGTAATAAAAATCGAGTTTTCATCACCTTCGCCACTTAAAAAAACATCCTATTCCATACCCTTAACCTAGCCCCATTACAACCCTTCAAAGCCCTTTTGACTTGTGCTTAGTATTCGTGTTTGGTGGTGAAGAATGATTGAGTTGCAAGCCTATGCGGGTACGTGTTCTAATAGGTTTTGAGTGATTATTTAGAAAGTGCTAATTCATTATCTAATTAGCCAAATTTTAAACCGAGTAGAGAGAACATTGTGAGGGATGTGCATGAATTATTAGTTTCAAGGGCGGGTTAATCTTGGATAACCATTTTTACATGATTAATCATTTATTGCTAAATAGGTCGAAAATTGTAAAAAAGTTTGAACCGGGCATGACAATAGACCTTAACCTTAGTCTCGGGAATGGGGAGTGTGTTTTTAGTTCGACCCACGTGAAAGTGAAAAAAAGATTTGCTTGAGGGCAAGCAAAAGACAAGTGTGGGGATGTGATGGGTTGGTAAAATTCCATAGCTTAGTGGTTTTAATTTCGGTTAATTACACGAAGTTACTTTCTAGAATACACTACTTTGATATGGTTTGTGTTTTGCAGGCATTGGCGGGTTTAAGTTGCATTTTGGAGATTTACTGAAGCTTTGGGCGGATGGTAGAGAGAACATAATTGAAGAAAATGCAAAAAGAGGCAAAACTGAGCAGAACTCTGCGCCAGAAACAGTCCAAACTTCATTTTGGCTTATCCTGAGCTAGAAAATGAGTTTCGGGTCTTATAATATATGCATTTGGGGTAGCTCGACGAGACGAATCAAAATATAAGGTTTTGAAGGGCCAGAAATTGACGCATTATCTGCTGCACACCGGCTGATTAGTAAAAACGGGATTTTTTGAGAGAAAAAGTCAATTTTGGAAAAGGGAGCTCAAAAACACTAGAGGGGATCATTCCTAATCATCTAACCCATTCCCAATCATCTCTAACACCACCTACCATTCACCTCTAACCTAGAACCCTAATCCATTCCATAATCACCATTTCAATCATCTTCAATCATTCTCCATCAAACCTTCAAACCCTAACCTCCACCACTCCTCAAGGCTCAAGGTCATGGCTCCGTGTTCGTGTTCGTCGGCCGATGATCGCGTCCACCCATCGCGTCCACCCAACCATGAGCGGCTAGTCTCTTCAGTTTCACCCCGGTGTAGATGTTGTAAGATTTTCTAGGGTTTATGCATTTGTATATTGATTTGATTTTGTGACAAATTGTTTAGTATTTGAACATTGGATAATTTTCTTGCATTTGTTTCGAATTCGTGAATTGGCGAACGATGATAAAGTTATGACTTTGCAAAATGGTTATGTGCAATTATGCCTTATCTTAGGTTAGGATTTACATGTCCGAGGTAATGAAGTGCATTGTGGTCCGTTGTCTAAGACGTAGATAGCAATTGGCACCTAAGTTTCGTGATAGTAGTCCGTTAATAACTATATGCAATTGAATCAATTTAAAACATGTAGGAACCCTAGGTCTTGCAATTATCGAACCGGGTGTGATCCGTATTCCTAATTCTTGTTTCAACTTTTTAGTTTAGTTTACAATCTTAATTAAGCACACATTGTTTTAAGAATAACATCAAATTGTCGGTTCACTCCGATTAATTTTCAAAACCAAACAAACAAATAAAATTAGCAATCTTCATAATCACTTTGTACATTATTTGTAAATAGTCTAACTAATCGAACGGGTCGTGCGATACTGACCACATGCTCTTCGTGGATACGATACCCGACTTACCCTAGCTACCTATGTTTAATTGGGTTTTTAACTGATCGGGACGAAACGGTCATGTCACGGGCTCGAAAATGGGCCTCGTAGACGCATTGGGCCGCGCAAAACACAAGGGAACAGGCTAATGGGCCTTGGGCCCAACCCACCACAAACCAAACTATAAATACCACCTTATAAACCTTATCTCTTCATTTCCTCCCTTCAACCTTAAACACACACACACACAACATCCTGCACTCTCTCTCTCTCCCTCGACGAATTCGGCCAGCCGGACTCCAGCCAGCAAAGCCGACGAAGATGCATCGGAGCCATCGCTGGTGGCGGTGGCCTACGTCGTTTTTCCTGCGTGTGAGTGTGCGTACCCCCCAATCAAGCGTTCTGAGCACGAATCCAGCCTCAGTTTTCCATTCGAGTGACGAATGTTGTAGTTTCAAGCTCCGGCAGCCACGGTTCACGTATTTCGCTCTGGTAAGCCACTAAGCTCTCCCATTTTCTTTTAGATCTTGCTAGATCAGAGTCACTCTAGCTGGCTCTTGTTGTTCAGGTGGGGGTGGGGGTGAAGTAGTGACGGCAGTGGAGGTGTTTTGGGTTTTGGTTTGGGTTTACAAGTAACAAGGGGAGGGTGTTACTGGTGACGAGGTGAGGAAGGCGTCACAGGCAACCTAGACCACCGAGCGGCGGTGGCCGGTGACGGTGATACCGACAATGGTGACGCAAGGGTGGTGATGGATGTTATGGGTTGGTGTTCAGTTCGAACTTGGTGCTCGGTCCAAATCTCAGGTGTTTTGGGTTTTGGTCAGATTCAAGTGGGTTCGGTTCAACTTGGTGCAACTTGGTACAACTCGGTTCAACCCGGTCAACTCGGTTAACGCAGTCAACTCAGTCAACCCCGGTCAACGGGTCCACACGAGACTTGGTAAAAGGTTAACGATGCAAATTACGTTTATGTTGTTTTATATAAATATTGTTTTAAACGCGAAACCGAGCCCTAAACCGAACCGATTAATAAAAACGTCACAATAAAGGTTACTTGTACTCATGCAATAGATCGTGTATATATATTGTGTATAGATTAGTTAAAACCAAACCGAAATCGTGATATAAAACGTATATAAGTGAATATATATTGGTTAGTATTAGACAAAATTTACGTTTTGCACACTTGAGGAAAGTTATATATTGTCATTACATTATTTGTTGCATTTTGAAAATTTTATCGACAACTTGCATTGTCGGGATCGTCCAAAAACAGAGGAAACTCTGCCCCTTTTTCGTAAAAATCCCTAATATGCAACACGTTTATATCTTCTAAAAACGATGCCTATCGGGATTCAAGGTATTTTATAAAAATAAATATAAGTGTATATTTATTTTTTGGCGACATTTTATAACTCACAAAACGCTGTTTACAAGATAACGAAACTCGGAAAAACTTATATAAAACTTATATAATTATTTATGTTATTTTCGACGTCAACAACTCGATAACTTTATAAAGTAAACATAATTATTTATATTTATTTCAAACGTCAAAATGGAATACGATGCGTTATCGTACGACCTTCAAATATATATTATAACCCGAGTCATCTTGATAACAAACGAATGAGATTTGATTACAACAAGCGTACAACTATATATAATTATTTCAATAATCATACACGTGACGCGTGATTACTATTTCGGCTACACGATGTTTACATATATATACATATATGTATTTACATTTGCATATACCTAAGTACATCTTATGGAAACTACAACAAGTCGTATTATTATCCGTCAACAGGCACAACAACTATTCGGGAAACGCCGGAATACATTATACGAGTCTATAACGTGTATTATTTTATACAAACACATGTTTATGTACATGCACGACCATTCGGGGCGATTAATACAATTCCATAAATAGATTTATATTTTTATATAAATATATAGATTCAAAACCTCTTGGAAACTAAGTGTCTTCAAAACTTAGTGTATATCACCGACAATAAATGGAACTTAATAAATATATCTTATTCGTTTTCACCAAGTTAACAACTTCCCATCGAATCATTCGGTTAACGATTCGGTAGAGCTCGGTGACACGTAGTTTAGCTATGTCAATGTAGTAGAAACTTATAAGTTTATTCCTTGATAGGATTGTCATAGATTGCATGCTAGCGAGTTATGTTTTGGAAGAGACATTATGGAATCATATTAAGCTAGCTTTGCACAAGGATATCGAGATGAGTTCATAACCCTCACTTTTTACGGTTTTACATCTTTATAAATGTTTCGGGGGTGGAAAGTCATGCAAGTTTTGCAAAAGTACACAACATTTCGATGAACGAAAATTCATATTTCTAAACCATCTTCACTAGTACAGATTTGATCAAAAGATGCGGTTAAATTGGCTATGAGATGCGGTTTTAGACCCGCATCTTATGGCAAGGCATCTTTTGGTTATATGCCAAGAGATGCGGTTCTAGAACCGCATTTTTTTAGAACCGCATCTTTTGGTATATTAACAAAAAACTACTTTTCCATAACATGCTTTAGAGATGCGGTTCTAGAACCGCATCTTTTGATATATTAACAAAAAAGCTATTCCTAATATACTCAAAAGATGGGGTTCTAGAACCGCATCTGTTGGCGTTTAGAGTAAAATAATATTATATATATATATATAGAAATGGGATCGGGAGAAAACGCTCAAAAGTGTGAGAACGGTGAGAACGTTTCCTGGCCTAACACGTGTCACGCCGCTTAGAAAAGGGCGGAGGGGCTTTTTTGTCCTTTCATCTTCTGGTTTTCCAGTTCCGCTTTTTCCCAATGTTGTTTTAATTTTTGGTTTTTAAGATTTTTGGCGTTAATCAAATTCAATAATTAATTGCGTTTTAATAGTTTCATTGTATCAACATTTTGGCGTTTATGGCTTTTATGGCGTTTATTCACATCGTATGACATTGGAACCCAGGGGGCAAGAAATCTTTTTGAATGGCGTTTTTCAAGGGGTTTTAAACAAGATGGCCTATTGTTTTATTATTTTTTATAAACATTTTGGCGTTTGTGGTATCTTGGCGTTTTTCTATTGTTAAATTATATTTTCAACCACATGAAAAAAAAATACAAGGGAAGGAAATAAATTAAAAATCCTAATCGGATCTCTTTTCCCAATTTTCATTGTCATCAGTCTCTCTCTTTTTTAATAGTACAAGAACTTTCACCAAATATATGACATTTTATGTAAAACTTAACAAACCCATCGGTTTGATTTTTTTTGCCTGCTCATCTGTTGAACTGGCTTTTTTGTGGATTTTTGGGGACATAGATCTATGGCGTGTGAGTGGGTTTTTCGCTTTTTCTTTATCTGGATCTTCATCTTTATAGTGAACCCACTCTTCAGGGTCATTGATCTCTTCTCCTCATCCAAACCTTCTTCAATAACAAAAAATACAAAATGCCATATGACTGGCATCAGTATATTTTTCTTGAAATTTTGTCCATCTCATGCAGCAAAATCTTTCTGAGTTACTCCCCTCTGATCATAATTCATTCAGTTTATTTGTTGGCGTTTTACAGTGGGTGTTATTTAGTAGTTATGGCGTTTGTTTTATTGGTTTGATCAAATGGAAGTTGCTGAGACGTATCATTTTATAGGATGTCTTTTTGGCGCCTAAATTAGGCGGTGCATTATTATAATAGAGTATTCGTCTTTTCAGTTATTGTTTTGTAATTAATGTTTTTGATAAGCTTTATCTCTGAAGTCTGTAATGCGTCCCATCTTTCAAGTTTGGCGTTTTAGATTCTTTAGTATTTACTGATTTTGTATTTACTGTTTCTAGTTACATTTTCAAGTTTTACTTTTTACTTTTTATTATTATTATTATTATTATTATTATTATTATTTTTTTGTGTTTTTTATAATAATTTTTCAAAGTAATTTTATTATAGGTTGGGAGTTTTTGGTGGCGTTTAACGGGATGATATCGTTTAAACAAGCATTTTGGCTGTTTTGGCGTTTTTATTATATATGACGTTTTTAATATATAACAATCAACTGAAAAGGAAAATGAATATAAAGAATACATAAACAATTGATCTTCCAAATCTTCCCTGTCACCAGTCCCTTTCTTCTTTTTTTGAATCATGTTAACTGGCTGGTTCGACTTTCGTATGATTCATTTTGTTTTTTTTTGTTTTTCAAGTAGTTTTATGTGTCGCTGTTTGGAAGCACACACTCTAACATCAGCATCTTTTTCTTGAAGTTTTGTCCATCTCATGCAGCAAAATGTTATTGAGTTTAGACCCTTTCAGTCAACAATCTTGAGTTTTTACAATCAAAGATGTTTGATTTTTTAACCTTTTTGACGTTTTACCGATAAAAAAACGCTACGAAATAAGATCACCATAAACCTCAAATTTTGATCATGCTAAAATCAATAATGTTTTGCTGTATGAGATGGACAACATTGTTAATCCTCGGTTAAGAAAGATAACTGACAATGTTGTCCACCCCATACAGCTAAACTTTATTGACAACAAACCTCAATAATTTTTTTGTATGTTTTGGTGTTATAAATTTGGATGGAAGTTTAGGATAAGTCAATAATATTTTACTCAATGAAATGGACAATATCCTCACATAAGGATTTTGTCTATTTCATTGAGTGAAATATCTACCGACAACAAATTAAAAAAAAAAACATTTTTGGGGTAGGAAGATATTTGATGTTTGGTTTTTTTGGCGTTTCTGAGGAGAATGAGTTATATAAAATATGGCGTTTGGGTTTTTGTGTGTGTTTTTAATTGAAGGTATGAGATGTTGTATATATAGGATTTTTTTGGCGGTTTTTTTAGGCGGGATTTTACTATAATTAAGTTTGGCGTTTTATATTTAATGGCGTTTTACTAAGAATGCTCTGTGATTTTTGTTTTTGGTGTTTTATTTCTTGAGATGGCGTTTTGTGTGCAGTAGTCAAAAGACCCTTTTACCCTTAATGAAGGGCGTCCATGTAATAAAATTGATGTTATTTACGAAAACGCCACCGCGCCAATCTAGTCCATAGATTGTTTTGATCGGACGACCGTTAAGCGTTCTCACCGTTCTCACACTTTCTATCGTTTTCTCTAAATCCCGACCCTATATATATATATAGGGCCAGGATCATTTCATAACCATAAATATTTACAGAACTCGCAGAACTCCTAATAAACAATCTTTTTATTTATATATTTTTATGTTTAGGATAATTTTATCATTTATTATGTGTATTTTTACAATTACATATATGTTAAGAGTAATTTTATCCTTTTTTATATGTAATTTTATAACTACACATATGTAAACTAGTTTTTTTACATATATGTAATTAGTTATGACACATATATATAATTTTGGCAATTAAACATATGTAAACTACTTTTAACATGTATGTAATCAAAGAAATACATATAATAGATGATAAAAAGATCATAAATACAAAAACTTATATATAAAATGATTGTTTATTAGGAAATCTGAAAGTTCTGTAGTTATTTAGAGTTCTGAAATGAACTCAACCCTATATATATATATATAAAATTTCCTGATTTTCAGGAAATTTTATTAAAAATTTCCAATAAATTCCTCTGATTAACAAATTGTCTAAAAATTAAAATAAAATATATAAAAAAACAAAATTAATTAGAACAAATATAATACAACCCAAGAACATAAAATACTAAGGTTTCAAAGTAACACAATATTACAAAAGTTTTCCAGAACTTCAACAATACATATAACTCTAAAGATGAAATTGACATACAATAACTTCCTGAACCGACCGAAAACGAAAGGAGCAAAGAAAGGTCTGATACTGTATCTACAACTCTTTCATCAGTGGTGAACGCGTAGGCAAGTTTTCTTCCAAAAATCAAACAGAGAACAAAGAAAAACAATCCACAATAGAAGTCCCCAACAAGACTTTAGTTGAGAATTTTGCTGCTTTGGCATTTCCTCTCCCTAATTCATTTGCAACCTGGACACTGCACAATACAATATACTTTAGGGTGCCAAACACAGCCCGCTCGAATCGGCTTGGACCAACGCACAAAACACTTTACATTCATTTTTCTTTAGATTTTACAAATACGCAACACATTATATAGGATTTAAAAAAAAATGATCCTTTTATTATAAAGCGATTAGGAGGCAAGCATTTGAAAACACTTTGAAATACTTTTGACCCTGAGTGACCTGTACATTTTGTTTCGAAATAACTAGCCGAAATTTGACCCCATTGCAATTTTTAAGTAAACTGGTCGAATTTGCTACATCCAACAAAGTTAATTAAAAGCACCTGTAATGTTGATGAAAAAGTATGAATTTATACGAAGAATTTATTATATCCATGTACCATGCAGCACCTAAGAACTTGAGGCTTGAGGCTGATCATGAATTCCCATGCATTGATATTCAGGGTGAAAATATTAACATAGCAAATTTCTCAAGAGAGATATAAAATTTAACTTAAATGGATACAAAAACTGTAAAGATCATTGTGTATTAATACATATCTTTATACTAAAAGCAAATTTTTTGTTATCCGTTAGATATAAATGAACATTAAATGGTGGAATTTGAGCTAACCTTGAGACATCTTTACGGAGTTCATGTCTGAACCCCAAACACCTCCTTAATCCAACGCTCCATCAAGTCTACGACCATAGATTCAATTTCCTCACCCGAAGTCTTCTCTTGTGTATTCCATTTCTGAAAAACAAACAAAACACAGTATCTAAATGTATACAAATAAATTAAAAGGCTGATATATCTTAAATATATGAAATACACTTACACGATTAATAAAGTCATGTTGAATTGTCTCAACAAACTCCCACATATGTTTTATCAACATATAACCGCATTCCCATGAGCCCGGTTGTTGGTAGCACTACAGTTAATCCACAATTAGTTATTTTAAACACCAGAAAAAAACATTAAAAAAAGAAAACTTACATTGATAACTGTCCATGTAAAATTTCTCTCGAAACCACTGGGAATTAGCTTTGAAATGAGGTAACTTTCCTCCGAATTTCCCTTTTTTATTGAATCAACAATGAATGCGCTTGAAGTGGGAACTTATCCGTGGACGAAACTGATGATAATGTAAAAAGCCCGTTGCTATCGCTTAATTCAACTAGTGTAGATAAAGACATGATTGCTCCGGTTTCTAGGAGTATGTTAAACGCAGATCAGCCTAGCGAGTCGAATAGTGTGATAGGGATTGGTGGTGGGTAGCAGTTGGCGTATAGAAAGATCGAAGACGGGAAGAAAGCGGGCGGGTTGCAGCGGATTTACTTGCACCAGGAGGGTGGTGCAGAATCCAGACGCGGGTCCATTGCTTCACTCCCGGTTGCAGATGATGGTGACGGGGTTTGGGCCTCGGCTCTTGTTAGTAGATAAGTTCTTTGTTTAGATGATACGATGGGTCAGAACCCGATTCAGTCGGGTCTGATCAAGCCGCCGCCGTCTACTAAAGATGTGACGAGTTGGGCTGATCTTTCCAAGCTGGTATTAAACAAGCATTGATTGTTGGTGTTGGGATTCAAATACTACAACAGGTGAATTGTTATGTTTGATTACCCATTTGGTATTGCTGTAGGCTCTGGTTGCTCCATAGACGAGTCGTTTGACCTAACGTGCAACACGACTTACGACCAACCGAAGCTATTCATAGGATCAGGAAACACTGAAATACACAAGAGTTCAGATTCTGAGTTTCGGGTCACCAATTTTGTTGCTCAAAGATGTTACGATCAGTCTGGGGGTGTAACGGTTGATAACTACGCATGGACTAACTTAGAGTCATTGCCTTTTCCCAAAGGAACAATTTCACAGTCATCGGGTGCCTTTTGCTTTGATTACAGGGTCAAATGGAGGTGACTTCTCTAGTGGTTGTTTGGGATTATTTAGAAGATCGAATGATGTGCCTGGCGGGTACTGCTCGGGCATTGGTTGTTGTCAGACTTCTATACCAAAGGGTCTCAAAACTTATAATGTTACGCTTACCACCCTAAGTAACCATACAGGTGTTGTGTCCAATCCTTGTGGCTTTGCGTTTCTGGGTGAGGAAGATAGTTTTTAGTTTCATGGTGTACAGGATTTAACTAATGCTTCCGAGTTTTATTCGAGGGTGAAGTCCATGGTGCCCATAGTGCTGGAATGGGTTATTGAAAGCAACAGGATTTGCAGAGAGGCTAATGAGTGCAAGGGAAACAGCTCGTGCAGCGATACATATATTGATGGGTATTGCTGCAGCTGCAATAGTGGCTACGAAGGAAATCCTTATCTTGATCCTGGCTGCCAAGGTATGTAATTTCAGGTTCCGGGGTGACATTGTTTGGAACTGGTGTTTATGGGTTTTAGTTCGGTTTTTTTTTTGTTTTGTTTGGGTCGGTTATTTTCGGTTGAGATTTTTTGTTTCGTTTTGGTCGCTTTTTTCGTTCGATTTTTTTAGTTTTTTTGTTTCGTTTTGGTCGGTTTCGGTTCGGTTTCGGTTTGGTTTCAACTTTTTTGTTTCGCTTTGGTCGGTTCCGTTTCAGCTTTTTTGTTGTTAGTGGTTGTTGTAGTTGATGTTAGGTTGAATTAGGAATTAAGTGATTGTAGGCTGCCTTTTGAATTCAGTTTTGAAATTTGGATTCGGTGCTATCCAACCGCATGTGAGTATTGAAGGCTATATTTTGGTTGTAACATTTTCTCCGGCCACATTTCTAACTTTCAAACTTTGTCTTTGGAACTGGATGGTTGAAGCTGAAACTCTTGTGGAAACTGTTCCCGCACCTGCCCCTCATGTCAGTTCTTTCAGTTCGTGAATTCATGTGGTTCACTTCATGATTGACTGACTTGTATTTTATTGATCTTTTTGAATAGTATGCAACTGATGCTAGCTAGAATCAACTTATTTTGTCAGATACTGTAAATTTTAGCAATAACTATAAGTGGTCATTTATATGAATTCTTTTAGAAGTTTATTGGTTAATCGAATAAGAATCGGAGTTAGCTTGCGTTTTGTTTTGACCACCTGTTCGAATCGAGTTTAGTAGTTTACTTGTTCAGTTTCATTTTCAGCTTGTGATTTTCAAGTGCAGTTTATCTATTTTCAATCGATGGCCATTCTTAAAAAAACAAAAAGGACCCGACCCGAAACCCGTTCTGACCCGGACCCGTTTCGACTCGAACCAAAACAACCCTTTTTTTATAATTGACCCGTTTGACCTGATCCGATCCGATCCGTGTGCCAGGTCTAATGTCTATACCTCTTGTTAATTAGCTGTTATCACTAAATATTTTATTATATTGCAAATGAGATATATTAGCTAGTCTACCTACAACGAGCATTGTATAGTCGTTTGCTATATATATAATGCACACATGCATTATTCTATTTAGTTGACTTGTAAAAAAGTTTGTTTTAATTTTTGAACGATTTCTTTCCTAGACGTCAACGAGTGTGATGATAAAAGCAACCTCCGTTGTTTTGGGCGTTGCATTAATACAGCAGGGAGCTACAACTGTACATGTTGGCCAGGATACACCGGTGATGCAAAAACACCAGATGGTTGTTGACCAATCTCTAATGGTTCAAAATTTCTAGTCATGGTATTCACATTAGCTGCGTGGTTCTTTATTAACAACATCGGCCATCGGCCATGTTAAAACTTAATTACTTAGTAAATGGTCCAATATAGTTAGTGTTGTACCTATATATATATGTATGTGTGTGTGACGTGACTTACGCCTAGCAGTATCTAAATGGAAAGATTTTTAGTTTTTCATGTCTTGCCTTTGTTTATCTTTCCCAAACTTGATTATTTTGCATTATGTTTTAAGATAAGTGCAAGTGATGAGATGATTTTCCCTTTATTTCACATGTAGCTCTAGTGTTTGGTTTCCTGGCAACATTATTTGGTATCGGTGTAGGCAACTCCATAGACGAGTCGTTTGACCTAACGTTCAACACGACTTACGACCCACCCACAAATATATATACACATAACAAATAACCACATAAAGTTAAAATTTCATACCTTTGCTTGATGATTGAATGAGATGTCTAAAAAAACTCGTAAAATTCGACCTTCACCTAAATATAACAAAAGATATTCAATAAAACTCAAATAAAATTTCAATGAATGAAATAATACCTTTAGTTTAATGTATACATAAGATAAAACGAAGAAGATGATAAAAATTTGAGGAGCCTTCGTTTCTTCAAGTATTAAAGGAAAAAGATATGAAAAATATGAAATCTTTGTTTGAGATATTAAAGGAAGAAGATAATGATCAAATTTTGAAATCTCAAGAAGATGATAATCAAAATTTTGAATTCTTTCTCCTATTCCTTTGACTATGTGTTTAGCCAAAATATTATCAATATCTTATTTTTTAAAAATAAATATTTAAGATATATGTCACTCGATTTGTATATATTATAAATAGTTTATATTAAGGTTAAAATGGTATTTCGAGTTTATGTATATAAAAGTCAAGTTGTCATGTAGACTTTATAGATTGAATTAATTATTGAATGGGTCACTGGATGTAGATTCATTCACTAGAATGTAAAAAATGCGGTTACATTAGAACCGCATCTTATGGGGGAAATTTAAAGATGCTAAAAATGCGATTACATTAGAACCGCATCTTTTGCGAAATTGAAAGATGCGGTTACATTAGAACCGCATCTTTTGGGCGATGTTTTTTTTTTAAAATGAATACATGACTTTATTAGATGAATCAAAAGATACGGTTGCAACCTACCAACCGCATCTTTTGAAAACACCCATAGCATCCTTTGTTATTTTTGTACTAGTGGTTGTAAACGAATTCCAACTAACTCAAATGGCTTATGAAATGTTTATGCTAAACATACCGGTTTTACAAACATACACATATTTTCGAAACGTGCATGAGTTTCATGACTAGTGACGGGTGTGTCCTAGTTACAACGGGACTGGGTTGTCCTCCATACAAATAAGGGGATTGGTTTGTCCTACATTTAAACATAGGGATTGGGTTGCCCTACATCTGAACATAGGATTGGGTTGTCCTACATCTAAACAACGATACTGGGTTGTCCTACATACAGACACAGGGACTGGATTTTCCTACAAACAATTTAAGGACTGGATTGTCCTCTACTCAACTATAAGGGCCGTAGGGTTCTTAAAATTGTATAGTGAAGTCCTCGCTACATAACGGAACTATAACTGCTTGCTAGTCTACCGTTTTGAGTAAACAGTTTGGCGATGCACTCTCTAGCACGAGGTGGGTTATAGGCTTATGCGGGCATGTTGTCTTTGTCGTACGCAGACATTGACGGTTAAACAAGTTTTACAAATACAGAGTTTTCATATGACATGCCGAGGAAAATGATTTTATTACATTTTCTCAACATTATTTAAACCGGTTATCAAAAAGATTTATTTCAAATATTTTTTCAAACAAACTATGAACTCGCCAAATTTATGTTGATTTTTCGTATGCTCTTTCTCAGGTTACATTTTCAAACTATGGCATGGTTGGAATAGGAGAACTCATTGTGATTCGACTACTTAGCAGGCATTCACCTTCTAGAAGTCTTAGCACATTATACTCCCGCTGTGCAATGAAGATACCAGTCAGATCACACCAACTCTGATTTTGTAGGGTGCGACATAAGCTCTATAGGTTTTCATACCCATGTGGATTTTGATAGGTGGGAATTAGGTTATCATAACCCGTAGGTACAGAATCTACACCAGGAGTCGGGTTGGAGGGTCCTCCCAAACGGGTACTCCGGTATGGATGCATAGTGGCTTGAGTAAGGAGGAAGGGGTGGAAGAGAGCTAAATCTCTCTACTGAGCGCACCGACATTCTCACTGTGGTGCAGGCTTTCCTTTGCTACTATTGTTCCACTAGTTGGTGGGTTAACACCAGAGCGTCATTATGGGGAGAGGGAACCTCGGGTGGTACGGAAGTAGGTGATTGGTGCTCAAGGGTGTTGTCAAAAGTGATCTGGTTGAAATATACGCCCCATTCATTGGGACCGTGGTATGGGGAAACGACATAGGATGCACTATCACTCATTAGCCTAAGTTGAGAGCCTTTTTATTTTTATTTTTATTTCATAGGCCATTTAGCTTTTGAAATTACTTAATGTATGATGGTTCTAGCAACTTACACTCACTTTAGTTCTAATCTTGGTCACTAGACTTTAATAATATTAATAAATATTGTTCCCTGTTGCACATTATACATATATGAACTTTAACCGTGAGAGTTTACTAGGGACTTTCTTTTTCTAGAGCTTTTCTTGAAGCATCTCAAGTTATGATGGCACAATCTAGGATGATTTGCATCAAGGTAGCATTGACTTTTAAAAGTCAAAATCAAGGGATTATTACAAAGTGAAAACAATTGACCAAAGTATTGGTTGCTACACTTTCTAATTTTCAATGAGTGCCACCAGAAATTTTAATGCAAAGGACATATGGTATTTTCCTTCCTTTCTATCGCATAAAAAGTCCATTATAGGCCTTGGTCAACTCTTGGTTTTGGTTTGTATTTTTTATATCATGAAGATGTGGTGACGTATATTTGATGGTTGTTTTATATGTTGAATTTGTTATGTAGTTACTTAAAACATATGCACCAACTTCATTCTGATTCGTTTGCGCTTGACTTTATAAGCTATTTTTTGGTATGTTACGTATTATGAATGCTTGGATCGTTCTCATTTCATAACTATTTGTTGGGTAATAAGAACTTGATTATTAATTAAGAGAAAAAAGCAACGATGGCCAAATACCGAATTCTTGTCAAAATGTCAACGTTGGTAAAAAAAAGTCAACAATAGTAAAAGAGTTAATGCTAACCATGGAAATGTTTGGCTGCCAGAAGATAGTGTTATAAGGGAAAAAAAAATCAACTTGATGTGATTAGTATAGATATCTTGTATTGCTTGCATTATCATAAATGTATAGATAGGTATATGTTGGTTTTTGATACCAATTATAGGCCAAAGTTGAGAAGATGTATTGTTTTATAGGCCCAAGTTGTTGTGTTGTTTGGTATATCCAGTTGGGCCATTTATGGCTTAGATGGAATCTAGGAAAATTTGGGCCCGTAATTCATTCATATTTGTTTAGGGCTCAGTTTGGGATTGAATTCCCAAATAGTTATAATCCCTTCTATTTAAGCTCGCTAAGTTCCGTCAATGTGGATCTAGGGTTCAGACAGTTACCAAATCCAAATGTTCTGATCATTTGGTAACGGGCGGAAGGCAAAAACCTTGAAGACTTGTAACCCATGGCGTTTGATTTCTATATAATTATTTGCTTCCATTCGAAGCATCCATATGACGTTTTTCTCTGCTTTAGATTCGAAAACACGTCATCGGCGCTGTTACGCTGCAAATTAAGAGAGCAATCATGAAATTCTGAATACTACAGTTCAAGATCGTGTTTTGTTCATCCTGATTGGCTGATCCATTGTTTTAGGTAAGATCGTTAGCTATTTTTTTAGGAAAATTTATAAATTGCATTTAATAATGTTAATTGCATCATAGTTTTGGCTAGGGATGGGGATTAGGTTTGAATCATGCTCTAAAATTCTGAAATTTCAGTTACTTCAGAACAAGATTCAGACCAAAAATTTCAAATTTCAATTTGAGCAAACCAAAAACATTTTATAAAATCCTCTAAAAATGTCCCCTTAATTTCAGGTCCAGTGTTTTTTGCAATGACACCACTGCTAAGGTTTTTTACTATATGAATTTTAGGTCTAGTGTTTTGGAAATGCATAATTACCGAGTGTCACATATCCATTGCCCTCCCCTTCCTCCTTGGATGTTAGTCTTTCTAAGTTTTTCTATGTTCTTTTTCCTTACAGTTTTTATATAATCCAAAGTTCGTAACATCTAGCATGATGGTTTATCAAATTAGGGATTCACAAACTGTTGGATTCCATGTATTTCCCCTCAGGAAACCAGCATGGCTTCCTGAATACTCAGTAAGACATTTATTTTTACCCATTTAACTCCATGACACCTGTAGGTCCCGAAATCTGAGGATCGATTACGAACCGAATCTCTTGTTTATAGTAAACACGGTTACGTGTGCGGAATCCACGTAACTATGCCAAATCAAACATATATAGCAATAATAACAACGGATTAATCAATGATACACACTCGATTGATTAACGGGATAAGAACCTATTACAACTGATACAAACACAGTTCAGACGAAATTTTGGCAGAGTTTTGTTACTATGGTCTGTTTCTTATCTCTGAGTTCAAATGAACACAAAGTGTTGCTTATATAGTCCCTGGGCCATTGATATCGACGAAACACACAAGTGTTTGACGAATCTGAATATGGGCCAGACATTGGGCCTGGAACAGCCCAATACATGACGAATCAAGGTCTGATTCGTCAGTACATGACGAATCAAGGTCTGATTCGTCATGACCTTCAAACAAAACAGAAGTCTGTTTCGCCATGAAGTGTTCCGACGAAACAGAAGTCTGTTTCGTCGAAGACTGCAACTGTTGTGTTTGTTCCTGTTATCAGACAGCAACAATCAGCAACATATAAACATAGTAATGACAAAACTACCCTTTAATGCAACATGCATTGTTCATAAAACATTACATACCAAAAGAGACAAATAAGTTGTACACAAGTAGATAGGAGGATATCTGACTTGGTCAACATAACATACAGACTCGATAATTAATAAAAGACCATTCAAAATACATCGTTAAAACAAGACTAGTTACAGACACTAAAAATGCATCAACAAACTCCCCCTTGTCTGTTACTCGTCTTTGGTCTTCTAATCTTCCTTCAGTGTTGTTCGGACCACGTACTGCCCGAATGAATACCCCTGTAGTAGCAAAAACACGCTACTCGCTGAAACTTTAACGCTTGGCGTGCATCTTGGTCTTCATAGAAAATATCATGACGATATAATCTTCCAATATCAGCTTCAGACATGTTGACGATCCACATCGGATCCAACATCCTGTAGTTAGCACGACCATCTCTAAACACAATAACAACTTCATGAGTATCCGAGTCGTAGCACCACAATGCCATGTCTTCCAGAAAATCCTGCTTCATAGGCATCAATGGGATTTTATCTACAACCCTCGGTGGCTGATAAACAAGTTTATATCTGCAAGTGTTGGTGTCCGGATCAAGAGTAAACTTGATCGGTTGATAAACAGGAAATTGTGGCTTGTAGGATTCATCCTTCCAGCCAGACTTCTTGTTTACTTTCACCAGACGCTCAAATAAAGTAGCGCCATCGTATTTTTCACGATTGATAAGCTTAAGCCTTGTCAACGCAGAGACATCATAAAATGGTAAGGAAAGAATGCTCAGTAATGAATTGAAATACATAATTCCATATTCACGTTTAATAGCAACGCAGTGAATATCTTGAACATACATCCAGCAAAGAATCCTTCCACTTGGCTTCTTTTCAAATTGCAGATAGTCTACTTGAGCTTTTTCAGGTAACGGCTTGGACACTTTGGATAAAAACTGTTTTCTCCATTCAGCAAAAGCATTTGTGTCTTTTTCAGATGAATTCCGATTCTTCAAGTGCTCGTCTATGTCATCAATGTTTTCTTTCATCCAATTTTCATCAAATGATGCAAATTCAGTACCATCTTCTCTGACATATGTTGATTTTGTCAACACTTGTGATTCGTGACAGGTCTGTTTCACCAACAGATTTTTCAAAATAGCAACACCCAGGCTGGAAATATTTTGCAGTCAAAACAGCAACACAGGCTGGAAATATTTTGCAGTCAAAACAGATTATGAACACAATTCCATTCAGTTTGAATTTTCAAATGCAAGAACGTTTTTATGAAGAAGGTTTCAGGCTTCCGGTAGAAAACACCAAGCAACAACTTCGGCTTAATCAAAAACGAACTTTTCACAAATATACTAAAAACAAATTTAAAGCATAGTAAACTAAATGAAAATGCGGAAAACTGTTAAAAACACTAAACAACTGTACAAGTGCAATCTTTTTGCGAATCTCAAGGACAAGGAATCATACCAGCTTACGGTCTTAGTCAACATGATTTTGATTTCTGTTTAAAGCTCTGGATAAGTATACTACCTCGATTATCGGTATTGTGGTCCACATAAGCTCAAACTGATCAGACATAATCATAATTTAAGAGATACGATTAACGGTAAGGATTATACTTACAAGTCGATGTAAATCCACTCACGACACATTCCCGTATCAAGGTATGCACGAGAATTCATCTTACCGGTGAGTATACCGATTATCATCTGTTTGACCGTATAAAAATGTGAGAGACTCACTTATTTTGATTGAAAACAAGTCCTATGTGATAGAATCACTTATTGATGAGGAACTTGATTTTCAGATGCATGAGGGCACAGGAGCAAGTCCGTGAACAGGTCAGTACTTTCGTACAGCAGAGAGACGAACTTGACTCCCGCAAAGAATCTGTGATATATAATCACTTATTTTGTTTGGACATGTGATTGTTGATCACTTATTGAGGTCGAATGCAGTATGTACACGTATGTATAGTATCATGGAAGATCTTAGACTTCGTCTCCGTTATTTTTACGGTTTGATACAACCATGATACCCAGATGATAAGCAGCATAAAGACCGAATATTTCAGATCTCGGCAATCTCTCAAACGAAATTTCGGTACTAAGACCATATGCCAATGAGCGGTTCCCACCTGACTTGAAGTCTGTTAGGTTTGTATCATCCTGCACATTTTAGTCTGATTGTGAGCCTACCGATACATCGTTAGTAGAGATACTTATCATTTTTCTTTTTATTTTGCATTTTGAGCACATTGACCGACCACACCAGTTTGTAATTCATCATTTTCCTTTATCCAAGAAACTCATTTTTGGTTTTTCTATTGTTTTTGAATTTTTTTTTAATTTTTCAAACGAAACGACAGAAAGTAAAGACATCTTTTTGGATTTTGAACTTTTGCAATGTTTTTGTATTTTCTTGAAATATCTCCCCCTAAAATTCGCAAAGTTTACGAAAACTAAAATCTTTTTGAATTTTCAAAGTTTACGAAAATATTTACAAAAACGATCAGCCAAAGAAGTTTACTCAGGTATCACCTTAATGCCATTGACCAAAAGTAGATAATCAAAACATGATTTATCAAAAGCTTTTGTAAACAGGTCGGCACGTTGGTGATCAGTGGGGACATGAACGACATCGATTAACCTCTTATCAAAACAGTCACGGATAAAGTGATATTTAATGTCGATGTGTTTAGTCTTAGAATGTTGCACAGGATTTCTAGTGATTTGCAAGGCAGCATTATTATCAACAAAGATACGAGTAGATAGGAATTCTAAACCGTAGTCGCGCATTTGTTGTTGTATCCAAAGAACTTGGGAGCAACAACTCCACGATCATCTTTCTTGCATTTATAAACCCATCGTGTTCCAATTTTCTTGTAATTCTCCGGTTTTTCAACAAGCTTCCAAACACCAAGCTTTTGAAATTGCTGCAGTTCGTCCTGCATGGCTTCAACCCATGAATTATCTTTTAAAGCTTCCTTATAAGATTTTGGTTCTTCTTGTGAAACGTAACACGCGAAAGACCAATCATTTTGTAGACCAGATTCTCTAATAGCTGAATACAAACCAGCACTCGGGTTGTTTCTCAGCTGATTACGTGTCTGCACACCTTGTTGGACATCTCCTATGATATTCTGCTGTGGATGGGTATCGTGTATCCTCATTTCAGGATTTTCAGGAACACGAGCATTAACACCCAAATTGTTAATATTAAGATCAACAACCAACTCTACACCTGGAATATGCGTAGAAGTGGATGCATTTCCTTCAGCAGTATCATCGACTTGCACATGAGGAGTATCAACAGAAATACCCTGAACTGGAACAACTGGAGATTTAGTACCTTCAGTCGCATCAAGATTTTCTTCATCTTCTTCTGATGACTCATTGTATTCAGTAGCATTCTCAACTTCCTCATTTTGAACCGTGTTGTTAGACGAATTAGAACTTTGTGAGTTAACAACAACAGGTCTAACTAATGATGACTCAGCAGCATTGTCACTATCAAATATCATTCTAGCAGCTGCAGAATCTTCATCAAAAATCGGCAGGTCAAAGGAGTTAAATAGCCCATCATAATCGAACATCCAAGGATCACCTGGAGCTTTAACAGGATCTGTATATCTCTGAACCCGTACTTCACTCCATAGTTCAATCTTTTTGGTAGTCAGATTCCAAACACGAAAATTTGGTGTAGCATATCCAAGGAAGAAACCCTCGATAGCTTTCGCTCCAAACTTTCCATCCGGATCAATCATAGTGCATGGACCACCAAAAGGTTCTAGAATTGAAAGATCTGGTTTCCTTTTCTGTAGAAGTTCGAAACAAGTCTTGCCATGTCTCTTAACCGTAAGAACTCGGTTTAATGTGTAGCAAGCAGTCGACACAGCCTCTGCCCAGAACTGAACAGGAAATGCCGACTCTACCAGCATTGTTCTTGCAGTTTCAATTATCGTCCGATTCTTCCTCTCCGCGACACCATTTTGTTGTGGAGTGTAAGGAGAACTGTATTCATGAAGAATGCCTTTAGATGTACAGAACTCATCCATAATCCGGTTTTTGAATTCAGTTCCATTGTCGCTTCTGATCCTCTTAACTTTCAACGAGTAGAGATTTTCCAACATTGTAAGAAGATCCTTGAGGATTTGAGGAGTATCACTCTTGTGTGCCATAAAAGCTACCCAAGAAAATCTAGAGTAGTCATCAGTAACTACTAAACAATACACATCTCCGAACGTTGTTTTGTGTCTCATAGGTCCAAAGAGGTCCATATGAAGACGTTCGAGAGGCATGCCAACAGTGTTGATTTTCTTCAAAGGGTGAGACTTCTTTGTTTGTTTCCCTTTCTGGCACGAAACACAGATATCTTGTAGATGAAAACTTCTCACGGGTACGCCATTCACAAGATTGTTTTTCACCAAATGGTTCATTTTTCTTAAGTGAATGTGTCCCATTCTTCTGTGCCAAGATATAGACTCCTTCTCCGTGGCTTTCGAGACAAAACATGTGACTTGTGCAGAAGTCGTAATCGCTTGACTCATATCAAGAACATAAAGATCATTGATTCTTGGAGCCGATAAGAGAATCCATTCATCAGGAATTTTGAAACCAGGTTTAAGCACATAACAACCGGCATCATCGAAATGCACGGTGAACTTTTTATCGCAGATTTGCGACACACTGAGAAGATTATGATCAATTTGACGAACATAATTGATCTTATCGAAACATACCACACCATTGGAAATCATTCCCTCTCCAGTGATGTAACCGCCTTTGTCTCCAGCGAAAGCAACATAGCCTCCTTTAATGTTTCTCACATCATATAGAAGCCGTAAGTCGCCCGTCATGTGCCTAGATGCCCCACTATCAACAATCCAATGACTATTAATAGTTCCTCCTGGAACATCCTGCACATATCATCCAATGATTAGTTAAGGATGGGGACCCAAGCCAAAGTGGTCTTGGGTCGTCCCTGAGCATCACGAATAGTGATCTCGATTTGTTGATGGTTTTCCAAACAAACAGCTCCCCCTGAACCTTCACTCTTCCTAGGTTTCCAAGTTTGTTTTTGTTTACCAGATTGAGTTTTGTAAACAAATTTTGAAATTTCTGGTTTTACAGGTGAACTTGGTTCCCTTGGAACAGAATTTACCTTAGATTTTAAAGCCTTTTCTATTTTCTTCACATCTTGATGTCGTTGTTTCGATTCCTGTTCTTTAATAGTTCTTTTATCATGTTTAGGCGAAACAGGACGACATTTAGAGTGAATCGATTCAGGTGATGCTCTTTCAACAAATTTCGCTTTCGGAGTGTTAGCACAATCTTTGATGATGTGCCCAAACTCCCCACATTTAAAACACGTTCTCCTTTCAACAAACTTAGGAGAACTGGATCGACGATCAGATGTCGAATTTGTATAACCCGAGGTACTAGCTTTTTCATCACACCCGTTTGAATGTTGAGTGTAATTGTTTTGACTATCACGTTTTAAAATTTTGACTTGTACAAAATCAGTGTTTGACTTGTTAGCAAAAGTCTCAATTTTATCTGTACCCCTCGATTTCACAAATTTAACATTGCTGTTTTTCTTCTGATAACGAGCTCCTTTTGTTTCAAATTTTGAGTTGGAAACATTTGACAATTTAGCTCGTTGATCTTGTTTACCCTTAAAAGCGATAGGTTGTTGCTTTGAAGATGATTTCTGATTTCCAAATTTCTTTTTAATTTCAGTCTTAGGAATTGGATTACATTGAGTCACATTAACTCCCTGAATCGACTTTCCCACAAACTTACTTGTGTTATTTTCAAAAACATTATCAATCAATGATGGATTGACATTTTTAATTGGAAAATCATTATCTGAATAGATTTTAGAATCACCAACCAAAGTGTACAACACAATATTACTTTTAACAGTAGACACAGGATTTATCACTTGTTGAACAACAGATTTAACAGCAGGGGTAGGAGGATCACACAGTATATGATTCTCAATTGGAACTTCTACTCCTTTAAGTTTGTCAAGTGATTTATCCTGTTTACTCACATCTGATTCAGATTCATCATCCGACGACTCATAGTCCTCAATGGTTGGAGGACCTTGTTTCGTAGATGTTGACTCTTTTTGCTCAGAATTTGTACTTGGAGAATTGTCCGATTTGAACCCTAGGCCAGTAGTTACTTCCTCATAATTAAGAGGCACACTGGATTCAAACCGTGGCATTTCTTCTTCATCAGGCATATAAGTATAATCATGTCTTAAAGGGGGCGGACACTTCTTATACCCAACACCTTTCTTGTTTCCCTTTAGTTGTTGAACATCAATAATGTGATCGAGCACAAATCGGGAGTTAGAGTAACTCTCCAATTTTTGCTTGATTGCATCATGCTCACATTTGGCAATGGCTAGTTCCTTTTTAGTTTCCTCAACAATGTTAATGTATTCATTTATACTAACTTGTTTATGATAAACAGTTTTTGTCACTTCGGAAACATTTTTCTTTTGAATTTCAATCATAGATTTAAATTCTTTTTCGTTTCGAATCAAAGCCATATTCGATTCTTTGCATTTAGCCATTTCAACAACTAAATTCTGATTGTGAATATGAATCGAATCACAGTGAAGCTTTATTCTATCAAATTCACTTTTCATATACTCACAATCTCTACAGTTGATAAGAATTTCAGATTTTACCTGGCTTGTAGAATCTGAGACATTTGCCATAAAGGCAGTCTGATAAGAGAAAGATCCGTCTTCAGAAAAGAATTTCTCCATTTCTTTAGATACTACCTCAGCCTTCTTGATCAGAACTGATTTCTGACATTTCAAATCTTCTGCTTCATTCAATAAGTCATCAAGATTAGAACTTGCTTCTTTGCTCACATCAGATTCAGAACTCGAAGTAGAACTTTCTTCATCAGAACTCCCGGTATGACCAGAACTGTCGTCACTATCAGAAAATTCTTCCTTATGAACGTGCTTGATGTGATTGATAATCTTAGCATAACACGCCGTTCCTCCTTTACCTTGATCACTTTCCCCAAGTTGTAAAGACCAATTAAACCCTTCATCAGCTTGTACGGTTAATGCACGACTTTCATTTGATGGTCCAGACTGATTCTGGTTAGTGGTGTTGGTTACAGCCACTATCCCTTTTCCATGATTGTCTTGATTAGCATTTGAAGTACTCGTCTGATTACGGAATGGGTTCTGATTGCCTTGTCTGCTTGGTCGAGTGCACTCACGTTTGAAGTGACCCTTTTCCCCACAATTGAAGCATGTAACTGCTTCTTTATCAAAACCGTACTTTGTATCTTGTTTGCTTTCCAAAGAACTTCTTCCTGTTCGAACCATAAAGTCCTTCGCCCTTCTAACAGCACTTGCGAATGCCCACTTTATATCCATCAACTCCATTTCATCACGGTTAATTTGTAGATAGTCTTCGTTGGTTAAATTGATGTTTCCAATTTGACCTGTGACCAAACCGCAGTAAGCACTGACCATGGTATTAATAAGTTCCATATGTTCCTTTGCTACTTCAATGCTAACATTTGAGAGGTTTGATGTATCAACTTTGACTGTGTTAGGGTTTGGAGTTGGAGGATTGTTGGTATAATGAGCTTGCTGTTGTTGTTGTGGTTGGACTTGTTGTTGTTGTGGTAGGGATGGATTAAAACCTCCTCCTGAATATGCTTGAGGTTGAGTAGTATTTACTGGAGGTATAAAAGGAATAAAACCTCCTCCAGAATAAGTCTGAGTTTGTTGAGGAAACGGAGAAGAGTTTGTATCTGATACAAACGCCGTTTGTAACTTTGGTTGCCTCAGACTAGCTGACGGATCAAAACCTCCACCATTATACATTTCAACATTCTGAGGAGCAGCAATGCGTTTTGCTTTTCGGATTTCTTCATCATTTTTATGTTCCAGCTTCTGTACAAATTCATAGATAGTTATAGTGTCAGCATCTAGAATACCTGTATGTTTTAGAAGCTCGATGTATGAACTCCACTTTGGTGGTAGAGAATCAGCAAATCGTGCACAAACTTCCTTTTGAGATGCAGTAACAGTATAGGCAAACATCTCACTAATCAAATGATAAAACCGTGTGGTCATATCATTTAGAGTTTCGTTTTCCAAGAACTGGAACGACTCAAACTCTTTCTTTAATAAATCATGCCGTGTGTCTTTCTGGAAGCTGCGTTTCCTTCTCCTCTTGTCACCAAACAATCCCATAAGGATTTAGTGTCCTTACTATAAGAAAACTGATGATAGATATCTTTATGAAGTGCTTGAGTAAGAACATCAAATGACTTTTTCTCAAACTCATATGCTTTCTTGTCATTTTCCTGCATGTTAGTAAAACCTTCGGCCGTTGACGCTGCTACTTCAAGAGCATCATTGCGTGGAGTAATGAAACACCTCCAAATATCAGTGCTTTGACCTTGAACATATGTAATGAAACGACCTTTCCATGATGGAAACTCGTTCATATGATTCAACTTTGGCGGGCGATTGTTGCTACCCGTTTCGCTCTCGCTAATCAGAAGATTTTGAATGTTTTGGTTCTGATTGGATGCCAAAGCCCATTGTCCGGCACTTATAGTTGGTTGACCATAAACACACTTCACCCACGCTGCTGCGGACGTCGGATCTTCACGTGGTCTAGAATCCATACTCCAATCCCATGGACTAGTACAACTCATATTTGATGTATGTATGATAGTACCTGCACAAATTTCTTGAAAACAAACAGTAAGCAAACTGATATAAGTCTTCTGTTTAAAACAGATCTGTTTTCGACGAAACAGAGTTCACGAAACAGGTTTGTTTCGTCTGAATGAATGACGACGAAACAGACTTGTGATAATTGTGATTCGTGGCGAAACAGAATTTTGTTTCGTCAAAGATGTTGTGGCGAAACAGACGTTTGATTCGTCAAAGGTGTTGCGACGAAACAGATGTGATTCGTCGGCTGTGTGTTTCGTCAAAACTGGGTAAAAGTCAGTGGATTTAGATATTTAAAATATCTACTGACCAGTCAAGGATAAGATGAGACAACAAGATATTTAACCCTGACACAAGTATGTTTGTAACTCTTATTTTCCACGAAACAGACTTTGTTACTGAAACCAATTATCACTTTTACACAAAAGTCAAGATATTGTTTTATAAGTTACAACACTTTGTTTTAATCAATTATCAGATCAAATTCTCAGCTTATAACAAGAACACTTATGAATATATGAAGAACACACTCAAGAACATGAAGTTTCCGATGAGTTTTCCGATCACCGATAAATTTCCGAAACACGAAAATACACTAGATTTTCACTAAAAAACCCGGTTTAAAGCATAAACAAACAATCTAACTTAGGTTTTTGATAAAAATCAGTAGCAAACAACACTAAAACAGCAGATTTATGAATATTTTTCCAGAAAATATTAATTTTTCAAGAACAAGTTTTCAGAAAAACACACACAAAATACTTGATAAAACCGAACAAGTTTGATTTTAAACAAGGATAAGAGCCAATGCTCTGATACCACTTGTAGGTCCCGAAATCTGAGGATCGATTACGAACCGAATCTCTTGTTTATAGTAAACACGGTTACGTGTGCGGAATCCACGTAACTATGCCAAATCAAACATATATAGCAATAATAACAACGGATTAATCAATGATACACACTCGATTGATTAACGGGATAAGAACCTATTACAACTGATACAAACACAATTCAGACGAAATTTTGGCAGAGTTTTGTTACTATGGTCTGTTTCTTATCTCTGAGTTCAAATGAACACAAAGTGTTGCTTATATAGTCCCTGGGCCATTGATATCGACGAAACACACAAGTGTTTGACGAATCTGAATATGGGCCAGACATTGGGCCTGGAACAGCCCAATACATGACGAATCAAGGTCTGATTCGTCAGTACATGACGAATCAAGGTCTGATTCGTCATGACCTTCAAACAAAACAGAAGTCTGTTTCGCCATGAAGTGTTCCGACGAAACAGAAGTCTGTTTCGTCGAAGACTGCAACTGTTGTGTTTGTTCCTGTTATCAGACAGCAACAATCAGCAACATATAAACATAGTAATGACAAAACTACCCTTTAATGCAACATGCATTGTTCATAAAACATTACATACCAAAAGAGACAAATAAGTTGTACACAAGTAGATAGGAGGATATCTGACTTGGTCAACATAACATACAGACTCGATAATTAATAAAAGACCATTCAAAATACATCGTTAAAACAAGACTAGTTACAGACACTAAAAATGCATCAACAACACCACTCCTAAATTCCCAGCATCAAATTTAAAAATTGCGCTTTGTGTTTATTATTTAATTGATTACTAGAAAGAAGCCTGTATGTTTGAGTTAGTATATACCTATGTGCAGATATATGCAGTTGCATCAACTTCTAGCAATGGAGTTCACCTTTTAGATTTTTATCAACACCGCAGCTCCCCATGCCATGTGGATTATGAGTAAGAAACGTCCCACCCTTTATTTTCCCATCAAAGCCAAACTTTGATCTTATTCTTAACTGCCATTATTCCTGCAGTGATTCAAAGAGTCATTGGGAGTCTGTCAAGCGTAACCAAAGCGTTTTTGTGCCATTATCTAAACGTGTTACCACTTGTGCCATTCAGCCACTTAACGGCACCATTGTTACTTCTTTATTAGCGATTTCTCAAAAGTACCTTTGCAAGAAAGGAGATAGTGAAGATCAGCAATCATGAAAGAGGATAGACCCTGGAACTATAAATCATAATTCAGAATTTCAGAGGAATGAGATATTTGTAATACAAGCAAGCAGCTCTACCCATATACAATACATGATATGATGTTTGTAATATAAGCAAGCAACTACATCCATATATAATACATGATATGATGTGCAGGGAGTAGAGGTGTTGAGGGTGGAATATATGTTGTGGTGTATTTCAATCAGGGGCGAAGTATAGAAGGGGCGGGAGGGGGCGCCCGACCCCCGAACTTTTCGCTCAGTAGTGTTATGTATATAGTTTTCGTATAGAAATTTTTGGGTATACACGTTTTCGACCCCCCGGTTTTATAGAAATTTTTGGGTATATACGTTTTCGACCCCCCCGTCATTTGGGTCAAGCTTCGCCGATTAAGATCTTGAAATAAAGGATCCTATGCTTTGCATGTTGTCATCTTGTGTTCTTATAAGATCATTCATGCATGTAGTCGATATGGGTCATGGGGAAGAGCATCCCATGCAAAGAAAATAGCAGACACCCCCCCCCCCCCCCTTTTTTTTTTAAAACGACTTAACACCCCTGTCAGTGACCAGTCAAGTCTCCAAGTTAAAGAAGGAGAAGAGAAACAACACACACATGCTGTCTTTAAACAATGGTACAAGAACCAAATTCAATCAATACATGTGTTCTTTCACATGTGCAGATATATGTCAGTATGTGTTTCATGTAATAAATTCAACATATACACCACCGGCTCCCATGGTAACTTTCTTGTGCATATTAACTTGTACTTCACATGTTAATGGTTGTACTCAGAAGTTAAAAGGCCTAGACAGAGGTACCAAAACCCATGTTACTAGATATCATTGATCTCTGGACCTCAAGAACTTGATCGGACCTACACAAGCAACAACCTTTAGTCTCGTCACAACAAGGGACTGTGACCGGACTCCGACGTGAGAATAAGTATAAGTAGTTGACGGCAAATTGAATGCCTCTCCACTCTCGTGAGTCCATGGCGAAGAGAGACTTATATAATATAGCACTTTTTGGTATACTTGCATTAGTGCCCCTACACCTCCATGTTGATTATAGAACTGAATGTTTTTCGCAGGTTCGTTATATTGCCCCGATGGACAAGACATTTTTTTGCACGTTTCTTTATTGTTAATTGTGACATTCCTCATTGACTTAATATTGAGATCTTTGGTAGTTGGCAATGCTTAGTAACAAGTTGGGTCACTCCTTGAAATCCTGCCTATTTGGACCGACCCTTTGCTACTAGGCACCGTGGCGTGGCATAGTGGGGGCGGGAGGGGGCGGCCGACCCCCCTAACTTTTTCGCTTAGTAGTGGAGAGTATGTAGTTTTTGTATAGAATTTTTTGGGTATATAGGTTTTCGACCCCCTGGTTTTATAGAATTTTTGGGGTATATACGTTTTCGACCCCCCGGTCGGAAATCTCAAGCTTCGCCACTAATTACAATGTAAAAAATTTCACATTAGGGAAAATGTTTTTGATTGAATATCTCTCTACCATATGGAATATAACGAGTCTTTTTATTTTTCATGTGTGCCTTGCATGTGAAAATATTTAACATGGCTATTTAATAGTTATCATATTTAAACTTGAATGATTATTTGCTACAAAACATTTAGGAAAGAACAAAGATCGATGGAAGGGAAAGTAATTGTGATGAATATCATATAGTTGTCTATTGGTAATAGTTGAAGGGGTCAAATGTAGCTTTGTGATTAACGAATAACTAACTTGTAGTTAGTCCTAGATATGCTATTCTCTCAATTGTACTTAATATCAAATACGCAATGAGAAGCAACTGACTTTGAATCGAATCAATCTATTTTATCTGAATTCTTTCTCAACTTTGTCCTCCAACATTGGTATAAAAGCTGACGGTCGACAAACTCCATTGTTATCAGACTTTTTACCTCAACCTCCAACATGGCAGACAAAAGAAGGAATCAAGGGATGGGGATGTTGTAAAACACCAAAGAAATCAACACTCAAATGATTCCATCTTTGTTCACTAGTCATCACAGACTGTTTTGTTGAGTGTGAATCCACTAGAGCAAGTGGACATCAGGAAATCCTTTCTGATCAAAACATGATAAGAAGATAAAGGGCTGAGATGATCCAATCTTCTCTGAAACCCATTATTCACAGATCATGTTTTGTGACTTTCTTCTCTTTTCTCAATCTTATATATATTAGATTGTTATGTATCTGTAAAATTGTACCAAGCTTAATAACAAATACTCCTAGTTACCGATGTTGATACATATTATGTGGATACGGCTCGGCTCGGTTCGACTCGGCTACGAAGTGAAGGCCGTAGTAAAGACATCCTCCTGTCTTGACTCGGTATGCTAGTTATTTTGTATCGAACGATGTAAATGCAACTGCGTGTGTGCAGTTTGCATTATTAGTTTAAGTGTTGTCTGTTTGTTAGGCCCAACATGTTGAAGCCCAATCCTAGGCCCAACATGTGACGAAAACACCCTTGTGGTGAAAACACCCTTGTGGCGAAATCACTTGTGACGAAATCACTTGTGACGAAATAACTGGATTTCGTCATAATGATGGGTGTTCGTCATTGTGTTTTCGTCGGCTTCTTGATTTCGTCATGGCTTCACTATATATACACTCACAACAGACAGAACACAGTACAAGTCTGAATAGATTTCGGAGAGAACACACACACAACAGAGAGTTTATAGGTTTATCTTGTAAACATTGCATTGTAAGCGTTTCAGAGTATTAATACATTGCGTGTTAATCATTGAATCTTTGTGTCTTGCGTGTTCGTAACTTGGTTTAACTTACCCGTTTGGATTCCGCACTCTCGGGTTTGTCGGAAAACAGGGAATAGAGGTTACTCGATCCTCCGGGTAGACCTACAATTGGTATCAGAGCATTGGCTCGATTCCTTGTTAAAACCAAGTAGATTTTCATGTGTTTCCAGATTTGTTCTTGATTTTTGAAACAGAAAGTTTATATTTTCAGAAAAATCAGGTTTAAATCTTTGAAAATCTTGTGTTTTTGTTGATTTTTCTTATAAAAATCTTGCTATTTTTCATCTATACATGTTAAGAAAGGATTTTTATTGAACATTTGCGCAAAAATTGTATTCGGAAAATTTTCCAGTGGCTGGAAAACTCATTGGTTTCATCAGAAAACTCATCAAGTTCATCTCATATTCAAAGTGTTCTTCAAATATTATTGAGTTTGATCTTTGTTTGATTAATAAGTGAAGTGTTTGTGATTAAAATACTTTAAGTTGAAATTTGTGTACACAAGCATGTTGAGTAGTTGGTAAAAGTCTGATAAAGATAAGACAGTGTTTGAAAATTGGACATCTTGGGCAGGTGTGTGTCAGGATAAGATTTGGTTTTGATAAATATCTTTTTGTCAGTACACAATTGTCAACGAAAACACCCATCTTCATCAGACATATTCAGACAAAAACACCTTGGGCTGGACGAAAACACCCTGGTCAACTGGCTTCTGGACAAAATCACCAACATCAGGTGGCTTCTGGACGAAATCACCAACATCTAGTGGCTTCTGGATGAAAACATTCAGCGACGAAATCAGATTGTAATCATTCTGGACGAAATCACTTGTTGTTGGACGAAATCACAGCTCAGCGACAAAAACAGCCCCTGATTTCGTCATAAAAGGCACATCAGCGACGAAAACAACCCCTGATTTCATCATAAAAGGCACTTCAGCGACGAAATCACCCTTTCGGCGATGAAATCACCCTTTCAGCGACGAAATCACCATTTCAGCGACGAAATCAAACATTTCAGCGACGAAAACCCCTATTTTCGTCACATATCTTTTCATATTATTAACAGAAGCTTTTTAAAACATTCTTAACTGTTTGATTTGAGTGTTTTGAGCAGGTTTTCATCATTATACATTTAAAATGAATCCGGCTTGGTGGGATACGAGCAAGGGTTTATCTCCTTCATGGGCTCAGTCTCCTACACCGTCAAATAAAACGTATACGAGAAAGGACTTAGCAACCAATTTGTATGGAAATCCATTACCACCAGTTGCTTCACATGCTCCACTTCAAACGGCGTTTGTCACAAGCACATATTTGTATGGCAATCCGATACAAGTTCCTGTAAAGCCAGCTCCAACCACAGACTTGTATAGAAATCCAATACCACCAGTTGCTTCACAGCGCCATCGTTCTACTGTAGCACCATCATCTCTTGATCCAAGGAACTGTAGTCAAACAAAAACGGCGTTTTATGCTAAAATTGTCAAAGATGCCAGCAATGGTGAATCATCACGAAACAATGACAGTTCTGAACATGACAGTAGTTCAGTTGAAGACGTTTCAACTTCAGTTGAAGACGTTTCAACTTCAGTTGAAGATGTTACAACTTCAAGTTCAAGTTCAAGCGAGGATGGATCTGAATGTGAATCATCAAGGGAGGTTGTTGATTCTGATGCAGATAGGTCAACATCTGAGAGTGATTCCAGTCAGGTATGTGTCAATGAACCAACTGTTGTTAATTGTGATAATTGTGCTAGCTTAAGTGTTAAATGTGCTGAATTGGATGCTAATATGTCTGAGTTGCAAAGCAAACCTAATGCTTTAAATGCTGAATTGTCTGACTTGCAAAACAAACATGTTTCTTTAGATGCTAAGTGGAGTGATTTGCAAAGAAAACATGAGGCTTTGCAAAACAAATATGAAGTGACAAATATCCACAATCAACATTTGATCGTGGATCTTTCAGAATGCACAGAGGCCAACATGTTTCGTGAAAATTATGAAAAGGAATTTAAAAAGATAATTGAAACATTAAAAGAAGATAAGACCGAGCTAACGAAAATGGTTTCAAGAAAACAAACTGAAATAAACCTTTACATCAATAGGCTCGAGTTAATGCAAAAAGAGTTGGCCTGTGCTAAGTGTGAAAGTGAGGCGATCCAGCTTAAGATGAATAGTTATTCAAACTCTAGGTATGTGCTGGATCACATCATTGATATACAGAAAAAGAAAAATGATGTCACGTGCATAGGTTATAAGAAGTGTCTACCACTTATTAAACACGATTATTCTTCGATGCCTGATGAGGAAAATAAACCTCATTTTGAGCCCTCAGTATCATTGAGCCTTGAGGAATTCACATTTGGGCTAGGATACAAAAAGGAAGTATCTTCAGATTCGGATGAATCAGTAGATGCGAAAGTGTCAACAGCTGAACGAAATCAGGATCCTCCAGTCATTGTTGAGGATGCTGATTCGTCTGATGATGAATCCGAGGATACTGACTCTGAACAGTCAGAAACGGTGACAAAAGAGGAAAACATACCTCTCGAAAATCACATTCTTTGTGATCCACCTGCAAAACCGTTTGTGACTGCTACAACCAAGTCCGTTGAATCCTCATCTGGAAGCTGTGAAAGCGTGAACTTGCTTTACACGTTGATTGGATCTGATAAAATATACTCAGACAATGATTTTCCAATCAAGAATCTCAATCAATCTTTGATTGATAAAGTTTTCGAAGATTCTACCGGTAAGTTTTTGGGAAAGTCGAGCCCAGGAGTTGTAGTAACTCAGTGTGCTCCTATCCCAAAATCCGAAGTTAGAAAGAAATATGGGAATAAAAAATTACAAACACAACACAATCAACGAAAGCAAGGTCACGTTCACCAAGGAAAGGGAAAAGGCAAACAAAGCCAAAACAAGAAGACGATTCAGAAGGTGAACTTCGTGAAATCCAGAGGGACTGATAAAATTGAAACTTTCGAAAACAAATCCAACACGGATTTTGTTAAACAAGTTAAAATTTTGAAAAGAAACAGTCAAAACAATTACACACAACACACAAACGGTTGTGATGTAGGACCAAGTACCTCAAGATCACGAAGTTCATCATCAAGTTCTTACATTTATGATACTCCGAGGTTTGTTGAGCGGAGATCATGCTTTGAATGCTGTGAGTATGGACACATTGTTAAGAATTGTCCATATCTCACCAAGGGAAAGTCAAAGGTTGAACCCCCCCGTGGTAACAAATACCATAAAAGATCTATTTCACCAAGACAGGACCCTCGTCTTGTTAAACAACAAGAAGTGAAATAGATAAAGAAACAATGGAAAAATGTTGAAAAGGTTTTAAAACCAGAGATTGTCCAAACGCAGTCTGTTAAATTAGATGTTAAAAATGAAAAACAAAAACAGATTTGGAAACCAAAATCGGAAATTGTTTCAGGGGGAGCTACATCAATTCCGAATCATCGGGAAATGGATGTCACAATTCTCAATGATGATGGACGACCCAAGTCTGTGAAGGCATGGGTCCCCCTCTCCAACTAACCTCTGAATGAGTGTGCAGGATGTTCCAGGAGGAACTATTGATAGTCTTAGGATTGTTGATAGTGGAGCGTCCATGCACAAGATCGGCGAAATAAGGTTCCGAAACATTGTTGTATCCAAGGAGAATATTGTTGCCTTCGATGGAGAGAGGAGAAAAGAAGACAAAAATGTCTGATGAAAGAATGTGGTTGAATGAAGTTGAAAATTCGACAAGATGAAATATGTGCCAAAATTTGGTTGTTATGGTTTTTGATCGGGTCAAGAAGATAGATTTCAATCAAAATGTACGCACCTGCAGCACGTCTGAAGTTCAAAATTAACAAGATGAACGTGCAGTGTACTTTTCTCTACGGCGTGATAGAAAATGTGTTTGTTGAACAAACCAATCGAGTGTGCGAATGCCTTGGCGTGGATTGAACAACCGCACACTACTTCTGAAAGAGTAAGACAAAGACCTTCGCTGGTGCAATATGTAAGGCCAGCCGGACCCAGAGGTTTACGATCTTGTTGATGTGAAGAGATTTCTCAGTAGCTACAAAATCGACTTTGAAATCCACACCTGGTGGATATCCAGTTCGGGAGAGCACTCAGATTCCTTGCAATGGACGAAGCAGTTGCAGGATACGGTTTTGAATTTTCAAATCTCTCCTATACTTGTCGATATTTAAGCTGCTTTATGAATTATTATCATCTCGTACAGCACTCTTTGACCAGACACATTGATCTCGAATATCACTTCACACGTGATTGTTTCATTATGAAACTCATCAATGTTGTCATGGTCCACACTGCTTACCGACGTGCCAACTCATTTTTCCAAAATTCGATAAATCATTTCTGATTAAAATTAATTTTGGTAAACGGCATTGAGGTAAAGCAAGAGTAATCGACATCGGAAAATCGTTTTTGTAAATATCTTTGTGTTTTTAAAATTCATTGTAAGTTTGTTGATTTTAGGGGGAGTAATTCCAAATTTGGAAAATTCAAAAACATCGAAAAATTTCAAAATGCAAAAACAATAGAAAAATAAAAATGAGTTTCCTGGCGAGCAAAAGAGAAAATGATAGTACATCAGTGGTCTGTCCAAACCTCTTTAAACTGAAATGCAAAATGAAAAATGTTAAGCAGCTCTATATAAGATGTATCGGTAGGCTCACAATCATCTTAAAGTGTGCAGGGTGATATAAACCTAAATCAACTGAAGACCAGGTGGGAACCGCTCATTGGCATATGGTCTTAGTACCGAAATTTCGTTTGAGAGATTGCCGAGGTTCTGAGATATGTGGTCTTTATGCTGTTTATCATCTGGGTATCATGGTTGTTTCTTTTACTGAAAAACAAACGGAGACGAAGTCTAGATCTTCCATGATATCATACATACGTGTACATACTGCATACGACCTCAATAAGTGATCAACAATCACATGTCCAAACAAAATAAGTGATAATATATCACATTTATCCAGCAGTCAAGTTCGTCTCTTTGCTGTACGAAAGTATTGACATGTTCACGGACTTGCTCCTGTGCCCTTCATGCATCTGAAAATCAAGTTCCTCATCAATAAGTGATTCTATCACATAGGGCTTGTTTTCATCAAAATAAGTGAGTTTCTCACATTTTCATATACGGCAAAACAGATGATAAATGGTATACTCACCAGTAAGATGAACTCTCGTGCATACCTTGATACGAGAATGTGTCGTGATGTGGATGAACACCGGTCGGTAAGTATAAATCATACCTTAACGTATCCCCTCACCATGATGACATCTGATAAGTTGAGTTTATGTGGATAACAATACCGATAATCGTTATAGGCTGTTTATCTAATTGTTAACAAAATGAACAACAAGAGCGTTTTGGCATGACCGTACACTGATATGATTCTCTTACCCTCGAAACTCGCAAAAAGAATGTTTGTATATATTTACTTTTCTTAGTTTCTACAACTCTGTATATATTTATTTACTGCTTTCAGTCTTTAAGTTTGAAATATTCAAAATGCTAAAAAGATTTTAGGTGTGTTTTAATATAAACTTTATAAAAGCCAAATTTTTTTTTCTTCTATCTTATTTTCAATTGTACGATGTTGGATCTCGAGTCTTCGTTACCTGAAATCTGATGAAAACCAAAACGACTGAATCTTCATAAATGGTCAGAGTTTGCGAGTTTTGAAAGTTAATAATCAAAATTGAAAAATCTGTTAACTTTTCAAATAAATTGTCGGACGGTAGTTGAACATGGTCACATGTGTGTCATTTGTTTATGTTAACTATATTCCAAGCAGTTGTTCTTATTATGCGTTTAGCTTTCTTGCATGTGCAGATGCTAAAGGTGAAGAGAACATGTTCGATGACAATCTTCAGAATGAAGACACGACATGAAGGCACTCAAATGATAAAGATGATCGAGTTGCCGCTGATCAATCATCAACACCACAAGGATCTAAAACATTAAAGATCAAAAGATTAACGAGCATAACCAAAGGGGGAGTTTATTGATACACTTCCTAGATAAAAGCAGGAGTTTGTTAATACACTTTCTGTGTGTGACACGTGAATACTTTGAAGATCCTTTCCGAGAAAAAGAACCATCAAGAGATGGAGAACGAGATTACGAACCTCGCGAGCAGCATCCAAGGGGGAGTTTGTTGATACATATTATGTGGATACGGCTCGGCTCGGTTTGACTCGGCTACGAAGTGAAGGCCGTAGTCAAGACATCCTCCTATCTTGACTCGGTATGCTAGTTATTTTGTATCGAACGATGTAAATGCAACTGCGTGTGTGCAGTTTGCATTATTAGTTTAAGTGTTGTCTGTTTGTTAGGTCCAACATGTTGAAGCCCAATCCCAGGCCCAACATGTGACGAAAACACCCTTGTGGTGAAAACAACCTTGTGGCGAAATCACTAGATTTCGTCATAATGATGGGTGTTCGTCATTGTGTTTTCGTCGGATTCTTGATTTCGTCATGGCTTCACTATATATACACTCACAACAGACAGAACACAGTACAAGTCTGAATAGATTTCGGAGAGGACACACACACACAACAGAGAGTTTATAGGTTTATCTTGTAAACATTGCATTGTAACCGTTTCAGAGTATTAATACATTGCGTGTTAATCATTGAATCTTTGTGTCTTGCGTGTTCGTAACTTGGTTTAACTTACCCGTTTGGATTCCGCACTCTCGGGTTTGTCGGAAAATAAGGAATAGAGGTTACTCGATCCTCCGGGTGGACCTACAACCGAGAGTGGACGTAACTCAGAACCAGACCGAACCACTATAAATCTTTGTGTTCTTCAACAGAAAAGTGTGTGTGTGAGTTCTTTGTTCATGTGTGTATCCAGAACCTAACAACTGGTATCAGAGCTCAGGCTCTTGTTGTTAAACCGAACAGAAACAGAGGTGTAGAGGAAGGAGATACCTGACAGTGCAGAAATCTGAACTAGGGTTCCGATTTGCATCGGTTTCAGCCGTCTCTTCATAGCAGCCGTCTTCTATTCAGAACCAGCAGTCGTCGCTGCCGCCAGAACCGCCATCGTCGCTGCCAGAACCGCCGGCAGTTCCGCCGCCCCACCTGCTAGATTCACCGCAGCCGTCGCCGCTGTCTAGGGTTCCGATTGAACCCAGTTTGGCTCTTGTGTGACACACGAACAGGTGAGAAGAAGCTGACCAGTGAGATCGAACTAGGGTTCCGATTGAACCCAGTCTCTTGTTCATCGCAGGAAGAAGAAGAAAAGAGAGAGCAGACTCCTTTTTTTTGTTCTGGTGGAATTGGGAAAGAAGAAACAAGTGAACGTGTTTTATTTCTGGTGGAAAATTGAGTTTCTCAATTTGAACAGAATGGCCCCTCAACTTTGACAAATATCCATCACAACCCACTGCTACTTATTCATTGCCAATTAAAGCTTGAAACATATAAGTTATTTGTTTCTGATTATCACTTTCGCTCGTATAAATTACCACTTAGTAGTACAAACCGTTTGGTTAGTAGTAATTTGGTAATTTTTTTTAAATGGCAGAAGATAGTAAAATCAAGATTGATAAGTTCGATGGAAGTGATTATGGATTTTGGAAAATGCAAATTGAAGATTTGTTGTATCAGAAAAGTTTGCATTTGCCTATGTCGGGTGAACAACCAGGTGACATGTATGATGAAGAATGGAAGTTGTTGGATAGACAAGCTTTGGGTGTGGTTAGGCTTTCTTTGGCAAAGAGTGTTGCTTACAACATTGTCAATGAAACGACCACATATGGTGTATTGAGAGCTTTGTCAAACATGTATGAAAAATCATCCGCTTCAAACAAAGTATTCCTCATCCGACAATTGGTCAACACCAAGATGAAGGAAGGCATGTCGGTTACCGCTCACATAAATGAGTTTAACTAGATTATCTCTCGTTTAGCCTCATTTGAAATAAAGTTTGAAGATGAAGTACAAGCGCTACTCCTTTTATCATTGTTGCCAGACAGTTGGTCAGGCACAGTCACAGCAGTTAGTAGTGCATCCGGCACTACTGTTGATGCATATTTTGTGTCTGTAACTTGTTCTTTATTAAGCGTTGTAATTTTACGGTCTTTACTTATCGAGTCTGTATGTTCCATCAGTCGACCAAGTCGGATATCCTCCTATCTTACTTTGGTCTGACAGTTTGTCTCTTTGGTTTGTAATGTTTAAAACTGATGCATGTTGCATTTGGTTAAGTAGATTATGTCTTGGTGTGTTTATTCAAGTCTGCTGCAAACTGTCAAACAGTTTGCAGCTTATCTGTTTTGCAGCCCTCGACGAAAGACTATCTTTCATTGAACACAGGTGTGACGAAAAACCTATCTATTGGTCAATCTATGTTTCATCATGAACAACGACGAATAACCCTGGTTATTCGTCGACCATGGTTATTCATCAGGCCCATTATGTCTTTCGACGACATTGGCCTGGGCTGCCTATATAAACACCACTTGGTTTATGTGTGAAACCATGAGAGCATATCCTACTGCGAGGTTTACATTTAAGCATTGTGTCTATGTGTTTGATGTTCGTTCTCATCCGTTTAATCAATAGACTGTGAATCTTTGGTTACATCGTGTTCTTGCTATTTCTGTGTTTGGTTTGCATTGTCATGGGGATTCCGCACTCGTGACCGTGTTTTGTTATAAACAAGGATTTGGTTTCGTGATCGATCCTCAGAAAATGGACCTACAAGAGAGAGATAGGGTGAGCTCATTTGAAAGAGTTCACTGTGAGCTTTAGTGTTTGGGGGAGAGATCACCACTTGGTCTCTCCCCGGTTGTATACTCCTTTGGTATTGTTCGGTTATCTTGTAATCGGGCCGATTTGTAGTGTTATACTACCAGATTAATACAAAAGAAGTTGTTTGTTAATCTCTAATCTCTCCCGTATTGAACAAATCACTCACGAATCACGGTTTCGGTCCCAAAAAAGGGTATTTCGTCCTGAACAAGTTTAACTTTGACCAAGATTTCAACCCCGTTGACTTTGAAAGGTTTTTCGTTGACCTTTAGGTCTTTCGTGGACCTATAGGTTTTTCGTGGAACATTTTCATTTGAAACTACCAAGTCTTGAAATTTGCACACTTTGAACATATTTTACAGATTTTATCAGATTTTCCATTGTGATCAAGTTTACCAAATGCAAAAGACATTTTATGAAATCGGTTTCAGGCTTTCGGCAGAAAACTCCAAGTTACAACTTCGGCTAATCAAAAACGAACTTTACAAATTACACTAGAACATAATTTAAAGTGCGGTAAACTAGTGAGAAGCAATAAAAAGAAGTAAACGATTGTACAAAGTCAAACTTTTTGAGAGTTTCAAGGAAAAAGAATCATACCAGCTTACGGTCTTTGTCAACATGGAGGAAAATATGAAAAGAACCGGTGGTCGTACAACTGGGAATAAGTTCTGAATGTATCCTCGTTTTCTGCAAATGATTATGAATGTCCATCATCCTGATCTTCCGAAAGCCGATGATGACATTCTGAAGATAGATACGATGATAGAGCATTCACTGAAGATATTCAGGGGCATTGCAATGAAAAGATACAAAGAAAGCAAGCTGCCTAGGAAGTTGTTTGGTGCTCTTGGTAAGACAGACTACATCGCTCCAGAAGACGACAAATGGCGTCACAATGACAGCCAATCTGACGATGAGGAGCCAAAATTGAAGAAAATGATGGAAGACAAGTTTGGACGAAAGGATTCGGATTCTTCCGACAGTGACGATGATGGTGATGATGAAGGTGGTGATGGTGGAGATACTGGTGCTGTTGGTGCATCTGGTGCTGCTGGTGCATCTGCTGCTTGTACAACTGGTGATACTTCAGCTGGTGATGATGAAGAGGATACGGAATCGGATGATAATCCACCTGAGCCTGGGTATGAATTCTATTTCGATGAACGTGGTGTGAAAAAGGTCAGGAGGATTAGACAAGAGGATGATGCTGACTACGTTCCTTCGGATACCGAAGATGAACGTTTGAAGAAAAAGCAAACGGCTGCCCGTTGAAAGAAAAAGGCAAGGAAGTACATTGGTTCTTCCTCTGCACAACAGTCCGTTCCACAGAAAGAGCCCACTCAAGAAGCAGAAATGAATCCAAACCTTGGATTCACGGCCGATGAAGCTACTGCTATGGTGTCGTCTCCTCCAAGATCCTCCGAACCATCTCCTATAGTGACTTCAGCTCTTGAAACTCCTACAGTGACACCTCAAGAACCAGCACACTCAATTGCATCGACTATTCGTGCAACTACTTCGCAGCCGGCCTCAGAGCGCAGACAAAGTAGATTCTCTCAGATGCAGCAAGATGAAAAGGTAGATTTCCTGTTCTCTCAATTGCAAGCTGCTGCAGGTCAAATCAATAGGCAATCGGAAGTGATAAACATTACGAGAAGCGACATGATCAAACAACATTTGGAGATAAACACATTGAATTCCACTGTTGGTCATCAACAAGCTGAGATCACTCGCCAACAAGCAGGGATTGAGGAACTGAAAGCTGAGAATGCACGCTTGAAGACTGCTGACGAAGAAAGAGAGTGTCAGTTGCAACAAATGTGAGCTGTGGATAATGCTCGTGGTATTGACATGAACCGCTTGAAAGAAAGAAGCACCGAGGTTCATAGGTTGGCCGAAGCTCTTAAAGAAAAGCACGATGACATGAAAGAGTGGTACCACATCCGCAATAACAAGTTAATAGATAGGGTCAAGAGAATCACTGATGGCTTCGAGTTTGTAAGAAAGCGTGTCAACATTCTGTGGGGTGACCGATGCAAGCAACAAGAAGTCTTGAAGAAAAGGGATCATGATTCTGAGGATCCGGGGAACCCTGACCCTTCTGCAACATCTGAGCAACTGCCAGCCACTGCATCTACTGAAATTGTTGTCTTCAAGCCATCGCAGATTGAATCGGCACAAGGAACCTCTGGTGGATCCGTAGAAGAAGTCCAACAACTGGAGAGCAGTTCTTACATTGAAAGCTCTATGGCTGGTATATCCTTTATTCCTAGCACTGCTGATTTTGCTTTACAGGCTTTACATCCAGTGACTGGAGAAGTTCTTGAAGAGGGAGAGTTTGTTGCGGATCTTTCACATGAGCAGTTACTTGCTCTGAATGAGATGAAAGAAGTTGATGATGCTGAAATTGATGATATTCTGAGTGAACCGGAAACAGCGGATTTAGAAAATGTGGAAGAGATAGTCTTTGAAGGAAATGATAAGAAGTCCTCCTATGTGCGAGAAGACGGGACTGAGTTCGCTCCTTTTAATGAAGAATGGTTGAAAGAGAACGTGGACGTCATCGATGAACAACTGAAAAATCATGATACTTCTGAAAATGCCTCGGATGCGTTCACAGAGTGGCGAAATAAGTTCTTGTCTAAAGTTTCCAAGCCTTTGCCAGCGGAAGTTCAAGTTGATTACCTGCAATACGAGAAAGAGAACTTGCATGGAAAGATTCTTTGCTGGATGTTTGTCAAGGAAATCCACTGCATGGCCGTCAAGCGTGAATATGGTATTCAATATTTCAGGTCGCTGCTGAGCATTTTTTCCTTACCTTTTTATGACGTTGTAGCTTTGACGAAGCTTGAGCTCATTAATCGCTCAAACTTCGAAGGAGCAACGTTGTTTACACGTAAGATAAATATGAACAAAAGGACAGGCTGGAAAGACGAGTTGTACAAGCCTCAGTTTCCTATCTATCAGCAAATCAAGTTCACCTTGGATCCATTGACCAACACGGCGTGATACAACCTTGTTTATCAGCCGGCGAAGGTTATGGACAAGATCCCTTTAATGCCGATGAAACAGAACTTTCTGGAAGACATGGCTTTATGGTGCTATGACTCAGATTCGCACGAGGCGGTTATTGTGTTTAAGGGTGATCAAGAAAACTTTCGGATGCTAGATCCGATGTGGATTTTGAACATGTCCGCGGCCGACATCAACAAGTTGTATCGACATGATATCTTTTACGAAGACAAGGACACGCATCAAGCGTTGCGATTTCAGCGCGCCGCTTGCTTTTGCTACTATCGTTGAATCCATGCTGGCAGTTCGTGGTCTGAGAAACACTGAAGACTGAAGATTGAAGACCGAAGACCAAGTAACAGACAAGGGGGAGTTTGTTGATGTATATTTTGTGTCTGTAACTTGTTCTTTATTAAGCGTTGTAATTTTACGGTCTTTACTTATCGAGTCTGTATGCTCCGTCAGTCGACCAAGTCGGATATCCTCCTATCTTACTTTGGTCCGACAGTTTGTCTCTTTGGTTTGTAATGTTTAAAACTGATGCATGTTGCATTTGGTCAAGTAGATTATGTCTTGGTGTGTTTATTCAAGTCTGCTGCAAACTGTCAAACAGTTTGCAGCTTATCTGTTTTGCAGCCCTCGACGAAAGACTAACTTTCGTCGAACACAGGTGTGACGAAAAACCTATCTATTGGTCAATCTATGTTTCATCATGAACAACGACGAATAACCCTGGTTATTCGTCGACCATGGTTATTCGTCAGGCCCTTTATGTCTTTCGACGACATTGGCCTGGGCTGCCTATATAAACACCACTTGGTTTCTGTGTGAAACCATGAGAGCATATCCTACTGCGAGGTTTACATTAAAGCATTGTGTGTATGTGTTTGATGTTTGTTCTCATCCGTTTAATCAATAGATTGTGAATCTTTGGTTACATCGTGTTCTTGCTATTTCTATGTTTGGTTTGCATTGTCACGGGGATTCCGCACTCGTGACCGTGTTTTGTTATAAACAAGGATTTGGTTTCGTGATTGATCCTCATAAAACGGACCTACAACTACCAAACTCACTTTCGATAGTATTCGTGACTTGATTGTAAACGAAGATATCAGACGAAGAAGCAATGGTGAGACTTCTAATTCTAGTTCTTTATTGCATACAGAAAGTAGAGGAAGAAGAAACGAAAGAGGACATAGTCGAGGCAGGTCCAAGTCCAGAAGAAGGGGACAGTCAAAGAACAGAAAAGACGTTGAATGTTGGAATTGCAAAGAAAAAGGTCACTAATGCATGGATTTAGGTTAATAAGTTTCTTGTTTGGTTCAGATGATGACCAATGGTTTGAAATGTTTTGTAGGACAATGGACGAGGAATGCCCCATGATGATATCCCAAATATGTTCGGACGAGGTTCGGTTAACTAGTTTTATGCTGATTGACTCATTGAATATATTGTGCTTACGTGTGATCTCTGTCAACATGGCATGCTGAGGTTTCTGTGGAGTTCTGTTTCATTGTCATGTTACTTCTCTAATACATAATGATCATGCAGTTTTATCCGGGACAAAGTACGGGCTGAAACAAACACGTGGAAAATTCGGACTTGGTGCAAAAATGGTTTGTACTACATGATCCTATCTGTGATCTGAAGTATATGTATATATACATGTGTGTTAATACTTAATATAGCTATGTATTCTTCTTAGGCAATAGATAACCCAGTTAGGATGTAGAAAGATATATCATCTCACACTGTTCTAACTGTGTTCAGGGTATTTTTCTCCAGCATACTTTCTGTTTCTGTTAATAAATAAAACATATCTATTGTGATGGAACTTGGGAGTAATAATTGCTAGATCTTTATTTGTTTTTTGTCAGGCATTAATTTGGTCAAAGATGAGTACTGGTCTACCTATTGAGATATCCTCATCAATGAAGGGTCAAAATTACACTTCATTCTGCAGGCTGGATATAGATATTCATCGGTATTGCTCTAGCCTACGTACTACTACTCATAAGTCATAAAAGACTGATCAGATATTTTTTAGTGCTAAAACTGGTGCTCTAATATTTGGTTCTGTTATTCTATAATTAGAAACATTCCTCATATTCATTTACATGAGAAGAGAGACGACAAGGAACAATGGCATGGAGCTGAGATTCAAGTTGTAATTGAGGGAAACTGGACAACATATCGTGTATGTTTCTATTTCAACTCTCGGTTATAATGCTATACTTCGTATATGTACATCTGTAGTTTTAAATCATGGGCCAGTTCATGCCATAATCTCTTAAATAATGCCTTTTTCTTTCATGTTTTTGCATGTTGGGTTTTAAAGCTTCAAAACACAAAAATACACAAAGATAAACTCACGAATAGGAAACTTATTTTACTGCTTCAAACCCACACTTTTATTCATTGCAAAACCAAACATATATACACACATTTAGCTACGTAAATGAAGGAAACTAACTAACCACTTCTCCTACAAATGAGTAACACTAACCATGACTCAACACCAATATTTGACCAAATAAAACATAAAAACCACGTGACATAAATAACTTTTCTGCTGATTCGTTTGACCCGTATCCGATTACGAAGCTCCATTTCCGGTACCCTAAAACCCATATTAAAACCCGTCAAGATTAACCTACACTCACCCCCTTAATCTTGACAAGTTTCTTCATTCTTTCTTGCTCGATCACTTACGTCATGCTAAACGACCCGCACGGATCCGGTTTCTTGCTTAAACTTGCTTCATGCCTTAATCGGTTCACGAAGATCCGACTTGACTCCAGTATTGCTCTTGTGTTGCTTTCTTCTTTATCGCAACTAAGTTTTTTTTTTAATTCACCTGCTACTCGTTGCTTCCTTCCATCCTTTAAATTAAATCTAGACAAACCAACTTGCTTGGTTGCTTCCCCACCTTTTTACTCCATCCTAACAACCCCCTTTTTAAATGATATTCGATTTGTAAATTCATTTCAAATTTGGATTTGCATTAAAAGTCTCAAGACTTATCCAAGACCAATTAATTTCCAAATTTATGTCAACTTGCACCGACCCATTATAATGTATCATGAATGAATTTAAAATTCATGAAACATTTCAATTATCTCATGCAATACCAATCTTTCACAAAACCTCCTGTTGACAAAAACACAATTACCTCCTTGGCTATTTTCGAACATGTCTCACAAAGATACAGTTCGCCTTCTTTTTCTTAAACGGCTTCACAAGAACCTCACACAGGTCTCGGTAGTCTTCACACAATTTTCTTCCCTCGATCACAATGATCTGATTTTGCTGGATCACACAGTTCCTCCTCCTTGATCGAATCACACAGCACCACTTAGGTTTTCGATCGGCTTAACACAGGTTGCTCACACACTACTGCTCCTTCTTGATCTTCTTTAAGCCACATAGGTCGTCTCTACCTGAATTGCTGAACCACACAGGTTCTTGTCTCCCATGCTACTCACACAGAGTTTTTTTTCCGATCACACAACGTCGGTTCTTTCTCTAAACCGCACCACCAGGTTTTCTTCTCTTGATCACAAAGATCTCCTTTCTCACGGCTGCAACACACAGAGCAGGTATGTTTTGATCACACAGATCGTCTTCTTCCTCCTCTTCTACCGGCTCACTAAGAACCGATCGATTCACTCAGAACTTTCTTCATACGGCTCACATAGAACCCTTCTACGATCACTAAGATCGTCTTGTTCAATGACTTCGCCCGGCTCACTCAGAACCGTATTCAGTTCACTAAGAACTTCTCCTCTTCTTCTTTCTGTCGACGGTAATCACCATCACAAAACCCGCTGCTCTCTTGCGAACTTCTTATTCTTTTCTTCTCGTTCTTTCTAACTTCTCACCCCGCAGTTTAGAGGGACTGCTCCCCTCTCCTCGGAAAGACGACTCTCAAACCCACGGTACGAGCCCTAGGCTCTGATACCAATTGTTGGGTTTTAAAGCTTCAAAACACAAAAATACACAAAGATAAACTCACGAATAGGAAACTTATTTTACTGCTTCAAACCCACACTTTTATTCATTGCAAAACCAAACATATATACACACATTTAGCTACGTAAATGAAGGAAACTAACTAACCACTTCTCCTACAAATGAGTAACACTAACCATGACTCAACACCAATATTTGACCAAATAAAACATAAAAACCACGTGACATAAATAACTTTTCTGCTGATTCGTTTGACCCGTATCCGATTACGAAGCTCCATTTCCGGTACCCTAAAACCCATATTAAAACCCGTCAAGATTAACCTACATTGCAGTCAAAGATATTGCATTATATGCGTCAAATGGCTGTTATTACCCCGTATGCTCAATTCATGTTTCGATTTGTATCAGACACTTCAGAGTACTATTCATCCCCTTGCCACTCCAATAAAACTACACGAAAAAGAAAATTGAACATTTGTTTGTCTTTAAATGTTGTTGATTACATGTGGTACTGTGTTACTTATCATGTCAACTTATACTATTTTTACTTTTCCCTTTTGAAGTAAAACTGTCAGCATAAGGTTTACGAGAAGGACAGATGTAATGCCTGCTGTTCCTCTTGAAACAAAGTACCATCCATCAGCTGTGGATTTGCTTCTCATTAAACGTCTAATCGGTGAAACTACAAAGCAGAACCTTTTGCAGTTTCTTCAGCATGAATTTGTTAACATTGGGAAGTCACATGCTGAACGATTAATTGGTACAAAACTCACTCTACTATCCTATAATAATATGCAACCATGCAGTTAGACATCCTAGAAGCTATTAGAATCCATTACCATTTGCAGTAACTCAATAAGTAGCAATAGTCGCATGCCTTTAGATATGTTGAAAGTGATTTTATCATGTTACAGGAGAAATGGGCCCCGATTTTAGCCCCAAAACACTAGTCAAGTCACTGACTCCACAGCAAATTGTTCGCATCCATCAATTGTTTCGGCAAGCCAAGTTTGATGATCCTAGTGGTGATGTAAGATGCTCTTTGTTGTTTAATTTCGTTGATTCGTTGAACAACATTGAAATCTATTGTTTCTTTACAATTATTCGTTGAACAACATTGAAATCTATTGTTTCTTTACAATTATTTATATTTTGATTGAATTTGGTTTTTAAGTCACTGGAAAATTTATAAATAACATTGGTCTTTTATAGTGCCTTAGTCCTGCAGGGGAGTACAACCTCCGCTTGGGTATAATAAAGGAACTTCACCCAGACATGGTTGCAACTTATACTGCAAGGTAATTCATTCCTCACACATCATTATATTTATAAAAACGTATAACCTTAAATAGAAACTAAACACTCCAGGGATTACTTTCAAATTGTAGTGCTCAAGTATTTGAAGGACATCCATTCATTGTAGAAGCTGGAGTCAGTCTGGGGGGTAAAGATGTCAAGCAAGTAAGTTTTTTTTTTTCCCTTGAGAATTGAGATGTCACTTGCAACTATTCGCTTATGAGTAATCCTATATTCTGATTTTTGTTTTATGTGTACTGTCAGACCTTGCATCAGTTTTATTTTTTTGAAACAAAGACTTTATATTAAACTGCACAAGATAGAAACAAATTCACATTTTTCTTATGCTTTAGCAACTGACTTTAAATTAGACCAACATAGAAACCAGTTTACATTTAATAACGGACTTTAACAACCAAGTCACATTTTATTACTGATAAAAGCAACAAATGGCGTGTTTAACTGGTAGCATGTCATTTCTTTTGCTGATTGCTTGATTTACGAAAGTTGTTAACGTTACATCTTATTAAAATGACATCAACCGGTATCTCATATTTACTGGCATAATCAATTAAAATGAAGCCAGTTGCTAAAATTTGAGAATAGTTTAATGTTCGTTTCCATTTCTTGGAGTTTGCTCTTTGTTTTTCTATTAGAAGAATGAAACTTACGATCCAATAGACCAATAGATTGATTGAGATTAAATTCACCCTAAGGTTTTTGTTAAGCTAGCAACTTACTACTTACAGGGTTACAGTGACATTACTTCCCTTAAATAAAAATAAGCAGTAAATTGTTCATAAAGGGGAGAGCACATGGACCTGAACGAGTCAGAGAGTGCTCACTGGTATGACGGACCCAGTGGTCCACCATAATATCCACCTAAATGCTCGTAAAATGAGCTCATGTCGAAAATGTCCGCCAAACCTCCTCCTTGCGGACCTTGCTGCGACTGGGATGAAGAAGACTGGGCTGCATGCTGCTGACTCTGCGAAGCAGGGTATTCATATGGTAGCGGTTGATATGGGTAAGAGCTTTGAAAATGCGGCTCCGAATACTCTCTCGGCAACCACATCGATCCATGAACTTGAGGCATCGGGTGATGGGCCATACATGGCTCATATGGTGGCAATTGACTATAGTCCACATGAGGTGGGTTCTCACAATATGGAACTCCATTGAGGTAGTCATGATAGTGTTGCGTCTGATTTTCATCATGCGCTCTCATGTTCAGTTCCATCTCACCACTGATGTGACGTGCACGGTCACCACGTCGTAAAAATCCCATCATTTCCTCATGCTGTCTCTCTCTGCTGATCTCTAATCTCAAATTCTGATCATACAAAGATTGTTGCCATGTCTCCCAGCCAGGATATTCTTGCGGCTGGCTACTATACACCCTCGCCTGCATGTCATCGTCGAACACTCCCCAAGAGTAGTTGTAGGTCCCTCGTGGAGGATGAGGTTAAACCTTAACCTTGTTATATTAACACACTAGCAAGTGCGGAATCCAAGCTAGAGTGCAACCGAGTCGAGACAAGTATAAACACAAAACACACAAGGTTCACCGATTAACACCACTTGTATTAATGCGTATGAAAGGTTCCGGTTACAAGCACAAGGTTTACAACTCTGTATTGCAAACTCTCTCTAAGTGTGTGTTCTCTCTATTTTTTGCTCTATGTGTCTAACTTTCGAACCTTCGAACTCCTACAGAAGTGAACACAACACATGGGTATTTATACCCGAACACAGATTGTCTGGTCGAAGGATCAGACAGACTGATCGAAAGATCATCTGTCGATCAAACACCCATCGAAGGATCACATATACCACGAAGGATGATATCCTTCGTGGTCTATCCTTCGTAGGTCATCTTTCGAGCTCATCGAAGGATCTAAACTATCCTTCGATGACACATCCTTCGACCCACATATCTTTCAACCAATGTCTAACTGTTTGTCCAAGTCAAACCGGAGGATGGTTGACTTGGTCAAACTTACATCAAAGACATCGTTTTGTATCAAGACTAAATACAGACAAAGTACAGACACAAGTGCACCAACAAACTCCCCCTTGGCTGTAGCTTTGTCTCGATCTTAGCTTTGTCTCGATCTTCGTTCTTGTAGATCCTTCGTGTCTTCAAGTCTTTGACGTCTTTTCAAGTCTTCAATGTCGGAGGATCTTTAAAGTCTTCACGTCTTGAAAGCAGAAAGTGTATCAACAAACTCCCCGTTTCATGTAGGAAGTGTGTTGACAAACTCCCCCTTAACATAAGCTCCCCCTTGAGTTATGCTCGTGAAATACTTGTTCTTTATGAAGTGAGATCCTTGTGGTGTTGATGATGGTCAGCGGCAACTCGATCATCTTCATCATTTGAGTGCCTTCACGTCGTGTCTTCATTCCGAAGCTTGTCATCGACCATGTTCTCCTTGCCTTTAGAATCTGCACATGCAAGAAATCTAAACGCGTAATGAGAACAACTGCTTGGAATATCATAAGCAAACGACACACATGTGACCATTTTTTAAACAAACACCGTCCGACAGTTTGAAAGTTTAAAGTATTTTATCAATTTCAATTTTAACTTTCAACACTTGCAAATTTCGACCGTTTATGAAGATTCAGTCGTTTCGGTTTTCAATCAGGTTTCAGGTAACGAAGACTCGAGATTCAACATCGTACGATCGAAAATAGGATAGAAATAAAATCTTTTTGGCTTTTATAAAGTTTATATTAAAACAGATTTTAGGTGTGTTTTAATATTAGAAATGTAAGGACTGAAAGCAGTAAATAAATATATACAAAGATCCAGAAACTGAAAGCATTAAATAAATATTTACAGACATTCTTTTTGTGAGTTTCGAGGGTAAGAGAATCATATCAGTGTACGGTCATGTCAAAACACTCTCTTTGTTCAATTAGTTAACATTAAGATAAGCATCCTATAACAATTATCGGTATTGTTGTCCACTTAAGCTCAACTTATCAGATGTAATCATGGCGAGGGGATACGTTAAGGTATGATTTATACTTACCGACCGGTGTTCATCCACATCACGACACATTCCCGTATCAAGGTATGCACGAGGGTTCATCTTACCGGTGAGTATACCGATTATCATCTGTTTGACCGTATATGATGTGAGATTCTCACTTATTTTGATTTGAAAACAAGCCCTTTGTGATATAATCACTTATTGATGAGGAACTTGATTTTCATATGCATGAGGGCACAGGAGCAAGTCCGTGAACAGGTCAGTACTTTCGTACAGCAGAGAGACGAACTTGACTCCCGGATAAATGTGATATATTATCACTTATTTTGAGGGACATGTGATTGTTTATCACTTATTGAGGTCGAATGCAATATGTACACGTATGTATGGTATCATGGAAGATCTAGACTTGCGTCCCCGTTATATTTCGGAAAAAGATACAACCATGATACCCAGATGATAAGCAGCATAAAGACCGAATATCTCAGAACCTCGGCAATCTCTCAAACGAAATTTCGGTACTAAGACCATATGCCAATGAATGGTTCCCACCTGGTCTTCAGTCGGTTTAAGTTTATATCACCCTGCACACTTTAAAATGATTGTGAGCCTACCGATACATCTTATATAGAGCTGCTTATCGTTTTTCATTTTGCATTTCAGTTTAAAGAGGTTTAGACAGACCACTGATGTACTATCATTTTCTCTTTTGCTCGCCAGGAAACTCATTTTTGCTTTTCTATTGTTTTTGTGTTTTTGAAATTTTTCGATGTTTTTGGATTTTCAAATTTTGGATTTACTCCCCCTAAAATCAATAAACTACGACAAATTTAAAACACAAAGGTATTTACAAAAATGATTTTCCGATGTTGGTGAACTCATGTTTTACCTCCATGCCGTTTACCAAAATTAATTTTAATCAGAAAAGATTTATCGAATTTTGGAAAAATCAGTTGGCATGTCGGTTTGCGGTGCGGACCATGACAACATTGTCTGGCCAAAGAGTGCTGCGAGAGGACAACAATTTATAAAGTAGCTTAAATAACGACAAGTAAAGGAGAGATTAGAAATTTTAAAACCGTATCCTGCAATTGCTTCATGCATTGCAAGGAATCTGAGTGCTCTCCCAAACTGAATATCCACCCGGTGTGGACTTCAAAGTCGATTCTTTGTAGCTACTGAGAAGTCTCTTGACAGCAACAAGATCAAAAACCTCTGGGTCCGGCTGGTCTTCCATATTGCACCAGCGAAGGTCTTTGTCTTTCTCTTTCAGAAGTAGTGTGCGGTTGTTCAATCCACGCCAAGGCATCCGCACACCCTGTTTGGTTTGATCAACCAACATATTTTCTTCAGTCACACCGTAGAGAAAAGTACCCTACACGTTCATCTTGTGGACTTTGAACTTCTTGTGGAAGAAAAATCCATGAATCTTCGAAAAGCTTCAGATGTGCTGCAGGCGCGTACTTTTCATTGGAATCTATCATGTTGACCCGATCAAAAACCATAACAACCAAATTTTGGCACATATTTCATCTGGTCGAATTTTTAACTTCATTCCTTTTTCCTTGTCGATCTGTTGATAATCTTCATTGGTCATGTTGATGTTTCCAAGCTGACCTGCTACCAAACCACAGTAAGCACTGACCATTGTATTGATAATTTCCATATGCTCCTTAGCAACTTCAATGCTGATGTGTGAAAGGTTTGAATTATCGACTCGGATTGTGTTAGGGTTTTGAGGTTGAGGTTGAGGATTGTTTGTATAATGAGCCTGTTGTTGTTGTTGCGGTGGTTGGACTTGTGGCTGTGTTGGGACGGGAATGTAAGACCTCGGATCAAAAGCCGGAGCAGCAGTTGATTGAGGAAACGGAAGAGAACTTGTGTTGGACATAAATGCAGTTTGCAGTTTAGGTTGCTGAGCTGCAGCGGATCTTGCCAAAACATCGAAGCCTGGAAGGTACATTTCTGTATTCTGAGGAGCGGGAGCTCGCTTTGCTTTCCTGATTTCTTCATCATTTTTATGTTCCAGTTTCTGAATGAACTCATAGATGTTAACCGTGTCTAGAGTTCCAGTATGCTTCAACAACTCAATAAACGAACTCCATTTTGGGGGTAATGCATCAGCAAACCTATTCACCATGTCTTGTTGAGTAGATACAACCCCATAAGCACACATTTCACTAATCAAATGATAGAACCGTGTGGTCATATCGTTTAGAGTTTCGTTTTCCAAAAACTGAAACGATTCAAACTCTTTCTTCAACAAATCATGACGAGACTTTCGAGTAGCTGCATTGCCTTCACCTCTAGCAACTAAGGCATCCCACAATGTTTTCGTGGTCTTGCAGTAGGAGAACTGATGATAGATATCTTTGTTGAGTGCTTGTGTAAGTGTAGCAAAGGCCTTTTTCTCCAATTCATAAGCCTTCTTGTCATTTTCGAGCATGTTAGCATAGCCTTCTGAAGTGGACGCTACAACCTCAAGATTAGCATTGAATGCATTGATGAAACATGTCCAAAGATCGGTGCTTTGCCCTTGAACATACGTGTGAAAGCGGTTTTTCCATGATGGAAAGTCATTCATATGGTTCAGCTTTGGTGGACGATTGTTGCTGCCCGTTTCGCTTTCACTAATCAAAAGATTTTGAATGCTTTGACTTTGATTGGATACCAAAGCCCATTGACTTGGACTGATTGATGGCGGTGGAAACATACTTTTCGCCCAAGCTGCGGCAGAGGTTAGCTCTTGACTAGATTGTGAGTCAATACTCCAGTCCCAAGGACTTGTACAACTCATTTTGATTAGTGAAAGATACAGACTTGTTCGAAAGATCAAGACTTGTTCGAAGGATCAACAGTGTTCGAAAGATCACTGTTGAGTTTCGAACAAAGACTTCGAAAGATTCACAATTTGAAAGATCCTTATCTTTCGAATAACTATCTCGAAAGATTCACAATGAAAGATCCTTATCTTTCGAAAATGTATCCTCCGAACAAACTTCGAAGGATGGGTCGAAAGATGATTATCTATCGAGCCTTCCTTGATCGAAAGATGATCGTTCGATATCGAAAGATATCCTTCGATCGCTTCTGACACAACAGACACTGAAATGATAGGTTGGTGAAAAGGTGATGGGTTGGTAAAGTCAACTTTCGGCAAAAGAGTATGATCAGGCCGTACTTTCTGCCAAAACCAGATTTGGTTTGATTATTTTAACCAAATATCCCTTCCCAATACACAAACAACTTTCAACACTAACTAAACAAGATCAAGAGGTGTAAAGCTTTGAAGAACACTCGAATATATGATGAACACACCCAGAAAATTTGAATTTTCTGGTAATCCGACAATTTTCCGAACACGAATTTTTGCCCGAAACTTCACTAAAAACCACTCTTTAACATGTGAAAATGATAAACAACAAGGTTTTTATAAAAACTTCAAGCAAAACAACAGAAATTTCGAAGTTTTGAACAGATTTTTCAGAAAAATAAGAACTTCAAAAATCTGAAACAAGCCCGAAAACTACTCGGTTTTAACAAGGAGAAGAGCCAAGGCTCTGATACCAATTGTAGGACCGAGTTTCGTGACCGAAACCGTGATTCGAGTGAGACCGGTTCAAGACGGGAGAGATTAGATATAAACAAACAACTTCTTTGTATTAATCCGGTAGTATAACATTACAAATCGGCCCGATTACATGATAACCGAACCATACCAAAGAAGTATACATCCGGGGAGAGACCAAGTGGTGATCTCTCCCGGGTGAGGTCTCCAACCTCCTAAAATCTCCTTGTATATGTTGTTCAATCTTCGATTCACAAACATCAGAACAATCGTAACCCCTGTTTCAGAATCATCTTTCGAAACATATGTTGGATGATTGATGCTCGAAAGATGAATTGGTCGAAAGATATCCTTCGAGCTGATCAGATCTGGATCCTTCGAAGTTGTTGGGACTGGTCATCTTTCGAAGTTGTTTTAAACTGATCATCTTTCGAACTGATCATCTTTCGAACTGATATATGCTGGTTGTTTGGAACTGATCATCTTTCGAAGTTGTTTGGAACTGATCATCTTTCGAACTGATCATCTTTCGAATCTTCAAGCAGCCTCCAAGAACATCAAGAACACAGCTTCTGTTCAATTTTGCAGATTTGACGAAAACATTGTATTTTTGATTTTTGATGATGATAACTTGATTATATAGGTGAAAAACATAAAACCGAACACTTGTTTCAGCACAGATCTGAATATTCGGGTCCAGATCTGAGTTTTTCTCATTTTCACCCAACTTTACATCTTGAACAAAAAGCACAAAAATCACAGATCTAGAGCACATGTGACTTAGTAAACGGTTAGATTTACTAAATCGGGCACCATGGCTCTGATACCACTTGTAGGTCCGGCTAGGGGAGGATCTAGTCGCCTAATCCTTGTATACGAACCACTCCGGTTGTGCGGAATCCAACCGGAATAGCAAACCGAGATAGAACAAGCACAATGAAAAACACACAAGACTCAACGATTAACACCACTTGTATTAATGCGTATGAAAGGTCCGTTACAAGCACAAGGTTTACAAATCAGTTCTGTAAACTCTCTCTAAGTGTGTGTTCTCTCTATTTTTTGCTCTATGTGTCTAACTTTCGAACCTTCGAACTCCTACAGAAGTGAACACAACACATGGGTATTTATACCCGAACACAGATTGTCTGGTCGAAGGATCAGACAGACTGATCGAAAGATCATCTGTCGATCAAACACCCATCGAAGGATCACATATACCACGAAGGATGATATCCTTCGTGGTCTATCCTTCGTAGGTCATCTTTCGAGCTCATCGAAGGATCTAAACTATCCTTCGATGACACATCCTTCGACCCACATATCTTTCAACCAATGTCTAACTGTTTGTCCAAGTCAAACCGGAGGATGGTTGACTTGGTCAAACTTACATCAATCGATGTTAAACCTGTCGAAGGATCATCTATCGATGTTAAACCTGTCGAAGGATCAGGAATACTGATTGAAAGATCATCCTTCGATCAGACTTCCATCGAAGGATTCACAGTGACCTCGAAGGATGATCTATCGAGGTCTATCCATCGAAGGTCCAACTTTCGAGCTCATCGAAGGATCTAAACTATCCTTCGATGAGACATCCTTCGAGCCAGACAATTCACTTTCATAAGCTAACTGTTTGGCCAAGTCAAACCAGGAGGATGGTTGACTTGGTCAAACTTACAAGACTATTAAGATCATCGTTTTACATCGTGACTGAATACAGACAAAGTACAGACACAAGTGAACCAACAGTAGTCCGACTGCCTTGGTCCCTAGTACTGCCTACTTCCACCTTCACCGACTTGAAAACTCGCTTCTCTCCTCAATCGCAATACCTCCTCATCACTTGAATCCAAGTCATTTATCTCGCCTTGACTTGGTGGTTGCTTACCCCACTGCAACACTTTCAACTTAGCTCCATCTCCAAACTTTATCTTGTGCCACAGTTTGGTCTTCACATGTGTTATCCTATCACCCGTGCACATTTCAGTGATTGACCACGTGGCATGTGGCTTTTCAAAGGGTTTTTTCAGATATCGGCACCACCCCCTGTTTATGAAGAAAAGCATTAATCAATCAGGCGTGAGGAATCAATTTCTTCTGTCTTTTGTTTCGGCTTTGCCATATATGTAACATCACCAGCTGCCGAAAAGACAAATGCACCTGCCCGGTCATGAGGGCAAAAAGAACTACCAATTCCCATTTTTGAACGCCCATAATATCTCCCATCCGCGGAGTCACATTCGAAACCACCAAACTCAACAACACCCTTACTAGCGGCTTCAGGTTATCCCGCTTCATTGCAACCCCTTTATCCAACAAAAATAACTCCGAGTACATCACATTTTCCCCAACTATCTTCTTTTGATCATTGTAATAATCATCCTCTTTGATAAAAGTATAGAAACTATCCGCTTTAGAATCAAACTTGGCAACCTGACTTAATGAAGCCAAAGACATGGTTGTCGACTTTCCATTAACCTTCCCCGTCAGTGTGACCGTTCTCAGTGGATCACTTCCATCATTCTTAGTCAGCGTACTTAACCACTCCATAACACTTCTAAGGTACACCTCCCCATTCTCATTGCCTCGGAAATCCAAAACATCTTCCCAACCAAGTTCAACAAATTTTTCATAAAGTCCCAACGCCCTAAGATCGGTGTGACAACCCGAGATTTCAAGACCTTTCCTTTAAGTGTCACCTATTTCACATTCATGTTTTATACCTTGTTGTACATTGAGTCATGTGTATTATTGTGGAATGATTTTAGTATAAGTTTGGTGGTTTAATGATCGAACAGTTAATAAAAACCATTTGCGACAAAAACCCTTTCGTTACAACTTTGCTTGACGAAAAATATATTTCGTCAATTGGCCTGCTCGACGAAAAATGGCTTTCGTCACTCCCTTGCCCGACGAGAAATGATGTTTCGTCAAGGGGATGGGCCTCCGTATGGGCTTTTGGCGCAAGTGAAGCTGGGACTCGGATATATACGTATATATGTACCATAAATAATGATTTTAAAACCCTAGCTAGTTATCTCAACAAACCGTCGGCAGCACTCTTCATCTTGCTCGAATTCTTTTGCACTGTTGGGAACATCTCCTCATTCCGTTAGCATTCTGTCAACACTTCACAGATTGTTTGATGATTGTTGTGATGCATGTAATATTTTGTGGATATAGGATCTTGTTAAAAACCGGACTGACATATTGTGTTGGTTAGGGTTTCGAATGTTTCTTAAACTTTATATTGCTATAGGTTGTTCATGATTAACGGATGTTTTCATAGAATCTGACCTGAATGATAGATCACAGTTAGATGATGATTCTTGATAGTATTAAACCAATAGATCTATGTGATCATCCGTTACAGTTATGTTGTGATATGTTAAGTTAGGGTTATGTGGATTAAACGAAAGCTTGGTAAACTGTTGATAATAACAATGGTGGTGTTTGCATGATGAATCTAGAAACCGATTGGGTTGTGGTTGGCGATAAGTTAACTGTGAACATTAGGGTTTAGGGAAATGATGAAACTGTCAAGGGTAGTCGACGAAACATAGGTCGACGAAACATGGGTTGTTCGTCAACAAGCATCTCGACGAAAGATGGGTTGTTCGTCGACAAGCATCTCGACGAAACATGGGTTGTTCGTCGACAAACATTCCGACGAAACATGGGATCTTTCGTCGACAAGTATCCCGACGAAAGATGATCTTTCGTCACAGGGATATTTCGTCGTGTAAGTTTATGAGTTGAACAGTGGGTGTCTATGATGTTGATGATAATAGATAATTGTGTGTGTATACGATCCTTGTTGCATGTCATGATAATAAGAAACTAGGTTCAATTAGTTGGTATAACAAACCCACCTGTTATGTTATGTGTTACTTGTGACAATCACATGAGATGTGAACTTGCGTTAGAAAGGTGTATTAGCTACCTGATATACTGTGATCTTGTGAGAAATGCAATCTGTGTGAAAATAATGACTTGTTTAATTGTGAAACTGATATTCATTGGTAACCATGGTAGGGTTGGTTGATTAACTTGGAAACGAGTAACTTAACAAACCGAGCAAACTAAGGTGAGTTCACTGCCTTTTTCAAGCATGCATCCCGGGGAGGGATATTGGGTAACGTTCCGGGGAGGAACGTCGGGTTATTGGGATGTTGGTTATTACACTCATTTCTATCATTAAGTCCCATCATATACCGATTGGTTGCCGGGGAGGCAACGGGGTTATTAGTTGATAGCGCTATTAGGTTTGGCATCCTCACACCGTACCGGGGAGGACGGTCGTGAACTAATTACCTTAACCACTTGACTAATGTATGATAGAGCATTGGGGTTTGGGCAACTAATTACCTTAACCACTTAACAACATCTACTCTCTGAAATGTTTTATACTCATATCTGGTAACTAAAACGTGTTAACAAACTTTGAACTCACCAGCGTCGTCTAACACACTTGTCTGCATGCTTGCAGGTCGTTAGATTCTTGGTTATGGACTTGCTATCTGGAAGTGCTGGAGTGGCCATGGGTCGAGACTCTTGGATACTTGTTTCGTTGGTTTTGAACACCTGTTTTGAAACAGTTGATTAACAATTTACTTTATGCTTCCGCTGAATGCTTACTTTGGTTTTAACTTATGACTTGGAATTATATTATGAAATGAATGGAATGTTTTGCTTAAATATCTATTATAGTTCAACGTGATTGGTGGCTTGGATCCTGGTACGTCACACATCCCGCGGTGTTTCCGCATGTGGTATTTTGGGGGTGTGACAGTTTGGTATCATGGCCACTGGTTATAGTAAACTAGGTTTTAAAACGTTTTATAAAACCAGACTATAACCGAACAGCTTTAAAAATCGACCATGACACTCAGCTCCAGATTGCAAGGTTCATATCTCGTTTACTTGTTGCATAGCGTATATAGTATACATTCGCGTATGATGTTGCATGTGATCGCACACTTAGCATTACAGACTGAATTCATGTGTATTTGCCTAGGTTATGTGGTTGATAGAGCCACAGTGTGATATTCTGTTAAACTTTCGTGGTTTACGTTTTGTGGTGTCTTGTGTCTTGCTACTCGGATTTGAGGAACCTTTTAGCATAAGTTAGGAGGAGCTGAGATAAACATACAAATCGCATTGTTATTATGGGTGCACACATAATAATAATGTGGGGTGCATGTGAGTCCCAGTGAGCTTTAACGAGTGTGAAAGGGGTTTCGCTCTGTTGTTTGATGTAAACTTAGTAGTCTGTAGAAGTCTTCGTGAGCTTTGACTCCTACCTTATCTCGACCCTTAACCTTTTCCCTTTTCTCATATAGAATCATGAGCAGACGAGGCCATGGACGTGGTCACATTGCGATGACTTAGGTCGAGCTGACAAACTTGATCAACACACGTGTGGCTGAGGCATTGGCAGCCTATCAAGCTGGTACGATATGTGCCAAATATTCTTTATTCTTGTGTCGCGTACACAACTCTTACCCTTGTGTTGTATTTCCTTTCATCCATTAGGTCAGCAAGTGAATCAGAATCAAAACCATCCGCCTGCTTGCACGTTTAAGACGTTCATGGATTGTAAGCCACAGAAGTTCAGTGGGACTGAAGGGGCTGTGGGGTTACTACGTTGGTTTGAGAAGGTTGAGTCGGTGTTCGCTATGTGTAACTGTCCCGAGGGGGACCGTGTGAAGTATGCTACGGGCACTTTGGAGGATGGTGCCTTAACTTGGTGGAATGCCCAGGTGTAGATGTTGGGCATCGAGATGGCTAACGCCACTACTTGGGATGATTTCAAGGAGTTGATGAGGGAGGAGTACTGTCCTCGTGACGAAATTCAGAAACTTGAGAACGAGTACTACAATATGAAGATGGAGGGGTTTGAATTTGAAGCATTCACGTAGAGGTCACATGAGCTAGCAAACATGTGCCCTAACTTGTCTCGACCCCCACCTCGAAGAATTGAGTTGTACATCAAGGGCCTAGCACCATCAGTAAAGAGTTTGGTCACTGCTGCAAACCTTAACAATCTGCCTCAGATAATCCGTTTAGCACACAAGATTACTGACCAAGAGGTCGAGCGTGGTGTGTTACCGCCCCGTGTTTCTGCTACTACCCCTACTGCTACAGCTACCACACCTGCTAGTGATAACAAGCGAAAATGGAATGATGCTGACAAGGCAACCAATGCGAGTCAATCTCAGAAAAGGCCTGACAACAGCAATAATCGTAGTTTCAGTCAGTCGTCCTCAGTTAACCAAGGCCAGGGCAGTAATCAGAGTCAAGGCACCTACGTTGGTAAGAAGCCAAAGTGCAACAAGTGTGGTTATCATCATCATGGACCGTGTGTCCGGGCTTGCCATAGGTGCGATAAGGTGGCCCATGTGGCAAAAGACTGTAGAGCTCCGTACCCAAAGCAGCAAAATTAGCAGCAGGATCAACAGCATCAGCAACAGCAAAGGCAGCAGCCCCATCAGAACCAAGGCAATAGGAAGGGGTGTTTCCAGTGTGGGGATGAGGGTCACATCAAGCGGGATTGCCCTCAGCTGAATCAAAATGCCAATGAAAACAACAACCATCAGAACAACAACAATGCTGGGAACAACAACAATGGCAACAATGGGGGCAATGGTGCTCGTGGAAGGGTATTTACGATTGGTGCTGGTGATGCTAGGAACGACGGCAATGTCATGACTGGTACGTTTTCTGTAAACAACCTCTTTGCTTCTGTATTATTTGATTCCGGTGCCGATTGGAGTTATGTGTCTCTAGAGTTCAGTCAACGATTAGGGGTAACTCCAACACCTTTAGAAGGTAAGCATGTAGTAGAACTAGCCGATGGTAAGACAATTGAAGCCTCACACGTTCTTATGGGATGTAAACTAGATCTTGTGGGTCAAGTGTTTGACTTTGACCTCCTTCCTGTTACCCTCGGTAGTTTTGATGTAGTGGTTGGTATGGATTGGTTGTCTAAGCATCAAGCGGAGATTCTATGTAAAGAGAAAATCACACGTATTCCGCTCCCCAGTGGAGAATTTCTATCGGTTCAGGGGTATCGCAGTGGTGCGATGGTTGGTATCATCTCAGCTATGCAAGCGCAGAAGTGTCTACGAAAGGGGTATCCTGCTATTCTAGCACTTGTCACTGATACTCCGTCTGAAGAAAGGAAGATCGAAGACCTGCCAGTTGTTCATGCATTTTCTGATGTGTTTCCTAAGGAGCTTCCTGGTTTACCTCCTCACCGTCAAGTGGAATTTCAGATTGATCTCGCGCCAGGAGCGGCCCCAATTGCTCGTGCTCCTTATCGTCTTGCACCTGGAGAGTTGCAAGAGTTGTCAAATCAACTTCAAGAACTGTTGGATAGAGGCTTTATCCAACCCAGTTCTTCACCTTGGGGAGCCCCAGTTCTGTTTGTTTGTAAAGAAGAAAGACGGGTCCTTTCGTATGTGCATTGATTATCGGGAACTCAACAAGGTGACTGTCAAGAACCGCTATCCTTTGCCACGCATCGACGACTTGTTTAACCTGTTGCAGGGGTCAAGTTTTTACTCGAAGATCGACTTAAGATCGGGCTATCATTAGATGAGAGTCCGAGAGGAGGATGTACCAAAAACAGCTTTACGAACGCGATATGGACATTATGAGTTTCTGGTTATGTCGTTTGGGTTGACGAACGCACCAGCGGTCTTCATGGACCTCATGAACCATGTGTGCAAGCTGTATCTTGACGATTTTGTTATCATGTTTATCGACGACATTCTGATCTATTCAAAGAGCAAGGAAGATCACGAGCGGCACCTGCGTCTTATTTTGGAGCTTCTGAGGAAATAGCAACTCTATGCGAAATTCTCTAAGTGTGACTTCTGGATTCGAGAGGTACACTTCATTGGCCACATTGTGAATGAATCGGAATACACGTGGATCCTGCAAAGATTGATGCTATCAGAAATTGGGCGGCACCGAAGACTCCTTCAGAGGTGCGACAATTTCTCGGTCTCGCTGGGTACTATCGAAGATTTATCAAAGACTTCTCAAAGATTGCTCAACCTCTTACCTCGTTAACACAGAAAGGTGTTGTATACTCATGGGGAACGAAACAAGAAGAAGCTTTCCAGTTATTAAAACAGAAGCTCTGCAGTGCATCGATCTTATCCTTACCTGAAGGAACTGAAGATTTTGTGGTATACTGCGATGCTTCGATTCAAGGCCTCGGTTACGTGTTGATGCAACACTAGAAGGTGATAGCCTACGCCTCATGATAGTTGAAGGTTCACGAGAGAAATTACACGACTCACGACTTAGAATTGGGAGTCGTGGTATTTGCACTCAAGATCTAGAGGCATTACCTGTACGGTACTAAATGCACTATTTATACCGACCACAGGAGCCTTCAGCATATCTTTGACCAGAAGGAATTGAATATGCGATAGCGTCGCTGGGTAGAACTCTTAAACAATTACGATTGTGCTATCAAATATCATCCAGGCAAAGCAAACATTGTAGCTGACGCCCTTAGCCGAAAGGAAATGAAACCCAAACGTGTCCGCGCTTTACAACTCACCATCCATTCTAATTTGCCTGACCAGATCCGTTCTGCACAAACCGAAGCGTTAAAAGAGGAAAACATTGAAGCAGAATACTTAAGGGGCATGGAAAAGCGGCTTATATATAGATCTGATGGTATACTTTATTTCATGGAACGTGTATGGGTCCCTTTGTTTGGTAATCTTCGAGAGCTTGTGATGGACGAAGCGCACAAGTCTCGATACTCTGTCCATCCGAGTTCGGATAAGATGTATCAGGACTTCAAAGTTTTGTACTGGTGGCCAAAGATGAAAGCTCACATCGCGACTTATGTGAGTAAGTGTATAACTTGTGCTAAAGTTAAAGTGGAATATCAGAAACCGTCTGGATTGCTTCAACAACTAGAAATAACCATGTGGAAATCGGAGCAAATCGCAATGGATTTTGTCACGGGTTTGCCGAGAACTCAAAACGGAAACGATACCATCTAGGTGATCGTTGATCATCTCACGAAGTCAGCACATTTTCTAGCAATAAAGGAAACAGATAAGTTATCACAACTTGCAGCTGTCTATCTGAAGGAAGTGGTTGCTAGGCACGAGGTGCCGACCTCTATTATCTCTGATCGTGACCAGCGTTTCATCTCAGATTTGTGGCAGTCGATGCATAAATCATTCGGCTCACGTCTCGACATGAGTACTGCTTATCACCCATAGACAGATGGTCAAAGTGAACGAACCATCCAGACACTTGAAGACATGATGCGAGCGTGCGTGATCGATTTTGGCAAGGGTTGGGAGAAGCACTTGCCTTTGATAGAGTTTTCTTATAACAATAGCTACCATACAAGTATCCAGGCAGCTCCATTCGAAGCATTATACGGACGGAAATGTCGTTCACCTCTCTGTTGGGATGAGGTGGGTGACAGCCAGATCACAGGCCCTGAACTTGTGCTTGAAACTTCAGAAAAAAATGTTCAAATCAGGAATCGTATGGCAGCAGCGCGTGATCGTCAGAAAAGCTACGCTGATAAGCGTAAGAAACCATTAGAGTTCGCTGTAGGCGATCGTGTTATGTTGAAGGTCTCACCCTGGAAGGGTGTGGTGCTTTTTGGGAAACGCGGTAAGCTTAATCCTTGTTATGTAGGGCCTTTCAAAATTCTGGAACGAATCGGTAAAGTTGCCTACAAGCTAGAGTTACCTGCGGAGTTGGGGAATGTTCATGATGTCTTCCACGTATCGCACTTAAAGAAGTGTTTGTCCGATGAAACACTTGTGGTACCATTTCAAGAGCTGAAAATCGATCACAAGTTGCAGTTCGTCGAAGAACTAATAGAGATTATGGATCGGGAAGTCAAGGTCCGTAAACATAGTCGAATCCCGATCGTGAGGGTTCGTTGGAACTCAAGACGTGGACCAGAGTTCACATGGGAACGCGAGGATCAGATGAAGCTCAAGTACCCTCACTTATTCCCAACTGACAAAACTAAACCTAATGCAACTAGTGAATTTCGGGACGCCATTCCCATTCAAGTTGGGGATGATGTGGCACCTGGAGGAAATCCACAGTCATCCTGATCTAACATCGTGCTGTTTTGGTTTGCTTATCAAATTTCAGGACGAAATTTCTTTCAAGTTGGGGATGATGTGACAACCCGAGATTTCAAGACATTTCCTTTAAATGTCACCTATTTCACATTCATGTTTTATACCTTGTTGTACATTGAGTCATGTGTATTATTGTGGAATGATTTTAGTTTAAGTTTGGTGGTTTAATGATCGAACAGTTAATAAAAACCTTTTGCAACAAAAACCCTTTCGTTACAACTTTGCTTGACGAAAAATATATTTCGTCAATTGGCCTGCTCGACGAAAAATGGCTTTCGTCACTCCCTTTCCCGACGAAAAATGATGTTTCGTCAAGGGGATGGGCCGCCGTATGGGCTTTTGGCCCAAGTGAAGCTGGGACTTGGATATATGCATATATATGTACCACAAATAATGATTTTAAAACCCTAGCTAGTTCTCTCAACAAACCGTCGGCAACACTCTTCATCTTGCTCGAATTCTTTTGCACTGTTGGGAACATCTCCTCATTCGGTTAGCATTCTGACTTCACAGATTGTTTGATGATCGTTGTGATGCATGTAATATTTTGTGGATATAGGATCTTGTTAAAAACCGGACTGACATATTGTGTTGGTTAGGGTTTCGAATGTTTCTTAAACTTTATATTGCTATAGGTTGTTCATGATTAACGGATGTTTTCATAGAATCTGACCAGAATGATAGATCGCAGTTAGATGATGATTCTTGATAGTATTAAACCAATAGATCTATGTGATCATCAGTTACAGTTATGTTGTGATATGTTAAGTTAGGGTTATGTGGATTAAACGAAAGCTTGGTAAACTGTTGATAATAACAATGGTGGTGTTTGCATGATGAATCTAGAAACCGATTGGGATGTGGTTGGCGATAAGTTAACTGTGAACATTAGGGTTTAGGGAAATGATGAAACTGTCAAGGGTAGTCGACGAAACATAGGTCGACGAAACATGGGTTGTTCGTCGATAAGCATCTCGACGAAACATGGGTTGTTCGTCGACAAGCATCTCGACGAAACATGGGTTGTTCATCGACAAGAATTCCGACGAAACATGGGATCTTTCGTCGACAAGTATCCCGATGAAAGATGATCTTTTGTCACAGGGATATTTCATCGTGAAAGTTTATGAGTTGAACAGTGGGTGTCTATGATGGTGATGATGATAGATAATTGTGTGTGTATACGATCCTTGTTGCATGTCAATGATAGTAAGAAACTTGGTTCGATTAGTTGGTATAACAAACCCACCTGTTATGTTATGTGTTACTTGTGACAATCACATGAGATGTGTACTTGCATTAGAAAGGTGTATTGGCTACCTGAAATACTGTGATCTTGTGAGAAATGCAATCTGTGTGAAAATAATGATTTGTTTAGTTGTGAAACTGATATTCATTGGTAACCACGGTAGGGTTGGTTGATTAACTTGGAAACGGGTAAGTTAACAAACCGATCAAACCAAGGTGAGTTCACTGCGTTTTTCAAGCATGCATCCTGGGGAGGGATATCGGGTAACGTTCCGGGGAGGAACGTCGGGTTATTGGGATGTTGGTTATTACACTCATTTCTATCATTAAGTCCCATCATATACTGATTGGTTGCCGGAGAGGCAACGGGGTTATTAGTTGATAGCGCTATTAGTTTTGGCACCATCACACCGTACCGGGGAGGACGGTCGTGAACTAATTACCTTAACCACTTGACCAATGTATGATAGAGCATTGGGGGTTTGGGCAAATAATCTGGAGCCATCTGCGGTAATCGAGTTAATAACAACATCTACTCTCTGAATTGTTTTATACTCATATCTGGTAACTAAAACGTGTTAACAAACTTTGAACTCACCAGCGTCGTCTGACACAGTTGTTTGCATGCTTGCAGGTCGTTAGATTCTTGGTTATCGACTTGCTATCCGGAAGTGCTGGAGTGGCCATGGGTTGAGACTCTTGGATACTTGTTTTGTTGGTTTTGAACACTTGTTTTGAAACAGTTGATTAACAATTTACTTTATGCTTCCGCTGAATGTTTACTTTGGTTTTAACTTATGACTTGGAATTATATTATGAAATGAATGGAATGTTTTACTTAAATATCTATTATAGTTCAACGTGATTGGTGTCTTGGATCCTACGTCCCGCGGAATTTCCGCATGTGGTATTTTGGGGGTGTGACAATCGGGTTATGAATGCGCTTCTCAAAGCAAGCGTTTGATCTGATAGAATGCGTATCTCCCATCTTTTCATAAAAGAGTTCAGCCTGATACGCTGCTTCATGCTTGTAAAGAGGACCATCTCTCCACGTAGGACGGTAGGGAACATCACCATGTCCCCGTGGAGCCTGAACAAAATCATCCAATGGTGTTTCCCGGATCTCAACTCCGGTACTCCCTTTCGCCCTCTTTGAACCAACTGCTACATCCTCGGTGGTGCGGTTTCTTTTTCTTTTCCTCGGCGTGATTTGACCATCTACAATCACACACAAACAAGCAAACACCTCAAGTTATTCCAAATCAGCTAATAATATGCTAGAACAAGTGTGTAGCCCGTGAAACCTCCCCACACTTGTTCTATGCCATGGCTATACTAGTTTACTAGTTAAATCCTTACCCAAGATATTCCCAAATTCACAATTTCCATACAAAAATCAGAATATGGTTCATTAACTAGCATCAAAACAGATTCAAAGACATTCCCTTTAGCCATAACATTCATCCAAACCCTCATGCAACACTTTTGCCCCGTTTTAATTCATTAACCAAAGCAAAATCACAAATTTATGTCTCATTACATGTTTATTCAAGCATTAGACAACTAACTAAACATAAACAAAACATAAATCCAACAATACTACCTTGACTTCATCAAATTAGAGCAAAATTGTAGGAAAAATCATACCTTTTTCATTTAGGAGGGCTAGAGAACACTTAGAGAGCTTGTTTATGAAGTTTAAGCCAAAACCCCCAAATTTGAATTTTTAGGGTTCTTCAAGCTCGAATAGATTCGTGCGAATCTGGGTGTTTTCGGTAAAAACCGAGGGTAGGGTTTTGTTCCTCTCGAAAAAATATTCAAGATAGACTCTTGAATCGCTTAGTTTGGTTGAGAATTGAGAAAGTTAGAGATGAGAGATGGTTATGGAAGATATGAGAGCTTGGGGAAGAAGATGATAATGGTGAATAATGAGATAATGTGTTTGTGGTGAAAAAGGGTTTCAAAAACTAATTAAATGGATTGGTTATAAGTTCCAATGGTTTTAAAATCCAAATTCTGGTCAAATCTTCACATAACCCGGTCCCTCCTACGATTCATGTCTGCGACCGTAGGCTACGATATTGAGACCGTAGCTTACAGTTACCTTATGCTGGCCATGTATTGATTAGGGAAACTCAACCGTAGGCTACGGTTTGTGACCGTAGCTTACGGTTCCTGTTATGTGCCACACAGAACTTTTAAACCGTAGGCTACGGTTTCAAACCGTTACTTACGGTTTACCCTTTTCGAATTTTTTTTAAGTTGAAGAGTTGTGTTTGTAGTATAAGCTTATGAAACTTGTTTAGTTAATTATTTATCTTAGCGAATATATCGAATACTTTGAGTACTCGCCTGCTCCACCCCCTTGAAAAATTCGTGTTGTCCTCGACACGGAAACTACTTCAGAAACATACCTGTGCATCTTCAACGTCCCCACACTTGCTCAAAACTGTGGGTACTACTCACGAACAACTCTTTAACCATTTAAAAACAACGAAAAACAATTAAACAAAAACAAAGGAAATATGTACCGAACATCCGGGTTGCCTCCCGGTAGCGCTAAGTTTTAGTCTTCAGCCGGACTTCTCATGACCCTCAGTCGGTCGTATATTCCGGCGAACTTTCAAGAAAGCTCACCTCTTCGGGTAACAGGTTCAAATCATCACCGTCTAAATACGGTTTCAACCGATGACCATTCACTACTTGCCTTCATTGGTCCTTTGGATCCTCAATCTCCACATCTCCATATTGCCCGACTCGTGTAATAACAAACGGTCCAGTCCATTTGCTCCTTAGCTTACCTGAAAATAATTTAAGACGAGATTTAAATAACCAAACCCTTTAACCTACCGAAAACACCAAACGCCTCAGTTTTGTGTCGTGCACCGCCTTCATCTTGTCTTTGTATGCGGCTGCGGTATCATATGCCTCGTTGCGTAATTCCTCCAATTCACTTAATTTCAACAACCTGTGGGCACCTGCATCAGAGTAGTCAGTGTTCACCTGTTTAACAGCCCACAACACACAATGTGCAATTTCTAAGGGTAAATGGCAACCCTTCCCATACATCAGACGATAGGGTGTAGTGCCGATAGGAGTTTTATAAGCGGTGCGATATGCCCATAAGGCATCATCCAACTTAGATGACCAGTCCTTACGACCAGTTCGCACCGTCTTTTGAAAAATTTCCTTAATTTGCCTATTCGAGACTTCAACCTGTCCACTCGTTTGTGGATGATATGGTGTAGCAATTCGATGGTCAACGCTATACCATTTCAATAGTTTGCCAAAATTAAAGTTTTTAAAGTGGGATCCTCCATCACTAATTATTACCCGAGGAATCCCGAACCTAGAAAAAATGTTTGAATGGACAAACATGCAAACAGCGGTATGGTCGTTTGTCTTAGTGGCAATTGCTTCAATCCACTTTGAAACATAATCAACCACCACTAAGATGTATAGATTACCATTCAAATTGGGAAACGGCCCCATAAAATCAATTCCCCGATCATAAAAATATCAACAACCAAGAATTGGTTGCATTGGCATTTCATCCCTTTTTGAAATCCCACCCATCTTTTGATAATTCGGGCAATGTTTCACAAACTCAAACGCGTCTTTAAACAAGGTTGGCGAATAAAGACCAGATTCAAGAACTTTATGGCCTATCTTTTGTCCGCTAAAGTGACCGCCACATGTAGATGAGTGAGCATGTTGTATTACTTCCAAGAACTCCATCTCGGGCACACATCTTCGAATAATCTGATCAGCAGCAATTCAGAACAAATCCGGCTCATCCCAAATATAATTCTTCACCTGCGATAGGAATTGCTACTTCCAACGCTTATTCCACGCATCTGGTATCGTACCTGAAACAAGATAATTTGCAAAGTTAGCATACCAAGGTCTGGAACTAGCAACCATTATGAATTCATCAGGAAAGTGCTCATTGATCTCGGGTGTAAACTCCTCCACTCCAACCGGTAGTCGTGACAGATGGTCAGCAACTACATTCTCACACCCCTTCTTGTCTCTAATTTTGAGATCAAATTCTTGCAATAGTAGGATCCACCGAATTAGTCTCGGTTTAGCATCCTTTTTCTCCATTAGATACCTGACTGCACTATGATCAGAGTAAACGATTACTTTGCTTCCACAAATATAAGACCGGAATTTATCTAAGGCATAGACAACGGCAATCAATTCTTTCTCCGTTGTGGTATAATTCAATTGAGCATCGGAGAGAGTTTTGCTTGCGTAGTAGATAATGACCGGTTTCTTATCTACCCGTTATCCTAGCACAACCCCAATAGCGAAATCGCTTGCATCACACATTATTTCAAACGGTTTTGTCCAATCGGGTGACTACAAGATTGGGGCTTGTACCAATTGTTCCTTCAGCACATTAAACGCATTTAAACATTTATCATCGAATTCAAACGGAACATCTTTTAACAATAGGTTATATAAGGGTTTTGTTATAACACTAAAGCCCTTAATAAACCTACGGTAAAATCCGGCGTGTCCAAAAAAGGAACGGACACCCTTCACATTAGTAGGGGGAGGTAAAGTAGAAATGACTCTCACTTTAGCTCTATCAACTTCTATCCCCTTACTTGACACGACATGTCCTAACACTATACCCTCTTGAACCATAAATTGGCTCTTTTCCCAACTTAGCACTAGATTCGTTTGGACACATCTCTCTAATACCCTAGATAGTTCATCTAAACATGTATCAAATGATGACCCAAAGACTGAAAAGTCATCCATAAAAATCTCTAGGGCGTCCCCGACCATATCCGAGAAAATACTCATCATACTCCTTTGAAAGGTGGTCGGGGCATTGCACAGCCCAAATGGCATTCTCCTAAATGCGAATGTGCCATAAGGGCATGTGAATGTGGTCTTTTCTTGGTCATCAGGGTGGATAGCAATCTGATTATACCCTGAATAACCATCAAGAATTTTTCGACAATCTGATCAATAAAGGGCAAAGGAAAGTGATCCTTTGATGTAGCAGCGTTCAATTTCCGGTAGTCAATACATACCCGCCACCCGGTTACTGGCGGAGTGGCTATCTGCTCGCCATTGTCGCCCTTGACAATCTGAATGCCTGCGTTCTTCGGCACCGTTTGGGTTGGACTCACCCATGCACTATCTGAAATGGGATATATGATCCCATGGTCCAACCACTTGATTACGTCTTTCTTTACAACTTCTCAGATGTTAGGATTAAGCCTCCTCTGTGTATCCCGTGCAGGCTTCGCATCTGCATCAGTAATAATTTTATGCATATAAATAGAGGGACTTATACCTTTTAAATCAGCGAGAGTCCACCCGATCGCTGCTCGATGGGTCTTTAGCACCTTCAGTAGTGCTTCCTCCTGCTCTTTCTCCAAATTAGCTGCAATAATGACCGGGAGAGTCTGATCCCCCTAAGAATGCATACTTCAAATGCATGGGCAGCTCTTTCAATTCTACCTGTGGTGGGCTGATTAGTGATGGTTTCAGCCCAGATGAGTCAGCAGGAAGGCTCTCCACATGATGGGTCCATGGAGGCCTTCTCTCTTGCACCGCTTGTGCTTCCAACTTCTGAACTTCTTCTTCCAAATCACACATCTGATTTTCTTCTATCCTGTCACAAAACAAACAAAACTCAGGCCTCTCATCCTCTACATGAAGATAGCATCCATCTATGATATATGCCATGAAACATTCATCACTTTGAAACATGTCAGAAACGTTAGAAAACACATTTAATCAGACCTTTCCATTGCCAAATGTCATGTCGACAGTGCCGGTGCGACAGTCGATCTGAGCATGTGCAGTGGCTAAGAAAGGTCGGCCCAAGATAACGTTTGGTTGATTGACTTGATCAGCGGAAACATAGTCAAGCACCAAAAAGTCAACAGGAAAATAGAATTCCTCCACCTTAACTATCACATCGCGAACTATCCCTTGAGGAAGCTTAGGGGTCAAATCTGCCAACACAACAGTTGTGTCGGCACGACGCAGTAGACCAAAATTGTATTGGTCGTACAAGCTTCCCGGAAGGATGCTCACACTAGCTCCGAGATCCAACAACGCCCTACTCATTTTAAAATCACCAACTTGTATTGAAATTAAAGGCGTCTCGGGATCTCGTAGCTTAGGTGGAAGGACCCCATTCAACACGGCACTAACTGTATCAGTTAGATCAACTTTTTAGGGACTTTGTGCTGCCGTTTTTGAGTGTACAAATCCTTAAGATACTTAGCACAAGCTGGAACCTGTTTAATGGCGTCAATTACGGGTAAGTTAATTTTCTCTTGTTTAAACACCTCCAAGATTTCCTCCGGTTGAGGTCCCCTTTTATTGATTATCTTTGTATTACCCGGATCCTTCTAGGCTTCGGGAAAGGGAGGTAAAATCGCTTCCCTTCCTTAGCCTTGATTGGATTAGAAGTTGTAGCACGTGTATTTTTACCATTACTTTTAACAATGTTAGGTTCTGACTCATCGTCACTCTCACCATTTTCACCTAAATCCTCCACCACACCATCAACAAGCTGTGGTGGAGTGTCGACCTTTTTATAACTCTTACCATTACGTAAAGTAATTACCTGGCCGACTGGACTGCCTTTCTTCTGATGAGCGGGATTTGTTGTTGTATCACTTGGTAATTTCCCACTATTCTGCTTCATCTCGGTTTAAATTTGGCCCATCTGTGTAGTTAATGATTGAATGGCCTTGTCTTGCACCTCATCCTTTTGAGCACGGTTTTGTAAATCAAGTTGAATTGCCTTCAACATCTCCATCATATCATTGTTCCCCGAGATGTTGTTTGGGTGGAAGGTTGTTGAACGTTATCAAAGTTTGGGAAAAAGGTTGAGAATGATGGTACTGGAGAGGTAGAAGTAGGTTGTGTAGACTGTGGTGGTGGAGCTGGTATGGTAGTGTTCGGTGAAGGTTGGGTAGGAGTTGGTGAAAATTGTTGCTGGTGTAGTGGGCTCTGCAGTTGTTTCTCCGGAGTTGCTGAGTTCTCCATTGGCTTAAGTGTTGGTGATTGTAAAATCTTGTTCTCACGATGTATTACTCTCTTTGTATGCTTCACTGTTCTCTCGATCTTTGGGTCGAACACTAATGGTGATGACTTCCCGGAATTCCGAGTGTGATGCATACACTTTTTAGATCATCTGCACACACAAAAACAAGAAACCTCGCGTAAATCCGAATAAAACAGAGTAAAACTATTTTTGAATTTTTGTATATTTTTAAGTAAAACTAGAACTTAACATTAAACACTTTGCGCACGCCTCCCCGACAACGGCGCCATTTTGATGGCTGTCGTTAGTGACATGCAAAAACCGAAATAAACTAGTAGCTAGAGTAAGTCGGATATCGAACCAGAGGAGGATTGTGGAAAGTGTCGTAATGAAAAGTGTTAATTAACTATTATTGAATTAGAAAATCGGTTTGATTGGTTATGAGAATTATCTAAATTAACGAACAAAAATTGTGATTTAAATTAATAGGAGAGAAGATGGTTCCTCCAGATTTCAGGTTTTCCAGTTAACTTCAACTATGTGTTTAATCGTAACCTACATAGACATAGGTGTTAAACCTGATTAACTAATTTTGATAACCAACGACTAAGTACTCCGGTCAATACATAACGGGAGGTTATCGAATGATTATCAATTACAATTACAAACCCTAACCCCATGTCAAATATATCCCAATTACTAGAACTCTTGGGAACTGAATGCTTAGAAATTAAGGTTTAAATAAATGTAACTGTTTACAACCAATAAATCAAATCAAGGAGAAAAGCATCGAATGCTGAGATCACCAAGTTAAAACGATTGAGGCAAACATATAGTATCAATTAACTTACAAAAATCCTCCATCCGGAGGAAACCAAAGAAGTTTAGCCGCTCATCTCACTCACAAAATCAGCAAAAACTTGAATTGATGAAGAGTTCATGATTGATTGGATGATTGGATGGAAGATCTTGATGAATTCGGGTGAAAAAGTCTTCAACTTTGAGTGCCCTTGATGCCTAATCTCTACCGCTCTCACTGTCGAATGTCGTGCACTTCTAGAAGATTGAGCTTTGCGTTTTGACGTCCTTGCGGTTCTTTCTAAATATTCCCAATCGTCCTCTTCGTAATTTGTTCCAAAAGTACCATTGGATATTGAATTCACATCCCTTGCATCTTCATCTGTTAGGCCTTCGTGAAATGCATTGAGAAGCTCCCACAAATATATGCCATGATGTGGACAGTTCTTGAGCATCATTTTAAAGCGATTGAACGCTTCATGAAATAACTCACCGGGCTGTTGTCGAAACCCCCGAATATCCCTCCTGGCATTGTTAGTACGCAAATGAGTATAGAATTCATCTAAAAATTGTTGCTGCATTTCTCCCCATGTGAAGATCAAAGCTGACGGGAGCGAATGGAACCATTGCTGCGCTTTATCTTCGAGTGTGAATTGGAAGAGTACCAATTTCACATCATCAGCTAAGAAACCTTGATTGCTGATTGTGTTACAACGTGCATCATACGCAACAATGTGTAAATAGGGTTCTTCATGTGCTTGACCATGAAACTTAGGCAGAATGGATATTGATTGTGTCCGTACTTCGAATGACCACCCTCCTTGTAATTGCGGGATCACAACCGGCGATGGGTTGTTAGCTATAGCAGGCCTGAAGTGGCTCTTAATACCGCAAACTGGACCCTGATCATTGCGCCGTGGAATACCTTCCAGTAAATTCACCGGTCGGTATAAGTTTCGTGGAAGTGGTCTTATCTGACCCGACATCTGAGGTACCGTTGGCGGTAATGGAATATCCACCAGCCTTCGTGGAACAGGCTGCTAATTGATCAGGTTAGGTTGATGATATTGCTAATGTGTTATCAGTATCGGTTGGATCTGCGGTTACACATATTGTTGGTATCCCAAATTTCCTTGATTAACTCTTTCGAATGCACCCACTCCGGTTGTTTGCCTCTCGTAACTACCCGTATTAACCACTTGTCTCTCATTTTGACCCACGTAATTATCATATTCCGTAAAGCCGTCTTCGAAATCCCCTGAATTATTTCCTTGATCATAAATGGTCGATCTGTAAAGGTGTGGCATTGGCTGACTTTGCTGTGAAATAACCAGTCGGACAGCTTGCGGAATTGATGTTGCATTAGGTGCTTGAGTCTGACTCGGTGATGTAGTGTCATCGGGAATGATTCTAACGTAAGAAGACGACTGTTGTAAATTGGCAGTCTGGGTTGTAGCTGGGTATTGAAGAGATGTTGTTTGGGTGGAAGGTTGTTGAACGTTATCAAAGTTTGGGAAAAAAGGTTGAGAATGATGGTACTGGAGAGGTAGAAGTACGTTGTGTAGACTGTGGTGGTGGTGGAGCTGGTATGGTAGTGTTCGGTGAAGGTTGGGTAGGAGTTGGTGAAAATTGTTGCTGGTGTAGTGGGCTCTGCAGTTGTTTCTCCGGAGTTGCTGAGTTCTCCATTGGCTTAAGTGTTGGTGATTCTAAAATCTTGTTCTCACGATGTATTACTCTCTTTGTATGCTTCACTGTTCTCTCGATCTCTGGGTCGAACACTAATGGTGATGACTTCCCGGAATTCCGAGTGTGATGCATACACTTTTTAGGTCACCTGCACACACAAAAACAAGAAACCTCGCGTAAATCCGAACAAAACAGAGTAAAACTATTTTTGAATTTTTGTATATTTTTAACTAAAATGAGAACTTAACACTAAACACTTTGCGCACGCCTCCCCAGCAACGACGCCATTTTGATGTCTGTCGTTAGTGACATGCAAACACCGAAATAAACTAGTAGCTAGAGTAAGTCGGATATCGAACCAGAGGAGGATTGTGGAAAGTGTCGTAATGAAAAGTGTTAATTAACTATTATTGAATTAGAAAATCGGTTTGATTGGTTATGAGAATTATCTAAATTAACGAACAAAAATTGTGATTTAAATTAATAGGAGAGAAGATGGTTCCTCCAGATTTCAGGTTTTGCAGTTAACTTCAACTATGTGTTTAATCGTAACCTACATAGACATAGGTGTTAAACCTGATTAACTAATTGTGATAACCAACGACTAAGTACTCCGGTCAATACATAACGGGAGGTTATCGAATGATTATCAATTACAATTACAAACCCTAACCCCATGTCAAATATATCCCAATTACTAGAACTCTCGGGAACTGAATGCTTAGAAATTAAGGTTTAAATAAATGTAACTGTTTACAAAAAATAAATCAAATCAAGGAGAAAAGCATCGAATGCTTAGATCACCAACTTAAAACGATTGTGGCAAACACATAGTATCAATTAACTTACAAAAACCCTCCATCCGGAGGAAACCAAAGAAGTTTAGCAGCTCATCTCACTCACAAAATCAGCAAAAACTTGAATTGATGAAGAGTTCATGATTGATTGGATGATTGGATGGAAGATCTTGAAGAATTCGGGTGAAAAAGTCTTCAACTTTGAGTGCCCTTGATGCCTAATGTCAACCTTCAAAGATGAGATCCTCCCCCCAACCTTAATAAACACTAATATATACCTTAAAGGCCCTTAATTTGCGTGCTTTACCTTTACGGACCGTAAGCTACGGTCTTAGGATCGTAAGCTACGGTCCAGAAACTCTGATCACATAATACACCCAACCGTAGCTTACAGTTGGTAGACCGTAGGCTACAGTCGTTCTTTCTTGGTATCTTCTCGCTGACTTATATCAACCCGTAAGCTACGGTTCAAGACCGTAGCCTACTGTTTCAATTTTCTGTCCAAAGTTCAAATGATGTCAACAACCCGTAAGCTACGGTTCAAGATCCGTAGCCTATGGTCGCAAACACATATCCCTTTTCCTTCTTCACACATCTTTCAGCAAATGACAAAATGGCCCCTTAACTTTACTCTTCCATATTCCTCACATCTATAAGCATAAACTAACTTTCAAATAAGTACCAATCGACCCCTGGACTTTATTATTCCTTGATTCTTGCATATATGAGCTTCACACAACTTTCATAATATACCAAATTAGTCCCCGAACTTTGCTCTTTCACACTCCTTTCACTCGTGACCCTTCATATCAACCGAACAAGCTCCAAAATTCATTTTTGAGCTGCAATATCCAATCCAATGCTTGCAACTTCATCTTTAACCACTATAAATGCACCAATTTACGTGTTTTACCTGCAAATCACCAAATTATCGTAGTTATCTCATTCTAAGTAAGTAAACACATTAAACACACATAAAACATCATATTTAGACACTCTAAAGCTCGGGTTTCACCCTCTCCATCACCACCTCTTCAACAAACCAAATTACCTTGTCAACCACCTCCTCAACAACAACCCTTTCCATTCACACAATCTACCCTACAACTACCTTGTCAACCACATCCTCAACAACAACAACCCTCTCCATTCACACAATCTACCCTACAACTACCTTGTCAATCATCTCCTCAACAAGCCTTTTATGGGAACAACAACACTCAATCTGCAAACCCCAACACTGTCAGATTCGATACCTCAAACTTAACCAAAGTAAGTGTGGAAGGTGCTCGGGAACATATAGAGCTTTTGAACAAAATGGTGAGTGCCTATTGTGGATTAGTGTAGGTCCCCTTGTTCGTATGGATCGTCACAGAATTGTATATCCAATCTAGAGTGCGGAATCCCCTAGATCAGATTTGCACAGAAACGAGTAGAAACAAGATTCACAATCAAACCAGTCTTCTATTGATTATCCAAACAATCCGTTTTACAATCAATTCAAGACCTCACAGCCTCTCTCTGTGATCTTGCTAAACCCTAATTTCGTTTTTCTCTTTCTCTCTCTACATATACTCTCTCTAAAATTCTCTTAGTATTGCAAACCCTAATCACAAAACATGTTTATATATCACATGTCTGTGAACTGGGCTTCCAACTGGGATAGGCCATTCTCCAAGCCCATTACAACAATAAACTCCCTAACCAATAAGCTAAGCCCAATACAAAATATCCAAAGACTAAATAAACAAACTATTAAGCTGTTGTCACCGAATATGCACCAACAGACTCCCCCTTGACAATAGCTTCATAGTGTAACTTTGTCTTCAAACATCTTGTGTTCTTTTGGTCTTTGGATAGCGTCAGCTACACAGCTTCTGACATCAACAGACTCCCCTTAGCTGATGCTTCCAATCTCCAAAACTTTCATTCATTGTAGATCAGTTAGCTAGCAATCTTTGATTAAGTAAGAATCTCCAAATTCTTCATATCTCTCTCTATGCAGTGTAGTAGAAGGATCCTACCATGCATCTTCACACATTCTTCACTTCACTCTCAATCTGTACTTTACTTGTATTCTTCACTTCATTTTGATAACTGCATCAATCTGTTTAGCAACACAAGCAAGTATCTCGAAAAACCATTAGTCCTTTTCACATTTAAAGATAAACCAATATTTTATCTTATCATGCAAAAACAACAATATGTTAGTTCAAAATGGAAGTCTTTTAAAAAAACTTTTTGGTATTTTGGTTTTTTTTTTCAAAACAAATTAACAAACTAAACTAAACTCAAAAATATTTACAATTTCATCTTTTTGTGAGAATCTTGTGTAAGAAGATCATATCAGCTAAATCAAACTGTTTTCACACTATTAGATAATTCTTTATTTATTTTCCCGTGAATAACAGTTCAAGACGATTACCGGTATGTTTATCCACTTAAACAAAATGCATGAACATTTCAAGTACCATTACCGTATGATACGTTAAGATAATATTATTTCTGATATATTAGTGTGTCCCACTTCAGGATATACCCCCGCGATCAAGGTATGCACAAAGATTCATCATAGTAGGTGAGTAAACTGAATTCATCCATTTTGTTTTTCAACGTTTAGATAATTGGTGATCAGGTCAGTACTTTCGTACAACAAAGAGACCAAAATATCTAACGAGGGCTAAGACAAATACCATTTTTGGTACGATTTATGCATTTTACACTTTTTGAATGACTCTCTAGGAGAGCTTCTTCATTTATGGGTTTTTGGCATTTTTAGCTCGTTTAAGATATCATCGTTATGCCTAGGTCAGCATGTATCTGGATGCAGCAGAAGGACAACCCTGATATCCCCAGATGAAATAACAGTATAAAGACCCAAAACCTGAGATTTTGGCAATCTATCAACGCAAGATTTAAGGTCATTAAACCATACACCACTGATGTGTTCCCCACTCATACTCAGTGCATTTAGGTTTATATCACATTGGTAAGTTGATTATTTCATGCTTTTTGTCTACTGGTACATCATATGATGAAGCTGCTATCACACTTAAGCAATTTAATTCATTTTCAATGTGACATTCTAACTTGCCGATGCACTATCATTTCTTCTTTTTCACACAATGAAATCTCTTTTTTTAATTTTTCACTTTTTTTTATGTTTTTCATTTTTCAATGTTTTTTTTTTAATTTTATAACTTATTCCCCCTAAACACACGCACTAACTAAACTCTTTTTGGCGTAGGAAAATTTCTCCCCCTAAATTTTTGTTTTTATGGAGCAAGTTTTGAAAACACAAATTTACAAACACAAACAGACTCCCACTTTAACCTGACAATAAGTTTTTCAATGTTAAAGTTTAGAATAATCATAACAATCACTAAAGTAAATAGTTCGTTACCAATCTTAACCTACTATTCACCTTAGACGCTTTATAGGAACAACCACTGTCGAACACATCAACAGTCCTTCTTGGTCATCCTGCACACACTCAACAACTTAGTTAGACTTAACAACCCAAACCTGACCGGTTTTGGGTCGACCATGTAAATCCATATATGATGCTTCTAACCAATATCCATCACACCTTTCTGGTGTCTTGGATGTTTTACCCATGCTTGAACAAGATTTATAATTTTCACTAGGTCTTTGATTGCGAGAGTTCCAATAAAATCTCGAATTTTCTGACCTTTGAAAATTATTATCTTGATGCCTTCTTCTCCCATTATTATACCATGAATTTTGAAAAATTTTTCGATGTTGTTGAACATTTGAGTTATTAAAACCCCTATATTCGTTTCTTCTTTGAAAATTTTGATTACCAAAACTCTGGTATCAATTTTGATATCCAAAATTTCTATTTTGATTTTGAAACCGATTTGATTTACCATTAAAATAACTAAATTGTGTAAAATTGCTTCTTGGTCTATCAAATCTTCTTGTTGTTGAAGTTTTAGATTGAAATCTTGGTTGATTATATTGACAATGTGGTTGCACATTATTATTTAAACCAACCCTGTTCCCTTCCTTAACTTCACCAGCTTTTTGCTTATTTTTCTTTGAAGGACAACAACTCGCCACGTGCCCTTTGTTGTGACATTTAAAACAAGATTTTGTCTTATAAATTCTCTTTTTGTTAAATCTCTTGTTAAATGTTTTCTCCTTTTCCTTTTCAGTATCCTCATCGATTTATGAGGTGTACTGTTAGACCCTACAGATTCTTTCAAAGTAACTGGACTATTTGGCAAGTCCACAGCTATCGGATCCACTACCTCTTATGCAGTAGGAACATAATTAATTAGCTCATCCTCATTTGGTAAAAAAGAGTAGTCTTGATCCTTAGAAGATGAGGCTTTACTAAACCCCAAACCTATTTTATCATTACTCTTTTTCAAACTTTTCTGAATATGAGTCCTAACTAATGAAGAATTTCCAAATTTGTCTAACTTTCCTTTTAGTTCAACAATTTGGTCTTGTGCAATGGCCAATTCCCTGCACTTTTCAGAAAATTCATTAGTTTTATCCTTTACAGTTTCACGAGCCAAATCAATGATATGTAACAGTTCATTGACTTTGCTTGTTAAAGTGCTAATTTCCTGTTCATTTGACTCAAGTTTGTTTAAACAATTTGACTCTCGTTTAATCAAAAGAACATTTGACTCTTTCAGTTTTTCCAATTCAGCAAACAGAATTTTGTTTTGCTTCGATAGGCTGTTAACTTTACCTTGTAGTTCAGTGCAATTATGACACGTATGACTTACAGGTTCCGATGTTACCTTTACCTCTGTTGTAAGTTCATTCACACCATTCATGCACTTTGAAACTTCTGCAGCCTTCTTCTCAACATTCTCCTCATCTGCTTTCTTCTTCTCTTCTACACTTTGTCTAAATGAACTCTGGTAACGTTTTTCTAAAGCTTCCCATAGATCTCTAGAGGTCCCATAGTGCTTGATTGTATATTTAATTCCCTCAGGCAAGGACATCTTGATCACTGCTAAAGCTTTCTTCTCAGCATTAACCATAAGTTTTTCAGATTCATCCATCTGGTCATGAGAAATAACTTTAACTCTTCCTTCAACACGACATGTAGGAGCAACATATCCATTAATCATACAACACCACATTCTGAAATCCTCACTTTTCACAACCGATTCAAACTCCTCCTTCCAGACAGAATATTCTTTGACGTTTCTCAGCTTTGGCCAAATTTTAACAGACTCACCGACCTTGTCCATTTTGACCATCTTTAAACACGTTTTACCGTAACCGTACTGATAAAACCGTACAAAATTTTTCCGAAAACTGTTTTACCAAATTATACCGTTAGAATCGTCTCGAAAAAACGAATCCAATGATATAACTGGTTTTTTTTTGTCCTAAAAATCCAGCGAATTCAACGGTGTAAATGGTTTCGGCAGATGAGCTACGGATCAAATTCTATTCACGAAAATGTTAATTCCTCTATGTGTATCTAATTACTCCACAAAAATAAATACTCCACCTTTTAATTCCTCTAGATAATTTCGCTGGCAAACCAAGTTAATTATGATGGGTCACGCTAATTATGCTAGTAGAGTAATTATAATTATGCTGCCTAGTCAAATACTCCAGTTAATTTCATTTCGCTGGTTATCAAGTTCGCCGATTAATTATGCTAGGTCAAGCTAATTTTGTCCCCTGGTTCGTACGGATCGTCACAGAATTGTCAATCCAATCTAGAGTGCGGAATCCTCTAAATCAGAATATCACAGAATTGAGTAGAAAACAGAAATTCCAATTCAAACCGGATCTTTATTGATTATCTATCAAACTGATTACAATCAATCAAGATCCCTAACACACACAATTTCGTCCAAGCCCTAATGCTCTCACAAAATTTTACTCTCAAACTGTTTTGGCTGATCTGTTCACTATTACGACGACTATTAATTTTGCCGGTCACCGTAATAATGTCGCTGTGGACAATTAAAACAGTTACCAAAGTCGCCTTTGGATTTTAATTTCGCCGGTCACCGAGTTGCTAGGTCACAAATTCGCTGGTTTGTCAGTGTAGATGTTAAATTTGCTGCGAAATTGTTAATTATGCCAGCAAATTTTGGAAACTCAATCTGATCGAATGATCAAAGATTTCTAGATCCTTTTAACAGATTCCTGCAACCGAAAACACTAACACAGCACAATTAAATACGCAAACTGATCAAACACTCCAAAATTTTCGAAAAAACAGCCTCCAAAATTCGAAACCCTAGGTCTTCAAAACTCAAAATTTTCAAAAATTTCCAAAACAACCCGAAAATCCACCCTTTTCTGCAGCAACAAATTCTAAACCGAGCTTCTTCAAGAGCCTAGTGCTCTGATACCAATTGTAGGTCCCCTTGTTCGTATGGATCGTCACAGAATTGTATATCCAATCTAGAGTGCGAAATTCCCTAGATCAGATTTGCACAGAAACGAGTAGAAACAAGATTCACAATCAAATCGGTCTTCTATTGATTATCCAAACAATCAGTTTTACAATCAATTCAAGACCTCTCAACCTCACAGCCTCTCTCTGTGATCTTGCTAAACCCTAATTTCGTTTTTCTCTTTCTCTCTCTATGTTTTCTCTCTCTAAAATTCTCTTAGTATTGCAAACCCTAATCACAAAACATGTTTATATATCACATGTCTGTGAACTGGGCTTCCAACTAGGCTAGGCCATTCTCCAAGCCCATTACAACAATAACCTCCCTAACCAATAAGCTAAGCCCAATACAAAATATCCAAAGACTAAATAAACAAACTATTAAGCTGTTGTCACCGAATATGCACCAACAATTAGTCGCTGGTCAAATTGGGAACATTAATTTGACAGATGAAGACTATCAGCAAATAGACGGGGAGGAAATGGAACTGATGGATATTAAGTGGGCGTTTACAAGTGCAGTGAGAAGAGCTAAGGACTACATGAAAAGAACGGGTAGACAAGTTTGGAAAGCAAAAGGGATACTAAGTATGGCTTTGATAAGGATGCAGTTACGTGCTTCAATTGTGGTGAGAAGGGCCATTTCAAATGGGAATGCACTCGACCGAGCGGACAAGGAAATCAAAATCCTTTCAGAAACCAGTCAAGCTCATAAAATACCAGTCAAGGGAGCAATGAAAGGGGTATTGTAGCAGTTAACAATCCGGGTAGCCCAAACCAGTCGGGGCCTTCCAATTCAAACAGGGCCTTAGTAGTTCATGCAGATGAAGGATGTGACTGCTCAGTTCAACTGGGTAATCAGGGAACAGAAGGAAATGGAGGAACTGCTTGTTATGCTAAGATCATCAAGTATATCAAGCATGTTCACAGTGAGGAGTTCTGTGAGGATGATGACAGTTCTGGTTACAGTGGTAGTTCGGATGAGGAAAGCTCCAATGCGGGTGGTTATGGTTCAGAATCGGAAGTAAAGGATACTCTTGATGCTGAGGTTGACAGTCTGCTTAAGGAAGCTGAGGAACTAAAAGAAGCAGAAGAACTTAAAAGGCAGAAATTTGTGTTGGTAAGGAAAGCTGAAGCCGCCTCCAACGAAATGGAAAAGCTCTTTACTGAGGATGGATCTTTCTCTTATCAGACTGCCTTTATGGTAACTGCTGCAGCCTTGACTAGTAAGGTAAACACCAAAACTTCTAGTGTATGCAATGATTGTGTAGAATTGAAACGTAAGCTAGAAGTAGTAACTAGTCACAATCAGGGTTTAGTAGTTGACCATTTGAAATGCAAGGAGGCAAACATGGCTTTAACTCACAATGAGAAAGATTTCAAATCTGTCATTGAAACGCTTAAGAAAAGTGTTTCTGAATTAACAAAAACAGTTTTGAACAAGCAAACGGGTATTAATAACTATATTAATATCATTGAGGAATTAAAGAATGAGTTAGCCATTGCCAAATGCGAGCATGATGCGATCAAGCTCAAACTGGAGAGTTATTCTAACTCCCGATATGTGCTTGATCATATCATCGAGGTTCCGAAGCAGAAAGGGGATGTTAAGTGCATTGGGTATAAGTCATGTCTACCTCCGTTGAGACACAATTATACCAAGATGCCTGATGAGTAGGAAATGCCATGGTTTGAACCATCTGTACCTTTTAATCCCAAAGAGTTTACAGTAGGTTTAGGGTTCAAACTGGATGATTCATCAAAGGAATCAGAAAAGACAGAAAATGTGTCTTGTGTTATGGAACAAAATCCACAAATAATTGAGGACTGTGTTTCATCAGATGATGAATCAGACGAATCAGATGCGAGTTATCAAGATCAATCTCTTGATAAGAAGTAAGGAGTAGAAATTCCAATTGAGAATCACATCTTGTGTGATCCTCCTACTCCGGTTGCCCCCATTGTGCAATCAATTGCAAAACAAGAGATTGGTGCGATCAAATCTGTGGATGAGTCTGTGTCTACATTTACGGGCAATAATGTGTTGTATACCTTGATTGGTGATGATAAAATTTACTCAAACAAGGATTTCCCAATTAAAAATGTTAATCCATCAATGATTGAAAGAGTTTTGGAAGATTCTACGAGTAAGTTTTTGGGTAAGGCAATCCCGATAGTTACAGTAACTCAGTGTGATCCTATTCCAAAATCTGAAGTTAGAAAACAATACGTGAATAAAAAATTACCAACTGAGAAACAACAACTCGCCCCTAAAGGTAAACAACAGAAAAAACAAGCTCAACAACCTAAAGTTGAACCAAAGGGAGCTCGAAACAAGAAAAAGGGTAGGGATGTTAAATTTGTGGCCTCAAGCGGTACTGACAAAATTGAGACTTTTGAAAACAAATCTAATACTGATTTTGTCCAACAAGTCAAAATTTTGAAACGTAACAGTGATAACAATTACACTTAATAAACAAATGGTGTGATAATGAAGCAAGTACCTCAAGGCCTACAAGTTCAACATCGGGACATCGATCAGTATCTCCTAAATTTGTTGAAAGGAGATCATTTTTTAAATATGGGGAATTTGGACATATAATCAAAAATTGTACTAACCCACCAAAAGAAAAGTTTGTTGTAAAAGCCCCACCAGAAAAGGATTACCAACATCGCTCTGTGTCACCTAAACAAGACAAACGTACTGTTAAGGAACAAGAAACAAAACAAAGACGCAAAAATGTTAAGGTAATCGAGAAGGCTTTAAAACGGATGTTGTTAAAAAGGAACCAAGTTCATTAAACTTGTCAAAACCAGAAGTGTATAAATCTGTAAATAATAATCAATCTGGTAAACGACAACAATCTTGGTAACCTAAAACCGGTACAGTTTCAGGGGGAGGCACACCATTTCCGAATCACCAAGAAATAGAAATCACATTTCTTGATGATAAGGGTCGACCCAAGACCACTAAGGCTTGGGTCCCCATCTCAAACTGATTGTGTAGTGGGTTGTGGAGGGTGTTCCAGGAGGAACTGTGAATAGTCTTTGGATTGTTGACAGTGGAGCATCTCGACACATGACAGGCGACTTAAGGCTCTTGTACGATGTGAAAAGCATTAGGGGAGGTTATGTTGCCTTTGCTGGCGATAAAGGCGGATACATCACTGGAGAAGGAATGATTTCCAACGGGGTTGTCAGTTTCGACAAGATCAATTATGTGAATCAAATTGATCACAATCTTCTTAGTGTTTCACAAATATGTGACAAGAAGTTCACGGTTCATTTTGATGATACCGGTTGTTTTGTGCTGAAACCCAATTTCAAGATTCCCAAAGAATGGATTCTGTTGACGGCTCCAAGAATTAAAGACTTGTATATTCTTGATATGAGCCAAGTTATTACCACGTCTGCATAAGTTACATGTTTTGTCTTAAAGGCCACTGAAAAGGAGTCAATATCATGGCACAGACGTATGGGTCACATTCACTTAAGGAAAATGAACCATCTGGTAAGAAATAATCTTGTGAATGGTGTTCCAGTCAAGAGTTTCATTTACAAGACGTCTGTGTATCGTGCCGAAAAGGAAAGCAAACGAAGAAGTCTCATCCAATCAAGAAAGTCAACACCGTCAACATGCCTCTTGAACGTCTTCATATGGACCTCTTTGGACCTATGAAGCACAAGACTATGTTTGGAGATGCTTATTGTTTGGTAGTTACTGATGACCATTCAAGATTCTCATGGGTATCGATGATGGCACACAAAAGTGAGACTCTGAGAATCCTCAAAAATTTGCTCACTTTACTCGAGAATTTGTACACTTTGAGGGTAAAGCGAATCAGAAGTGACAATGGCACGGAATTCAAGAATCAGGTTATGGACGAGTTTTGTGCTTCTAAGGGAATTCTGCATGAGTACAGTTCTCATTACACTCCTCAACAAAATGGTGTCGCTAAGAGGAAGAATAGAACACTTATTGAGATAGCAAGAACTATGTTAGTGGAGTTGGAGCTTCCTGTTCAGTTTTGGGGGGAGGCTGTGGCTACTGCTTGTTATACTTTGAACAAAGTTCTTACTGTTAAAAGGCATGTGGAAACATGTTTTGAATTGTTACAGAAAAGGAAACCGGATGTGTCTTACTTAGAACCGTTTGGCGCTCCATGCACTATGATTGATCCACATGGCAAGTTTGGTCCAAGGGCTATCGGTGTGGAATCTGGAAACGAAAAAGATTGAAGAATGGGGTGAAGTTAGGGTTCAAAGGTACACTGAATGTGTGAGAGCTCCAGGTGCTCCTTGGATGTTTGATCACGATGGACTGTTTGATTCCTTTAATCTGCCAACTTTTGATGATGCTTCTGCAGCAGCACAAATGTTGCTTGAGGGTGATTCAACAGTTGACTCGTCATTAGTACGACCAATTATTGTTAACTGACAAGAGTCTGGTTCGGTTAATAATGTTGTTCAAATTGAGGAATTTGAAGATGTCGCTGATTATAATGTTTCGTCGGAAGATGAGGAGTTTCGTGATGCTAATGAAGTAACTCCAGCTCATGTTCAAGCTCCTGTTCAAGGTGTTTCTGAAGCAACTTCTCAGGTGCAGGTTCAAGATAATGCTGAAGGGAATGCATCCACATCTAACGCGTCTCCAGGCATCGATTTAGTTGTTGATTTAAATATCAATAACTTGGGTATTAATGCTCGAGTTCCTGATGTTCCAGAAACTTGAATTCATGATATTCATCCTCGGCAGAATATTATAGGAGATGTCCAAAGTGGTGTGCAGACACGTAATCAGCTTCGAAACAACCAGAATGCTGGGTTGTATTCGACAATTAGAGAATCTAGGGAACAGAATGATTGGTCTTTCTCCTGCTATGTTTGTCAGGTTGAGCCGAAGTCGTGGAAAGAGGTGATGAATGACGATTCATGGGTTGAAGCAATGCAGGAAGAACTTCAGCAGTTTCAGAAATTGGGCGTGTGGAAATTGGTTGACAGGCCCCCAAACTATAAGAAGATTGGTACTCGATGGGTTTACAAGTGCAAAAAGGATGACCGAGGTGTCGTTGTGAGAAATAAAGTGAGCTTGGTTGTCCAGGGATTTAATTAGGCAGAAGGCACTGATTATAATGAAGTTTATGCACTGGTGGCACGTCTTGAGGCGATAAGGATTTTCTTGGCTTATGTGTCCTACAAGAAGTTAACTGTCTATCAGATGGATGTGAAAAGTGCATTTCTTCATGGTGTGGTCGAGGAAGAAGCATATGTTGAGCAACCACCTAATTTTGAAGATCCGATTCATCCCGACAGGGTTTGGCTTCTAAACAAGGCACTTTATGGTCTTCATCAAGCTTCGAGGGCTTGGTATGAAACGTTGTCTACCTATCTGTTGCAGAAAGGTTTTTGGCGTGGGTTGTTAGACTGTACTAACTTCATCAAGGAAAGAAATGAGGATTTGTTGCTAGTTCAAGTGTATGTGGATGACATCATTTTCGGGTCTACAAACGATGAAATGTGCAAGGAATTCGAGCGGGTGATGCAAGAGAAGTTCGAGATGAGTGCTATGGGAGAAATGAATTTCTTTTTGGGTTTGCAGGTTCATCAATCTGAGAAAGGGATCTTCATTCATCAGACAAAGTATGTTGGGGATATCTTAAAGCGATTTCAGATGGAAGACTCGAAGCCTGCAGGAACTCCTCTGGATCAGAATCATGGAATTACTCCTGACGGTACCGGTGAACATGTGGAACCTTCTCTCTATCGTGCTATGATCGGATCTCTCATGTATCTTACCGCTTCAAGGAGTGATATAATGTATCCAACATGTCTTCTTGCTCGTTACCAGTGTAATCTGAAGGTTTCTCATATGATGGTTTTTAAGAGGATTTTTCGTTATCTGAAGGGTTGTCCAGACACCGGTCTGTGGTATCCTAAGGATGACAACTTCGATTTGACTGCATTCAGTGATTCTGATCATGGCGGCTGCAAGATTGATGCAAAGTCAACATCAGCGGATGTCAGTTTTTGGGGAATCGTCTAGTCACGTGGCAATGTAAAAAGCAGACCTGTGTAGCTACTTCAACCTGTGAAGCTGAGTACATTGCTGCCTCAAGTTGTTGCTCCTAAGTTCTTTGGATCCAACAGCAAATGCGTGACTATGGTTTTGAATTCCTAACTACTCCTATTTATGTTGATAATTCAGCTGCTTTACAGATCACTCGTAATCCTGTACAGCATTCAAAGACAAAACACATCGAGATAAAGTATCATTTCATATGAGACTGTTATGAAAAGAAACTTATCAATGTTGTGAAAATCCACACCGATGACCAACGTGCCGACCTTTTTACCAAAGCTTTTGCAAATCACGTTTTGACTATTTACTAATGGTAAACGGCATTAAGGTCAAGCCAGAGTAAAACCAACATCGGAAAATCATTTTTGTAAATATTTATTTGTGTTTTCTTAATTTCTTGTACTTTTTGCATTTTAGGGGGAGTAAAAAAGAAAAATACAAAACATTGAAAAATTTTAAAAATACAAAAACATTGAAAAATTTCAAAAACACAAAAACAATAGAAAAACAAATATGAGTTTCCTGGCGAGAAAAAGAGAAAATGATAGTACATCAGTGGTCTGTTGAAACCTCTTTAAACCTAAAATGAAAAACGATAAGCAGCTCTATATAAGATGTGTCGGTAGGCTCACAATCATTTTAAAGTGTGCAGGGTGATATAACCCTAAATCGAATGAAGACTGTGTGGGAACCGCTCATTGGCATATGGTATAGGTACCGAAATTTCGTTCGATAGATTGCCGAGGTTCTGAGATACGTGGTCTTTATGCTGTTTATCATCTGGGTATCATGGTTGTTTCTTATACCGGAAAACAACGGGGACGCAAGTCTAGAACTTCCATGATACCATACATACGTGTTAATATCATACAAACATGTATATAATACACGATGCATTCGACCTCAATAAGTGATACACAATCATATGTCCCAATCAATAAGTGATAAAACATCACATTTATCCGGGAGTCAACTTCGTCTCTTTGTCTGTACGATGGTACTAACCTGTTCACGGACTTGCTCTTGTGCCCTGCATGCATCGAATATCAAGTTCCTCATCAATAAGTGATTTTATCACATAGGGCTTGTATTCACCCAAAAATAAGTGAGTATCTCACATCATATACGTTGAAAACAGATGATAAATGGTATACTCACCAGTAAGATGAACTCTCGTGCCTACCTTGATACGGGAATGTGTCGTGAATGGATGAACACCTGTCGGTAAGTATAAATCATACCTAAACGTATCCCCTAATCGCGAGTACATCTGATAAGTTGAGCTTAAGTGGACAACAATACTGATAATCGTTATAGGATGCTTATCTTAATATTAACTAACTGAACAACAAGAGCGTTTTGGCATGACCGTACATTGATATGATTCTCTTACACTTGAAAGTCACATAAAGAATGTCTGTAAATATTTATTTACTACTTTCAGTTTCTGCATTTCTGTATATATTTATTTACTACTTTCCGTCTTTACATTTGAAATATTCAAAAAAATACCAAAAAGATTTTAGGTGTGTTTTAATATAAACTTTATAAAAACCAAAAAGATTTTATTTCTAATTTCTTTTGATTGTACAATGTTGGATCTCTAGTTTTAACCACCGAAAACCTGATTGTAAGCCGGAAAACAATTGCACCTTCATAAACGGTCAAAATTTAGCAAGTTTTGAAAGTTAAAATCTAAATTGATCAAAATTTTCAACTTTCAAATTGTTGTCGGTCGGTGTTTGATTGAGAGTTGGTCTCATGTGTGTCATGTGTTGTTTAACTATATTTCAAGCGGCTGTTCTCATTACGCGTTTTGCTCTGTTGTATGTGCAGATGTGGCACTCAAACCAGCTAAAGGCAAAGAGAACATGTTAGATGTGGAATGAAGACACGACATTGATGCAATCAGAAGATCAAGATGATCGAGTTGCTGCTGACCACTCATCAACTTCACAAGGATCTGAAGATTTAAAGATCAAAGTCTCACGAGCAACGTTCAAGGGGGAGTTTGTTGATGCACCTCCTTACAGTAACACGTGAAGACATCTGAAGATCCGACAACATGTGAAGATCGAACCATCACGAGCAGCATCCAAGGGGGAGTTTGTTGATGCACTTTGTGGATGCGGCTCAGTTCGGTTCGACTCTGTAACATTCCTATTTTTATCATATAAGAATTATAGGTTTGTGTAAATTTATTTACCATTAGTAACTAGTAACTAGTTTATTTTTAAATATAAATATTCAACCCAAATAGTTTTAAACACTATTTTATATAGTTGGTTGAAATATTATATTAAATTGGCTTGTATATGGGTGACCTTTCTAATAAAATAAAAGTATATAAAAATTTATTAGACAGGTAGTCTACGGGTAAGTTGACTATTAGAAATATAAAGTTCCTAGACGAACCTAGGAACCGTATAATAATTAAATTATAAAAATACATTGTATTTTGAACCTACTCTATTTTTAATGAAGCTTGGTTCCAAATGTAGACAAAAATATTCTCGTTCTAATGACATATTTATTATTTTCTAGACCGTCATATTTTAGAAGTTATACGCGCCAAATAAGTAAAGCTGTTAAATTAATTATAATAATAATATTAAATTTAAGATTTTATTATGTGGGTGTGTCGAGTTAATAGAATTAAGACAAAATGTAAAATAATAATAATTAAATTTTAAGTCTACATGGTAGACGTATGTACATATTGATTGATTGACAACTCAAAACTTAACATTACTACACATATTACCTATATATACAGGTGGCCATTGAAAATGCATACAATTAATACTCATATGCTACATGGAGGTTGATGAAATGATCATCAAATTCGTAAAGCAACTATAAAAAGGCATCTATCTCTTCACATAACAATTCGTTATGTTCCTTCTTTATCTTTCTCTCTTTACAAATTCTCTAGTAATTATTTATTTTTATCTATATAATAATAATAAAGTCATGCCCCGTTTTAAGTGTTTTAACTCCCGATCACCGCTACCCTTTCCGATTGATCTGAGTCCCATAACACATGTCAAGGCTCTGCCTGACTAAGTTCGTTGGGATTCTGTCTCGTGACATAGGGACAAGGTTGAATTAGGGGTATTATACTTACCACAAGTGCACTATATATTTTTATATAGCTCAGAAATTATACCCAAAATTCTACCAAGAGGTTTTCTAGTTAAACCCTAAAGTAACAAAGTGGGTCCAATTTCTTTTCTCACCATTTTATTTCCTTTTGTCCCAAACCATAACAACTCTCACCAAAACTATTATTTATTATTATATTTTGTTCACAAGGAAACCTTAGTTAAGACCCCTAAGTAATTCTACATAAACCCCAAAATTTTCAGAACAAACAGAATCAGGATCAGGGCCCCTAAAACTCAGGGGGGGGGGTATTCCCTATTGACGATTATCCATATATTTTGCTGTCAAAATTGAATTTGTCGTTTCCGTCGACTCAGCCAACCTACAAACACACGTGGCAACCATATGAGAATATGTGACCCGTCGCGCCACGCGACGCCCAAAGGGTGACCCCTCGCGTCACGCGAGGGGGTCAATTTTCATGTATAAATAGAGGGTGTTGGGACTTGATTTCTGGCACTGGAGCGACTTTAAAATTCGTTATACACTCCGAGATATTCCCTGATTAATACCAAATACACACATAGCACTAAACACTGCCGTAATAACAGGGTATTAACTCGATCGCTGCTACGATTCTAGGTCCGATTGATTTAAACAATCTGATGGATGTTTAAGTGCTATCATTTGTCATTAGTAGTGATTCCGACAGGATATTTGAGTATCACCCGAACTCGGGGAATACTCTGTCATTCGTTGTGAATCCGATGGATGTTTAAGTGATTACACTTTGTCATTCGTTGTGAGGGTTTTAATCTCGTAAGTTATCGTAAATGCTGTATTAGTTACTTACCTAGTTCGTGTGCACTAGGTCACAAGACTAATCAATAGGCTAAGCTCTGCCAGTATAAATCTGCAATATCAAGGCTAATCAATAGGCTAAACTCTGCCCGTATAAATCTGCATGCTTATAATGTGAGTCATTCTCTTTTATTCAAAGTGTTTTATAAATTCTTAAAATATTTTCAGAGTTATAATTACAGTGATTAAGTATATGTAGTCACCAAATTACAGCCGGTATGTGGGGTTTTGTATACATTACTTTATAATCGTCACCATTGGGGCAGCCAATGGGGGATATGACCACAGTCACAGAAACGAGTCGAGTGACAAATACTGTGGGTAGTTGGTTGATATCAGAAACATTGTAATCTCTCTTAATACTGTAAATTATAACAAACGTGTCTTTTTTGTAAATAGAATGATTCACCAGTATTTCCTGCTGACAAAACCTTTTTAAAACGCGTTTCAGGTAATTACAGTAGATTGGAGTAAGAGATGGATATGGCACTCAAAGGCTTCAAGAAGTGGCTTATTTTATTAATTAAATCAAATTAAGAAATATTGTTTTATGTAATCAAATTTATCTTTATTAAAGCTACCGTTGTTAACCATGGGTTTATCCCATCTATTTAATAAATAAAATCTGGTGTTTATAAACTCTGATATTTTTCCTAACTCACGGTCCAGATGAAATTTCCGCTGCAATATTTTTCAAAATAATCACCGGTACCACGTGGCTGTTGCGGCTCCCGATTCCGTCCAGGGTGGGTCGGGGGTCGTGACAGACTCGGTTCGGTTTGACTCGGTTCGGTTCGGTCCAATCCCGATGTCATGACATTCCTCCGTCGTGAGCCCCAGAGTTCGACACGCGAAGCATGAAGCGCCGCGAGCTAACATCACCATGACATCATCATGATGATGTCATATGTCACATGTATATTTTGATAATTCTTTGAATTCAGCTTACGAAGACTATAGTGTTCGTGTAATAGTGATTGTTAGTTGTCAAAGTCAATGAAGACCCATGGTTCGTGGGAATTGTTTATTCGTGGGAACATGTGAGTATTCGTCGATGTATCCACGAAGACTCCTAGTCTTCATGGATTTATCGACTGTTCGTTGGCCAGTATCAGTCTTCGTAGTGTACTGGTATTGGGGCCTATATAAACAGAGACTTGTTACATAGTTTAGTTAAGAGAGTCAAGAGAGTTTTGTGTGAGTTTGTAACACTGCGTGTATGTGTGTATTGATTCTCTTCACTTAATCAAAGTTTGTGAATCTTTGGTTACTTTGTGTTTGTTCCTTTTTGCTTTGGTTTGCACTCATTAGTGTGTTACAAAACAAGGAAGTAGGTTTAATCTCGATCCTCCAAGTGGACCTACAGTTAGCATCAATGCCACATGTCAACACCAAAATCTTTCTCACCATTTTCACACTTTTAGGCGTTTTCTCTAGATCCTGCCCCTATATATATATAGGATTAGGTTCAAGAGTGAACACTAGTGTAGCTTGCGAACTGAGTGAACTAATCCTGGCCATACACGTGTGTAGATCAATGGCCAGGATTTGATGTTGAAATACACTAGTGTATTTTACGATTTGATGATGAGATCCTGGCCATACACGTGTGTAGATCAATGGCCAGGATTTCTTCACTCAGTTCGCAAATACATTAGTGTTCACTCTAGAACCCCACCCTATATATATATATATATATATAGAGAGCGAGAGAGAGAGAAAGTGTACTGTACAATATCCCTTAACGTACGCTAAGTAGGCGATGTGAAATCGCATGTTATAAAATAGCACGGATGAAATCGCATGTGATAATTTTGATGAAATCACATGTTGTTTTTTGTAACAATTTCGCATGTGATAATTTTGATGAAATCGCATGTTGGTTTTTTGTAACAATTTCACATGTGATAATTTTGATGATTTCACATGTTAAAAAACCAACATGCGAAATTGTTTCAAAAAACCAACATGCGATTTCAATGTGGGATGAAGATCTGACGGCTGAGATGAGCGCGTATATATTGTACGATAAGGGAAATTGTATGTTAACCTAACCCTATATATATATAGTGAAAGTGTAAAATACAATATCCTTTAACGTACAATACGTACGAGATGGAATAATAACATGCGTAATTAGTTTTATAACATGCGTGATTAGGGTCTTACCCGGTGCGTGATTTCTAATTTTGTACATGCGTGATTATGGTCTTCAACATTCATGATTATGTTTTTTAAACATGCGTGATTAGGGTTTTGAGTTTTATAACGTGCGTAATTTCATCTTGTACGCATCATACGTTATGGAATATTGTATGTTAACTGACCCATATATATATATATATGTTATATATTTTTTTAAATAGTATACCCATACCAATTATTTAAAAAAGAACACTTACATAATTAACAAATACAATGGGACACATTAACTAAAGGGAGTTAAAAATAAGAGCCATAAAGAAATGGAAAAAAGAAAAGAAAGTTTTTGTGAAAAAAGAAAGGGAATTAAAATTTAAAGTATGGGCTGGTCAAAGCCAAAAAAAAGAAAACAAGGACTTCAGCAAAGAAATAGAAGAAATGAGTACAGAACACGTGTCGGACGCCAGTATCTACTATGAAAGTATGGCGGTAGACCACTAGACAACTAATCCTTTTGTCTATAAAATTTCAGCTCAAAACTATATATAAACAAAACATATATGTAAAAAATAAAATTATGGGCCCTTTGGGAGTGTGGGCCCTGTGCGGTGGCCCACCCCGCATGATGCAGAATTATCTTTAAAGTTTCAATAATATTTAATTCCTTAATTATCAAGTCTTTTATTAATTATCATATCTTTTATTTATTTAGTTTATTCATGTCTATCTCTAAGTTTGTTAGGGTCTAGTATAAATAGTGGTCTTGGTTCAATGTTTACGATCAGTTTTTTTATTGATTATTGAATAGAAAGAACTTTGTTCTTGAACCTTTGGTTCGTTTATCAGTCTTTGATTAGTCAATTGTTCTTGAGCCATTTGATTGCACGCGAAACTGCATCACCGCACCTGGCCCAAGCCGGACCTGTGAATTTGTTATGTAGGTACTTAAAACATATGCACCAACTTCATTCTGATTTATTTGCGCTTGACTTTATAAACTATTTTTTTTGGTATGTTAATTATGAATTCTTGGATCGTTCTCATTTCATAACTATTTCTTGGGTAATAAGAACTTGATTATTAGTTAAGAGAAAAAAAAAAGCAAGGATGGCCAAATACTCAATTCTTGTCAAAACGTCAACGTTGGTAAAAAAAGTCAACAATAGTAAAAGAGTTAATGCCCATGGAAATGTTTGGCTGCCAGAGGATATTGTTATAAGGGAAAAAATCAACTTGATGTGATTAGTATAGATATCTTGTATTGCTTGCATTATCATAAATGTTTAGATAGGTATATGTTGGTTTTTGATACCAACTAGTATTAAGTCCCCCGCGTTGCGGCAGGGGCGTAAAACCGTGACAAATAGCATTAATGCGACACCACCATCAGCGACCATCAACACTAAAGTTGCGGCATGTTAATGCGGAGAAATTAGACCGAAACGCAAAATATAGAAAATAATAACCTAGTCGATTTAGGACCCGCACGTTGCGACAACCTATCAAACAGGAAAAATGACGATGTAAAAATGTTGAACCACATATGCACCGTTCCACCATGTTAACTCGCAAAATTTAGAGCGTAGTGTAAAACAAAACATAAAAGCATTGAACCACACACATACGTTGCGCCGAGAATGAAATGTAAAACGGAAGTTTTGAGGAGTATATTAAGAATAGGGGACCAAAGTTAAAAGTAACAAAGTTGTGAGGTTAAATTAAAAAAGATGAAAACTTTTGGTTGAAAGTAAAAAAATCAAAGAGTTATGGGTTAAAAGTGTAATGTTAATTTTTTTTTGAGAAGCCCTCAAAGCATGAGGTACAACACTACTATGCTATAACTTGTTGCTAAATTATAATATGTAAATTATAGGCTCAAGTTGAGAAAATGTATTGTTTTATAGGCCCAAGTTGAGAAGTTGTATTTTTTGGTATATCCAATTGGGCCATTTGTGGCTTAGATGGAATCTAGGAAAATTTGGGCCCGTAATTCATTCATATTTGTTTAGGGCTCAGTTTAGGATTGAATTCCCAAATAGTCACAATCCCTTCTATTTAAGCGCGCTAAGTTCCGTCAATGTGGATCTAGGGTTCAGGCAGTTACCAAATCCTAATGTTCTGATCCATTGTTTGGTAACGGGTGGAGGGCAAAAACCTTGAAGAGTTGCAACCCATGGCGTTTGATTTCTATATAATTATTTGCTTCCATTTGAAGCATCCGGATGACGTTTTTCTCTGCTTTAGATTCAAAAACACATTATTGGAGCTTTCACGCTTCAAATTAAGAGAGCAATCATGAAATTCTGAATAATACAGTTCAAGATTGTGTTTTGCTCATCCTGATTGGCTGATCCATTGTTTTAGGTAAGATCGTTACCTAACTTTTTTGGAAAATTTATAAATTGCATTTGCTAATCTTAATTGCATCATAGCTTTGGCTAGGGATGGGGATTAGGTTTGAATCATGCTCTAAAAATCTGAAATTTCAGTTACTTCAGAACAAGATTCAGACCAAAAATTTCAAATTTCAATTTTGAGCAAACCGAAAACATTTTACTAACTCTTTAAAATCCTCTAAAAATGTCCCCTTAATTTCAGTAAGATGAAGCATTTAGAAATTAAAAAATTATATTGCTTTCATTATCCATACAAATAGATATTACAATTTTATTAATTATATAAAAATGTCTGTACACATTACATTGTATTATCAATACAGGCCTGACGGGTATTAGCACTAGTATTTCATAAAAAATTTTTGGCCCAATAAGACTCGCACCAATACAATATTTTGAGCCCGTAAGCCTAATACCAACACGCATCCCCCCCCCCCCCCCCCCCTATATATCCACCACCCTATGTAAAACCATTATACGATGTCACTGCTACTGCCATCGTCACTCAGAAAGAAATCTAATCAGTTGGCCCAATGTTTTTGTGCAGATATATGCAGTTGCGTCAACATCTAAGCAATGGACTTCACCTTTTAGATTTTTATCCACACCGCAGCTCCCCATGCCATGTAGATTATGAGTAAGAAACGTCCCACCACCCTTTCTTTTCCCATCAAAGCCAAACTTCTGTATTAGCGATTTCTCAAAAGCACCTTTGCAAGAAAAGAGATAGTGAAGATGAGCAATCATGAAAGAGGATAGACCCTGGAACTATAAATTATAATTCAGAGGAATGAGTTATTTGTAATACAAGCAAGCAGCTCTACCCATATACAATACATGATATGATGTTTGTAATACAAGCAAGCAACTACATCCATATACAATACATGATATGATGTGCAGGGAGTAGAGGTGTTGTTGAATGTGGAATATATGTTGTGGTGTATTACAATGTAAAAAATTTCACATTAGGGAAAATGTTTTTGATTGAATATCTCTCTACCGTATGGAATATAACGAGTCTTTTTATTTTTCATGTGTGCCTTGTATGTGACAATATTTAACATGGCTATTTAATAGTCATCATATTTGAACTTTAATGATTTTTTACTACAAAACATTTAGGAAAGATCGATGGAAGGGAAAGTAATTGTGATGAATATCATATAGTTGTCTATTGGTAATAGTTGAAGGGCTCAAATGTAGCTTTGTGATTAACGAATAACTAACTTGTAGTTAGTCCTAAATATGCTATTCTCTCAATTGTACTTAATATCAGATATGGAATGAGAAGCACCTAACTTTGAATCGAATCAATCTATTTTATCTGAATTCTTTCTCAACTTTGTCCTCCAACATTGGTACAAAAGCTGACGGTCGACGGACTCCATTGTTATCAGACTTTTTACCTCAACCTCATAATATCAACATCATTATCTTTTGTTATGAATTTCTCAACTTCGACTTCACCAGAATTCATCACTTCACGAATAAAATGAAGTCTAACATTAACATGCTTTGTTCTTTCACGGAACATTTTATTTTTAGACAATTGAACTTCCCCTGGTTATCACACCTAACCACAACATCTTTAAACTTCGTCCCCAATTCCTGCCCAAATGATCTTTGTCTAGGTGATTGTTTCAACCCATACAATGAACTTTTCAATAAACAGACCATATCTTCCTTTCCTGGTTCTTCAAATCCCAAAGGTTGGCACATGTATTTCTCTTCTTCTAGATTACCATGCAGAAAAAACTGTTTTAACATCCAATTGTTCTAGCTCTAAATCAATGACTGCAGTAAGAGCTAGCATTATTTTGATTGAAGACTGTTTAACAACAGGGGAAATATCTCACTATAGTCTACACCTAATCTTTGTGTAAACCCTTTAGCTACTAATCTGGCTTTGAATCTTGGGCCTTCAACTTCTGGAATTCCTTCAACTCCATTTATATGGTATAACTTTCTGCCCCATAGGTTCTCAGTCAATACCCAAGTTTGATTATCATGTAGTGACTTGATCTCATCTGTCATAACTTCCTTCCACTTCTCTTATTCTTTTGAAGTAATTGCTTTTTTGAAAGATAAAGGTTCATTAGAATCTTCCATTTCAACTGCCATAAACACATAAGCTG